>OX451735.1:1212414203-1213614203 GCA_948472305.1 Vicia faba
TGGCCTTTTGGTTCCTAAAGCTTCCTTACATCAAATACTACTCATCCTCATCCTCATTCCAGAACTGTAACCCCACTTACCATAACCTCCATAACCAAAAAACAGAGTCTGCACATTGACTTCTCCAAGCCATTCCAACCATCCATTGCTCAAGCAAACCATTGCATTAGCTTCCTGGGAACTTGAGGAAGCTAACCTGATCATTGTAGCACCTTGAATCAAGCTCATTTGTATTTCACGATTTCCAGTTTTGAGGTATTTTTTCTTGAACTTCTATCTCATTACTTAGGCATTGTTAGGCTTGCATTTGTGAAGATAAAATGTAGACATCATTGCCCTGAAGTTGTACATATCCTTAGTTTTCATTTACATGGCTTGAGCTTAGAGAATTTTAAGTTTGAAGTTTCTCATAAAATTAGGGTTCAAATTAGGGCCAGATAAATTCTCATTAATCTTTTATCTATAGCTTTAGTTGTTTACATGGTTAGATTCGTGAGGAAAAATAGCACAATTTTCATGTTTACATCTTCCATTTTTGTTGAGAAATGAGTGAGATACAAAGGGTCTGGTTGGCTGAAGGTTGAAGACGAAGTACAGGTCATGGAGATGTTTTACATTATGTATTTGTTCTTTCCCATAAGTTAACGGATGTACAGCCACCCCAGTGGTAAGGCAGCGCGCGTTATTGGTAGAGGTCATGGGTTCGAACCTCAGCGCGTTGCCTTTTGCATTTTTCACATTTTTTTGACATCTTTTTGTCCTTGCAGCGCCTGGGCCTCCAAATGACTGGGCTTTATTTTTTTTGCTATTTCTGACCCCCTGCCTTGTTGTTTACACCCCTGGCCCATTTATTTTTCTTTATTATTTTATTTTCTTTCTTTTTTCATTTTATTTTCATTTTACATTTTCCTTATTATTAATATTAATATTATTACTACTATTATTTTTATCAATAAAAATCCAAAAATATTTATATTTTTATTATTTATATTTTATTTAGTTTATTTTCTTCACAAAAACAAAAGAACAAAAACGTTTCTTTTAAATAATTTAATTTTCTTTTTTAAATACTTAGATAATTTAATTTTAAATATTATTATATTATTTTCTTGTAAAATAAAATCAATTTAGAACTTAGGATCTTTTATTTAATTATTTTTATTTACTAATTAAATTAAATTCACAAAAAACCCTAAAAAAACTTGTTTTCTTTAAATTAATTTATTTTACTAACTTAATCTTAATTTTATTATTTTTAGTTAATTATTTTATTTTAATTAATTAAGTCAAAAACCATTTTCATGAAAAACCAAACAAAAATCACATTTTCTTTTTACATTTACATTCCTGAATTTTTACTTATTCAATTGTGTACATTTATTCAAATTCAATATGGTTGTAATAATTTATTTAGTTTTAATTTCTTGCAATTCCTCATTTGTAAATTTGTACACCCCCTCCCCTAGACGATGTAATAGCTTAGTATTTTTATTTTTCGCAATTTAAATACTTTATATACAAATGCTAGTAATTAGGGTTTGTATGATAAGAATAAAATCAACAAGTAGCAAACTCTAATCAAGATAAATCAAGCATGTAAATAAATACACTCGCACACATACACCCTTAGGGTAAATCCACTTTGTTGCCTTACAAAAAATGGTCATATTATGCATGTGAGGTATCTTAGCAAAAACAAGCAAATACAAGATCATAGTCCATCGATGACGCTATCCATGTTGCCTTTCAAAATGATCTTAGTCCCTAAAGAAAATGCTAAGATATCTTACAACATTGCTAATCATGGTTATACAATGACTCACGCCCGTCCCTTTTACATCCAAAGATAGGGTTACTTATCAAGTCAATGCTAAGATAACAATGTCAAAGGAAAGAGGAAATGAACATGAAAGACTTTTGAGTAGGTAGAATGTTCCTAGTTACTTGCTCAATTTCAAAACAAAAACATCCTTGCTATTTTCAAAACACCAACACTTTCAAAACTTCTTTCAAACTTGAAAACATTTTCAAAAGATCAAACACTTTGTATACATTCTTACGAACGAGAATCATTATAAAGTTTGCCTAAACGATGGCATCTTTACAAAATACTTTCAAAAACCACACAAAGCACATTTTCAAACAAAAAGCAAGTGATCTAGAAACTAACTAAGAACGCGTTCAGAAACAAAAAGTAAGATTGATTTGAGGTCGGGTTACCATCAAATTAAAGTGAAGGATGAAGATATCCAGAAGACGGCTTTCAGAACGCGTTATGGACATTATGAGTATTCGGTAATGCCTTTCGGTGTTACAAATGAGCCGGGAGTATTCATGGAATACATGAACCGTATCTTTCATACTTATTTGGATTGGTTTGTTTTGGTGTTCATTGATGACATTTTGATTTACTCTAAGTCAGAAGAAGAGCATGCAGAACACTTAAGAGTAGTATTGCAAGTTTTAAAAGAGAATAAGTTGTATGAAAAGCTGTCTAAGTGTGAGTTCTGGTTAAAAGAGGTTAGTTTTCTTGTTCATGTGATCTCGGGTAGTGGCATTGTTGTAGATCCATCGATGGCTGATGCTGTGTTGCAATGGGAAACTCCGAAGTCATCTACTGAGATTAGAAGCTTTTTGAGATTAGCTGGTTACTATAGAAGGTTTATCGAAGGTTTTTCTAAGTTGGAACTTCCGTTGACTAAGTTGACTTGTAAAGGTAGAGCCTTTGTATGGGGTGTTCAGTACGAAGAGAGTTTTGCAGAGTTGAAGAGGAGATTGACGTCGGCTCCAGTTTTGACGTTACCTAATCCAGGAGAACCTTTTATGGTATATTGTGATGCTTCTAAGATGGGTTTAGGAGGTGTGCTTATGCAGAATGATAAGGTAGTTGCTTACCTGTCAAGGCAGTTGAGGACTCATGAAAAGAACTATCCTATGCATGATTTAGAGCTTGCCGCAGTTGCTTTTGTGTTGAAAATTTGGAGGCATTATCTTTATGGTTCTAGATTTGAAGTGTTTAGTTACCATAAGAGTTTAAAGTATTTATTCGATCAGAAGGAGTTGAATATGAGTCAACGAAGATGGTTGGAATTGTTAAAGGATTATGATTTCGGTTTGAATTATCATCCATGAAAAGCGAATGTGGTAGCTGATGCGTTGAGTCGAAAGACTTTACATATGTCGGCAATGATGGTTAAAGAGTTGGAACTAATTAAACAGTTCAGGGATATGAGCTTAGTTTGTGAGGTGACACCGCGGAGTTTTATGTCGGGTATGTTGAAGATTAATAATGAATTGCTAGACAGTATCAGAGAAGCTCGGAAGTTGGATGTGAAACTAGTAGATTTGATGGTTGGGATCGATCAGTCTGAGAATAGTGATTTTAAGTTAGATGCGCAAGGTGGGTTGAGATTTCGTAGTCGCATTTATATTCCTGGTGATGCGGAGATGAAGAAAGTGATCCTTGAAGAGAGTCATAGAAGTAAGATGAGTATTCATCCAGGAGCTACAAAGATGTATCAGGATTTGAAGAATTTGTTTTGGTGGCCTAGGATGAAGAGTGATGTGGCTCGGTTTATGTATGCATGATTGACTTGTCAGAAGTTGAAAGTTGAACATCAGAAGCCTACAGGGCTAATGCGGTCGTTAGAAGTTCCGGAATGGAAATGGGATAGCATTTCGATGGACTTTGTGACGGGGTTACCTAATACTTTAAGAGGACATGTTTCGATTTGGGTGATATTTGATAGGATTACGAAGTCGGATCATTTTATTCCTATTAACATCAGTTTTCCAGTGACGAAGTTGGCTAATATTTACACTAGTGTAATTGTGAAGTTGCATGGTGTTCCTTTGTGCATTGTGTTGGATAGAGATTCGAGGTTTACTTCTGATTTTTGGAAGAGTTTGCAAGAAGCGTTGGGTTCTAAGTTGAGGTTAAGTTCGGCGTATCATCCTTAGACGGATGGTCATACTGAACGGCCTATTCAATCGTTGGAAGATTTTTTGAGGACATGTGTTCTTGAGCATGGAGGTTCATAGGATACTTACCTTCTGTTGATAGAGTTCAGTTATAATAACAATTATCATTTTAGTATTGGGATGGCACCTTTTGAAGCGTTGTATGGTCGAATATGTAGAACTTCTTTATGTTGGCATGAATCTGGAGAAAGTGTAGTGCTTGGACCTGAACTTGTTTGTGAGACTACTGAGAAGGTGAAGTTGATTCGAGAAAAGATGAAAGCTTCTCAAAGTAGACAGAAGGGTTATCATGACAAGCGAAGGAAGGAATTAGAATTTCAAGCAGGTGACCATGTGTTTTTGATAGTTACACATGTGAATGGTGTTGGATGAGCATTGAAGTCTAAAAAGCTCACTTCTCGTTTTATTGGTCCATATCAGATTTTATAGAGAGTTGGGAATGTTGCTTATAGAGTGGATTTACCGCCTAATCTTTCGAATTTGCATGATGTGTTTCATGTGTCGCAACTCTAGAAGTATATTTCCGATCCATCTCATGTGATTCATATGGATGATGTGCAAGTACGGGATAATCTTATTGTGGAGACGATGCTTGCACGAATCGTGGATTGTGAAATAAAGACTCTGAGGGACAAAGAGATTGCTTTGGTGAAAGTGGTTTGGCTAGGAGCTGCCGGAGAAAGCATGACTTGGGAATTGGAAAGAAAGATGCGGGACTCCTATCCTGAGTTGTTTGATTAAGGTAAATTTTCGAGGACGGAAATATTCTAAGTGGGAGAGAGTTGTAATGCCCGTAATTTAATTAATTATTTAATTAAATTATTTTTGGATTATTTGTGAAGTTGTGTTATAATGATAGAAGTTGTGTTGTGGTTATTTGAATTAATTTATTCGATTAAGTTATAGAATAATATTAGAATAATACTATTATTTGATGTGGGCTTATTTTTAATGATTAGAAGTAATAGAAAGGGGGTGTAGGAATTTAAGTCCATTAAGACATAATAAGAGTTATAGTGTTATTATATTAGTTATTGAGAAATATTAAGAAAAGGGAAGTAATAGTCAGAAGAAAAGAAAATAAGGGTTGGAAGAGATATAGAGAACGTGGAAGTTACCAAGAAGGAGGAAAAGAGGCAAAGTGGAATTCGATCGGAAAATTATAGAGCAACCTTCAATCTAAGGTAAGGGTGGGATTCTGACTCTATAATAGGGTTTGTGATGAGTAGTATATGGGATTGGATTTGAAAAAAAAAACTATTTTGTTTGTGATTGATATATATATATATATATATATATATATATATATATATATATATATATATATATATATATATATATATATATATATATATATATATATATATATATATATATATATATATATATATATATATATATATATATATATTGTTGTTTGATGAGGAATCAATGATTTAGAGATGAATAATGATGTATAATTGATGTAGAAACATATGATTACCTATGATTAGATGATGTTTTTAGGACCTAGGGTAGGGAAATCACAGTGAAAACGCAGTGAACTCACAGAATAAATTCTGCACAAATTAGTATGAGTCGACCTCAAAGGCCATGCGTCGACACATGCAGGATTTAAGACTCATGGTGAGTCGATACGAAAGGATCATGCGTCGAAACATGCAGTATTTAAGACTCAATATGAGTCGACACAACAGGTTATACGTCGACTCATGCAGGATTCCAGACCCAGTACGCGTCGACTCAAAGAGGCACGCGTCAACTCATGGAGTCCAATTTTTGACAGATGTTTCTAAATGCTGTAACTTGAGTTTCCGGACTCCGTTTAAGGTGTCGTTTGAAGTGTTGCATAACTAATGTGATGAACTTCATTCATAAGGATTAAAATAAAGGATAAGAAGAATAATCCTACTACCCAAATTAGGATAGAGTTAGCTTCCCACATTAATCGCTATGATGATTTCATGAAGTATGGTGAGGATAAGACGATCTTAGATTATTGCTTGGTTCATAACAATAAGATTAATAATAATAATAATGTAGTATTACAGTATAATAATATGTAGAGGTTTAGTAATTAGAGATAAGCATTAGATGAGTAATTAATCGGCATAGTCGAGAATTGTCCGAATATTTATGGGCGATATAATGTTGTAGGCATATGGCCAATGTTGAATGGTTGTTCACCTACTGTTGTGTTGTGGTTATGGTTGAGTTGCTGTGGATTTACATGGATGAATGAGGATGATGATTTATGTTGATGAATAATGATGAGATGCCTCTAATTATTGGCAGCTATTGAGTTGTAGGCTTTTGGCCAATGATGATTCATGTTGAGATGTTGTTGGTTGTGGTTGTTGTTACTACATTCATAATTGTTTCGCATACATTGCATATCAAGATGAAACTGATGCTCGTTAAGATGGCCTGTATTGGAAAATATTAAGATGAAGGCTTATGCCTTGTTGATGCCTCTATTTATTGGCAATTATTTTAAGATGGAAGTTCTGCTTCAATGGTACCACATGCATTTGCATAGTATTGAGTCACATTACATGATTGCATAAGGAAGTTGTGTATTGATACGGTAAATGTTGTATGTTGTTGATGTTCCCTTGCGATTATGGTTGTTTATAAGATGTGAAGTGGTGATATTATATGATCTGATCTAATATATTATTTATCATATATTTTATTATATTGTTAGATATCTCACCCCTTCTGTTTAAATGTTACCCTTACATTGGTAACATGCAAGTAATCCATAGTGAAAGTGGTTTACCTTCAGTAGTTCGAGTCGGTGTCATTGCTCTGATACGTAACACTCGGGGGGATGAACGTTTGTTGCTTTTAGTTATTGTTATTTCAGTTTCTGAACTTTAATTTGATTGTTGCTAAGTATGTGTTATTTTGATGTTGCTGTAATATTGGACAAGGATGTTATTATGATTCCGCTACGTAGTTGTTCAAGTTGTGGAATTAAGAGATTAATTTATTTTTTTGTTGGTTCATCTGAAATTTTAAAGTATTATGTATCTATGTTGAATGTAATGGTTTTTAAGTTGAATTTGTGGCATCCTGATTCAGTTGTATGAATTTTATAACTCTGATTTACATTTATATTGTCGGATAGAATTAGGGTGTTACATAACTCATGATCCTAAGAATATGCATCTAACTAATCCTTAACAAGTATCAAATAAAATAATCATTAGATATGGTAATTATTTACCTATCAATCACATTAGAGCATTAAAATTTCAAACACCTTCCTGCACACCTCACTTACAAAAAATTCTTCATGTTCCTTATATTACTCAAAGTTTCCTATGTAGTTTCCTTATTGTGCAAAACTAATCCCATTTCAATTGATTTTTTACTGATTATTATATTGTGAAGGATATGAAGACCAAGGTAACTCGGCTCAGAGGAAAACATAGGAATGGCATATACAACCTGCTATCACTACATCCATCCATTAAAGCACTTCACTCCACTTCCAAAAATTTCCCTCATTGGCATCATATCCAGCTGAGAGAATCCTAAGACATCTGACTTCTTATGTTAAAATGAAGTCGATTTATACTTATCCTTGTATCTTGTATGAAAGCTCAAAGATTCATAAGCTACCCTTCTTAAAGTCTATCCTAAAAATCTCAAAGCCACTTGAACTTATCTACACATATTTATGGGGACCGACACTCATTAGGTCCTTAGATGATTTTTATTATTACTTAGTTTTTGTAGATAATTACTCTAAGTATGTTGGTTGTGCCCATTGAAAAATAAATCACATGTCTCAATCATATATTTGTAAATTTCAAAAGTGTAGTAGAAAAGTTTTTTAATTTACCTATTGTTTCTCTATACTCTGATAATAGAGGTGAACTCATTAAATTAAGATCTTTTCTAACTCAATAAGGCATATCTAATTTAATGACACCACCTCACAAACCTAAATTAAATGTTACAATTGAGATAAGACATCAACACATAGTCAAAACTGGTTGCACACTTCTTCATTATGATAAGCTATCATAACATTTTTTGTCATTTGGCTTTGTTAGTGTTCCATAGTTAATTAACCTATTAACTACAATTTTTCTTACTATGCATTTACCTTATGAAGTCCTCCACAAAACTAAATCTATAATTTATCACTTACATTTATTTCAAATTCTAATTCACACACATAAACCAGCCAGGGACATGGTTATTACCATATCCAAACACAATATTTTTAAATGAAAACGTATATTTGCTGCATCCAAAAAATATTGAAACATTTAGTGTGATGGCAGAAATGAAACATAATCATTAGAGACAATTCATTTCATCAGAATTAGATGCACTAATTGGTAATGGTACATGGACTCAAGTTCCATCTACAAATGATCAAAATGTTGTAGGCTGCAAATGGTTGTTCAGGATTAAAAGGAACCAATATGGATCCACTCTTGACACAAAGCACGGTTAGGAGAAAAAGGATTCACTCAAATTCATGGTATTAATTTCAAGGAAACCTTTGCCCCTATGGTCCACCCTCAAACTATTAAGGTTGTCCTAACCCATGCATTAGGTCACTAATTAAATATGTACCAACTTGATGTAAATAACACATTTCTCCAAAGATATCTCACAAAATAAGTATTCATTACTCAAGTTCTGGGTTTGAAAATTGCATAATTTCCAAATCAAGCATGTAAATTGAACAAATCCATCTATGGACTACTTCAAGCTCGGCATGCTAGGCATGTTTCCTTAAAGTATTTCATTAATTCATATAGCTTTATAACACTACTACAAAACGCACAAACAACAACACCCAATTCACCACAATTCTTTTAAGCATCGTGGTCACATCTATAAACCCAGACGCTAACTTTATTTTTTTGTATTTTTTTATTAAAAATTGTTAGGTTATAATGATGGTTGCTTCAATAACCGTTGTAGGTGTTTAGGTATTGGCTTGCATTTTTGGTAAATCCCAAGTGTATGTGTGAATGTCATGACTGATGTCATAACATTCTAGTTTAGTTTGTACTGACTCATTAGGTACCTTTGCAGAAAAATATTGTAATTCAAGTACTGATGTTTATAAGTGTGTATCTGAGCATTTTGCAAAATGATCACATTTTGCTAAATCAGTAGACAGGTTTTCTCAGATGTCATAACAGATGTTATGACATCCTGTTCTGAACTAACAGGTTTGCAGGTTGGATAAGTCTGAGTTTTTTCAGGAAATAACTCAGTCTTTCCTGAACAGAATCCTGCGTTTTCTGAGGGGTAACCTAGCTCAACCCTAACCTGGTTAATAAAGTCCTGTGACCTGGTCTTTAGGTCAAACGGAATTAACCCTAGGTTTTTGTGGAAACCCTAACTGAAGTTCCAGCTGCTATATATTCAACAGAGCTGCTGTTTTTCAAGCGATCCCTTTCATTGGATCAGAAGATCATTTGTAATCTGTATAGGTTTGATTATTGTACTCCAAGCAATTATCATTGTGATAAGTGACTTGGAATAGGTTTCTAATTGTAAGGGCTGTGTAGCACTCAAAGCTTTGAAGCAAGAGTGTTTGAATGTTCCTTGACTAAAGCTGTGAAGCAGAGTCAAGTTAGTTGTGTGGATCACTCAAAGCTGTGAAGCAAGAGTGTTTGTGTTGCTTGATTAAAAAGCTGTGAAGCTTAATCAAGTGTTTGTTTTTGAAGAGTGTCTTCATCAACTCTTAGGCCTCACATAATGTAACATTGGGGGTGTTTTGTTAGGTAAACCTGTCGGTCTGTGGCAAGGTTACCATGTGTGTAACTCGATACCTGTAGGTAAGAGTTTGAGTGTTCTTGGACGAAGCTATGAAGCAAGTCTAAGTATTTCTGCATTACTTCATATTCATTGTAATGTAGGAAACCAAGTGGGAGGGCTCTACTTCTTGAGTAGGAGTAAGACTTCTGTTGCTGCGGCAATAGGAATGGAAACTGGTAGGTTTCTATCTAGGAGTTCCTAGGTATAGGTTGCACTGGGTAAATGATTAAGTGAAGGATGGGAACTTGTGAAGTTTAGTCCTGAATTAATATTGCTGATAGTGGATCTTCTTCCTAGCTTGGTATGCCCCCAGAGTAGGTGTGTTTCACCGAACTGGGTCAACAACTGATTTGTGTTTTTACATTCAACACTTTATAATTCTGTCTGTTATATATCAAGGTAAAACTGTAATGTTGTAACAGATGATGTCTCAGAACATGTTAATACATCATGCTGATATCTGTGTAGGAGAAACAGAACTGTGAAGGTTGTTTGCTCTCTGCTGATCATGTGCAACAGATGAACAGAACTAGGTACATCGTTGTTTTATCCTCTGCACCTTCAAAGTATATCTGGCACAGCTTGGTTAAACTGTGCTTCTGTTACTCTTTAGTACTGTAACACGAAAAATTGGGTATCTACCTTGCAGTGCATTTATTATGTCATATCAGATGTCTAGACATTGAGTATAACATCTGAAGACTGGCATACACCAGAATTTCAATTGGTATCAGAGCAGGCATCCTGTTCTGTTTCTGGATGAGATCCATGGGTGATACTTTCTGGTATCTGCAAGGTCAATTTTAGTACTGGAGATTGTAACCTGGAAAGGTTTGAATGGTCCCTTAAGGTGGGAGGATGGACTACTCGTGACAGGAACTGTGTGTACCTATCTTTGGTGATTGGCATTTGGCCTGGTTGTGTGGTAGCTGTTCTAGGTTTGATTTATTTTCAAACCTAGGATTTGTGTACGCCTGAAGTAGTGTGTGTGCAAAGATTGAGTTGTATTATGTTCTTCCGCTGTGTAATACTTGGCAAAACTCAAGCTCTGATGTGTTTCCCCTCTTGTGGATTGAAGGCTACTGTATTCAAGAATTCAACATAAGCTATTGAAGATGTCAAAGATACTTGAGTCCTCTCAAGTCCACTCATGAAGACGTTCTTCGTTCAGGATGGTAAGAATCACATAATCACGGATTAGTGTTATACGAAGACCTTGAAGAATTTCAAGGAGGGCCTTGTTCCAAGGTGATGGAACTGATGTTCTATGTGATGGTGGAACAAGTATGCAGCTACTAGTTGAAGAGCATATGTTTTGGGTGTCAAACAAAGGGATACTTTTATTTGGAACCTACTCCTGACCTGGAAGAGGAGACATCTGTGTGTGCAAAGTTGACAATGGTAGAGTCAACTATGTCTGTGTGCTCCCGAAGGTTACTTTTAGAAGTCAGAACTCTAGAAGTGGAGCTGGTTGAGATGTGACATTGTGTAATCCCTATTGGTGGGCTTATTCCTGAAGATTGATCAGGGCTGAGCAGTTGTTCCCTGGAGTAATATGGTGTGAATAAAGACAAGCCCATTGGTTAATAAAAGTCAATGATGGTGCAGCATTATTGCTCCTTCATAGAAGTAGATTGGGATCATGAATCTTGTCATTTAAACATCATGATTAGAAGTGGAAGATCTTTCAAGAATATGAAGACTCAGAGTTTGGTTAAGGTGTAGCTCTTGGAGTTACTTGAATCTGGTAGGGATGTCATATGTCATGTCGAGACATTTGTGTACAATGCATGGATATTTTGTGTGGAGCTTCCATGATTGGTAGTTTGAGGGGGAGATTTGGTTAACCTCCTCACATTAGTTCAGCCTGGTGTTTAGCTGGCTGTTGACCTATGTCACATGGGTTCTGGGTGTTGTGTGACATATTTGCAAGGAAGGATTCATCTCTCTCATTCCTGAGGATGAATCTGATCTGGAAGGAGTTTCAAATCTGTTGAGGTTGTTCAGAGAAAATTCTATTTACTTGAGTCAAGGGTGGCAACCTAGATATCTCAACTCTTTGGTCTCTCAAAGAAAGTGCTTACAAGAAGAAGATATTAACACACGAAGAGTATGTCAAAGTATTCAAATGGTGAAAGTATCTTACAGGATAATAGGAAGGATTTAGGATCAATTGCTATTTGTGACAAGTACAAGTATTTAATTGATTATCCTTGGAGTTCAAGATAACTGATGTTCTTAAAGAGGTGGGAACATTCCTTCTTCTAGACCCTGTGAAGAATCACAGGAAGAGTGATGCTTTAGAGCTATCTCTTTGGTGACAGCAAAATCATTTGATCTCTGAAAAGGTTTCCTGGAAACGTGTTCAGACTTGAAGCTACAAGAAGAAAAAGACATCATAATCTTGATGGTGGTTACTTGGATCAGTCTGGTTCTGATCTAGGTAAGGAAGTGAATTAGCTAATGCACATGGTGAAGTCAAGAAGAAGTGGCAGCATTCTTGACATCATGAAAACAGATTTACCTAAGGAAGTGGCATCCTTGGTATAAGCTATAGGGTTAGTCTCTAACTAGTCCTTCTGAAGACTCATTCATCAGAGTGTCAAAAGTCTTTGGAGAAACAACAGGTATTCATCAAGGTGTGAGCTTGGATGACTTAACTGCATAACTGCAGGATGGAGGTTGTTTACTCAAACTTGGTTTCACAATCAAGTCCATGAGAGCATGAAACTTTTGTAAAGGGAGGAAGTTCTTTCAAATGGCATAAGAAGGAGCTGAATTCAACAACAAGATGTTATAACATAATGCTGTGACATTTGGTTCAACATCAGATTCTTGGTTGGTGAAGTGGCACATCAACTTAAGATAGGATGATCTACGAAGTTGAAGATTGGATACTTCAAAAAGATCGTCTCTTTGCAGCTCTTTGGAGTTGTTGGGTGGAGAAGATGTTACATGTTCCTGTCTTAGTGTATCTAAGCCTTTTGTGATAACTTGTAGCTTGAAGTTCAAATTCCAATTGGAAGATCAGAATATCTTTGGGAGAAGTCTGATAAACATGGAGAAGTCAAAAGGAGGCATTTGATTTTTTTTATATGAGGATTCATGAAGGAGATAATCAAACAGTGGCATTTGGTCTATCTCAGCAGTGGATTCAGAGAATCAAGATAATCAACATGTGGCAGCTGATTATTATCGAGAAAGTTTGATTCAGAGTATGAATGCGTTCAACCAATATTGTTGAACAGAGGGTGCGCTCTTGAAGACATGAAGATGCGTCTTATGTTTTCCATTCATCAAGGGGTCTTATTTACTTTGAATCAGAAGTTGTCTTGAAGGTCCAACTGAGTATTGAATGTGACCTACTTGTTTCCATGAGGAGAAGTGATTGTCCCTAACAGGGGGAGTATTGGGTTGTACGAAAAGTCTTCATCAAACTCGTAGGATATAAAGTGTGACACTTTATTAACTATTGGGATGATGTGTTCAAGACTGAAGAGGACTATGTCTGACCGAATGTCATCACATTGCCTAATGACATTGTTCCTAATTTCCTCTAAAAACTACAGACAGGAGGAAAATTGGATGAAGTGTGGATTATTATTAATAAACCCAGTCTCTCAATCAGAATTTTCTCCTCAGTTGCTGTTGGTCCTCTAGGACTGTCAAAATGTATCAAACACCATCATCATCCAATACGACTATTTCAACCTCTTCCTCTGATCAAGATTCTAGGACAATCTCTTCTTGTCTGGACTCTGAAGTTATGGAGATCTCTTCTCGTAGAAAAGTGGGAACTAACCCCACCAAGGTCAAAGAGTTGAGAACAAGACATGCAGGAAAGCCCCAAGCTTCTGCCTCTGGTAATCCATCTCATCTTTCTTCTTCAGTTCCCCCTGAAATTGCAAATAGGGAAGGGACAGCCTATGTTAATCAAGCAATAGCAAAAATTGTTTCAAGAATTCTGAACGAGAACCACTCAGTTCCTGGCATTTCTGTTCCTCTGAACCAAGAAAGTTCAAATGCTGAAACAAATCCAGATGTCCCTAAGAATGTTGAGACATCAAACAAAGAGAAGAATGCTGACATTGCTCACAAGAAAAGAAAGAAGCCTGAATCCTCTGGATCTGATGACAGTGCTTGAAGGTTGGTTGCTGTTTGGTGGTGTTGCTGGTTGGTGCTGATATCTGATGGAGTTTGGAAGTGTGTTCAGTTTTTTTTTCCTGCTGCTGCTCTTATTAATTGTTCTTGGATAACTGTATAATCATTATGAACATGTATCTTTGGCCCATTTGTGGCTAAAGAGGGGGAGAATATTTTGGTACTTACTTAATTAGTACTTGTCATTCTATTTTTCTGCTGTCACTTATTTCTGCTGCTATCTATCTCTGATTGCTTAGGGTCTTTAGCCAAAAATCTGCCAAAGGGGGAGTTTGTAGGTGTTTAGGTATTGGCTTGCATTTTTGGTAAATCCCAAGTGTATGTGTGAATGTCATGACTGATGTCATAACATTCTAGTTTAGTTTGTACTGACTCATTAGGTACCTTTGCAGAAAAATATTGTAATTCAAGTACTGATGTTTATAAGTGTGTATCTGAGCATTTTGCAAAATGATCACATTTTGCTAAATCAGTAGACAGGTTTTCTCAGATGTCATAACAGATGTTATGACATCCTGTTCTGAACTAACAGGTTTGCAGGTTGGATAAGTCTGAGTTTTTTCAGGAAATAACTCAGTCTTTCCTGAACAGAATCCTGCGTTTTCTGAGGGGTAACCTAGCTCAACCCTAACCTGGTTAATAAAGTCCTGTGACCTGGTCTTTAGGTCAAACGGAATTAACCCTAGGTTTTTGTGGAAACCCTAACTGAAGTTGCAGCTGCTATATATTCAACAGAGCTGCTGTTTTTCAAGCGATCCCTTTCATTAGATCAGAAGATCATTTGTAATCTGTATAGGTTTGATTATTGTACTCCAATCAATTATCATTGTGATAAGTGACTTGGAATAGGTTTCTAATTGTAAGGGTTATGTAGCACTCAAAGCTTTGAAGCAAGAGTGTTTGAATGTTCCTTGACTAAAGCTGTGAAGCAGAGTCAAGTTAGTTGTGTGGATCACTCAAAGCTGTGAAGCAAGAGTGTTTGTGTTGCTTGATTAAAAAGCTGTGAAGCTTAATCAAGTGTTTGTTTTTGAAGAGTGTCTTCATCAACTCTTAGGCCTCACATAATGTAACATTGGGGGTGTTTTGTTAGGTAAACCTGTCGGTCTGTGGCAAGGTTACCATGTGTGTAACTCGATACCTGTAGGTAAGAGTTTGAGTGTTCTTGGACGAAGCTATGAAGCAAGTCTAAGTATTTCTGCATTACTTCATATTCATTGTAATGTAGGAAACCAAGTGGGAGGGCTCTACTTCTTGAGTAGGAGTAAGACTTCTGTTGCTGCGGCAATAGGAATGGAAACTGGTAGGTTTCTATCTAGGAGTTCCTAGGTATAGGTTGCACTGGGTAAATGATTAAGTGAAGGATGGGAACTTGTGAAGTTTAGTCCTGAATTAATATTGCTGATAGTGGATCTTCTTCCTGGCTTGGTATGCCCCCAGAGTAGGTGTGTTTCACCGAACTGGGTCAACAACTGATTTGTGTTTTTACATTCAACACTTTATAATTCTGTCTGTTATATATCAAGGTAAAACTGTAATGTTGTAACAGATGATGTCTCAGAACATGTTAAGACATCATGCTGATATCTGTGTAGGAGAAACAGAACTGTGAAGGTTGTTTGCTCTCTGCTGATCATGTGCAACAGATGAACAGAACTAGGTACATCGTTGTTCTATCCTCTGCACCTTCAAAGTATATCTGGCACAGCTTGGTTAAACTGTGCTTCTGTTACTCTTTAGTACTGTAACACGAAAAATTGGGTATCTACCTTGCAGTGCATTTATTATGTCATATCAGATGTCTAGACATTGAGTATAACATCTGAAGACTGGCATGCACCAGAATTTCAACCGTGTTTATAATATCAAGCTTTCTTGGGTTCGAACCTCAGCTCCGTCAAATAATGTATTACTTTAACATTAAGGCGTGCCTTTTCTTTTTTATTTTTTTAAATAACAAGTAAAAGGGATTTCACTATGGTGGTTAATTCAAACGTTGTTAGATTGTTTAAACTTCCACTACGGTTCATTGTTTTAACTGTGATCAAAAGTTTTACTAATAAATTAAAACAACTTAATCCTTCTTTCTTTCATAAGATACCCTAGGCGAATAAGAGAACCAGAGACGACAGTGGTACTCTTCATCTTCAATCAGAAATCTTAAACATATTCATTCTTGTTCATTTCAATCGTAAATCTTCAACATCTCCATTCTTGTTCTCGTCCTCATCTTCGAAGTACAATACTTTTCATCCTTTTTTTGTTCAATGTTGTTAGTTGTATTATTGGATAGAAGTTAACAATAATATTATATCTTTCTTAGTTGTTCATATATATATTGTTCATATATATTGTTCTTGGTAGATATATATGTCATTTGTTAGTTGTTCATGTATATTGTTCTTGGGAGATATATATGTTGTTTGTTAGTTGTTCTGTTGGATATAGAAGTAAACAAAAATATTATGTTCATATGCTTAAGATTTAAATATTATATTCATATGCTTAATGTGTGTGATAGTTTGATTGGAACACTTCTAAACATTCCAGACAATACTAAAGATAGTAAGACTTCCCGTCTCGATATGGAGGCGATGGGTATACGAAAACAGTTGGCTCTGATAGATAGAGGAAATAGAACTTATCTGCCTTTATCATGTCACACTCTATCTAAAAAGGAATAGAAAGTTTTTTGTGAATGCTTGCATGGTATCAAAGTTCCCCAGGGTTACTCATCAAAAATCAAGAAACTTGTATCAATGAAAGATCTCAAGTTAATTGGTTTGAAATCTCGTGATTGCCATGTATTGATGCAACAACTTCTACTAGTGGCTATCAGTGGGGTCCTACCAAAAATGTGAGAGTAACTATAACCAGACTGTGTTGATTCTTCAATGCCATATGTAATAAAGTTCTTGATTTCAAAAAATTAGATTAATTAGAAGACGAGGCTTCCATAATCTTGTGTCAATTGGAGATGTACTTTCCTCTATCATTTTTTTTACATGATGGTTCACTTACTTGTTCATCAAGTCAGAGAAATCAGATTTTTTGGTCCAGTTTATTTAAGGTGGATGTATCTAATTGAGTGATATATGAATATATTTAAAGGATATACGAAGAATCATCACCGACCAGAAGCTTCGATTGTTGAAAGGTACATCATCAAAGAAGCTGTTGAGTTTTTTACACACTATTTGTTAGAAGAAGATTTTATAGGCCTTCAAAAGTCTCGTCGTGCTGATTACACAGACAAAAGAGGTATTCAAGGTCTAAATGTTATGTCAATGGCTCGAGATGTAGTTATTCAAGCACATTTCTATATATTGAAAAATGTTGATGAAGTGCAACCTTACGTAGATACTCACAAAAGACTTTTGAAGAAAAAATATCCTCGAATGAGCGACAAGTTGTTGTTGATAGAGCATAATAGGAGATTCATAGATTGGTTTAATAAAAGGGTATCTAATGATCGTAGTGCCTCCGAGATACTTAAGTGGTTGTCGTACGAGCCAAAATTTAATTTCATAACTTGGATTACATACGACATTGGTCATTATACCTTTTATACAAAATCAAAAGATGATCGTAGTACAATGCAAAATAGTGGGGGTTATGATTGAAGCCAAATCTATATATTTCTCTAGTTCGAAATATAATAATCTTGTATTGACCACTATCGCTTCCTATGGTGTCATTGAGGAGATTTGGGAGATTGATTATGTTATTTTAAAAGTGACTTTATTTAAATGCAAGTGGATTCTCAATAATAGTAATGGTGTACACATTGATGACTTAGGATTCACACGGTTGACCTTGGCAAGGAATATTTTATGAACGAACCATTCATCGTTTCTTCTCAAGAGAAACAAGTATTCTATGTGACTGACTCTTCTGACATATCGGGGAAATGGTCAATCATTCTCCAAGGAAAACACATTCCTCTTAGTTATGAAATTCTTGATATTTTGTACACTCCTTCTTACACAACACAAGTTCTTACCTCATATGATGAAGTTGATGGAGATGTTGTGCATACTATTAGAAATCGATCATGAAGAAGGCATATGGGAAAATTAAAAAGTAAGTATGTTATTATTAATTCATAATATATTAATTGCATGTTATAACTTTTACGTATTTTTACTAATGCAAGTATGATTATTTGAAATCGTATGTATTTATATGTCAATACACCAAGAGACAAAGACACCTAGAGACATGATACTAAAATACTAAGATACATTTATGTGATGTTTTGTAATGTGTAAATTGGAGGTTGTTTTAATTGTGACATTTTGGTTTTGAATATACAATTTTTAGTTCTTAATCCAATCTTTATTGTTATTATGATACAATTATTCTTATTATTATAACTATATCACAAATGTAAATTGTTTGTTCTACTATGATATAATCCACAAAATACAGGTGAAAAAATGGGAAAAATTATAAAAGAAGGATTAAATTTATTACTTCAGCAGAAAGTTTCACAATGGTTAAATAACACAACCGTTGTAATATCTCGCGCACTGTCCAGAATAATATAAATACCAAAACGGAGCTGCTGAGAATCGAACCATGGACCTATATGTATATCACAATGATTCTATGGAACAACCGTTGTGATATGACATGCGCTTTCTAGTTTTCTACAAAGGTCCCTGAACCGTAATTGTAAGTTACGCATATACAACAACGCGTTACATAACAACGCCTGGTACCACGTGATTATATATCATTTCCATTCGTTGTTAAAGGCCTTATTCGTAGTAGTGTAACTAGTAAAAGTGACCCCTCCTTATTTATCTATACACCAGACAACATCATATCATAATTTCTTATATATGTAGAAGATTTTCTTACAGGAAATGATAATCAATCCATGAGCAACTTCAATGCAACCTTATTTTACCAAGTCTCCCTAAAAAACATGGGCCATCATCATTATTTCTTAGGCGTGGAACCAATCCTTATCAAAGATGGACTTTATCTCTCACAACAAATAATACATAAGAGAAAAATTGGAAATTTTTGATATGAAGGGAGCGAAAACATCACCAATACCCTAGTCTTCCACATCAAAACTTCATCTTCATGATTGTTCAACCAATAAATATGCTACATAATTTAGGAGGATCATTGGAGCTTTACAACACCTAAACCTTACCATACTAGAACTCTCATTTTCCAAAAATAAATTAACCATGTTTATGCATAAGTCAACTTCCCTTCATCTTCAACACTTGAAGCGTCTCTTGAGGTATCTGAAAAACACCATTAATTTTGGAATCATGCTTCAAAAGCCATCCACAATAAACCTTAAAGCCTACACAGGTGCAGAATGGGGAGCTAATTTTGATGATAGAACATCAACATACATAATCTTCTTAGGAGGTAATCTAATCTCCTGGTTGTCCAAGAAATAAAAAACAGTTGCAAGGTCCTCAATTCAAGTTGAATATAGAGCAATAGAAATGTCCACAACTTAAATAAATGTAGCTCACTAATCTCATCACTGAGATAGGAATTACAAGATCAATTCCTCCAAAGATTAAGAGTGCCAACATTGCAACCACTTACTTATGCTCCAATCCGATTCTACACACTACTACAGAAAAGACCTTTCGTAACACAGTATTACAATGACCTCCATGTTAAACATGGTAATAAATCGTTTTTGGGTGTTTTTTTTTGTATTTACTAAAAGACATTTCACTGCGGTCATGGTTAAAAACCATAGTAAAATGTACCAGGAGTTACAGGATTTGAATCCCAACTTCAACAATTTCTCATTTTATCGTAACAAAATGGGATTGTCCTTGTATATCACCATGGTTCTTTTAGTCAAACATGGTGTAAAGTTCTATCATTTCATCACAGTTTGTCTTATCAACCATGGTGTCATGTGATACTTATTTATATTTAAGCAAAATCATCTCTCGCTTAGTACATAACAATTGTTTCTCTCAAAAGAAAATCCTAACATATTTCACTTTATCTCTCAAAATAAAACCCTAACATCTATGTCACTCATCTCACTTATGGCTACCTTCAGGTTCATCTTCACCAAACTTATGTAACAATTTTGTCTTCTTCAAACCTATGGCTACCTTCAATTCATATTCACTAAACTTATGCATTGATTTCATTTATGTTTCAAACTCTTTTTTATCTATTATTGTTTAGTTTATGTGTATGTTTCTGCTTATTGTATATAATGTTTAAAACTTATCTATTATTGTTTATGTTTCAAACCCGAACATATAATGTTTTGACTTGTTAGTGTTTTTATTTGTGTTTATGATTGTTTTGACTTATAGGTATGGATGGATAAGTGAATGAAAAAAGTTAACAAGGATGAAGCTAAAGTGAGAGCAACAAACTTGTATGAGCGTTACAAACTTGTATGAGCACTGTAAACTTATTAATTAACACATGTTTTCTACTCTCACTTCAGCTTCATCCTCCTTTCCTTTCATTTTGGATTCCATTATAGGACATATACGCTTTTGACATATTTTATGAGTTGATGTTGTTGTTGTTACATATAAAATTTCTTAGTTTTTTAAAGTTTGTTATTGATGAATGTTGTTATTAATATTTGTTTTATATGAGTTTATCATATCTTATGTGGTTTGCGTGTTTTTCCAACACCTTACAGAATATATAACTTTTTGGATTGCATTAGAAAATTTCAATATGATAGATAAAGTTATATTAAATAACAAGCTAGATATTTAATTGTATACAAGAATTTTTTAGACCATTATCTGCATTTCGCTCTTTAATTATTAAATTTTGGTTTAATGCTTCTAGTTCTTCAACCTCCCATTCCTTCACCTCAACTTTAGTTTTCAAAGTAAAGAATATGTTTAAAAATAAACTAGACATGAAGGAAGGAGGTTGAAGAACTATAAGAATTAAAATAAGTTCTAATGATTAAAGAAGAAATACGGATAAGGAGCTGAAAAATTCTTGTTTAGCATTGAACGTGCAACCTGTTATTCTAATATAACTTAATTTGTCATATTATAATATTCTAGATTTAAGTGAAAGGTTATATATTTAATGAGCATTGGAAAAAGAAGTATTATGCATAATTTATAATAAAATCAGTGTATATATCACAACGTTCGTTTAGAACAACCGTTGTTAAATTTTTTTCTTTAAAGTATATCACAATGATTATTTGGAATAACCGTTGTGGTAAGTTGAGCTCTACTTGACATATAATCACGGTCGTGCGGCCATTATAGAAAACATCATAGATACAATCACACTTACATCACAAAGGTTGGTCAGCCGTTATGGTATCCATTTTCTAACCGTTGTGGTATCCCTTTTCCGTAGTAGTTCCACTTTTGCATGAAACATCTAAGCGCCACCTACCACCCCTCATTTTATACCTAACACCCCCTCAATTTTTTTATTCCAAAATTTCTGGAGCGATTTATCGTAAATTTCAAATTTTCCAGGGAATTCTAAGAAACTTAGGAAAAATACCATAAATTTCCAAAATTTCTGAGATGAAACATAATACCAGAAATTATGAATTTTTGATTGTATACCAGAAATTTCCAATTACACTAAAATTTCCGGTATGTCTGCAGATGGAATTTTGTATATATATGGTCCAGAGCCGACAACTTCTTGTGTACATATTATACGGAATTCTTCATCACCAATATCGTATGTTTCTTATTGATTTATTGTGGTTTTATTTGTTTTCCGTCATATATGAAATTGATAAAGTTTAATAATTATTTGTCGTAACTGATAGATTTTTATTACCCAAGCTGAAGTTTTAGCATGGGCACAATCTACTGTTAAACAACATGGTATTAGTATTGTTATTGTTTGTTTTGATTCTCCTAATGGAATGCAAGGAGGGAGGATAAATTAATTATGGATTCTGAGAGAGGAAGAAATTACAAAATAAAAAATGCATCTGAAACCTGATTGCCCCTTGCCTCACGTAATTAACCGTTAGAGACAGAATTGTATTGATGATGCAAAAACATAGGAATCAGCATATGCGGGTCACTTTAGACACTGGAAAGAACTGCGTAGCAAGTCATTGTAGTTCATTTTTTATGGATATATGTATGACCATTATCTATCTATCTATATATATATATATATATATATATATATATATATATATATATATATATATATATATATATATATATATATATATATATATATATATATATATATATATATATATATATATATATATATATATATATATAATCGATTATCTACTCGTGTGTTCGCATGGGTCACACAATATCGTTATAAATATAGTATAGTGATGGTTAATAAATGTATATAAAAGATATACAAATTAAGTAGTGTCGACCCGTCTGAAATGTATATTTTAGTAGAAAAATAAAGAAAATAATTTAGTAGTCATTTATCCATGCGTTCGCATGGGTCGCACAATATCGTTATAAATAGTAAATAAATATAATATAGTGATGGTTAAGAAATGTATATAACATATTAAGTTGTGTTGGTCTGTCAAAAATGCATATTTTAGTAGAAAAATAAATTAAATAATTAAGGCTTAAATGCAACTTTAGTCCCCCTATTTTTCCTTTTTTCCAATTTTTGTCCCCTCATTTCAAAAACTGATTCACACAGTCCCTTTATTTTGTTTTTCCGAGGAATATAGTCACCCTTCTAATCTTGGTGTGCTTTTTAATGACGTGGCAGATCCATTGCATATGTGTCATGTGCCAGATGGATATTATAATTGATTTTTTTTATTAAATTCATTTATTTTGTTATACTGTAATGTTTTTAAACATTAATTTTAAATGTTGGTAATTATAAATTAGAAATGTATTAGTTTATTCAAGCATTTTGCATCATGAAGTAGAAGCATTTCCCCCAAATACATGAACCTAGAAATCTCAACAAGCTTCTCGAAGAGTTTGAACCACAAAATTAATCGTCTTCATCTTCATAATCCTCTTCAACCTTGCAACATCGTAATCCTCTTCGACCTGGTATTTTTGTAGTCGCCTTCAACCTTACACTCTGTTCTTTATGAGATTTGGAAATGGAAAACCCAACATTCATATCAAGGTAAGTGCTTCTGACTTCTTGTGGTCCCAAATTATATTCTTTAGTTATTGTTGAACTCTGGTCCCTTATGTGTAATGGTTATTTTATCACATAGTTGTGGTCCTGCATGTATGTCCAACTCTTCTTCTATCTATTTTGTGTAGGCTAACACCTGTTAAGAATGTCAAACTTAGAATACACCATAAGGGGGAATTAATAACTCATCCTATGACATGGTATGTTGGTGAAAAAGTGACTGAAATGGAATGGGACTGGGATGTAGACTTTTTGTCCTATATGGATATTGAAAAAATGGTAAAAGGTGTGGGTTACGGGAATATAAAGTGTCCTTGGTATTGGCACCCTACATTTTCATTTTCTCGTGGGCTTCGACCATTGAATAAGTACTAAGATGTTTTAAGGTTTATTGAAGATGTTAAAGGGTTTAAGATAGTTGATATATATGTCGAACACATTGTTTATGTACCAAATATCATAGACAGTAATGAAGCTGATGTGAATATGGAAAGAGATGGAACTGGTGTGAATGTGGAAAGAGATGGAGCTGATGTGAATATGGAGAGTGGTGGAGGTAATATGGATGTGGAAAGAGATGGAGTTGATGTGAATGTGGAAAGAGATGGAGCTGAAGTGAATGTGGAGATTGAGGGAGGTAATATGGATATGGATATGTAAAGAGAGGGAGTTGATGTGAATGTGGAGAGTGAGGGAGCTGGTATGAATATGGAGAGTGAGGGAGCTAATGTGAAAAGTGATAGTAAAACTGATACAGATTATGAGGAAAGTGAGGAAGTTGATGATGAAAGTGAGGAAGCTGATGGTGAAAATGAGGAAGTTGATGATGAAAGTGAGGTAGTTGATCTTAATATAGGTGCTAATGTTACTACATATTGAACAATAATTTTTCCCAATGCAGAACATAGTGAAAGCTCATCTAGACGTGGTGGTGTTTCATATGAAGATGGTTATGATTCAGATGAGCTGCACACCCTTCAAGAAAGTGATGTTGAAGAGGATAGGCTAAGGTTTCTATTTTTTAAAGAGACCACTAAATATGAGTTAGGCAAGATGTTCAAAGACAAGTTGCAAATTAGAGATGTTGTTAAGGAATATGCAACGAAACAAAAGAAAAATACTTTCATAAGCAAGAATGATAAGAAGAGAATATTAGTAAGGTGCATGGATGGTTGTCCTTTTTATATACGGTTTAGTATGAGGTTTGGAAATACATTTTGGCAACTTGTAAGTCTCATTGAAAAACATAACTGCAATAGAACACTTGTAACACGGTGGGAGAACTGACTTGGTTGTTTTGCGTTTGATCGCAAATGTTGCGGTTAGCAAGAGTCGCCACCGACTTTTCTTTTATCCAAAAGGAAAGGATGAAAAGAACAGGAAAGACCTTCGAGATGTTTTCTTGAGTCCGGGGGGTAGATTATGAAAAGGGAAGGTATTAGCACCCTTTTCATCCATGGTTTTCCATGGGATCTTAGTTACTTGCTAGATCACTTGCTTTTGTTTGAAAATGTGCTTTACGTGGTTTTTAGGGGAAAAACAAATAGGATTTTAAACCTTTTTGGCATATTGTTCCATTTCTTTTTAAACACAGTTTTCATGTGCTAGTTTGGTGCAATTATGGGATGTAGGCATGGACTGAATTAGTTGTTGGTTTTAGGACTGTGTTGTAGCAGTGCAGTAGGTTGTATAAACGATGTTTTGGGATTTGGCGATGTTCTGACCGAAGCGTTGAACATAGCCTTCATATTCTAGGGTGTTGCCTTGTTCTTGAAGCAAGTATGGTGGTTAGCAGTTTTTAGTCGTGCCTAAGTTGTATTTGTAAGCATGAATTAAGGAAAAGTACCCTCAGAGGAAAAAACAAAGTATGGCCTAGCATAACCTTGTACAAAAGTTTGTTTTTCAAGGACATCAATGGTACTTCTATCTCACACGTGGTATTGTACCCCAAAATTTGCCCTCTCATATTTCCCAAGACATTGCAAGAGAAATCTCCAAGTTGCTCAAGATTGCTCAAGAGTTGGACAGTCAAATCATCTCCTAAGGCAGTCAACCCAAAATTAGGGTTTTGTGTTTCATCAAGGTCCTTACATACAAATGACCTAAAGTTCTCCCCAATGTCCTAATATGTTATCAATATCATCCATGTCAAATTTCAAGCCTTGCCGACGAAGTTTGGTCAGTCAATTGCTCAAGAAGCCCAAAAATCGACTATGCTAGGGCAAAAGTCAAACTGTGACCTAAATACAGTCAAACCTCAAGATTTTTTGTCAACATTATCATTTTGAAGTATATTTAATCATTTTATCAAGGGTTGATCATGACTCATCAAAGATTTCTCAAAATTCATCAAGACTCAAAAGTTGCTAAATTAGGGTTTTGTAGGAAAAGTCAACTCAACTTTGACTAAGCATAACTTTCTCATACTTTATGAGAAATGACCCATCCAAAGATCATTTGAAGAGGCTGAAATTTCCTACAATCCATCTTCACACTCCAAGATCAAGAAATTCACTCACAAAAAGTTACAAATTTGGACATTATAGGTCATTTTTGGAAGTCAACAAAAACACCTTTTTTTTCCAAAGCTTATAACTTGAGCATGGAATATCAAAATGATATGAGACCAAAAGTTTTGGTTAGAGGACATCTCAAGGTTCCTAAAAAGTCAAAGAACACTTTCAACAGTTCAAAATTGAAGAAGTTATGCATTGTTGAAGTTGGGCATTTTCCCAAAATTACCAAAAGACAACTATCCCCAAAACTTCAAATTTTGTCAAATGGGCCCATTCTTTTCCACTTGATTTGGTATTGTCACACTACACACATGTCCTAGCTTCATCCTCATGCCCATTTATTAATTTTTCTATTTTATTTGATTTTTTATTGAACTAATTCATTTTAAATCAATTTAAATCCAATAAAATCTAAATATTGATAACTTAGGATCTTTTTTATTGATATAGGTCTTAATTGTCATCATGGACATGATCAAACTCGTATCTCACCATATCATGAGCAAATATTAGATTCTTGGACAAAATTGGAAAGATTTTAATGGAGGATCAAGCCATATCTTCAAGCATTGATTTACAAAGATTCAAAGTCCAAAACTTGACCTAATACAATGCATTATACATATACAAGGCAGGAGGCATGAATTGGAGACCTAGAGGCTGCATAAACATCAAAACAAAACTTAAAAAAAAGTGGAAAAGCTTGAAACTGAAATCGAGCATAGAGGTGTTTTCAAGGCCAAAACTCAACGTGAATCTATTGCTGGATCATCCTTGAAGGGAAACCAACTCAAAACCAATCCCCATACACGTTCCAAAGCGCTGTAAGTCTCTCTGAAAATCGCCTTTCAGTTGAATTCGTATCTCATAGTTCTTGCACTTTTCTTGCAAAATCTTTACATACTCATGCTTATCGTTCCATTTAGAAGCTTTTTGCATTATTAAATTGCATTTTCATGGCCTGTAACCCCCTAGCCGAATCTAGGGTTCTTGGATTGTTTTTTTGGGCGTTTTCTCTACAGGTAAAATCAGGGCAAACAATGGACATGGATGAAATCAGGATGCCCAGACGAATTGAACCATGGTCTTGGAACTAATTTCCATGGCCTGAAATTGATTTTAGGATGCACATGCGCATTTAGCTGCGGATGTAAATCCGCAGGTAAAAAATACCAGGTTTCCACGAGGAAGACGATGACGCGTCCCTCTCCCATTCACTGTTTCAAACTTCGCGCATTTTTGTTTTTAATTCCAGCATATTAATTGTTTTTTCCTTATAATAATTGTTATCTATTACATTAACAAATGATGCATAGTGGTGTAGTGGTAAGCGCGTTGGCCAGTGATCAGCAGGACCTGGGTTCGAATCCCAGGTCCCCAACATATTTGTTGTATTTTTCTTACAGATATTCCAGCATGCCTCATGAATTGTGGTCCATCATACTCCTTCAAATCTCCAAACGCCAGATGGCCCCAGGCCAGATCTGGTGGCCAGGATTGAACGTGCACCATATGCTCTAGTCAATGTGTACGCGTGGAACCAAGAAAGTCAACCAGGCCAGTGGATAAATGGGCCTTGGAATTGCTGATCTCACCCCCAATCTGGGCCCAAACCTCCTTGAGTATTCATATTTCTATCTTTTCATTTTATTTATTTATTTGTTTTATTAATTATTTTTATTATCACTAACCAATTAAATCTTTTTCTTAATAAAATCAAAAACAAAAAAAATATTTAATTTATTAAAATTAAATTCAGCACTTTATTTTTGTAAATAAATATTAATTCAATTAACTTAGTTTTAATTAGGTATAACTTTTAATATTTTTGTAATAATTAAAATTAATTTAGATTATTAGGTTTTACTAACTTTGGCCAAATTTATTTTATTTCTTTAAATACTCAAAAATCCAAAAATATCTTTTCTTAATTAATTAATTAATTAATTTAATTGTTAACTTAATTTATTTTCTTTTAATTCAAAAACCACCAAAAATGCTTTCTTTCAAAAAAGGGTCAAAACCCTAAAAAACTCGCATTCGATTTAATTTTCCGCACGCAATCCATTTTACCATATTGATGTAATTGTTTCCCGAAATGTAATAGTTTAATAGGACCTTTAACTTATCTTATCGCTTTATTTTAATTTCCACATTTTAATTTCAAGGGTTGTTTTTGGCGATGTAAATACCCGACGCCTTGTAATAGTTAGATTTAATTTCCGTAACTTATAAACTGTTAGATGTTTGATAATAGGGAATGCATGACAAGATTGAATGTTTGAACCTAAAATCAACATAGATAACTATTGACATGTACAAAGATAAAATTAACCGAAAATAACACACTCGCACATGCGCACTCTTAGGGTACACCTCACTTGGTTGCCTTCGAACGTGGTCATTGAGTATAGGAAGTTTTAGAGGCCGCCCTCTTGTCCAAAGATCATAGTTGCCTCAAAGCGGTTGCCTCGGAAAAATGATCTAAGACATTAGGGTTACCGCTAAGGCATCCTAACATTGCTTTAGTGACCACACGTCCCTTAATCGAATTGACCCTTAAAACTACAATGACGGTGCTACCTACTCATCCATAGTGGGATAGCATTGTGTAAAGGACATTAGCACAAATTGATTCCTTTTTTCGAGTAGGTAGATGGTTCTTAAGTACTTGCTCTTTCTGAAACAAAACAAAACTTTTCGCACTTACACTTTTCAAACAAAAACTTCTTTCAAACCCACAAACACAAAGAAAAGCAAAATTTGAAAACATTATGAGCAAATACCTAAGAGCCCGTGGATAACCACGGATAGAAAGGGTGCTAACACCTTCCCTTTCTATAATCTACCCCCCGGACCCGAGAAACATCTCAAAAAAGGAATTTTTCTGTGCTTTTTTCCTTTCCTTGTTGGATAAAATAAAAGACGGTGGCATCTCTTGCTTACCGCGACATTTTGCGAAAACAAACACAAAACGCGAACCAGCATTCAAAAACAGTCAGTTCTTCCCACCGTATCACAGAACTGGCGACTCTGCTGGGGAGAGTTAAGAAGTGGGGTGTACCTTAGGATTAGATCATTGTGTTTTCAATTGTATGCTTTGTATGATTTATATTTGTGGGCTTGTATCGGAGTTACTATAGGTCCTAACTCGGATCTGGGGATACCCTTTAGGTAAGTAGCAATAAACTGTGAGGGAACTATACGGCGTAGACTGATACGGTTGAAGCAGTAGCTACATTGGTGTGGCACTTTAGATTGTACCAATATCCCTTGTGTTGGAACGAGGAGAATATGGGTCATTTAAGGGGTCATTAAGCACCAACTGACCTTAGAACCATTAAATTGACCAACTTGGCCATAGAACAGTAGCAGTATGCTACACTCATTGAGACTAAACTCTCGTGATGATTCCGGCCGCAAGAAAAGGTTGCTAAACTGGAATTATGACCGATCGAGGGTAGTCAGTGATATTGAGATCCTCTAGAACCCAGTTACTATTTTTAGGACAGGTTTAAACCAACTAAACTGAAAGAGGGTAGTACCTAAGCCCCTTGACAGCCTGAAATCTAAGGGCTCTCTGTGTGACTTGTGTGCCTTTACCATGTTTGCCATTTGTGAATACTTATGGTGTGCTTTCTATCATGACATCATGAAATCATAACATTGCATACATCTTGCATTAGACTAACCTATTTCAAAGACAGGAGGGATTCATCTTTGTTCTATTTTGTAGGTCATCATGATGCCCATGCGTAGGAATACCATTCGAATCAACTTTTTCCAGGTTCCCACCTTGCTCAAAGAGTTGGTTGCAAAGATGCCTGATACTACTTCCTTCCTCAGAAGACATGGTTATATTCTCAGTTTGGTCACCTCCAAATTGGACGAGCAGATGATGAGTGTTCTGGTCCAATTCTATGATCCACTGTACCATTGCTTTACTTTCCAGGACTACCAGCTGGTTCCCACCTTAGAAGATTTCTCTGAGCTTCTCGGTATCTCTGTTCTGGAGCAGACCCCATTTACTGGTTGGGAGAAGATTCTGAGACCGGAAGAGATTATTGCAGCCCTTCATTTGACCAAAGAAGAGGTAATGGCTAATTGGGAGACTAGAAGTGGAGCAAAGAGCTTTCTGACTAAGTTTTTGGTTGGTAAGGCTAATTATTTATGGGATAGCCTAGACTTCAAGGCATTCGATTCTGGCCCTTTTGATATATGGCTTGGTGTTGTTTCCGAACTCTGACTCCTTTATTGATGTTAATGCGGTAAAAATCTTCATCTCTCACAACCCTGTACCCACTCTCTTGGGTGACATCCTTCATCAGCTCTATGCTCGTACTTCCCAAAAGTGGGGAACCTTGATGTGCTGTGCTCCGTTATTGGCAAGGTGGTTTATTTCGCACCTTCTCAAGTCAGTGCTGAAGAACAAAGAAGGCATGGGCTGGGCCTATAGGGTTATGTCTCTCTCGCATAATGACATCATTTGGACTCTCAATGGTATGGACGAGGTGACTGTTATTGATCGCTGTGGGGAGTACCCTAATGTTCCACTGATAGGGACCCATGGAGGAATTTCTTACAACCCGTGCTTGGCCTTATGTCAGTTTGGGCGTGCCAGAAGAGAAGGACCTCATGAGCTGTTAATGCCTAGTATCATCTTTGATTTTCAAGGGGATAGCGACGAGCAATGTCGCAGATTCATAAGGGCTTGGGATAGAGTTCACCAATCTGATCCACATGAGCTGGGCCCAAAGACTTCACTTCCGATGGAGCCATATCTCAGATGGGTCCGTATCCGTGCCCAAAAGATGGGTATGCCATATGAAGCCGTCTGACCTATCATTGTTGAAGTTGCTAATGAAGAAGGGGTTCTTCCAACCATCCTCCATCCTTATATGCCCACTGACATTGGGGCACTGAAAAGGTCTTGGATGCAACTGAGGGAAGAACAGGATTCTTACCGAGAGAAGTTCAACGAGCAAGAGCAGAAGATCCAGAAGTTGACTAGACAGCTGGAAAACAAGCGGATTCTCAATGATTATGTCCGCACCGACAAGAAGAGACCATGGGAGCACTGATTGGCCTTTGTTTATTTCCATTTCAGTTTTTATTTACTTTTCAGTATTTCCTTTCATGTAACGCCTTAAAGGCATCAGTTGAACAATTTGAATTCCAAAGTTTATCTAATAAAGTGTGTTTCCTTTCTGGTTTACAAATTTGAATCTCTCGATTGTCTTTGAAATCATGTCATACGCATTTCATCCCATGCACTCCATAACAGGTACCCATTACTGGTCTCTTATCTTCTTCGCTGTTTATTTCAGCACTCGTCATGTTTGCTGAACCTTCAACTGAGCAAGCCATCAAGGCCCTCCAGGCCCAGAATGCCCAATTCCAAGAGTTGTTCATGAATCTAGCTAAGGGTCAGCAAGATCTGAAGACCCTGATTCTGAAAGAGAAGAAAAAGAAGAAGAAGAGGATAATCTTGTTCAACACTGGTCCCAGGTTTGGAAACAGGCTTCAGAATGAAGTTGATTTGACCACCTCATCTGGAGGGAAAGATAGTCAGGAAGAAAGGAGGGATCCTAGCCCTGTGGTCTCCGACAACAAGACAGACTTCGATGAAGACCAGTATCCTCCAGCTGAGGACAGATACAAGCAAATGGAAGACCGGTTGAATGCTATGGAAGTTCAGAAAGTGCCTGGTCTGGACTTTGGCGATCTGGGTCTATCATCTAGGGTAGTGATTCCCCACAAATTCAAAGCACCAGCCTTTGCTAAGTATGACTGAGTTTCTTGTCCGAAGCTGCACCTCCGGTCATATGTAAGGAAGATTCAGCCGTACACTGCTGATAAGAACCTATGGATCCATTTCTTTCAGGACAATCTCTCAGGGACTCAGCTTGAGTGGTTCTACCAGTTGGACGGAGCCAGTATCCGTAGTTGGGAAGATTTGGCTACTACTTTCTACAGGTAGTACCAGTACAACTCCACCTCGCTCCCACGCGTACCCAACTCCAGGGTATGTCAATGGGAACGGGTGAAGGTTTTAAAGATTATGCTCAGAAGTGGAGGGACCTCGCCGGAAGAGTACAACCACCCTTGGCTGATCGGGAGCTTGTGGATATGTTTCTGGGGACCCTGTCTGGTCCATTTTTCAACTATCTGATCGGAAGCTCTTCATCTGGGTTTACAGGGCTAATTATGACCGGTGAAAGGATTGAGGCTGGTATTAAGGCTGGTAAGATACAGAAGGGTGCCTCATCAAGCACCAAGAAGAAGCCCTTTAAGAAGGAGTCCAGTGCTGTCTACAGTTCAAGAAACCATAATAGACCTGAACGCCGCCAAGCTGTTAACGCAGTTGTTATTTCCAAACCTGTTGGTGCTCCTCAGCACAACAATCAACAAAAGTACGAGAGACCTCGAAGGCAATTCACCCGTCTCAGCATGACTCTATCTCAGATTCTGCCACAGTTGTTGAAAACCAATCTAGTGATTCCAAAGGAAGCCCCAAAGAATCCAAATACAACGTCACCAAAGTACAACCCTAATGCCTGCTGTGCTTATCACTCTGATAGCCCGGGGCATAATACAGATGATTGTTGGGTTTTGAAGAACAAGGTACAGGATTTGATTGATGCAAAGGAGATCGAGTTTGGAGCACCAGAGAAGCCTAAACAAGATACATGGGTAAATGCTATCGGGGATGACGATGATGAAGAGTTTGACATTGGCAGTTGGATCTACCCGACTGCCAATGGTGGATTAAGCAACTGGAAAGCGAAGGATTCTATGCCCGTTTCTGTTATCACCCAGTAATGAAACTTTTTGTTTTGAATTTGTAACAAACAAATGTTTTAAACTTTATGGCCCGGTGTCTTACCCGGGATACTGTGGCTTCATTTGTGAGGGCTTCATGTGTGTCATTTTCATATATCATTATTAAAAGCATTGGACGTTCTTTCATTTCAAATTTTGCGCTCCTTGTTTTTATTTATTATATATTGCAAAACAGCTATTTTTCACACACTCAAATATACAGGTCCGCATCCACTCTGGATCTCGCTGGTAACGATTCTGCTACTTCCAGTTATGACTTTGAAAATCCGATCAACTTAGCCAAAGACGAAGGTGAAGATGATTGCGAAGTGCCTGGTGAACTTGCAAGACTGTTACTCCAAGAAGAGAGGGCCATTCAGCCACATGAAGATCCAGTGGAAACAGTGAATCTGGGTACAGAAAAGGATAAGAAGGAAGTCAAGATCGATGCATATCTGGAGCTTAGTGTGAAACAACGGTTGATTCAGATGCTGCATGACTATGTTGAGATCTTTGCCTGGTCTTACGAATATATGCCTGGTTTGGATACTGATATTGTGGTTCACCGCCTGCCCACCAAGGAAGACTGTCCTCTAGTGAAACAGAAGGTTCACCGAATGCGCCCAGAGATGTCTGAGAAAATCAAGGCTGAAGTGATGAAACAGTTTGACGCCGGTTTTCTAGCAGTTACTTCTTACCCTCAGTGGGTGGCCAATGTGGTTCCTGTGCCGAAGAAGGATGGTAAGGTTCGAATGTGTGTCGATTACAGAGGTCTGAACAAGGCAAGCCCCAAGGATGATTTTCCTCTACCTCATATCGACGTTCTGGTTTACAATACTGCTCAGCATAAAGTCTTCTCCTTTATGGACGGTTTCTCCGGTTATAATCATATTAAAATGGCTCCCTAAGACATGGAGAAGACGACCTTTGTTACTCAATAGGGCACCTTTTGCAACAAGGTCATGCCTTTTGGACTGAAGAACGTTGGGGCAACGTATCAGCGTGCCATGGTTGCTTTGTTTCATGACATGATCCATCATGAGATTGAGGTATACGTCGACGATATGATTGCAAGATCCCAGACAGAGGAAGAGCATCTTGACCACCTTCAGAAGCTGTTTGACAGGTTAAAGTTGTATAAACTGAGGTTAAACCCGAACAAGTGCACCTTCGGGGTGAGGTCTGGTAAGCTACTGGGCTTCGTCGTAAGCGACAAAGGTATTCAAGTAGACCCGACAAAAGTGAAGGCCATACAGGAAATGCCAGCTCCTAGAACAGAGAAAGAAGTCAGGGGCTTTCTGGGACGTCTGAACTATATTGCCCGATTCATCTTGCATCTAACTGCTACTTGTGAGCCAATCTTCAAGCTGCTGAAGAAAGATCAAGTAGTACGTTGGAACGATGAATGCCAAGCCACTTTCGAAAGGATCAAAGAGTATCTCCAAGTGCCACCCATTCTAATGTCACCAGTTGAAGGGAGACCTCTAATATTATACTTGACAGTACTCGACAACTCAATAGGGTGTGTGTTGGGTCAGCATGACGAGTCTGGCCGAAAAGAGAATGTTATTTATTACCTTAGCAAAAAGTTTACCGACTGTGAGACCCGATACTCACTGCTCGATAAAATTTGTTGCGCTTTGGCATGGGCTGCTCGCCGGCTGAGATAGTATATGCTGACTCACACTACTCTGTTGATATCAAAGATGGATCCAATCAAGTATATCTTCGAAAATCCTGCATTGTCCGGAAGAATAGCAAGATGGTAGATGATCTTGACTGAGTATGACATCCAGTACACAACCCAAAAGGCAATCAAGGGAAGTGTGTTGGCAGACCATTTGGCACATCAGGCAGTGGATGATTACCAGTCTATGAACTTTGAATTCCCAGACGAGAATATCATGTTGGTAAATGATTGTGAGACACCTGGACCAGATGAAGGACCTGAGGAAGGATCCCGATGGTCTATGTACTTTGATGGAGCTTCGAACGCTTTGGATAACGGCATTGGAGCCGTGATCATATCTCCTAAAGGCTCTCATACTTTGTTCACTGCCCGACTATGTTTCAACTGCACCAACAACATGGCGGAGTATGAAGCATGCATCATGGGTCTTCGAGCAGCAATTGACCTAAGGATTAAGTTTCTAAGTGTCTTCGGAGATTCCTCTCTCGTGACCAGTCAGATCAAAGGCGAGTGGGATACGAAACACCCAAATCTTATTCCTTACACGGAGTATGTATTGACGTTGCTTCCCCACTTCGAGGAGATAACCTTTGAACACTTCCCGAGAGAGGAGAATCAGTTGGCGGACGCGCTAACTACGATGTCTTCTATGTTCAAAGTCAATTGGGACAATGAGGCTCCCCGAATTATCATTGAAATATTGGACGAACCTGCACATTGCTGTGATATTGAGACTGAAGAGGTAGCGGATAAACCTTGGTATCATTAGGTGAAGAGGTATCTTGAAGCTCAGGAATACCCTGAGGGCGCATCTGTTAATGACAAGAATTTTCTGAGGAGGTTTGCAGCAAAGTTCTTCATCAGCAATGGCATTCTTTACAAGTGTAACCATGATTCGACCTTACTGCATTGTGTGGATAAGAATGAAGCAGAAAGAATCATGGCGGAGTTACATGAAGGTATTTTCGGAACCCATTCCGGTGGACACACCATAGCAAAGAAGATCCTTCGGGAAGGGTATTATTGGTCCACAATGGAAGCCGATTGTTATCAGCATTCTTGGACATGTCACAAGTGCCAAGTCTATGTTGATAAGGTACACATACCTCCAGTACCTCTGAACATCTTGACGGCACCTTGGCCTTTTGCAATGTGGGGCATTGATATGATCGGAGAGATCAGACCTACGGCATCTAACGCGCATCGTTTCATCTTGGTAGCAAGTGATTACTTTACGAAGTGGGTTGAAGCAGCTTCTTTTTCCACTGTAACCAAGAACTTCGTGGCACGGTTCATTCGGCACAATCTGATCTGTCGATATGGTGTACCAGAGAGGATCATTACGGACAATGGTACCAACCTCAACAACAAGATGATCACTGAGCTCTGCGAGCAATTCAAGATACAGCATCACAACTCTTCTCCCTACCGGCCGAAGATGAATGGGGTTGTCGAAGCGGCTAATAAGAACATTAAGAAGATTGTGCAGAAGATGACTGTGACCTACAAAGACTGGTACGAGATGTTACCATTTCTTCTTCATGGGTACCGTACCTCAGCGCGGACGCCAACAGGGGTAACACCCTACTCCTTGGTATATGGCATGGAGGCAGTCCTGTCCATTGAAGTTCAGATACCCTCTCTTCGAATCATGAAGGATGCAGGTTTGAGTGAAGACGACTGGATTTAGACCCGGCTTGATCAGCTGAACTTAATCGATGAAAAGAGACTTATTGCTATTTGTCATGGTCAGACGTACCAAAAACGGATGATCAAGGCCTTTAACAAGAAAGTCAGACGACAAGAGTATCAAGTTGGTGATCTGGTAATCAAGCGCATTATCCTACCTCAAGGTGGTCCCAGGGGCAAATGGACCCTTACTTACGAAGGGCCATTTGTGGTTAAGAACATTTTCTCAGGAGGAGCTATGATTCTAACCACCATGGATGGTGACGACCTTCCTCACCCCGTCAATGCAGACATAGTAAAAGATACTACACATAAACAAAGACCCGCTAGGTTGACTGGCCTAGGCAAAAATAAGGGCTTCCCGGAGAACCAAAAGGGTTTGGGCAAAAATAAGGGATGAAAATGAAAAAAAAATTGTACACCCGGCAAGTCGAAAACCTGAAAAGGCGGCTTGGGCAAAAAAAGGTATCCCGGTGGACTGAAAACCCGAAAGGGCGGTCCAGGCAAAAATTAGGGATAAGCGTAACACTATGTCTCATTGGATCACCTTGCATCCAGACTTCAATATTAACTGTCAAGCTCGGACGACACTAATCAATTTGATTCATCTTCAACCAAACAACAAAGTGATAAGATGCTCGAGGATATAAAGGCAATAGCAGAGTTGGAACCCAATGGGATTATTCACATAGATGTTTTGTTTAGTTTTTCACAAATTGTGTAAATTCTATCTGTTCGGCGGCGTTCCCTTACTAGGACGTCAACCTCTTGTACAAAAACGCCTATTTACAGGCCAAACTTCAAAATCAATACAAATTCATTTTCAGACAAATCTAAACTGTTTTTCCTTTATCTGGTTTGTTTTGCAAAGAACGTCCAAGGTTCATTTTTGATATATGCATTTGACATTAATTGTCGATCATAAGTGTTTACATGCGAAACAAAAAGACGATTACGGGTAATATCAGAAACAGGGGCAATAAGAATTGTCCAAACTATATAAGTTGCTCTATCCACCAGGTACAAAGGTAGATTCAGCTGAAGAATATGGATAGGATACTTTCACTCCCTGCAGAACAAGACAGTAATGGTAGCTCTCTCAGCTGAGACTTGCAACCGTGAACGAATCAGCAATGCTCTCCCCAAGCAGAGTTTATCTATCATCAGCACTAAAAAAGCTTGATATCCCAGGAAGTCTTAATATTCCCCAACGGAATATAAGAATGTTCCCCGGCAGAATACAAGATACCCCCAGTGGAGTCAATACTTTCCCAGCACGGTCTGAAAAAAGCTTCCCCAACGGAGTTGAACCATCATCCCCAGTAGACTCTGGAAGTTTATCCCCAGCGGAGTACAAAATCTCCCCAACCAAGTTCAAAGGATCATTCCCAGCAGAACTCAGAGGATTATCCCTACAAAAGTCTAACAAGGTTATCCCCAGCAAGTTGCAACTGAAAGATCATCCCCAGTGAAGTTCTGTCCTTTCACAAACAGGAATTCAATCCTCAACAGATTCAGTATCACCAGCAACGGTAATCCATCCCCAGCGGAGTTCATCAGTGGAATTCTCAGCAGAGTATCTCTTCCCCACAGAGTAATCTCCTCATCAGTTTATTCCCCAACGGAGTTATCCTCTCCTGCAGGTTTATTCTTGCAATTACCTTTGTTCACCATCCCTAGCGGAAGCGAAGAATTCAACTATACTCTCCAGCAGCTATCCGGGATTTATTTTCCCCGGCTAAAACATCACATTTCCATACATCATGATACATGCATATACACATCATATAATATAATCTCATTTATATTGAGAACATCATTGCTTGATCCATATCATGCATTGCATATGGCTGACCTTTACCTTTCAGGAAAGATGCAGTTAAATTCTCAACTATATGGAAGACCTTGTCTGGTCCAGTTAAATCGATTCCTAAAGATTTTTATGATGACGATCCAGCTAAAGGCACCAAGACCTTCTCTGGTCCAGTTAAATCGATTCCTAAAGATTTTTCTGATGCCGATCCAGTTGAAGTTATTCCAAGACCTTGTCTAGTCCAGTTAAATCGATTCCTAAAGATTTTTCTGATGCCGATCCAGCCAAAGGCACCAAGACCTCCTCTGGTCCAGTTAAATCGATTCCTAAATATTTTTCTGATGCCGATCCAGTTGAAGTTATTCCAAGACCTTGTCTGGTCCAGTTAAATCGATTCCTAAAGATTTTTCTGATGCTGATCCAGCCAAAGGCACCAAGACCTTATATGGTCCAGTTAAATCGATTCTTAAAGATTTTTCTGATGCCAATCATGTTGAAGTTATTCCAAGACCTTGTCTGGTCCAGTTAAATCGATTCCTAAAGATTTTTCTGATGTCGATCCAGCCAAAGGCACCAAGACCTCCTCTGGTCCAGTTAAATCGATTCCTAAAGATTTTTCTGATGCCGATCCAGTTGAATTTATTCGAAGACCTTGTCTGGTCCAGTTAAATTGATTCCTAAATATTTTTCTGATGCCAATCCAGTCAAAGGCACCAAGACCTCCTTTGGTCCAGTCAAATCGATTCCTAAAGATTTTTCTGATGTCGATCTAGTTGAAGTTATCCCAAGACCTTGTCTGGTCCAGTTAAATTGGTTCCTAAAGATTTTTCTGATGCAGATCCAGTCAAAGACCTTTTCTAGTCCAGTCAAATCGATTCCTAAAGATTTTTCTGATGCCGATCCAGTTGAAGTTATCCCAAGACCTTGTCTGGTCCAGTTAAATTGATTCCTAAAGATTTTTCTGATGCCGATCCAGTCAAAGGCCTTCTCTGGTCCAGTAAAATCGATTCCTAAAGATTTTTATGATGCCGATCCAGTCAAAGGCCTTCTCTGGTCCAGTCGAATTGATTCCTAAAGATTTTTCTTATATCGATCCAGTTGAAGTTATCCCAAGACCTTGTCTGGTCCAGTTAAATCGATTCCTAAAGATTTTTTTGATGCCGATCCAGTCAAAGTTAATCCAAGACCTCCTCTGGTTCAGTCAGATCGCCGATAAGATCTCCCTGATTCCTATTCCAGTTGAAGTTCAGACCACCTACCAACAGTCTCCAAATGGCATCTGTAAGCCTATTCCCGACATCACAATGCTGATACCACTTCATGCGAGTGCAAATTTCTGGGCACTTTAGTGTTCAATCATCTTCCACCTTCTGATCACGAAAGGCCCGAAAGCCAATCTATATCCTCAGGTTTAAGAAGATTGAACAGGGGAAGCTGTTGTACCCCAAAATTTTCCCTCTCATATTTCCCAAGACATTGCAAGAGAAATCTCCAAGTTGCTCAAGATTGCTCAAGAGTTGGACAGTCAAATCATCTCCTAAGGCAGTCAACCTCAAAATTAGGGTTTTGTGTTGCATCAAGGTCCTTACATCCAAATGACCTCAAGTGCTCCCCAATGTCCTAATATGTTCTCAAGATCATCCATGTCAAATTTCAAGCCTTGCAGAGGAAGTTTGGCCAGTCAATTGCTCAAGAAGCCCAAAAATCGACTGTGCTAGGGCAAAAGTCAAACTGTGACCTAAATACTGTCAAACCTCAAGATTTTTTGTCAAAATTCTCATTTTGAAAGATATTTCATCATTTGATCAAGGGTTGATCATGATTCATCAAAGATTGCTCAAAATTCATCAAGACTCAAAAGTTGCTAAATTAGGGTTTTGTAGGAAAAGTCAACTCAACTTTAACCAAGCATAACTTTCTCATACATTATGAGAAATGACCCATCCAAAGCTCATTTTGAAGAGGATGAAATTTCCTACAATCCATCTTCACACCCCAAGATCAATAAATGCACTCACAAAAAGTTACAAATTTGGACATTATAGGTCATTTTTGGAAGTCAACAAAAACACCTTTTTTGCCAAAGCTTATAACTTGAGCATGGAATATCAAAATGAGATGAGACCAAATGTTTTGGTTATAGGACATCTCAAGGTTCCTAAAAAGTCCAATAACACTTCCAAAAGTTCAAAATTGAAGAAGTTATGCATTGTTGAAGTTGGGCATTTTTCCAAAATTGTCAAAAGTCAACTATCCCCAAAACATCAAATTTTGTCAAATGGGCCCATTCTTTTCCACTTGATTTGGTCTTGTCACACTACACACGTGTCCTAGCTTCAACCTCATGCCCATTTATTAATTTTTCTATTTTATTTGATTTTTTATTGAATTAATTCATTTTAAATCAATTTAAATCCAATAAAATCTAAATATTAATAACTTAGGATCTTTTTTATTAATATAGGTCTTAATTGTCATCATGGACATGATCAAACTCGTATCTCACCATATTATGAGAAAATATTGGATTCTTGGACAAAATTGGAAAGATTTTAATGGAGGATCAAGCCATATCTTCAAGCATTGATTTACAAAGATTCAAAGTCCAAAACTTGACCTAATACAATGCATTATACATATACAAGGCAGGAGGAACGAATTGGAGACCTAGAGGCTGCATAAACATCAAAACAAAACTTTAAAAAAAAGTGGAAAAGCTTGAAACTGAAATCGAGCATAGAGGTGTTTTCAAGGCCAAAACTCAACGTGAATCTATTGCTGGATCATCCTTGAAGGGAAACCAACTCAAAACCAATCCTCATACACGTTCCAAAGCGCTGTAAGTCTCTCTGAAAATCGCCTTTCAGTTGAATTCGTATCTCATAGTTCTTGCACTTTTCTTGCAAAATCTTTACATACTCATGCTTATCGTTCCATTTAGAAGCTTTTTGCATTATTGAATTGCATTTTCATAGCCTGTAACCCCCTAGCCGAATCTAGGGTTCTTGGATTGTTTTTTTGGGCATTTTCTCTACAGGTAAAATCAGGGCAAACAATGGACATGGATGAAATCAGGATGCCCAAACGAATCGAACCATGGTCTTGGAACTAATTTCCATGGCCTGAAATTGATTTTAGGATGCACATGTGCATTTAGCTGCGGATGTAAATCCGCAGGTAAAAAAACCAGGTTTCCACGAGGAAGACGATGACGCGTCCCCCTCCCATTCGCTGTTTCAAACTTCGCGCATTTTTGTTTTTAATTCCAGCATATTAATTGTTTTTTCCTTATAATAATTGTTATCTATTACATTAACAAATAATGCATAGTGGTGTAGTGGTAAGCGCGTTGGCCAGTGATCAGCAGGACCTGTGTTCGAATCCCAGGTCCCCAACATATTTGTTGTATTTTTCTTGCAGATATTCCAGCATGCCTCATGAATTGTGGTCCATCATACTCCTTCAAATATCCAAACGCCAGATGGCCCCAGGCCAGATCTGGTGGCCAGGATTGAACGTGCACCATATGCTCTAGTCAATGTGTACGCGTGGAACCAAGAAAGTCAACTAGTCCAGTGGACAAATGGGCCTTGGAATTGCTGATCTCACCCCCAATCTGGGCCCAAACCTCCTTGAGTATTCATATTTCTATCTTTTCATTTTATTTATTTATTTGTTTTATTAATTATTTTTATTATCACTAACCAATTAAATCTTTTTCTTAATAAAATCAAAAACCAAAAAAATATTTAATTTATTAAAATTAAATTCAGCACTTTATTTTTGTAAATAAATATTAATTCAATTAATTTAGTTTTAATTAGGTATAACTTTTAATATTTTTGTAATAATTAAAATTAATTTAGATTATTAGGTTTTACTAACTTTGGCCAAATTTATTTTATTTCTTTAAATACTCAAAAATCCAAAAATATCTTTTCTTAATTAATTAATTAATTAATTAAATTGTTAACTTAATTTATTTTCTTTTAATTCAAAAACCACCAAAAAATGCTTTCTTTCAAAAAAGGGTCAAAACCCTAAAAAACTCGCATTCGATTTAATTTTCCGCACGCGATCCATTTTACCATATTGATGTAATTGTTTCCCGGAATTTAATAGTTTAATAGGACCTTTAACTTATCTTATCGCTTTATTTTAATTTCCGCATTTTAATTTCAAGGGTTGTTTTTGGCGATGTAAATACCCGACGCCTTGTAATAGTTAGATTTAATTTCCGCAGTTTAATTTCTGCAACTTATAAACTGTTAGATGTTTGATAATAGGGAATGCATGACAAGATCGAATGTTTGAACCTAAAATCAACATAGATAACTATTGACATGTACAAAGATAAAATTAACCGAAAATAACACACTCGCACATGCGCACTCTTAGGGTACACCTCACTTGGTTGCCTTCGAACGTGGTCATTGAGTATAGGAAGTTTTAGAGGTCGCCCTCTTGTCCAAAGATCATAGTTGCCTCGAAACGGTTGCCTCGGAAAAATGATTTAAGACATTAGGGTTACCGCTAAGGCATCCTAACATTGCTTTAGTGACCACACGTCCCTTAATCGAATTGACCCTTAAAACTCCAACAACGGTGCTACCTACTCATCCCTAGTGGGATAGCATTGTCTAAAGGACATTAGCACAGATTGATTCCTTTTTTCGAGTAGGTAGATGGTTCTTAAGTACTTGCTCTTTCTGAAACAAAACAAAACTTTTCGCACTTACACTTTTCAAACAAAAACTTCTTTCAAACACAAAGAAAAGCAAATTTTGAAAACATTATGAGAAAATACCTAAGATCCCGTGGATAACCACAGATAGAAAGGGTGCTAACACCTTCCCTTTCTATAATCTACCCCCGGGACCCGAGAAACATCTCAAAAAAGGAATTTTTCTGTGCTTTTTTCCTTTCCTTGTTGGATAAAATAAAAGACGGTGGCGACTCTTACTTACTGCGACAATTTGCGAAAACAAACGCAAAACGCGAACCAGCATTCAAAAACAGTCAGTTCTTCCCACCGTATCACACGTGGGGAAAGCCTTTGGATAAAAAACTCAAAAGTGGTAGTGAGCATTAAATGATGATGAGATTTATCAAACCAGAAATCCTGCGCTATGAGATTATGCATTATAGCTTAAATATAGGCCAGAAGTTCAGCATCAGCGCAACTTAGAACAAACATCCAACTTCTGATCCTTGAATTTATTTGCTTCAGCATGTTCTGAGCGAGTTCTCAGACTTTCCAGAAAGCTTGTAACACGCTTTATAAATCCTCTTTGAATTACTCTTACTACTTCTGACTGAACCTATGTGAAAACTGGCCCAAAAGTTCTAACCAAGTCCTGTTTTGGAAAGGTCCAGAATTTGCTAAAAGCTTTCATTTCAAGGACGTGTCTTTGAACATTTATAACTTAAAATTCTAGCATTTCCAGGAGAAGTTCTGTTATGCAATATTTTAGGTCTTATTGAGATCTAAAACTCTTGTGTTAGAAGTTCTTCCAGAATCAACTTGCATCATGGTGAAAATCTGGCCAGAAGTTCTGAGCTTGTCATACTTCTTAAACACTTAGAAAGATTCTTAGTATTTAGAATTTTGACTTTTTCAACATGAATCTTAACTTATGATTTCCTCGATGAGACAAATTTCATGCCTTGATGAAATATGATTCTTGAAACTTGATTTTGATCTAAAAGTCAAAGTTTGACTTTTCAGTGTGTGAATGACCATTTTGCCCTTGTGAATGACTCTCTTGGAAAATTTGTAATTCAAGTCTTGAAATTGAATGAAAGAAAACCTGAGGGTTCAGGGTGATCCTTTGAGGAATGAGAAGGAAAATTTTGGGGTACAACAGCTTCCCCTGTTCAATCTTCTTATGCTTGAAGAGTTAGATTGGCGAATCGGCCATTCGTGACTTTAAGGTGGAAGATGATTGAACACTAGAGTGCCCAGAAATTTGCACTCGATGATGTGGTGGTTGATTGTGTAGGGAATGGGCTTAAAGATGCCATTTGGAGAAATAAGGGATAGTTGTTGGAGATGGGCTTAAAAATGCCATCCGGAGGTGATTGTGTTTGGGCTGTATTTGAGTGACAGAATGACATCCGAATCTAGATCGTATCTGGACTGTATTTGAATGAGTGACAGAATGACATCCAAATCTGGATCGTATCTGGACTGTATTTGAATGAGTGACAGAATGACATCCGAATCTGGATCGTATCTGGACTGTTTCTTAGAGGATGTCTTTTGTGATGAAGGAATCTGAGATGATTGCTACTCCAAAAATATGATGAAGGAATCTGGGACGATTACTATCTCAGCAGGATGATGAAGGAATCTGGGACGATTACTACCTCAGCAGGATGATGAAGGAATCTTGGACGATTGCTACCTTAGCAGGATGATGAAGGAATTTGGGACAATTACTACCTCAACAGGATGATGAAGGAATCTTGGACGATTACTACCTCAGCAGGACGATGAAGGAATCTTGGATGATTACTACCTCAAAAATATGATGAAGGAATCTTGGATGATTACTATCTCAGTAGGATGATGAAGGAATCTTGGAAAATTACTACCTCAAAAAGATGATGAAGGAATCTTGGATGATTACTACCTCAGCAGGATGATGAAGGAATCTTGGATGATTACTACCTCAAAAAGATGATGAAGGAATCTTGAGACGATTACTACCTCAGCAGGATGATGAAGGAATCTGGGACGATTACTACCTCAGCAGGATGATGAAGGAATCTTGGACGATTACTACCTCAAAAAGATGATGAAGGAATCTTGGATGATTACTACCTCAGCAGGATGATGAAGGAATCTGGGACGATTACTACCTCAGCAGGATGATGAAAGAATCTTGGACGATTACTACCTCAAAAAGATGACGAAGGAATCTTGGAAGATTACTACATCAGCAGGATGATGAAGGAATATTGGATGATTACTACCTCAAAAAGATGATGACCTTTATCTGTTGATTGATCTTTCCTGAAAAGGTAAAGAGTTAGTTGTATGCAATGTCATGATGTATGCATTGCGTAATGATGTTCTCAAAATAAATGAGATTTGTGTTATACGTATTTTATATGCATATGTTAGGATGTATGAAGTGTGAAATGTTATTGAAGTGTATCTTTGTCTTGGAAAATAAGTCCTTGACAAGTGTTGGGGGAGTCAATAAATCTCGGACTGCTGTTGAAGAGTAGGTGAGTCTTCAAACTTTGCTTGGAATATTTCCAACAGGGATTCCTGTTTTGTTGTTGAAGAAGTGAACTACTATTTGGTCGAATTCCAGGCTTCGCAGCACCTTATACTGTTATCTGGTCAAAATCCAGGCTTCATAGTGTTTTTGAAGAACTGAACTACTATCTTGTCGAATTCCAGGCTTCGCAGCACCTTATACTATTATCTAGTCAAAATCCAGGATTTACAGTGTTTTTGAAGAAGTGAACTACTATCTGGTTGAATTCCAAGCTTCACAGCACCTTATACTGTTATCTGGTTGAAATCCAGGCTTCATAGTGTTTTTGAAGAAGTGAACTACTAGTTGGTCGAATTCCAGGCTTCGCAACACCTTATACTGTTATCTGGTTGAAATTCAGGCTTCATAGTGTTTTCGAAGAAGTGAACTACTATCTGGTCGAATTCTAGGCATCGCAGCACCTTATACTGTTATCTGGTCGAAATTCAGGCTTCACAGTGTTTTTGAAGAAGTGAACTACTATCTGGTCGAATTTCAGGCTTCGCAGCACCTTATACTGTTATATGGTCGAAATCCAGGCTTCATAGTGTTTTTGAAGAAGTGAACTACTATCTCATCGAATTCCAGGCTTTGCAGCACCTTATACTATTATCTGGTCGAAATCTAGGCTTCACAGTGTTTTTGAAGAAGTGAACTACCATTTGGTCGAATTCTAGGCTTCGCAACACCTTATACTGTTATCTGGTCGAAATCCAGGCTTCACAGTGTTTTTGAAGAAGTGAACTACTATCTGGTCGAATTCTAGGCTTCGCAGCACCTTATACTGTTATCTGGCCGAAATCCAGGCTTCAGTGTTTTTGAAGAAGTGAACTACTATCTAGTCGAATTCCAGGCTCCGCAACACCTTATATTGTTATCTGGTTGAAATCCAGGCTTCACAGTGTTTTGCTTGGGATTGTAGAGTAGTCTATTAGGTAAAAGGGGTTGTGGTCCTTTGATTTGTAGTAGTCGGAGAGGCAAAATCAAACTGGGGAATTTGTAGTTTGTTAGGGAAATAAACCTTGTTGTCGGTCTGTTGGGGAGGTGTCTTCTTCACTGGGAAAACTCCTTGAGGGTTCTTGAGGTCAACTCAACTGGTGAGAAGTTTTCAAAGATTGAAACTCTGGCTGGGAGTCATCTTATGAGAAGGATCTCGAGGAGATTTGTCACCGCCCCTAGATGTGTTGGATAGAAAAATGTCATGCCCCTTTGTTGACATGAGATTTGTCATTGGAAGTATCATCCCACTTGAAGTGATTTCGTTCACTAAGAGAGCTTTCGTTCATCGGATATTCGTTGTGTGAATTTTTCTGTTGTCAAACAAATAGCCACATGCAAACAGTGATATTCAAATAATGCAAAGTTTACGCTTGTCCTGAAGTTTTGAAAATGCGTTTTAGCAAGTAAAGAAATTTCATAAAAATTTAACTCAGGATTTAGGGTAATGCCTTACAGAAGTCAGGATACCTTTATGTAACAGTATGCTTTCAAACTAACCCATGCTTCAATTAGGACTTTTGAAGGGTTGTAACGTGGCTTGGTTCATGGTTTAAGAAACAAAGGATTAAGGCTCAAAGTGTATTTGTACCCACTCGTTCTTCGTGATGTTCTTCCACCCTAGACTCAGTTAATTGTACGTTTGAACTCCAATTGAGTCTGGAATGACATTTTGGTGATGGTTCAGAAAAGTTAAGTTTATCGGAAGGCAGTCATTTTTGCAACATTTTTTATGTTGTTGAGGATTCGTAGTGACCATTTTTTTTATTTGTCATCTCTGATTTTTGAATAATTGTTCTTGTTTTGAGATTATGTCAGAGGGATGCCCCAGTTTTTTTTCTTAAGTCTCCTTTGTAGGTTTTGACTTAGTGGGCTTTTCTCTTGAGAGATAATGACTGCCTATAGGCTAGGGAACCATCACTATCTTTTGATTCTAGAGGAATGTTTTTGATGTCATTCGTCGTATTACGAGATGAGAGTTTACGGCTAAACGCGCATTTGAATCAACTAAGAGACTACCCTGCCCCAGGTTTTGATTAAAGGTTTCAAATTGTGCAAAAAATAAAGTTTCTACTTCTTTGGCTCGAAAGGGCTGACTAGGGATTATCTTCCTTATAACTCCCATGTTTAGGATTTGAAATAACGCATGTACATCGTCAGCAAGGTCTGTCCAAAAGCATACTGTATGAGATTATGGCATTGTTTTTGTCATCCTCCATCTAAAGGCTTGTAACTTTTAGCAAGAGTTAAATGTCATAAATAAAGTAAAAAGCATAGTTTAAACATAGTGAAAATGAATGGATGAATTCAAGACAGACATATGCAATGCCTTAATGAAACAAAGTTTGACATTAATAGATAATTGTTTGAATAACAAAAGAAATTACAATTGAAAACTCAAAATGAAAAGAAGCCTCTTCGCCCCGATCGTTGCTTCATGTGGATGCCCTCGAGGGGTGGTAGAAGAGTTCCAATTGATCGTCTTGTGTAAACTCAAACACTCCTTCGTCAATTAGGTCTTGAATCCTGTTCTTCAGAGCCCAACAATTGTTCGTGTCGTGCCCGGGACCGTCAGAATGGTAAGCACACCTCTCTTTGGGACGGTAACTAGGAGCAGCAGTGTTAGGATTCCCGGGAGGAGCCTTTAATGTAATTAGCTTTGTCTTCAACAGGTGTTGTAGAACCTGAGCTAGCGACATGCTAATCCTGGTAAATTGTCTCTTATATGCGACCTCCTTGCGCTGATTCTTTTGTTGTTGTTGGCGAGGTTGTTGTTAGACTTAAGACGTGGCAGCCATTCAGAATGATCTACTTTCCACTAAATCGGCTTCATATTGCATGGGGGGTTGAGCATTGACTTGATCTCCAATTCTGGTTGTTTGCCTCATACGGTTGTAACCGTCTTGACGAAGTTGGTTGACAAGAACTTTCATCTCTTCTTGTCCTTGAGCCGGATTTTGGATAAGAGCCATTTCTCCCACCAGTTGTCATATCATTTGGACATTCATTATGGCTATCTCAGTTTGTAGCCGCTCCAATTGGTCATCTCTGTCGTCCCCAGGATGTCCCATGATCATGCCCCTGGTGAGGAGAGCTTTCACCTCTTCTTGTCCCTTGGATAGATTCAAGAACATCTCTTGAAGTTGGCCGTTTTGAGCCTGGATGTCTTTCACCGTTTGTCCCATATCCATCTTACTGAAATAAACAATAGGAAGATGAGGAGACCTGTATGGGAGAAACCTGTTTGTGTCATGATGAATGAAGATGCATATGCAAATGATTTCAAGGAAATTAGAGATTTAAATTTGCTTTAGACAAAAAGGAAAGCACATTATATTAATAAATCAAAGTTTGAGTACATCATGCCTCTTTTGGGCTTACAAATAAATACAAAGCTTTAAGATAAAAAGGTTGAACGCATCCTCTTTGGCGCGATGTAGGCGTTCAGACTCCGCTCCTCATGAAGCTTCCTGGTGAGTTCCAGAACCTTCTTCTCGCTGGCGTAGAATTGGGCCTTGGAAGTGTCTCGCTCCCCTTTAAGTTGTATCCAATCCCTTTGCAAGTCTTCGAGAGAGGTGGGCATGTTAGGATGAAGGATAGTGTATGGGACATCTCCTTCCACAACAGGCTCTATGATAACTGGGAGAATAAAGGGGTAAGGCATCATAAGACTTTGAGCACGAGCTCGTACCCATTTGAGGTAAGGCTCAAGAGGGATGGAATTCATGTGCCCCAGTGTCTTGCTATCAACTCTTGTACCATGCCCCAAGCTCGTATGAACCTTTTGCGGTAATCCTGAGTATCATTCTCGTAGTCGAAAACGATTCCTTGAATAAGTGCATCATGAGGACCATCCCTTCTTGCATATCCAAATTTTCGTAGTGCCAAACAAGGATTGTAAGTGATTCCTCCCCTAATGCATAATATTGGTAGATTTTGGAATTCTCTGCATCGATCAATGATGGTAACATTCTCCAAGAATCGGGGACACCAATGAATGCCTGAATGTGTAAGAGTCATCAGCCTTTGAGACCATCTTAAGCCATGTTCATTCTTCAAGACGGATCGGGGTAGGTGTGAAATAAACCACCTAGCCAAAAGAGGTGTGCAACACAAAAGGGTTCCTCTTCTTTTTATAGTGCAAGCATGCAACGAATGTAGGATATTTCCAAGCAGAGTAGGTACTGGATTACGTGACAGGAAAATCTTAACCGCATTCACGTCTATGAGTTGGTCCGGATTAGTAAATAGTACCAAAACATATATGAGAAGGGATAACACCTCTTCAAAATCTTGTAAGTCCAAGGTATCCCAGAAATGATGAGCTTTCTCGAACAAGAACTTAGCCGAAAAACCTTTGACACCTCTCCTGGTTTCCCAATTTGCTACTACGTCAGACTGTTGTAAGGATAAAGCTTTGGAAATATCTTCAGTTTTAGGGTCTATTTTCACACCATTGAAAGGTACCTCATTAAGGATAGGCACCCCCAACAGCAGAGAAAACTCCTCCATAGTAGGCACTAACTGGTAATCCAGAAAAGTGAAGCAGTGATGCAGAGGGTCAAAGAACTGAAAGAGCACTTTTAACATTTCTTCATCAGGGTTTGAAGTGACCAAGTTGAGAAGTCTACCACGTCTTTCAGTGAATGGAGAGCTTTCAGGAACCCTTGATACCAAATCCTTAAGCTGAGGAGGTACTTTTACCAGACTGACTTGGATAGTGAATCTGCGGGCGAGAGCCATGTCCTATAAAACAAGACAAAAATAAACCCTAAGAATCCTTGAAACGGTTAGTATAACATGCTATGTTATGATGTCATGATTATGCTCAGATATAGCAGATATAGCAAGCACAAGCAAATCACCCAGAGACCTTAGGTTTAAGGCTTGCATGGATTTTAAGGTGATACCCTCTTGAAGTTGGGTTGGTTCAACCTGTTCTAAATATAGTAACTGGGTCCTAAGGGATCTCAATATCATCGATTTTTCCCCTAAATCTCGTTCCGATAGAAAATTGACTTGCTACCAAACAAAACTCAAGAGTCAAACCTCAAGGAGTGTAGCATCGAGTATCAACTGACTTTGGGTTTATACCAAAGACGGCTATCTCACTACGTCCTAAAAGCCAAGTTGGTCAATTAAGGTGCTAAGGTCAGTTGACGCTTTATGATACCACTCAGAGGCCATGTATTCTCCTTGATTACTCAAGGGCTACTAGTACACACCAAAGTATCGCATCAACATAGCTACTGTTTCAACTGTGTCAGTATACCCGACACAGTTCCCTCACAGTTTATTTCTACTTACCTAAAAAAGGTGTCCTAAATTCGGATGTAGGATCTTTAGTGAGCCCAAACGAGGAACCATAATGTAAGGCATGCAAGTCAAACAATAAAAGCAAATATATGTGACCTAGCACTAAGATAACCCCACATTTAAAATAATTCCCCAACAGAGTCGCCAGTTCTGTAACGCGGTGGGAGAATTGACTTGGTTATTTTGCGTTTGACCGCAAATGTTGTGGTTAGCCAGAGTCGCCATCGGCTTTTCTTTTATCCAAAAGAAAAGGCTGAAAAGAACAGGAAAGACCTTCGAGATGTTTTCTTGAGTCCGGGGGGTAGATTATGAAAAGGGAAGGTATTAGCACCCTTTTCATCCATGGTTTTCCATGGGCTCTTATTTACTTGCTAAATCACTTGATTTTATTTAAAAATGTGCTTTGTATGGTTTTTTGGGGGAAAACAAATGGGATTTTAAACCTTTTTGGCATACTGTTCCTTTTCTTTTAAAACACAGTTTTCGTGTGCTAGTTTGGTGCAATTATGGGATACAGGTGTGGACTGAATTAGCTGTTGGTTATAGGACTGTGATGTAAAAGTGCAGCAGGTTGTATAAACGAGGTTTTGGGATTTGGTGATGTTCTGACCGAAGCGTTGAACATAGCCTTTATATGCTAGGGTGATGCCTTGTTCTTGAAGCAAGTTTGGTGGTTAGCAGCTTTTAGTCGTGCCTAAGCTGTATTTGTAAGCATGAATTAAGGAAAAGTATCCTCTGAGGAAAAAACAAAGTATGGGCCTAGCATAACCTTGTACAAAAGTTTATTTTTCAAGGACAACAATGGTACTTCTATCTCACACGTGGGGAAATCCTTTGGATAAAAAACTCAAAATAGGTTGTGAGCATTAAATGATGATGAGATTTATCAAACCAGAAATCCTACGCTATGAGATTGTGCATTATAGCTTAAATCTGGGCCAGAAGTTCAGCATCAGCCCAACTTAGAACAAACATCCAACTTCTGATCCTTGAATTTATTTGCTTCAGCATGTTCTGAGCGAGTTCTCAGACTTTCCAGAAATCTTGTAACATGCTTTGTAAATCCTCTTTGAATTTCTCTTACAACTTCTGACTGAACCTATGTGAAAACTGGCCCAGAAGTTCTAACCAAGTCCTGTTTTGGAAAGGTCCAGAATTTGCTGAAAGCTTCCGTTTCAAGGACGTGTCTTTGAACATTTATAACTTGAAATTCCAGCATTTCCAGGAGAAGTTCTGTTCTGCAATATTTTAGGTATTATTGAGATCTAAAACTCTTGTGTTAGAAGTTCTTCAAGAATCAACTTGCATCATGGTGAAAATCTGGCCAGAAGTTCTGAGCTTGTCATACTTCTTAAACACTTAGAAAGATTCTAAGTATTTAGAATTTTGACTTTTTCAACATGAATCTTGACTTATGATTTCCTCGATGAGACAAATTTCATGCCTTGATGAAATATGATTCTTGAAACTTGATTTTGATCTAAAAGTCAAAGTTTGACTTTTCAGTGTGCGAATGACCATTTTGCCCTTGTGATAGACTCTCTTGGAAAATTTGTAATTCAAGGCTTGAAATTGAATGGAAGAAAACCTGAGGGTCTAGGATGATCCTTTGAGGAATGAGAGGGAAAATTTTGGGGTACAACAACACCTAATAATAGATAAGCAACAAATGAATAGTTAGGGCACACATTTATGTATATGTTGAGACATAGTTCCGATATGAAATGTAAAGGCTTGATCACAGAAGCCTTAGAGAAGTGGGGAGTGAAATTGTCAAAAGACCAAGCTTATAGGGCCAAAATAAAAGAACTAGAGTTGATTTAAGGAGCTGGTCATAAATAATTCTCACATTTTAGGATGTATGCTAATGAATTGCTTAAGTCAAATCCTAACTCTACAGTTAAGATTCGGTGTGCAGATTCAAGTGGTGATCCTATTTTTGAGAGAACTTATGTATGCTTGGAAGAATGTAAGGCTAATATTGCAACGACGCATAGACCCTTAATTGGGTTGGATGCATGTATTCTAAAGGGGGATTTCAGAGGTCAGTTGATGGTTACTGATGGTATGGATGGAAATAACAAGATCACGCCCATAGCATATGCAGTTGTGGAAGCCGAAACCAAAGACTCATGGTAATGGTTCTTACATTTGTTACTTGATGATTTACAAGCAATTCGACATAATGGATATGGATTTATCTCATACCAGCAATAGGTACTGAAATGCTTTTGTTTCATATTTATTTTAGATTGTCATTTGTTGTATTTTTATTGTCATATTATCATTTGTTTATGCCATTCTTTTAGGGATTAATACCTGCCATTATGGAGGCAAGCCAGTACGTTGAACATAGATTATGCATCAAACATTTGTATGGAAATCAGAGAAAGAAATATCTAAGGCTAGTGATGAAGGAAGTTTTATGAAGGGTTGCTAGGGTAACAACAATACCTGTTTAGGAAAGGGAAATGAATCACATGAAAGAACTTAATCCAAATGCTTGGAAAGACATGATAGTAGTTCTTGCTTCTTGTTGGAGTAGAGCATATTTTAATACAAATACTCAACGTGCTTTGCAAGTCAATAACATTGTGAAGCTTTCAATAGAGAAATCTTGGAGTGTCGAGACAAATCAATTATTACATTGCTGGAAGGAATCAAGCACTATTTAACATTAAGGATTTCTACACAAAAAGATGCCCTAGTTAAATGTAAAGGGGTTATAAGTCCCAACATCCAAAAGGTCTTAGAAAGGTCAAAAGGGGAAGCTGGATGATGGACAACAACTTGGCGCAGTGATGATGACTTTTCCATTTTTGGGGTGTTAGATGGTAGAGAAACATATGTTGTGAATTTTCTTCAAAATAATTGCTCTTGCAGGAGGTGGAGTTTGACTGGGATATCGTGCTGCCATGTTATTGCCTGCATATGGTATAACCAAAAAGCACCAGAAGATTATGTTTCACCGTATTATAGGTAACCAACCATATTCTGCTTGTCTTTTCATTTCAGGTCTACATTTTGTATGTTATCATATTAATGATATAATTTTGTGTTCATATATGAGATCTACTATGATTTCTACATACAATTACATCATCTTGCCAACAAATGGGCCATAGTTATGGCCAAATGATGGAAACATAGCCATTAACCCACCTGTCATGAGAAGAGCTATTGGGCACCCAAAGAAGAATCGAAACAAGGCTAGATGAGCCTAGAAGCACAAACACTTTGCCAAGACTTCTTCAAACTGTGAAATGCAAAAAATATGGTAATATGGGACATAACAAAAGAACTTGCAAAGGGAAGCAAGCGACTGAGAGATCCATTCCTAAGGGTGGAAATAAAAAGGAAAAACAAAAGGCAAAAAAGAATGTTGCGAAAATTGTCATAGAAGGAGGATCTCAAGCACCAAGAGCAACTCAAGAATAGTTCTACATTAGGGTTTATGTTATTTGTTTTGAGCCTATAAAGGCTTTTGTGTAGTGAACCTATTTTGGGCCTATAATGGCTTTTGTGTAGTGAACATGTTTTGGGCCTATAATGACTTTTGGATAATGAACCTATTTTGGGCCTATAATGGCTTTATTAAGAATTTTGTTATGAATCTTTGTTATGGAAATATAATGAATTTGTTATGAAATATCATTTACATGTTTGTTATAGTGCATATCAATCAAAACATGTCTATTATAGTGGATATCATTTACATGTTTGTTATAGTGCATATAAATCAAAACAGGTCTATTATAATGGATATCATTTACATGTCCGTTATAGTGCATATCAATCCAAACAGGTCTGTTATAGTAGGTATCATTTTTACCTAAATTGCAGGTCTGTATACTTTGTTTATCATCTGTATGCAATTAAATTAACAACATAAGTAATTTCAACAACACATTTCATTTCAACTGAATGTAATATTACAGGTTCATACAAATGCAATTAAATGCAGAAAATTACAAAAGACACGTGTTACATAGATAAACCAGACACATGTTACAACATTTACACCTACTTAAATAATTGTATTGTAGTAAATAAAAACACAAATAACATAACAAACACAAGTGATAAACCCAGTAAATAACCCATAAACTTGTTCTTGGCCTTCAACAGCTCTTCATTTTTCTCTCTTTCCCTCAGCATCTTCGTAAGTTCATCATTTTTGTTTTTCAACGACCTAATTACATCCTTTCCGTGATCGCTCATGTCTTTATCATACCATTCAAAATAATTACAACCTCTTTTCCTCACGAGCTTGTATTACCACAACCATAAAACCTTCTACCTAGATTTTTGTAGGTCTGTGATGTCATTAATGGTGACTCAGTATCACACTAACATGTATGGACTCTCCTTCTTAAACCCGAGTGATCTGTTAAAGCAATTGAAAACCTTGAGGAAGACATGAATGATGTATCAAAAGCATGAGAAGAAGATGAATGAGGCTTGAGGAAGACGAGGAAGATGGCGCTTGCGAACAAGAGGAACGATGCAGCTTGAGGGTGAAGACGCAACTTACCTGATGGGAAAAGACGCAACTTCCCCTTTGATAGATCTGTTTTAAAGCAGATTCTGTAAAATTAGGGTTAAATAACAATTTATTTTATTTTAATTTTTAATTTCATTACCAAAATTAAAAAATAAACAAAACATACAATTATAAATTATAATATCCATCTGGCACATGACACATATGCAATGGATCTGCTACTTCATTAAAAAATACACCCAGATTCTCAGAAAAACAAAATAAGGAGACTGTATGAACCAGTTTTTGAAATGAGGGGACCAAAATCGGAAAAAAGACAAAATAGTGGGACTAAAGTTGCATTTAAGTCAATAACTAAATAATCATCTATCAATGCAGTCGCACGGGTTGTGCAATGTCGTTTTAAATAAGGATATTAAAATAGTTGTTTTATTAGCACAATTGAAATATTAAATTATATGTTTATGACTCTATAATAGAAATTTAAACAATTTCTTTTGTCCATTATTGTCCACCTATCAAATAGATAAAAATCATAATAATTATAATTAATGTATATTATTTTCTTTTTTTTTTTAAATAGACAAAACTTACTTTTGATGCGATGATAAAACTTTATGTGTATTAATTAAATAAAATGATAACGTAATTGTAGAAATGTAAAATGATAAATATATCTTTTTTATAACAAATTTATGTATTTTTCTATCATAATTGTCTCATATTATTTTATCAAAACAAATATTTATAGCATTTTTTAGTATAAATAATAACGTTTTATCATAAAAAGCAGTAATACTTTTTGATAAATTAAAATTTTAATATAATTTATTATATTAGTAGTTTTAATTATAGTTAAGATATTATGTATATTTTAAAAAACAATAACTTAAATAATTTTAATTAAAAAACCACATAAATTTTGAATACTAAAAGTAAAATCATGTTAAAAAAATTATTTTTTTTGAACATTAAAGGTAAATCAGGTTAAATATTAAATAATATTTACTTTTATTTATTAGATTTGAAATAAATAAAAAACTTATATTAAATTAGAAAGAGTTAAGTATTTTCTTATGTCATAATATTATATATGGTGTGATTTTTACTGTTCATGATACTTTTTAAATAAGTCCATAAAAATCATTCTTAATTGATTGAATTATTTTTATAGAACTAAAGGCATCTTATCAAAAAATTTCATGTTATGAGTAATTACATTAGTATTATTAATTTTTATTCCTTTTTTTACAGCCTTCTTTATTAAATATTTTTTTATTCTTTTTTCTATGCCTATAAACTTGACAGTCTCCTTCATTAAATAGAAGGTTTTTTAATTATTTTTTATTATTATTTTTATATTTATTAATCTTTATATATGAAGAAAGTTATTTAATTATTATTTTTATATTTAATAACATTTCCGATTTGATATAAACTTTTAATTATTTTTAATTATTATTATTTTTAATTATTATTTCTATATCAATAAAAAAAATTCTCACTATCTAAATTTTTTTTCTTGTATACCATTTAATATATGTTTTGTTTTAGTAATTTTATAAGTTTAAAAATATATTTTTTAATTAAGAAATTAAATATAGTTAGAGAATAAAATAATTATGAGATATTTATCTTCTTTATTTAAATTAATTATAAGCTTTATTTTGGTTTGTTCTATATTCTTATTAATCTTTTTAAAAAACTAACTAATTACAAAATATATTTTATTAAAAGTTCATTTTAATTGGATTAGAATGAACGAAGATGATTGGATCCATAGATAATAACAATATTGTAGAATGATTATTAACTTTTTAATATTCCATTATCATTTATTTAAAACAGTAACAAAATCTTATCGAAAACAATAAATTAAATTATTTCAAATAAATGAGTAACTTGTTAAAAATATATGAACGGTATAAAATCAAAATCTGAAATTTTAATATCATTTAAATAGGCAACAATCAAAATGAGAAAAAATTGTCTTAAGTTTCTTCACATGTAATATATATATATAAAACAACTTTTTTCATAAAAAATTTTAACTAAATTAAAATTTATGCATATAATTTAAAAAATAAAACTAATTGTAAAAAATAATAAAATTCGATCTCAGATGTTCTAAGAGATGTTGACACACTGATCTGTGAATAAAAACAGAATGACAAGGTATAACAATTAAAACAGAACAGAAAAGTAAAGACACACATAATTATAGTTCAGTGTATAATAACACCCATCAAGTCATGAAGGAAGTCTACTAAATAGTATCAATTCAAAGCTAAACTCCACCATTTATAACTTCTAACTTAATCACTACCCGTTCTATACTTCTACCTAAGACATTCCTAGATATGAGACCCCTCTCACTTCTCCTCAATCACACAAATAAAACAACAAGACAATCAAGAAGGAGACATACTCCAATAAAAAGAATCTACTTTTGCTTAAAAGCTTATAAGTGATTCACAATTACAACTCAACTAACAAACCAACTCAAACATCAAATAATACAAGAGTGGCTCACAATGAACAATGAACAGACGAAACCATAATAATTGACACTTTTACATATGTGGCTCGTGTCTTCTTTAGGTTTAGAGTCTTCTATTTATAATTGTTGTCCGGACTGAATTTGGACTTCAAAAACGCAGTAAGACAGTGTTGAGAAAGCTCCAAGATATTCCCCCACAAAGGTAGGTCTTCAATCAAGAGTTTCCTAAAAAATCTCCATATTTAGAAACTGAGAATACTCCTTGAAAACAAATAGAATCTTTTAATCCTTAAACTGAGCGCCAAATAGGGTAGCATAATATTCCCAAAATATATTGCATCTGTAACAAACTAAAAGAATCCAAATGTCCAGTTGTACACAGTCACTATGTCGAATGATTCTGGATATGACATATTATTCAACATGTTTTTCTGCAAGATAAAACATCTTGATCAACATGTTGTAGTCAAACAAAATATTTGATTCCTCCATCCTAGACGCCACATAAGATTACTTAATATTCACATAATATCCAGCAATTTAAATCAACTATATCCAAACTGTAAAAACGGTAACAGACCAGATGTCTTACTTTTCTAGTTAGGACATCGCATTTGACATATTGAAACTGCAAGTTGAAACATCTTATTCATCATGTTGCAGCCAAATTAGTTTTACCAAAATTAATGTCAATCACAAAAACAGAGAACTAACAAATAAAATAAAACATTATATTATATTATATTATGAACATAAATTTAAAATAAAATAAAATGTATTTTAAATTATATTTGTTTTAAACTTTGTTTTTATCATAAAATAAAATATTTTATTATGTATATAATTTGAAAATTAAAACTAATTTTAAAAATAATATTCATTTTAAGCAATTTTTTATTTTCATAAATACAGTATATCAAATAGTAAACCAAAAACTTTTACTTAAAAACTATTTCAAAAATAATTGAATAAATTATCAATACCTGAGAAATTTATAAACTGGTGGATTTTATGGAAAAACGAGAAGATCCATAATCTGATGGTCTTATATATTATAAATATATAGTTATTCAATTATGTATATAATTTGAAGATTAAAACTAATTTTAAAAATAATATTTATTTTAAGCAATTTTTATTTTCATAAATACAGTATATCAAATAGTGAACCAAAAACTTTTATTTAAAAACTATTTCAAAAATAATTGAATAAATTATCAATACTTGAAAAATTTATAAACTAGTGGATTTTATGGGAAAACGAGAAGATCCATAATCTGATGGTCTTATATATTATAAATATATAGTTATTCAATTATGGGAAAAACCCCTACAAGAGTTGAACACTAGACCTTCCATATAAAAGGTCATTTTCTAACCAACTGAGCTAAGCAAGTAACTATTTATTATTTTTGTTTATTTAAATATATATTTAATTAAAAAAAATTGAGGCCTAAATCACCTTTAAGAAAAAAAAATTCGAGACATAAGGCGAGGGCCTAGCCCGCCTTACCCTTGAGCCGGCCCCGACTGAACTTAACAGTAAATTATTTTACCTTTCTATTTTATCTGTCATAATCTATTATTAATTGCTTTTCAATTTTTCTTGTTAAGTTTGAAGCTTGTTTTGTTTCTCGATTTTCTTCAATTGATTTATCATGAATCACAAGCTACTTCGATTGGAATCAAAATTAAAAAAGTGGGATTCAACAAATATATGAAAGAAATGGTAGATGGATGACATTCAACAACAAAAAATGAGTTGTTTTTTTTTTTTTTAATTTTTATTCATACATTCAACATTTTTTAGAACTGATTTTATGCTTCATTCATACAGATTCATATGAAATACAACAAAGGACAAAACAACAGTGATAAAAAGAAGATAAAATAAAGATAAGAATAAGAGTTCCCAGTCGTCGCTATTGCCATTCTTCAACCGCTACAGTTTAATCTGCATCATAAAAACATAAACCATCAACCTTCAAACAAATTCAGTTCATATATAAAAAATAAACAAATTGATGGGTCTGATTATAAAGAAAATTTGTAATTAATAAGCAGTGTTCATAAAAATCAAAAAACATGGACATGTAATGTATATAGAAGAAGAAGAATAATGATCAAACAAACAATCAAAACATCAATACGAAAAGAGAGAAAGAGACGAAAAGAGAAAGAGAGATGGAAAGAAATTGTTTTGCAGATGATGGTGGAAAATGGAACGAATGAAACTATTTTTGCAGAGAATGGTGGAAGATGGAACAAAATGTAATATAATGGCACAAAATATTACTTTCAGCTGTCCGTTTAAATAAATGGAATAATCAGCTTTGGTGCAATGAGTATAAGAGGAATCACTACTATAAAACACGCAAACAACAATGTCATGTTTACAATGTATTCATATACACCCTATTAATAGGTTAAAATTTTCGGCCCAGTGAGTTGCTGGATTTATAAACAGTAATTTAATGACGTTGATTTTAAACACCATAGTAAAAAATGATGTGTAGCACGTTAGATTCTCAGCAATTACATTTTTTTTCCATTTTTTAGAGTACATTAAGCGTATGTCACCTATCTCCATTATTTAAAAAATAAATTGTAAATGATTTAATAATGGTGAATACACCAACCGTTGTTATAGGACTTAAGTTTCCACTACGGTTGCTTTGCCCAACCGCAATTAAAGGGTTTACTGATAAATTAAAATAAATTTTATTTCGTATTTCTTTCATAAGACGCCCTAGATGAACAAGCGAGCCAGAGATAACAAAGGTGGCATAATCTTTACCCTCTTAGTATCCATTCATTTCAGAAGTTGTTATCGATCATAGTTGGATGAAAGCTGGTAGATTAGATTCGTTTTATGAGAAAGGAGTTCCTAAATTCCTTGAATATGCTGATAAACATGTTCTCGATTATAATGGTATCTTTTGTTGTCTTTGTGTTGTTTGCATGAATATCAATAAGGGTACAAAGGAAGAAATATTCCAGCACCTTTGTTGTTATGGTATATGTCAAAATTATATAATATGGACGTGACATGGTGAGGTGGATAAAGAGGAAATTCGGGCATCACAAAGTCAAAGAGTGGATGAAGATGAATATATAGAAGATCGACTAGAGGATATGTTCCGTGATATTAGGGAATCTTCTTTTAAGAATGCTCATATTTATGATACTTTATGTAGTGATAAAGACACCCCCTTTATATAAGGGATGAACAAATTTTACACGATTTTCAGTGGTGTTAAAGTTGTTAAATCTGAAGGGAAAAAATGGATGGTCGGATAAAAGTTTCACGAAATTACTTGAATTGCTAAAGCAAATGTTAGCAGAAGATAACAAATTGCTGGATTGTTGCTATGAGGCCAAGAAGATATTGTGTCCAATGGGTCTGAAGTATATCAAATTGCATGGTTTCCTAATGATTGCATATTATACAGGAAAGAGTATGAAGACATGTATCAATGTCCGAAATATGGTGTGTCGCGTTACAAGCTAAAGGCCAACAATAGTGATGACAATGACTGTGACAATGTTAGTAGGAAGCATCCTCCTGATAAAGTGTTATGGTACTTGCCGTTAATTTCACGATATAAGAGACTTTTTGATAATTCAAATGACGCAAAGAATCTTAGGTGACAGGACTCGTGATAGAAACATTCACCATGTAGTTGATTCGTTGCAATGGAAGAAAATTGATTCGTTCTTTCTAGATTTTAGAGTTGAGCCAAGAAACTCTAGGCTTGGGCTTTCCAATGATGGAATGAACCCCTTTAGTAATCTTAGCACTAATCATTCTTTGTGGCATGTTCTTCTCACTATTTACAACCTATATCCTTGGTTGTGTATGAAGCGCAAGAATATATTCTTAAGTATGATGATTTCTGGACCACGACAACCTGGTAATGACATAAATGTTTATCTAAGTCCATTATTTGATTATTTATGGCTCTTGTGGGATGAAGGTGTTAAAGTTGATGACGCATATTCTGGGGAAAAGTTTAAGATGCGTGTAATGTTATTTTGCACAATCAACGACTTTCCTGCTTATGGTAACTTGGTTGGATATAGTGTCAAAGAACATAAAGTGTGTCCTATTTTTGAAGATAATACTTGTTATCACCAACTTGAGTTTGGAAAAAAGACCCTTTACATTGGGCATCGAAAATTTCTAAAAGCCGGTCATCCCTATAGTAGATTGCAGAAAGCTTTTAATGGAGAGCAAGAGTTTGATGAGGCTCTTGAACCTTTAACCGGGAATGAAGTTTATCAACAAAAGGAGCACATTAATGTTGTCTTCGGGAAGAGAGAAAAAGAAAAAGGGGAAGTTGCAAAAAATATATGTAAAAAGAGGTCCATCTTCTTTGATCTTTCATATTGGTCAAGTCTTGATGTTAGACATTGTCTTGATGTGAGGCACGTGGAGGAAAAGTGTGTGATGGTTTGATTGACACACTTCTAAGTATTCCAGGAAATACTAAAGATAGTAAGACTCCCCGTTTTGATATGGAGGCGATGGGTATACGAAAACAATTGACTCCAATAGAGAAAAGAAAAAGAACTTATCTGCCTCTAGTATGTCACACTCTATGTAATGTGTAAACTGTAGGTTGTTTGTTCTGATACATTGTAGGATGTTTATTATGGTACAATTGAATATAATACAATTATGTAATATTATGAATATGATACAATTAATATTATTTAGATAACTTTATCACAAATATGAGTTGTATTTTCTGTTGTGATATGGTGAACAATAATACATGTTTAAAAAAATGGGATTAATTATAAAAGCAGGATAATATTTGCTAATTATGCAGAAAATTTAACAACGATGATAGTCATAACCGTTATAATATCTTGCGCGCTGTCCAAAAATAAATAAATATCAAAGCGGACCAATTGGGATTCGAACATATGACCATTAATATTATCACAACGATCTTATGAAAAGCCGTTGTGATAGGGAGCGCGCTTTCTATTTTATTACAACAGTTATTGGACCGTGATTGTAAGTATCATATATTCAACGACACTCTATATAACAACGCCTGGACCCGTGTTGTTATATGTCTTTCTCAACCGTTGGTAATTAGGTTTTCCGTAGTAGTGAATCAAAAAGTTTTTTTTATGTTTCTAATGTCGTCATCTCTCTATTTTAATTGATTAGTTGGATTTGAATTAGGGTTTGTAAGAATTAATAACGACAAAGAACTATTATGGTTTTGGAATCACATAAATATGTTATTATTTAATCATATCTCTAATTTCTACGTCAAGTAGTTATTATATTGATAGTAGATATTAATTATAATATTTAATTAGGGTTAATAATAATTGGAAAGATAAAATGACGTTTAGGGGTATGTAAATTGGTTATTATACTGGTTTAGTTAGAAATATTAAGTAATTTTGGTAGTATGCTATTTTATTTTATTAAAAGTACATATATATATATATATATATATATATATATATATATATATATATATATATATATATATATATATATATATATATATATATATATATATATATATATATATATATATATTAAGTTGGAAAGTTATTTTACATCTTCTATTTTCCAAGAAAAACTCATGAAAAAAGCGAAAAAAATATTAAACTGTAGTATTACTGGAAATTTGAAATTTCCAGAATTTTTTGTGCTTATCGAAAATTTCAAAATTTCTGGTATAATGCGTATGCTCAGCAGAAATTTGGTATTTCTGATATCGTCCACAGTAAAAACCAATAACTTTAATAAAATTTCCGGTATCGCCCGAAATTTCTGGTAATTTTTGGAATTTCAGAATTTCCGATAAAAACTGAGGGTATTACGGTAAAAGTGTCAAATAATGGGAGGTGACATGTATAAGTGTGGGGGTGGCAGGTAAAATCCCCATGAAACATATATCACTAGACTATCAATTTATTAGAGAACAAGTAGAAGCCAGAAAACTTCAAGTTTTTCATATCTCAACGAAGGACCAGCTAGCTGATATTCTGGCCAAACAATTACCAACTGCCAAGTTTAAAGATATTGTTAGTACATAAGGTGATGAAAAACAGGAAGAATGAGAAAATATATTTATTGGTCTATAATGATGACTACAAAAGTTGTAAAGAAAGATTGATATGACAATTACCACTAGTCTACTTATTCACAAAGTTAATTGTCACGTAGGCCCTAACAAAAGGAACTTAATAGCTAAGCTAACAAAAAAAATTAGAATCCTAGATTCTAAACATACTTCTGGGACACAACCTCAAAAGCTTTTGCTTCTAACTAACAACCTCAGAAGCTCTACTACTTTTGAGTAAAGGCCACAAAAGCTTCTGGTTTTAACAACAACTTCTGAATATGAATGACTTCTAACACCATCCTTCAATTCATATTCAGCTAACTAAACTCTACAACATCAATTCCATCCCTCGGATGGATAAAGTGTTCAGTCTTGACATCATTCGTCAGAAAATCTGCAAGTTTCTTCTGGGTGCTACAATGTGAAACTTATAGCACTTTATTCTGGACTTGACACATAGATAAAGCACATGCAATGTATTCAGCTTCACAAGTTCACAACGCAACCACAGGTTTCTTCTTGGAGCACCAATAAATGGGACTTCCCAGATACTTGAAAACATATCTAGAAGTACTTTTTCTATCAACCTTGTCACCACACCAATCAAAGTCTTAATATTATATCAACTTTGAATCAGTCTTCACATTAGAAGGGAATAATACTTCATACCTCAGTGTCTCTTCAGTATCTTGCAACATAGAAAACTTTACAAATATCCTTGGTATTTGTCTGATTTGTCGTGGCCTCTAGACTTGTTCAAAATCTTATTCTGATTCTAGAACTGTATCTCTTTCTAGACTTTCTTTAGAAGATCGACTACCACCAGAAGCTCCACCTTTGTTAGCTTCTGAACCTCGTCTATAACCACTACCTTAAGAACAAGTGCCTTCAAAAGTTGGATCGCCTTCAGAAGCTCTTCCTCCATAAGCTCCACTTTCAAAATTATGACCATCACCAGAGGCTGGACTATCTTTGGAAGCTCCTCCTTCGGAGACATGATTTCCACCAGAAACGTAATTATCTTTGTTATACTACAACACCGGATCTAGAGGGGGGTGAATAGATCCCTAAATAAAAGTTTCCTTTCAAAATGATTATTTAAAACTTATTTGAAAAACAATGTTGAGCGGAAGTATTTTGGCCTAGATCAATATAGTAGTCTAAACGAACCTAGTTATTGGAAACTTGGATATGCACGAGCCATAAGGAATTAATCATAATGATAAAATCAATCAACATAATAATATCTCAATTAACTGTTTAATATTCAACACAACAGTTTCCTATTTCCAATGAAATCATATTAAAAACATAATATGACAATTTATCGAACATGTTGCGCGTAATCAATTTTCCAGAATTTTCTTTGAGATTTGTTGATAAGCAAAAGAACTTACAATAAAAGTGATTATAAGCTAATCAACAAAGCAATTTAAACCTTAATAATCAAAGATAAATTCAATATGAATCAATCAATCAAACAACATGTTCAACACATTGCATATAGAGATTAAATGAAAGTAGGATATAGAACATTGCAATTTTCCTTTGAGTTATACAAGCTAAACAATTTGTCAAACACTTGGCGTGCAATCAAAGTTTCAGAATTCTCCTTTGTGTTGTGTTGATATGAAAAAGCACTTATAATCAAAAGTGATTATAAGCAACTCAACACACAATTCAAGAAAAAAAACAGTTTCGGAAAATTCCTACGCATCGATAAATTACTCAATGCTATTTGACAAATCGATGTATGAAGATTAAAGCTAGTAAAGCAATAAAATAAAAGATACATAAGAATTTGTTTAGGAAGTTCACCAATCGTCCTCTCTATGGCTACATCTCCCCCCAATTCCAAATTTGGAGTTAGGATGATTCTTACTTTGCAAAAGTATGGTTACAAGAGAAGTGTTCAAGAGCAACTATACAAAACATATTTGTTTGGTGTCGATTCAACCCCTTCTCTTCTTTTGATCTTCAACAAGACCAAGACTGTTAGATGAAACCTATTCTCTACTTAAGTTACTTCCTTGACAAGATTTCAAACACTCCAATTTTTCTTGCAAAGATTTCAAACATTCCAAGAGATTTCTCAATCGAGTAAATTCGATTGCACACTATCAACACAAGATCATGATTCTATCATCCAATTATTGCTACTTCCTTAAAAAGATTTCAAACACTCTAAAGTTCCTTGAAAAGATTTCAAACACTCGAAGGGATTTTTCACATGGACGATTCCTTCTCGCACGATCTTGCACGTAAATCCATAATTAACAAATGATGTTGGAGGACAAACCCGATGGTTTTTCCAGATGAATACCCCTATAAGAACTCAACCTAAACCAATTGGAAATCTTTAATTCTTTATCTAGATGGCACCCTGACGAAACATCATCACAATATAATGTTGGTGTGTATGCATATATTGGAAGGTTGAATATGAAGAGAAAAAGTAGGATAATTTTATGGTATTATCAAATTGGAATGATGCATGAATGATATATTTATAGTTGGAAACATTTAGGGAAAAAAGGATAAATTTGGAATAAAAGTAATTGAAAATTGGACCAAAACATACTTTATTTGTCGACCTCAAATTCGTATGTATCGACACATATGTTATAAAAAGAATGCATGTGTCGACCTGAAGAACTTTGTGTGTCGACCTAAACAAGTCAGAAGCTACAGGTTTTAAAATATGAGTAAATGTGTCGACCTGAAATATGGATGTGTCGACACATAAAATAAGAACTTCTACAATTTAAGAAATCTTTCAGTATGTGTCGACCTGAAGGTTATATGTTTCGACATGTGACTTACAGAAGCTAACAGGCTTAAAAACTGAGTTACATGTGTCGACCTGAAAATTGAATGTGTCAACACATGTGTAATACGGTGGGAGAACTGACTTTTGGTTTTGCATTTTATCGCAAATTTTTTGGATAGAAAGAGTCGCCACCGACTTTTCTTTTATCCAATAAAGAAAAAGGTGAAAAGAACAGGAAAGACCTTTGAGAATTTTCTTGAGTTCGGGGGGTAGGTTATGAAAAGGGAAGGTGTTAGCACCCTTTTCATCTGTAGTTATCTACGGGCTCTTAATTTCTAGCTCACTTTGAAAATAATGCTCCATGTTTGTATATGTTTGAAAATGCCTAAGTGCGGAAATTTTGTAATGATTATCGTATCGTTGAGAAAGTATACAAAATGTTTGTTTTGAAAATATTTATTGGGTGAAAGTGTTTGTTTTGGAAACATGTTTTGAAAATGAAAATGTAAGGAAGTTTGCTTTATAATAACATTTGTGCCAGTCCTTAAGAGTGTTTATAAAGTGTTTTGAAAGTAATAATTTTGAAAGTGTGATGTGTGGAAATTATTTTAGTTTGTGAGCAAGCGATTACGAGCGATATAGCTACTCAAAAAGTCTTTGTTATTTTCCTCTTCCTTTAGATAGTTCTACCCTACTATTAGTTAGTAGGAAGCTCTATTATTGGATGTGAGGGGACAGGCGTGGGTCATCGTACAATCATAGAAGGAAACTTGTAAGATGCTTTAGCAATTGTCGTAAGGGACTAAGATCGTTACCGAAGGTAACATTGAAGGGTCATCGAGGGACTATTTAACCGAGGGTCTTCGAGGGACATGACTGTTTTTTATTCGAGGCAACAGGTGAGGTTACCCTAGAGGTGCGTGTGGGTGAAATGTTTTGTTTTCAGTTATTTTTGTCTTGAGATTAGGTTTTCTCATGTTGATTTCAATCTCGCCATACAAACCATAATTACTAACAGTAATAAGGAAAGCAGTAAATTGCAGAAATTAAATGTCCTACACTATTACAACGCTTCGGGAATGGGGGTACAATTTTATGAATGGGGGAGGAAAGCAATAAATCTTATTTATCTATTACAAACTTTTGATAGGTACATAATTATATTAATGTGAAAAATAAACAAACGCGCGTAGATAGAAGGGGGAAGATGTAAAAACCCTAAAATTCTAGGTATTTTAGGAAAATAATTTGTTGTTTCTTTGTTTAGAAAACAATTGAAATGTGAAATAAAAAGTTAGACCTAACTCTAATTTAATTACAAATTAAAATAAATAAGGTGTGATTAAACTAATTAATTCTTTATTATAAAAAATTAAATTAACTAAGTAAAACCTAAAGAAATCCAAGTATTTAGAAAATATTTTTGTATTTGTTTTTTATTTAGGAAAATAATTGAAGTACAAAAACCTAGTGTTAATAAAATAAAATCAAGGTGATTAAAATAAAATAATTTTTATTTGTCAAAAATTAAAATAGTTAATTAAAAACCTAAATCTAATTTTTTTAAATCATTTTTATGATTTTTTCTAATTAAAATAAAAAAGGATTTAAAAAAGAATTAATTAAAACAAAATAAAGAAAATAAAATGGGCCTGGGTACAGTAAAAGAAAAATGGGGGTGTTAGTAAACAAAAATGCCAGGCTCAACAACAGTTTTTGTTTGAAGCAGAAACATAAATAAATATAAAAAAATAGAATGGGCCTGCGTTGTGAAAGTAATTTAGGGGGTGAAAAATAACAAAAATGAAAGGACGTAATAGAGGAGCCCAACGCCTGCTTGTGATTCAGTAGTGATGATTCTTTGAGGGTGCATCATGGGAGTGGCTTTCTGAAGCATGGGATCTGGTTACATGATGATCTGATGGTGTTGATGTGAGGATGTACCACGCGCGCGCTTGCGTTGCTCACATTGGATCTGTAGAGAAATGTTAGAAAAATAAAATGCCAGAGGAAGGGATCGAACCCCTGCCCTGGCACACTAACTCCCTACACACACACACGCTTGCCACCGGGGTGGCTGTTTCATCCGGTAATGAAACTGTGACCAATAAATATATTATAAACTCGTATTGGAAATTCAAATTTATGGACTTCATCGTCTTCCTCGCGCCAGAACAACAACAACAACATTTTTTATTCTGTAAAATGCTCATTCCTCCACCAAATTAAAAAATGTAAACATGAAAGTTTCTTGATTTTTCACCACGAATCCAAACATATAACTTTCAAAAGCTATGGATTAAAGGTTAGGACAAATTTTATTTGGTACCAAACTGAAACCTAATTTTTTTCAGAAACTTCAACTTCAAAGTTCTCACCACATGGTTAACATAAATGAAAACTAAGGACATGGTTAGTTTCAGGGCATTGATATCTACATTTTTGCTTTAGAAAATAAATGCAAATGATGCTTGTATAGAGATTTCAAAGTTTGGAATACTTACCTCTTGATACGAAATCTAAATGCTCCCTACATGACTTCTAGAGGTGAAATGAAGATTTGGTGAGCTTGCTTGGACCCTGAGGAAGATGTTTGGATGCTCACTTGATGCTGAGAGTGGCTGAATCACTCTAACCAAGTCAAGTTGCACAGTTGGAATTTGAAAATGGTGGATGATGAAGATGATGTTACAATGAGGAAACAGAGGTATGTATGAGTTATATATTATGTATATGAAGTGTTTGGATGATTGGTTTGGACAAAAAGTTGTAAGGTTTGAGAGATTCAAAGATAAGGTTTCAAAAAATCTCAAAAATGGAGGTTTTGGCCAATTCTGACTTGGGAGAGTTTGAGAGGGTTAGAGGGCTTGTCCACTTGTCCGTTAGCATGAAAATAAACCCTTTATTTATATAGAAAAGGTTTGATGGCTTGAAGTAACCAGAATCTCAAGATAACATGTTATGGTTTTGAAGCTTGGTTTTGAAGTAACTTAAAGAAACATTGTTCCAATACATTGTAGGGTGGTTTATAGGTTGTAGATGGTTGCTTCTTGGTGATGATATGCTTTAAAGTAAAAATCAAAAATGTATGGGCTCAAGGAGAGTTGACATTGTGTATAAAGTCACTTTATCAAAATGGCAATGTGAACTTTCTTCCCTTAACGACAAAATGGATTGGATAAAACTTTAATCACTTGGATCATAGCTCAAAAGCTTATGTAATCTTCTGATTATAGCAATATTTGGAGGTTAGAGGTCTGTAAAGTGAGATTATGCAACATGGCTTGAAGATTTTGTCTTATGGTTATCATAGAAATGACCTATAATTCAAGTATGGATGCCTAACTTCATCTCTTCGAATCTCATAGCTCAAGCATGATAAAATTGTGTTCTTGGAAATTTTGGAAAGCTTGAAGCATTGTCTACAACTTTCATGTTGTTATTTTTGGCTAAATCAAATGGAAACTTGGTGAAAATGGCCATGAAGTTGGGACAAAAATCTGATCAAAACTTTTTAAAAAAATTCTAAGTGTTGGATAAAAACATCCTAACTTCATGAACTTATATCTCTTAAATTAAGCACTTTTTGAGGATCATCATGCATTAACAAAGTTTTAGAATTCATCAAACCCTACAACTTTCATGTTGAAAGTTTTCCTTGAATCATCTTGTATCTTAAGGAAACTTGCTTGTGAAGTTAGGGTTTTTGTTAAGAACAAAAACACTTATAATTTTTCTAAGTGTTAGAAAATTTTCCAAATTTTACTTTTGTTGACTTTTTGATTTCTTGATGATAAAGTTTTATAGTTTTGAATATCTTGATAATTCTTGACTTTTGAATTCATATGTTGACCAAAAAGTCAAAGTTTGACTTTTGAGTGACTACTGACTTTTCATCAGTTGATTCAATTCTTCAACTATAAATCACTTGCATCTTTGGAAATGTTTTGAGCCACGTAATTAGGTCAAGATGTTGTATTTGAGTCCTTGATATCATGCTTCAAGCCATTAGGTCATGCACTAGGCCAAAAGTGAATGATCAATCAAAATCCTAATTTGGCAATTTTTTGACCTCTGATGATTTGAAGGTTTTCCTTGAGGAATCATGATTAACCCTTGATCAAATGATGAATATTACTTCAAAATGTTGATGTTGACAAATATTTTTGAAGTTTGACTATATATTTGACTACAATTGACTTTTTACCCAATATAGTTAATTTTTAGTCATCTGAGCAATTGACTGGGAAAATTTGTGATGCAAGGCTTGAAACTTGACATGAGCATTATTAAGGACCTATAATGAACCACGAAAGTCATTTGAAGCATTAGAAATACAATTTTCATTGAGAAAACCAAAACCCTAATTATAGACCAATGCTTAGGAGGAGATTTGACCAGTCAACTCTTAAGTGGCTTTGAGTATTTGAGAACCTTAGAAGAATGTCTTGAAGAAAATGGGAGGACAAATTTTGGGGTACAACAACATGCAATGCAAAAACATGAAGAAAATGTTTTTTAATGTGTTGGGTCAATTTCAAATTACTTTTTGATGATTCCTAAGACCTATAATGCAGAGGAGTGCCACAAGACATAAGGATACCGTCCACCATACTGAAATGCTAGCTTTTTGAGTTTTGACATCTTGCAAAACATCTAATAGTGAAGTTGCACTCACAAACTCCCCCTTTTTTATGATAGCAAAACTTGCGACGATGCATTTCATGTAGTTATCGAAGGCCCCCCTGACTTTGTGCTTCCCATCTTCATCTCGCATATTCTTCTCCCCCTTTGATAACATCAAAAAGAAAGAGGGAAAATCATGAGAAGTATCATGTTCAAATACCAATATTAATATATCACATAGAGGAATTTTCGCAAAGAAGAGCATACAGTTACATATCCCCATATATATGTAATGATGTAAAAATAATAATAGATAACAAGCATAAAACATTACCAAACATGTAATGCAATTGCATGAATAATAATGAATACGATGTAAGAGAAAGTTAGTTACATTGCTTCTATAGCATCACAATTTCATAATGCAACACAATGGAACTCCTGATGTCGCACACACATGTGCCTAGTATAGCGACAAGAACATGTCACTACTCAATCCAAAGTGAAAATGTTGCCATAAAATGTGACTCAAATACAACATGAATTGTACTTGCAATTAACATGCTTACATTTAACCCATGCACAAATGAAAGAAATAATAATAGAAACACATACTTATACATGCAAGAATAAACTTATACATTCAGAACACGCAATGGTTATCAATCAAATTTTTTGGAAATGAACATTCATGGTTTTTATCATTTGAGAACATAGCAAGCATTTTTCATCAACTAAAACATGCACTAAGAAACTTCTTAATTTCAAGGAGAATTTTAGAACAATATTACCTCACTATTGATGGAATGGAAGTTGCACTCAGATGATATAAATACTCAAACAAAGTGTTAGAGAAAAAGTTTAAAAGTTCAAGCATCATAATAAAGAAGGCAACAATGGAGACATTAATAATCCCCAATTCCATATGTTTGTTGAAAAACGGTTTGGTTGCAAACGTTTTTATGAAAACATCGACAAGTTGATTTTCACTATCAAGATGCATGAATACAACATCTCCTTTTTCAACATAATCACGAAGGTAATTCCCCACGCACATGTTTCTTCCTTGAGTGACTTTATTTGGAGTCCGAGAGAGTAATTCAACTTTCCATAAGATTCATTTCAAATACTCCCTGCATAAGCTTAGAGAATTCTTTTCCAAGTCGCATGTTAGTAGAATCAAATATGATGTAATGTTAAATGTGTTATGTTTGCAATTTAATGAATCTAAACATGCTTATGTACACATAATTGTTTATAAGAAATACATGAAAATATAATGTGATGAAGTCATTTCAAGTATATAAATTGATAACTCACTATGATTATCAATTAAGAATTATGTTGAAAATGAACACTCATAATATGTATACCATACATCAAGTATGCCATGTATTTAGAGAAATAGACAAGTAAAAGAGAGAAGTTACTAACAAAGTGAAAGTTAAATCGATACTACCTTATCATACAATATGACGTAGGATGCACTTGTATTTCACACGGAACTCTCGAAAGAAAGTTGCACCAAATGCAAAGTGTGCCACAAAGGTTTTAGAACAACACGGTGTTAATGCTATTCACTATGACAAAGTATCCAAAAGTATACCTTGTGATGAATCTAAGAATGTCATTGATTTGATGAACATTCATTTTGATTTAACTTTCATCTTTATCCTTTTCATTTTAGTTATCTTTCTCCTCCTCATGTTTCACCGATTAGGGTTGATCAATTCCTTCTTCGATGTCATTGAGTATGTCTCTTGAAGATAAACCTACATTATGAAATGAAATACCTTTTGTGAATATTCTCGGATATAAAATAAAAAGTAACTTACTGATCTTTTACCAATAAAACAAAAACTTGTTATTCCTTTCTGGATCACATACTCCATCATTTGGCCATATATCCAATAGAATTAGAATATGTTCATATGCCTTGATCCACCATAAATGAGAACCCATATTCTCTGCATAGAGTCAAGAAAATGTTCCTACAAAACAACAAGACAAGCTAGGTACCTAATCTTCATTAGGTCCTTGGGGGTTAGTGAAACAACTGGTTGCATTTGGGTATTACAACCATAGTGACAATTTAAATCTTCACCATCACTAAAATCACTATCGTATTACGCGCTCATAAATTGAGGACCTTGAACTTTAATTCCTAAGAGCTTTAGGCTTTGTTCTTTCCTCCTTATTTGTGTCTTTCTTCTTTTTCTTCTTCTTCTCAAGATTTTTCTTATGCTTGTCTAAGAAAGTAAGTTCTTACTCATGTTCTTCAAACTTACCAAACAATATAGTGAGATCAAGTATTATAAGATCATTAGTTTCCTTGATCGCGGTGACCTTCGGTTACTAATTCCTAATAAGACATATCAAAACTTTGTTAGTAGCTAGTGCATTGGAAATAGGTATACCAAGTGCGTTCAAACTATTAATGAGATTTAATGAATTTTTCTTATCATCATTATTCCATAGTGCTTCCGGCTTAGATGTGACAACACCATTAGCATTATTTTGAGTAATAGCATCACATATATTCTTGTCATATGAATTAACATAAATTTGCATACAAGATTTCCAATAACTATAGTTTTCTTCAGAAATTGTTTTGGGGCTGATTTGTAAATCCCTTTAGGTTCGTATGCCATTTTCTAATATGAGTTTCGAAACACGAAATAAATTGGAGCTCTGATACCACTTGTTAGACTATGACATAGGATATAAAGGGGGGTTGAATATATACCCAAATAAAAACTATCTTTCAAAATGATTATTTAAAACTTATTTGAAAAACAATGTTGAGCGGAAGGATTTTGGCCTAGATCAATATAGTAGTCTAAATGAACCTAGTTATTGGAAACTTAGATATGCACGAGCCATATAAAATTAATCATAATGATAAAATAAATCAACATAATAATCCCTCAATTAACCTTTTATTATTCAACAACGGTTTTCTATTTCCAATGAAAACATATTAAAAACATAATATGAGAACTTATCCAACATGTGGCGCACAATCAATTTTTCATAATTTTCTTTGAGATTTGTTGATATGCAAAAGCACTCACAATCAAAGTGATTATAAGATAATCAAAAAAGAAATTTAACCTTAATAATCAAATATAAATTATATATGAATCAATAGATCAAACAACACATTCAGCACATTGCATATAAAGAGTAAATAAAAATAGGAGATAAAACATTGCAATTTTCCTTCGAGTTAAACAAGCTAAAAAATTTGTCAAACACTTGGTGTGCAATCAAAGTTTTATAATTTTCCTTTGTGTTTTGTTGATATGAAAAAGCACTTATAATCAAAAGTGATTATAAGAAACTTAACACATAATTAAAAAAAATACAGTTTCGGAAAATTTCTATGCATCAATAAATTACTCAATGCTTTTTGACAAATCGATGTATGAAGATTAAAACAAGTAAAGCAATAAAATAAAAGAGAAACAAGGATTTGTTTAGTAAGTTCACCAATCATCCTCACTATTGCTACATCTCCCCGCAATTCCAAATTTGGAATTGGGATAATTCTTACTTTGCAAAAGTATGGTTACAAGAGAACTGTTCAAGAGAAACTATACAAAATGTAACCGTTTGATGTCGTTTCAACCCTTTCTCTTCTTTTGATCTTCAACAAGAACAAGACAGATAGATGCAACCTATACGCCGCTTAAGTTACTTCCTTAAAAAGATTTCAAACACTCCAATGTTCCTTGCAAAGATTTCAAACACTCCAAGAGATTTTTAAATCGAGTAAATCCGATTGCACACTATCAACACAAGATCACCAATTATATCATCAAATTCTTGCTACTTCCTTAAAAAGATTTCAAACACTCTAAGGTTCCTTGAAAAGATTTCAAACACTCCAAGGGATTTTTCACATGGACGATTCCTTGTCGCACGATCTTGCACGTAAACCCCCAAATTAACAAATGATGTTGGAGGATAAACCCGATGGTTTTTCCAAATGAAGAACCCTAAAATAAATCAAACCAAACCAATTGGAAATATTCAATCCTTCATCTAGATGGCACCCCGATGGAACATCATCACAATGTAATGTTGGTGCGTATGCATAGATTGAAAGGTTGAAGATGAAGAGAAAAAGTAGGAAAATTTTATGGTACCATCAAATTGGAACGATGCATGAATGATATATTTATAGTTGGAAATATTTAGGGCAAAAAGGAAAAACTTGGAATAAAAGAAATTGAAAATTTGACTATAACAGATTTTATGTGTCGACCTCAAATTCGTATGTGTCGACACATACGTTATAAAAAGAATGCATGTGTCGACCTGAAGGACTCTATGTGTCGATCTGAACAAGTCAGAAGTTACATGTTTTAAAACGTGAGTAAATGTGTTGACCTGAGATATGGATGTGTCGACACATAAAATAAGAATTTCTGCAATTTTATAAATCTTTCAATATGTGTCGATCTGAAGGTTGTATGTGTCGACCTGTGACTTACAGAAGCTAACAAGCTTAAAAACTGAGTTAGATATATCGACCTGAAAATCGAATGTGTCGCCACATGTAATCTAAAAGCCAATGTGTTAGGTCAATTTTAAAGTATTTTTTGATGATTCTTAAGACCTATAATATAGAGGAGTGCCACAAGACCTAATATGAGTTTCGAAACACGGAATAAACCGGAGCTCTGATACCACTTGTTAGACTACGACACCGGATCTAAAGGGGGGGTTGATAAATACCCAAATAAAAACTACCTTTCAAAATGATTATTTAAAACTTATTTGAAAAACAATGTTGAGTGGAAGGATTTTTGCCTATATCAATATAGTAGTCTAAATGGACCTAGTTATTGGAAACTCAAATATGTACGAGCCATATGAAATTAATCATAATGATAAAATAAATTAGCATAATAATATCTCAATTAACCATTTATTTTTCAACACAACGGTTTCTTATTTCCAAATGAAAATATATTAAAAACATATTATGACAATTTATTGAACATGTGGCGCACAATCAATTTTTCATGATTTTCTTTGAGATTTGTTGATATGCAAAAGCACTTACAATCAAAGTGATTATAAGCTAATCAACAAAGAAATTTAAACCTTAATAATCAAAAATAAATTCTATATGAATCAATAGATCAAACAACACATTCAACACATTGCATATAAAGAGTAAATAAAAATAGGAGATAGAACATTGCAATTTTCCTTTGAGTTAAATAAGCTAAACAATTTGTCAAACACTTGGTGTGCAATCAAAGTTTCAGAATTTTCCTGTGTGTTTTGTTGAAATGAAAAATCACTTATAATCAAAAGTGATTATAAGAAACTCAACACACAATTCAAAACAAAAAACATTTTCGGAAAATTCCTATGCATCGATAAATTACTAAATGCTATTTGACAAATCGATGTATGAAGATTAAAACAAGTAAAGTAATAAAATAAAAGAGACACACGGATTTGTTTAGGAAGTTCACCAATCGTCCTCGCTATGGCTACATCTCCTTGCAATTTCAAATTTAGAATTAGGATAATTCTTACTTTCCAAAAGTATGGTTACAAGAGAACTGTTCAAGAGCAACTATACAAAATATAACCGTTTGATATCAATTCAACCCCTTCTCTTCTTTTGATCTTTAACAAGACCAAGACATATAGATGCAACCTATTTCCCGCTTAAGTTACTTCCTTGAATAGATTTCAAACACTCCAATGTTCCTTGCAAAGATTTCAAGCACTCCAAGAGATTTTTCAATCGAGTAAATCAGATTGAACACTATCAACACAAGATCACCGATTCCAATTCTTGCTACTTCCTTAAAAATATTTCAAACACTCTAAGGTTCCTTGAAAAGATTTCAAACACTCCAAGGAATTTTTCACATGGACGATTCCTTCTCGCATGATCTTGCACGAAAACCCCCAAATTAACAAATAATGTTGGAGGTCAAACCCGATGGTTTTTCTGGATGAAGATCCTTACAAGAACTCAAATCAAACCAATTGGAAATCTTCAATTCTTCGTCTAGATGGCACCCCGACCGAGCATTATCACAATGTAATGTTGGTGTGTATGCATAGATTGAAATGATGAAGATGAAGAGAAAAAATAGGTTAATTTTATGGTACCATCAAATTAAAATGATGCATGAATGATATATTTATAGTTGGAAATATTTAGGGCAAAAAGGAAAAAATTGGAATAAAAGAAATTTAAAATTTGACCAAAATAGACTTTATGTGTCAACCTCAAATTCGTATGTGTCGACACATATGTTATAAAAAGAATGCATGTGTCGACCTGAAGAACTCTATATGTCGACCTGAACAAGTCAGAAGCTATAAGCTTTAAAACGTGAGTTAATGTGTCGATCTAAAATATGGATGTGTCGACACATAAAATAAGAATTTATGCAATTTAAAAAAATCTTTCAGTATGTGTCGACCTGAATGTTGTATGTGTTGACCTGTGACTTACAGAAGCTAACATGCTTAAAAACAGAGTTACATGTGCCAACCTGAAAATCGAATGTGTCGCCACATGCAATGCGAAAACATGCAGAAATTATTTTCAATGTGTTAAGTCAATTTCAAAGTACTTTTTGATGATTCCTAAGACATATAATATAAAGGAGTTCCATAAGACATAAGGATACCGTCCACCATACTAAAATTCTAGCTTTCCGAGTTTTGACATCATACATAATTTCTAATAGTGAAGTTACACTCATAATCTCCAAAAGCTTGCCCTCCAAAACCTATGTCTTTAGAGTTTTCCCTTCTAGAAGTATGATCACCACCAAATTCTGGATCATTGTCAAAATCTGGAGCAAAATCAGATTCACCATCTGACTCATCTTTAGAGTCTCCATAATCATCTTCTGACTTTGACTCTTCTTCAGAACTTTCAGGTTCTAACTCATCTTCAGACTCAAAATCACCTTCGGATTCTGGTTTGTCTTCAGTATCACAATCATCTTTTGACTCTGACTCATCTTCCAAAACCTCAGATTCTGAGTCATCTTTAGAATCTTCAATGTCATCTTTTGATTATGACTCATATTCTCCTTCCCCTTCAGAATCAAAAAACAACAATTGCACAGGTTCCTCATCAGATTCATAAGCCATCAATATCAGAGATTCATCATTGGAATCTCCTTTGCCTATTTTTTATTCTTCTTTGTTTGACCAATAATCTTTAGCAAAGTGGCCAAACTTATTACAACATTAACACTGAACCATTCTCTAGTCATACTTCTCCTTTCTCTTCTGATGTTTCTTCTTATCAGAGTAAAAGACTTCTGACTTCTGAGACCTGCCATGTATTTTCTGCTTTTGGTCCTTCTTGACAAAAGAAGCTTTCAGAGCACGTTGTACCTCTCTCTCATAGGTTCTTTCAGTCAGATGTAACTCTTACACCTCTAGACTGCTTTGCAACTCTTCAATTCTCATGGCGTCCAGATCTTTAGAATGTTCAATTGCTACAACAATATAATCAAATTAAGGGGTACAAGACCTTAATATCTTCTCAATGATTACTTGTTCATAAAGAGTTTCTCCACAAGATTTCATCTTATTAGTGATCAGAATCACTATGAAGATGTACTCAGATACCTTCTCGTTGCCCTCCATGTTGTGATTCTCATACTGCTTTCGTAGAGACTGAAGCTTCACCTTCTTCACTTATGCGTCACCACCGTAACACCTATCCGGTGTGTCCCACGCAGCCTTCACCTTCGCCGAATCATCGATTTTCTCAAACACGTTCACATCCACACACTGATGGATGTAAAATAACGCATTTTGATCTTTCTTCCTCAAATCACGCTGAGCATTTCTCTGCCCATCAGTTGCATTTTTTGGAAGTGCAACCGAAACATAACCATCATTGGCGAGATCAAGAACATCTTGAGCGTCAAACAACACACGCATCTGAATTATCCAGTGATTCAGGTTCTTGACATCGAACACTGGAAGTTTGATACTCAGACCACCGTTTTCATTCATCTTTAACCTTGTGCAAGTCACTCAGATCTCACCAAACACGTTATTTTCCAATCCCACAGAATCAGAAAATATCATGTTATTACAATTCCGTTCAAGATTCAACACGGATTCAAGAAACAAAATCAATCACACAACACCTCAGCGTTTCACTCGTGTTTTCTGTGTTTCTCTGTGGATCCGAACCAGAGCTTTAGATATCAACTGCTAGTGCACAAGATGATGAAAATCAGGAAGAATGAGAGAATATATTTATTTCTCTGCAATGACGGCTACAAAATCTGTAAAGAAAGATTGATATGACAGCTACCACTAGTCTATTTATACACAAAGTAATTTGTCACGTAGGCCTTAATAAAATGTAAACTTAGTAGTTAAGCTAACAAAACAACTAGAACTCCAGAAGTTAAACATACTTTAGGGACACAGCTTCAGAAGCTTTTGCTTCTGACTAACAACCTCAGAAGCTCTACTGCTTCTGATTAACACTGCTTCTGAGTAAAGACCAGTTGAATATGAATTACTTCTAACATATATTAGATACAAGATTAAAATTATTAATGATAACTTAATCTTGAGTGGACGTAATACATCAATATGATGCAATCAACACAATTTTACTAATTATTAATTGCATATAGAAACTACAATTCACTTGTTACTAACATATACGGAGTGCAACAATCATTCCACATTCATACGAGCCTTTCACTCATTCTTATCATTATAGGAGGCCAAATTACCAGCCTTAATTATAACATTACTTGTAGCATTTTTCTGTAACTAATCACACTATATATACACTCACTATAACCTCTTTTAAAGTAATATAAGTTATATTCATTCAATTACTTTATGAAATGGAGGTATGATTCTCAACCCAAACTACTTCGTACGAGGCTTTTTCATGAACTTAATGCAAATTGGCGTCTCTAGTTCAACTTAAGTCAAACCTACCAACATTCGATAAAGTGATGGATGCATATCCCAAATTTGTGTGTGATTGATCAACTATTTAAAATATCTATATGTATTTGCATGCACCTATCAATTCAAGCGACTGTAGACTAATTAATCTGTTTGTATAGCTTGTGTTGTCACTTCAATTAATTGTACAAGTTGAATCATATCCTTACATGTATAAGTATCTATATAAGAAAGCATATAACAAACAAGTTTCTTCCCTTAGAATCATTACATTTCACTTTGTCACATGCATATGAATGCATAAATCCAGTTTAATTTATTGAAGATGAAAGGTTTTATAAGGTAAGGATATTGGAGCCATGCATTGAGGTGTCCTCTCAGTTTCCACAAACATTGGAGCACTTAATTAATCGTACACCAATCCACATGCATTTATAAAGAAGTGAAGTGGGGGCCTAAGTGGGAAGTGAGAAATATGAAGAAGAAAGTAGCTTTTAATCTATGGCACAAATGTTACACTGCTTGTTCATATGCTTGGTTTCAATATTCCAGTACATTCAAATCTATACAGGATTATTGTACTCATCCATAAAATCCAAACAAAACATATTATAATGTTTTATCATCTTGAGTTGTACTTTTTAAATGAAGATAAAGTATTGAATAAAAAATAAATAAATAAATAGGATTGAAACGTAAATAAGAAGTGAAATATTCTTTAAAAGACTTTTCAAAACGTAAATAAGATGTGAAATTCACTAAGTGTATAATAAAAACAAAACGGTATTGACTAATTTATATCTATATATGTATTGTTTTTTTGAAAATATAAAATATTTTGAATTTGAAGGAGCAAATAATTAAACTATTCTTCCATTTAAGTAAAATATGTCATGAGATAATATTATCATTAGAAAATAGACGAATGACCAACATTAAGTCAGTTTCAATTCAAATATTATTTTAATTCCTCTCATTACTATATTCGATAACAAATATGATTTCATGTAATTCATCTTGAAAGGATATGTACATTACAATCTTTATTGTGAAAGCTCTCAAAAATGTTTCTAAAGTATTCTTAAATATGCAACCACAAGTTGATATTCTAGGATTTCTTTTTGAAGTTACATTCGTGTTACACTTAATCCAATTTTGACTAAGAAAACACTAGGCATTACAACAACAAAAAATTAAACCCGATCGGACTCGGTCGTCCCACCGCGAATCTAACACGAAAAACCTAATTTAACTAGGTGCGAGTATGAGAAAAACCCGATTTTTATTTACAGGACGAAGGATGCTAATATCCATCTCAAACTCACCCATGCCCTGCCCATGCCTATTAAATTTACTTTATTATTCATATTTTTAATAATGTTACTATCTAACTCTTCTCAATCACCAAATTCTCATTTAATTCATTAGTAGTTCCTGCTACAATTTTTTCTTCATTTAGAGTGCTTGTTTCTAATAAATGTTTCTAATTAACATTAACCCCATTCTCTGTCTGAATGATGACCACAGCAAATTCATCTTTCTCTATGTCATTTTTAAGAGTATGATTTTATGCCTTATTCAAATTTAGAGAGTCATCATTCATTTTGTCATTAACTATGACACTTACAAACTCATCACACACACGCACGCACGCACCCGCGCACGCACACACACACACACACACACACACACACACACGCACACACACACGCGCACACACACGCGCGCACACACACACACACACACACACACATTACATAGATAATTTTTAATAGAAATTTAACATTACATATCATTATAAATGAATAGTTCAGGATGTTGCATCATATTGATAATATCTTTGATAAATCTTGCAATCTTCACATCCACCTCAATCGAGTCCTTTGTTGCATAACAACAAAAAGTACTTCACATAACCTCTAAATTTACATCCGTCTTCAGTTCAAAGTTGGTGAATTATATCTTCCCTTTGCTGTCAGACAAGGCTGAATGATACTCGAGCTTGACAACTCTTTGATTTTTTTTGGATATTTCCTGAGAGTATTTAGTTTGGATATTAGTTCAGTGAGAGTCGTGTCCTTGCAGACCCTAAACTAAAGTGGTGGCTTCTCACCATTGAAATACACCAATGCAAAGTGGGGATATGTATTCATTTTCTGATTTTGAGTGTTTTGTAGAAAATATGGATGAGAGACGCCCTATATATACAAGTCTCTAATTACTTTGGACATTAGAAACATTATCATGTCACCAGAGCACTTTTTGAAGATGCATATCCGGATAAACCCTAATAAATTACGAAAAAATGGTGTATTCGGGTATGCACATCCAAAAAGTGACATGTTATGTTTTTTAATTAGAATTGGGTTTATCTGGATAAGCATATCTATAATCAACCCTGAAGCAAAAACATACCATAAACTTAGAAAACAAGTACAAAAGTTGTTAACCATAAAATTTGTAAACAGAATCAGACGATATTTACACATTCATTATTGAATATATATTACTTATGTATTAAATTGTATCAATATTAAATCATTGACGATAATACATTCAAAAAGTGTACCAATTACAATCTAAAATGAATCAAAACATTCATCACCACATAAATCTAAGACTGGTTGCTCCTTCAACTTTTCCTTATTTGATTCTCTTTCAAGCTCGCACAATTTGGTGAAATTTTCCTTTCTATCCAGAAATTGATCCGACCAAGTTTTTGCCTCTTTTGTGGAATGTGTCATCCAAAGATGTACTTAGTATAAGACATCCCAGTTTCAAATGAACCTCAACAAAATGTATCAATTTTGAAAGCCACCATATACACATGATGTGTCTCGAAGGATGTTTAGGTAGGCCACTCCGAAGTGGAAAAGTGTCTCTGAGAAATCATATCTTGTCAGATCGATACACAATCTATCATATGCACTTGCTATAAGATGTTCCATTTCAGGATGAGGTATGAAGTATGGGATAGATGATCATGCAAGGTGGTGATAGATTCAATTTCCCGCTTGACATTTTCGGAGATGAATCTTTGAGAATATGACTGAAAGATTAAATGATAAATCTGTTAGCTGGGAATTTCGACTATTTGAAATATGAAAGAAGAAATGAGGAATGTCGTAGGAAAGTTTATTCTAAAAGAAATATGAGAGTATTTTATGAAGTGTTCGAATGACATGCCAATTGATAGTCAAATATTCTTAAATAATGGCGAAAGTCTTATGTTGCGGAATACATGAGATTTGAGATATTTGAAGTTTAGAATTTGAATATTTCGTCAAAGTCACGTTGTTGGTTTTGGCACTTAGAATTAAGGAAGAATTTGAATTCAAATGGTTTGATCTTATCTGAAAGGACGCGTAGAAGCCTGATGATTCGAAGAACATGCAAACATTGAACGTGGCACTCTTGCAAAGAAAGACCGTTATGGTCGAAATTAGTATAAATTAGAATCTTTATGTTAGGTTTTAGTGTGTTCACTTTTGTACAAATCACTCAAATAAACTCAAAGTACGAAGTGCTAGAGAAAAGAGTTATTGAGAATGTACGTATGAAACACCAATTTTTATTCAAAGTCATTTATCTTTTGAATAAAGTATTTTATGTTCAATTTTAAGTTTAAGTCGAATTCATTTACATTCCAATTTTTACTGTAAAGCCTTTTTCTATCTTAATTTTCAAGTCTTAGTTTTACTTTTATTTTCGTTATAATCATCTTTTCGACAAAGAGTACATATTCAGAAACATTAGAAAACCAAGATTGAACACATGTCCTATGATCAATCTAGTCAATCCTGTAAGTAACCAAAATTATCTTTTGTTTTGGAAGACTAGCGGTTGTTTACCAAATTCCAGGATAAACAAATTGGGACACCCAGTGGTACTAGTGTGTAAATTGTGTCACAAATTTTTGTTTTGTGTTGTATTCAGTCTATTTTGTTTGATATTGTTGTATAAGATTAAGAAGTGAAAAATAAACCAAAACTAGCGAACCAATACCAAAAATGAAATACACTAGGAAGATGGTTAACCCATCCAATAACAATGTAGAACAATCACCCCCTTCGACAGGGAAGAGTATGACTGTGTTATCTTCAACTGAATCGATACACGTACAAGCGAAAATGACGGGAATATCCTCAAATGTTTATAGAGGTCCAGTTCTATCCCCAATGCATACATAGGGTTCCCCAATGACCACAAGACCACCAGGGATGAACAATTTCAGGCATTTTGCTTCTGGATTCACAATGCCAATGGATGGCCGCAAACAAATTTATGGCATGCTAACAATGATGATGGCTAGCCTAAATAATAATACATCAACGATAATGACATGCTACAAGGATTAGGATCAGGAAATAATAACATGAGTCGAAATGTTCCACCGCCAGGATTCGCTCCCCAATTACCTACCCTAACAACGAATTTTACATTGACGCTTCGACAACAAATGGATGATAGCAATCATGAAATGGTTGGTATTGTAGCCCAACAAACGGGTATAATCTTTAACCTATTAATCCAAAGTGCTACTCAAACTAACCAACAAAATGCCCAGACAAATTAGTAGTTAGCAGCGTAGATGGCGCAAACTATAAATTTGGTGCCCCTAGAGCCACAGTTCAACATCCTCGTCCAAAGTGGATAAGAGAAAACCAGGGAGTGGTTTTCGAAGAAAATCAAATAGTTAACCAAGCATAACCAATTGTGCAAAATGTTGGCGAAGTTAACCAGTGGCCAAGAATCGAATAACCTAGGTTCGAACAAGCCATACCAAGGGAAGTTCAAGTCCTAAGAGTAGTAATGGTCAATCGAAACCAGGATGTTGGCAAAGTCCTTCAACTTATTCGACAAGACAACTACCCAGGGGAAAATAATCTAGCATCCATGGTCGAAAGAATCATGGCTCGAAATAGGGTAAATATAGGCCTTTGAAGGCCAAATTATACATCCTCTTTGTCTGAATATGTTCTACTGACTGAGTTACCCAGGGGTTGGAAAGTCCCAAAGTTCACAAAATTCTCTGGTGACATCAGTGAATCTACTGTCAAACATATAGCCAAGTATCTTACCGAGGCTGGGGACATAGAAAATAATGAAAACATAAGGATAAAATACTTTCCTAGTTCCCTAATCAATAATGCTTTCACATGGTTCACCACCCTCCCAACTAATTCTATCCATGATTGGACTCACCTAGAGAGGTTATTCCATGAGCAATTTCACATGGGACAATCGAAGATTAGTCTCAAAGAATTGGCTAGTATCAAGAGAAAGTTCACTGAGCCAATTGATGATTACTTAAACAGATTCCATTTGTTGAAGGCAAGGTGCTTTACACAAGTTCCTGGACATGAGTTGGTCGAAATGGTCGTAGGCTGTCATAATCGGCAAAAAATAAGAGAGCTGGCACCATTAATTTTTGTCCTAAGGGCAGGAATTTAAAGGATAACCCTAATTCGTACAAAGATTCTAAATTTTTAAGTGAATTAGACGAATGGAAGGTGTTAGACACCCTTCATCTCCATTGTTCTCACGGGGCACCGCTTTTAGGTTTAAGGGTAAAATGCGTATTTGGTAGTTAATATTTCTATATGTTGAGAAAATGATTTAATTTTTTTTAGTTGTGAACTCGCCTTGGTTTTAACCGCGTGCCTACGTATCTCCTTATGAAGAATCAGAGTCTAATTTCGTAGTTCGAATGTGTTTGGTTAGTTTTTTTTAAGGATTGTAGAATGTTTAAAATTTTCCTTGAACCTTGTCTGGGTTTGAAAATAACGTAGTCGTAGACACAGTTCATAGTTAATAGAAAATATCTCCACAATCCTTTTTTAAAAATAAAGTCGAATTTGAAATTAAGTTAGTAAAAAAAAGTGTTAAATTTGATGGGTTAATTGTCTTAGAATGCACGATGTAATATGAAAAGGAGTTTTAATGATGAAAAGAATTTTGATGAATTGATGAAAAATGTTAGTATTTTAGAAAATAATTAATAAATAACTATTTTCTTATTATTAAAAATATATTAAATATTTTTAATATTAATCTAATATTTATATATTAAATTGATTTTAAGACAAATGCAAGAAAAATATTTTAATGCAAATAAATTCACAATAAATATATATATATATATATATATATATATATATATATATATATATATATATATATATATATATATATATATATATATATATATATATATATATATATATATATATATATATATATATATATATATATATATATATATATATATATATATATATATATATATATATATATATATATATATATATATATATATATATATATATATATATATATATATATATATATATAAATAAATTATTAAGTTACAGCAAGGGTGCGTTAATTAATCAAGGAGGGATCAATATGAAGAATTTAAGCTAAAAACCAATTCTAAGCCCACAAGGCGCAGGGGGTGCATTTTTGAACTGGATTAGTAATCAGGGGGTTGGAACATAAAGGGCCTGAGCCCAAATAGACTTTGGGTCCGTTTAGAGTGCATGAGGCAGGGCGCATGAATATATGGTGTGATAACAAGATCTCACGCGTTAATTTCATCAAACTGCCCCTCAAAATCTAGTCTGGGAGCGTTGATTTGTTAGTAATTAGAATGGATGGCTATTATTGAACATTGACTGGGAGTATGATGGGTATATGCACAGGAGATAAGTCAAAGTATGATGATCGCATGGCCATTGTGAGGCCATGCGTCCAACATCAACAAACAGATGGACCATTATTTAAGCAAAATTCTGAGCTCTTAGCTCATTTTTATCCTTCTCTCCTCTCTCTTCACAAACCAAAACACTGTTATATGGAGGCTAGAGAGAGAATCTATGGCTTCTCTCTAGATTTCCATCACCGGAAATCGCCTCCGCCCTAGGCGCCACCGACCGGAAATCGCTTCTGCCTGCGGCAGCTACAGGGAACCACCAACTTAAACGATCACCACCATAGATCTTCAAACCTTCAATTAAACAAAACCCATATCTTAATAATCTTAATTCAACCTTCAACCAGAACCCATCCACTTTCATATCTTCGTCTGGGTTCGTGGGAACCCTATGAAGATTAACCCTGACCCTAAGAAATCTTCATCCCTTACCCCACTTCTTTAACCCTAACTGAATCACTAAACCCTAACACAAATCACAAAACCCTAAAGTGTTTTACCCTAACCCTAAATATAAACCTAGAAACCCCAATTTAAACCCAAATTTCAGAAAACAACAATTGTTGTACCCCAAAATTTCCCCTCCCATTTTCTTCAAGGTACCTCCTCATGCTCATAGGGTTCTCAATTGCTCAAGACTACTCAAGTTTGGACCAGACAAATCCTCCTCCTAAGCAGTTAACCTACAACTAGGGTTTCACTTTTCTCAAAGAAAATTTGGCTTCTAATGCATCAAGTGGGTTTCATGGTTTCTCATGTGTATCTAAGAATGCTCATGCCGAATTTCAAGCCTTACATCACAAGTTTGCTCAGTCAATTACTCAGATGATTGAAAACCAACTATATTGGATAAAAAGTCAATTGTGGTCAACATATAGTCAAACTTCAAGATTGTTGGTCAAAATCAAGATTTTGAAGTCACATTCATTATTTGATCAAGGGTTGATCGTGATTCATCAAGAAAACTTAAGATTCATCAAAAGTCAAAAGTTACCAAATTAGGATTTTCTTTAGGAGAAGACAACTAAAATTTGACCAAGCATAACTTTCACATATTTCATCAGAAAATTCCCAACTAAAGCTCATATGTAAGGAAATTCAATTCTCTACAACTTTGTCTCTCTAAGCTCAAGTCGAAAAATGCTACATTTTAGAGATATGGGCCAAAACATCATAGAACATTTCAAAAGTCAACAAAAAGACACTTTTGTCAAGGAAACTTACATCAAGATAAAATCTTCAAATGAAAAAATTATCAACGTATAGATTGTAGGGGACATCTTGATCTTGCAAAAAAGTCAAATATCACCTTCATATTATAAAAATTGAGAGAATTATGATTGGTGCAAATTGGGCAATTTTGAGAAAATGCATGAAATTCAATTTGAGCAAATTTGAATTTTTGGACTAATGGGCTTATCTTTCAAGGCCCAAACGTGTTTTAGACTTCATAATGAACCTACAAATCTATTCGTACACCCCTTTGATTTTTATTCCATTTATTCTGTATTTATTCATTTAAATTCAAAATTAAATTAGACAAAAATCAAAGTTTTCATACAAAGGTCCAAGTCCGCTTTTTAAACCTAATTCATGGCACATATATTCCTCACATTCAGACAACAAAAGAGCACACGAAACCTTGCAATAAAATCACATTCCAAAACTTCAAATTTTGTCAAAATAGGGCAAACTTCAAAACCTTACTTTCAGCCTTTCTGAAAGCAAGCTAGCCGTCCCAATCAATTCCAGGAGTGTTATAGAGTAAGTATGGATCAATCTTGATTATCAAAAGAGCATGAAATAAGCATCCCATGCATCTCCAGTTTGCTTATGTTTTGTAAATTCATATTTTTGTTTTTATGTTGCTTTGATGCATGCTAACAATACTAATGCACTTTTGAGGTGAAACTATGCAGGATAGAACCATTGCATGAGTCCCATAATGCCAATACAAGGGATTGCCATGTTTGAACCGTTTTATGTTATCCTATTTGTATCTCATCATATAGGAATAATTAGTGAAAACCAATGCCACCATTGAACTCGCAAGGGTCAAATTAGGGGGGTAGGATCCTTTTGGATCACTAGTAATTGTTATTTCGCAGGTTGAAGAAACGGACTCGCCGGAGAAGACTACCAGAGCTAGGGCTCCGACTCTTCTCTGGCCCATTCATTTATGTTTATTTTATATTTATTTGGTTTTGTAATATTACCGAATGTAATGGCCACCTCAGTGGCAGGAGCGCGCGCGTTAGGGTATTGGTCTATGAGGGTGTGGGTTTGGTCTCTGCCTTTTGCCACTATTTTTACATTTTCCAATTTACGCGGGTTTAACATATAATCATCAACGCTCAGTCTACAGACACCAACCAATGCATGACTAAGTGGTAAATGGTGCAAGGCAGAAGACAAAGGGCGTGGGTTTAACACCCAACCCTGATATTTGTCTTATTTTTGGTTTCTAACTTTGTTTATTTGGTTTTTCTTCCCCTAATACTTTTTTGGCTAACCCTAATTATTTTTTATTAACCATTAACAAAAAAAAATTTCTTTAACCCTGTGATACGGTGGGAGAAATTACTTGGTGTTTTGCGTTTGATCGCAAATGTTGCGGTTAGCAAGAGTCGCCACTGACTTTTCTTTTATCCAAAAGGAAAGGTGAAAAAGCACAGGAAAGACCTTTGAGATTATTTCTTGAGTTTGGAGGGTAGATTATGAAAAGGGAAGATATTAGCACCCTTTTCAAATAATGGTTTTCCATGGGCTCTTAGTTACTTGCTAGATCACTTGCTTTTGTTTGAAATTGTGCTTTGTGTGGTTTTTGAAAGTATTTTATAAAGAGGCCATTGTTTAGGCAAACTTTGTAATTATTGTCGTTCGTAAGAATGTATACAAATATGTTGATCTTTTGAAAATGTTTTCAAGTTCGAAAGGTGTTTTGAAAGTGTTGATGTTTTGAAAATAGCAAGGATGTTTTGTTTTGAAATGGAGCAAGTAATTAGGAGTATTCTACCCACTCAAAAGTCTTTCATGTTCATTTCCTCTTTCCTTTGACATTGTTATCTTACCATTGATTTGATAAGTAACCCTATCTTTGGATGTAAACGGGACGGGCGTGGGTCATCGTATAACCATGATTAGAAATGTTGCAAGGTATTTTAGTATTCTCTTTTAGGGACTAAGATCATTTGAAAGGAAACATAGATAGCGTCATCGAGGCACTATGATCTTGTATTTTGCTTGTTTTTGCTAAGATACCTCACATGCATAATATGGTCATTTTGTAAGGCAACCAAGTGGATTTACCCTAGGGGTGCTTGTGTGCAAGTATATTGTTTTTCATGCTTGGTTTTGTCTTTGGTTAGGGTGTTCTAGTTGATTAGGTTTAGTCTTTCCATACAAACCCTAATTACTAGCATTTGCATATAAAGCAATAACTTGCGGAATTTAAAATTACTATGCTATTACAATACTTGTGGGAGGGGGGTGTACAAATTATAAATGGGGATTGCAAGAAAATAAAGCCTAATTATCTATTACAACCATATTGAATTTGTACAAGAATTGAAATAAATAATGTACAAAATGAATAAATATACAAGAATGTAAATGTAAAGTAAATGAATGTTTTTTTTTTGGATTTTTTTAGGAAAAAGGGTTTTTCTTTTAACCTAATTAACTAAAGGAAAAATGATTAAATAAATTTGTAAAAAAGTAAAACCTAAATTTACTAGGAAAAGAAATTAACAAAACCCTAATCTATTAATTGGTTAAAAAATAAATTAAGTTTATAAGAAGAATATTTTTGGTATTTTTTGTCTTAAAAATAATTTATAGTATTATAAAATATTTTTGGTCTTTTTTGGTTTTAAAAATAATATATTTTAATTGTATAAAAGAAAATAACTAAAACCCTAGTTTTTAATTAAATTTACAAACCAATTAGTAAATAAATAAAGTATGATTAAATAAAAATATTTTTTTTGTGTAAAAAATAAATAAACTATATTAAAATATAAATATAATATTTTTATATTTTTTCTGATTTTTTTAGTATTAGAAAAATATTTAAGAAAACAAATAAATAAAAATGAGAAAAAAAGAAAATAAAAATGGGCCAGGGTGTAAACAGTCAGCAAGGGGTTTAGAAGGTACAAAAAAACATAAGGCCCAACGCTGCCCAGGTCCCTCTAGTCACAGGCGCGCGCTTCTACCACTGGGGTGGCTATACATCCTTTTATATAAATCAAACCATAAATATATATGGTAAACACGTTCCTGAGGCCGACTTCATATTTAACCTCACGCCCAGCCTGAACCTCTGTATCTCATTCAATTCTCAACAAAAATGAAAAGTGTAAACAGGAAACTTGTAGAAAATTTCCTCACAATTTCAGAAATGTAAAGCAATAAAATTATAGATCAAAGATAAGCATGAATTTTAATGGCCCTAATTTGAACCCTAAAAATTTCAGAAACTTCAATCTTAAAATTCTCTAAGCTCAAACAAAATTAATGAAAACTATGGACATGATTAGCTTTAGGGCAATGATATCTACATTTTTCATTCACAAATAAACCATTAATGATGCCTGTATGAAGAGTTCAAAAGTCAGAAAACTTACCTTGCAAGAGGGTATCGGGTTTGGAGTTTGAGTAGCTTTTAGTGAGTTCTAATGATTGGATTAGCTTCCTCAAGTTCCCAGGAAGCTAATGGGATGCTTAGCTTGAGCTGAAAGTGGCTGAGGAGTTCTGGAGAAGTCAAGGTGCAGGGTGTTGTTTTTGAAAATGGTGGATGAGGATGGAGGTGTTACAGTGGTGTTGCAGGTGTTGGGATTGTTTGTGTATGTTGTTTAGAAGCTTTTGAAAGTAAAAGGCCAAGAAAAGCACGAGCAAATTTGGAGATTGGATTCAAAACTCAGAAATGGCAAGTTTTGAAGTATTTTTGGTGATTCCGTGTTCTTGGTGTTTTCAGGGCTTAAGCATGCGTGGGATTTGTCGCAAATGACTTGTGTATGTATAAGCAAAAGGTCTTGAGTACTTTGGATAGTCATAAGTACAAGTTACAAGCTAATTGCTAGGTTACTTGATTTTGAAGAAAAGTGGGAAAACAAGTTTCAAGAGGAAGTACAAGCATGGGCTGGATGATAGTAAGTGTCTAAACAAGTTTCTCTTGAGTTATAAGACGTGTATGATCAGAAGAGAACAAGTGCAAGGATCAAGAACAAGTTTTATGCAAAAGCTACTTTATCAAAATGGCATTGTGCACTTTCTTCCCAAAATTGATATAAAGCATGGCCTTGCATTAAATGCTTGAAATGAGGCCTCTAACAGCTGTGCAAGAAATTAATTATGGAGTTCCTAACAAGTTTGAGGCCTGCAAAGTAGAGGTTATGCAACATAAGTTTGAATTTTGAACCTTGTTCATCATAAAATGACTTGTAATTCAAGTCTGAAAACCCTAACTTCATCTCTTCGATTCTCCCTACTCAAAAATGATCTCAAGGAGTTCTTGGACATTTTGGAGATCTTGCTATATGCTCTACAACCCCTCTTTTAATAACTTTTGAAAATTCCCCTTGTAACTATATGAAAAATTTCCATGAAGTTAGGTCAAAATCCTGACTAAATTAGGGCAAAATTTCACTAAGTGTTTTATTTCATGACCATGTGTTCTTAAAATTATAACTTGAGATCCAAGAACTTTTAGAAGGAGTTGTGTAAAGTGATGTTGTAGATTTCATAGAGATCTACAACTTTCATGTTGAAAGTTTCTTTTGAATCATCTTGCATCATGGTGAAATTTTTGCTCAAAGTTGTGAAAAAATAAGAAATTTCCAACACTTAGAAAAATTTCTAAGTTTAGAAATTTTAACTTTTCAAAATGAAATCTTGAGTTTTTGATTTCTTGATGAATAAGTTTCATATTTTGACATGCTTTGATGAATTGTGATCTTTGACATTTGATTTTGACCAAAAAGTCAAAGTTTGACTTTTCAGTATACAGTTGACTTTTGACCAGTTGACTGAAAATTCAAATGTCAACCCATTGGACTTGAGCAATGTTTTGAGTTATGTAATTAGGTCAAAGTGATGCAATTGGAATCTTGAGATCATGCCTTAAACCAATTGATCATTTGCTAGGTCAAAAATCAGAAATTTCCTTTTCCTAGTCGAAACCCTAATTTTGACCATTTTGCCCTTTTGAAGATTTGATCAAATTTCTTGAGGAATTATGGTCCAAACTTAATAAAATGCTACATATAGTTTAAAATGTTGATCTGGATAAAAAATTATGAAGTTTGACTGTAAATTGGCCATAGTTGACTTTTCCCCCAATACAGCTGATTTTTAGGTCAACTACTCAATTGATTGAGCAAAAGTGTGATCCAAAGCTTGAAACATGACATGAGTGATCTCGAGGGTCCGTAATTATCTATGAAAGCCACATGGGGCATTGGAAGTTCAAATATCCTTGTGCAATCTCAAACCCTAATTTTGGTCATCAGTGCTTAAAGAGGTGTCTTGAGTTGATCAACCCTAGTGCAGTCTTGAGCCAAAGGAGATCTTGTGAGAAAATTCTTGATAAGTGAGAGGGCAAATTTTGGGGTACAACAGATGCCCCTGTTCAATCTTCTTAAGCCTGAAGAGTTAGATTGGCGAGTTTTTCCATTCGTGACTCGAAGGTAGAAGATGATTGGACATTCGAGTGCCCAAAAATTTGAACTCGGTGATGTGATGATTGATGGTATAAGGAATGAGCTTAAAGATTCCATTTGGAGGGATGACAGAAAATTGTTGGAGTGGGCTTGTAGACGCCATCTAGAAAGGATTGCTAAACCGTATCTGTAAGCTGAAACTGAATGAATATCAGAATAGCATCCATGTTTGGAGCGTATCTAAACTGTATCTGAAAGTTGAATCTGAATGAGTATCAGAATGGAGTCTGTGTCTAGAGCGTATCTGAACTGTATATGAAAGTTGAATCTGAATGAGTATCAGAATGGCGTCCGTGTCTGAAGCGTATCTGAACTACATCTGAAAGCAGAATATGAATGAGTATCAGGATGGCATCCGTGTCTGGAGCGTATCTAAACTGTATCTGAAAGCTAAATCTGAATGAGTATCAGGATGGCATCCGTGTCTGGAGCGTATTTGAACTGTATCTGAGAGTTGAATCTGAATGAGTATCAGGATGGCATCCGTATCTGGAGCATATCTAAACTGTATCTGAGAGTTGAATCTGAATGAGTATCAGGATGGCATCCATATCTGGAGCGTATCTGAATTATATCTAAGAGTTGAATCTGAATGAGTATCAGGATGGCATCTGTATCTGAAGCGTATCTGAACTGTATATGAGAGTTAAATCTGAATGAGCATCAGGATGGCATCCATGTCTGGAGCGTATCTGAACTGTATCTGAGAGTTGAATTTGAATGAGTATCAGGATGGCATCCGTGTCTGGAGCGTATTTGAATTGTATCTGAAAAAGCCTTTGAACTTTGGTAATGGTAGCTATTGATTAACCTTATCCTGAAAAGGGTAAAATGTTAGCTAATATGCAATGTCATGTTGTATGAAATGCATGGTGTAATGAGATTGTGATACATGCATTCGTGTTATCGATGTTTATGATATATGGATGCGATGTATGTGTATGTGAGATAATCTGCTGCACTGCTTGTTGGATTTGGGGAAAATAAATCCCCGACTGCTGCTGAGGATACGGAGTGCAAGTATTCATGTTTTGAAGTGTTGATGAATTTCCAATTAGATGAATAAACCTTGTCGTAAGAGAAACGCTGTGTACTTTTTGTAAAATCTTGTTGGGGAATCCTGAGAATTTTGGCGACTTCTACCGGGGAGTGATAGCTAGAAGTTTTGTTCCGTTGGGGATTAAACTGGACACTGCAGGGGGTTTTATGGAAATAACTTAGAGAGATTTCCCTACCTCTTAAAGCCATCAGTGATTGTCTTTCTATTTTGTTCATTTGTAAATGATAGTTACGTTCAAATTCATATGTTCAAAAATAAATCATTGGACGTTTTCGCAAACAAAACACAAGAGTAAAGAAAAACAAATTGTTTTGCACTTTTAGAGGGACATCTTTGTATTGACTTTGAGTAAGTATTTTTGTACAATAGGACAAACATTATAGTAGGAGAATACCATCGTAAAAGTGAAAATTTGATACAAAGAAAAGACATCTATGTGAAATAAACCCATGGGGTTCCCATTCTGCTATAGCCTTCATGTCTCCAAGCATCTTATCTATTTGTTTCCTTGTCCGAAGCTGATTGAATTGATCAGAACCGTCGAGTCTGCGGGTCGTCCGCTAGGTGATCCAACGGGACATAGTCATACTCTTTAATTCCCTAACTTTTTCCTTGACCATCCTTTCGGGTTTTCAGTCCACTGGGATACCCTTTTTTTCCCAAGTCGCCCTTTCGGGTTTTCAGCTTGCCGAGTGTACAAATCTTTTTGTTTTATCCCTAATTTTTGCCCGAACCTTTTTGGTTCTCCGGGATGCCCTTGTGTTGCCTAGGTATGTCAACATAGAGGGTCTATTATGCGTAGTATCTTTTGACTATGTCCGCGTTCACAGGGTGCGGAAGGTCGTCGCCATCCATGGTGGTCAAGATCATTTCTCCACCAGAGAATATGCTTTTGATTACAAATGGTCCTTCATATGTAGGAGTCCATTTGCCCCTGGGATCACCTTGCGGTAGTATGATGCGTTTGATCATCAGATCCCCGACATGATATGCTTGGCGTCTGACCTTTTTGTTGAAAGCCTTGATCATCCATTTTTGATACATTTGACCATGACAGACAGCAGTAAGTCTTTTCTCATCAATCAAGTTCAGTTGATCAATTCGAGTCTAGATCCAATCATCTTCATTCAGACCTGCATCCTTCATAATTCTTAGAGAGGGGATCTGGACCTCAATAGGCAAGACAACCTCCATGCCGCATACCAGAGAGTAGGGTGTTTCCCCGGTTGACGTGAGCGCTGTGGTACGATACCCGTGGAGAGCTAATGGTAGCATCTCATGCCAATCTTTGTACGTGAGTGTCATTTTCTGTATGATCTTTTTGATGTTCTTATTTGCGACTTCGACAACACCATTCATCTTTGGACGGTAAGGGGAAGAATTGTGATGCTGGATCTTAAATTGCTTGCACAGGGAGGTGATCATAATATTGTTTAGATTTGTACCATTATCTGGGATGATCCTCTCTAGGATACCATACCGACAGATGATATTCTGTTTAATGAACCAGCCTACAACATTCTTGGTGACGGACGCGAAAGAGGCTGCCTCAACCCACTTGGTAAAATAGTCAATGGCCACCAAGATAAAGCGGTGTCCATTAGAGGCTGTTGGTTTGATTTCCACAATCATATCGATGCCTCACATAGCAAAGGGCCAAGGATCCGTCAATACATTCAAAGGAACCGGAGGTACATGCACCTTGTCAGCATAAATCTGACACTGGTGGCAGGTTTGAGAGTGTTGATAACAATCTGCTTCCATGGTAGACCAGTAATAACCTGCCCATAGGATTTTCTTTGCCATCGTATTCCCACTGGAATGGGTGCCAAAAGTTCCTTCATGTAGATAATTCATGATCTTTTCTTCCTTAACCTTGTCTACGCAACGGAGCAAAACAGAGTCATGGTTGCGTTTGTAGAGAATGCCAGTACTAAGGAAGAACTTAACAAAGAATCTCCTTAAGAACTTCTTATCATTGACTGAAGCTCATTCCGGATATTCTTGAGCCTCGAGATACCTCTTGACTTCATGAAACCAAGGTTGGTCCACTACTTCTTCAGTATTAATCTCGTGACAATGAGCTGGTTCATCCATTCGTTCAATGGTGATCTTGGGGGCCTCGTTATCCCATTTAAGTTTAAACATGGATGACATTGAGGCTAGTGCGTCTGCTAGCTGATTTTCTTCTCGCGGGAAATGATCGAAGGTAATCTTCTCAAAGTGTGGGATCAATGTCACCACATGTTCTTTGTAAGGGATAAGGTTAGGGTGTTTGGTGTCCCATTCCCCTTTGATCTGGATGATGACCAAAGCTGAATCTCCGAATACGTTTAAGGATTTTATCCCCAAATCTATGGCAGCTTTGAGACCAAAAATGCACGCTTTGTATTCTGCCATGTTATTTGTACAATTGAAGCAGAGTCTTGCAGTAAAGGGAGTATGACATCCTTCAGGAGATATGAGTACAACACCTATACCATTGCCGAGTGCGTTGGACGCCCCATCAAAAACCAGGGTCCATCGGGATCCTTGTTCAGGTCCGTCATATGGTCCGAATCCTTCACTGTTGTTTACCATCATGATGTCTTCATCTGGGAATTCAAACTTCATGGACTGGTAGTCCTCCACAGCTTGGTGAGCCAGGTGATCAGCTAGTACACTGTCCTTTATTGCTTTCTGGGTAGTATATTGTATGTCATATTCTGTCAGGATCATCTGCCATCTCGCTATTCTCCCAAAGAGGGCAGATTTCTTGAAGATGTATTTTATTGGATCCATTTTAGATATCAATAAGGTAGTATGGGTCAGCATATACTGTATTAATCGGAGAGTAGCCCATGCCAGAGCGCAGCAAGTTCTCTCGAGCAGTGAATATCTTGTTTCACAGTTGGTAAACTTTTTGCTCAGGTAGTAAATAACATGCTCTTTTCGACCAGACTCGTCATGCTACCCTAGCACACACCCCATTGAATTTTCCAAAACAGTTAGATACATGATCAAGGATCTTCCCTCGACTAGTGGCATCAAAATCGGAGGCTCTTGTAAGTACTCTTTGATCTTGTCGAAGGCAGTTTGGCACTCATCATTCCATTTGACTACTTGATCTTTCTTCAGTAATTTGAAGATTGGTTCACAAGTAGCTGTCAGGTGAGAAATGAATCTGGCAATATAGTTTAAACGTCCCAAGAATCCTCTGACTTCCTTCTCGGTACGGGGAGAAGGCATTTCTTGTATAGCTTTCACCTTGGCAGGATCGACTTCAATACCTTTTCCGCTGACGACAAAGCCTAGGAGTTTACCAGGCCTCACTCCAAACGTGCATTTATTCGGGTTCAACCTCAGCTTGTATTTCTTTAGCCGCTCAAATAATTTCTGCAAATGACCAAGATGCTCTTCTTCTGTTTGAGATCTGGATATCATGTCGTTCACATAGACCTCTATTTCGTGATGTATCATGTCGTGAAATAGAGCTACCATGGTACGCTGATAGGTTGCCCCAACGTTCTTCAACCCAAATGGCATAACCTTGTAGCAGAATGTCCCCCACTGTGTGACAAAGGTTGTTTTCTCCATGTCCTCAGGTGCCATTTTGATTTGGTTGTAGCCTGAGAAACCGTCCATGAAGGAAAACACTTTATGTCGTGCTGTATTTTCAACTAGAATATCAACGTGTGAAAGTGGGAAATCATCCTTAGGGATTTCCTTATTCAAATCTCTGTAGTCCACGCACATTCACACTTTGCCGTACTTTTTATGCACATGAACAACATTGGCAACCCATTATGGATAGGAAGTGACGACCAAGAATGTGGCGTTGAATTGTTTCATGACTTCCGCTTTGATCTTCTCTGACATGTTTGGTCGCATGCGACAGACCTTTTGTTTTACCGGAGGGAAGTCCTCTTTTGTAGGTAGACAATGTACTACAATATCTGCATCAAGTCCTGGCATGTCTTCGTACGACCAGGCAAAGACCTCAACATAATCATGTAGCAACTAAATCAGGGTTTCTTTGACACTGGGTTCTAGATTGGCACCCACCTTGACTTCTCTCTCGTCTTCTTCGGTACCTAGGTTAATTGTGTCCACTGGTTCTTCGTGGGGATGTATGGTCCTCTCTTCTTGTTGTAGTAACCTGGCGAGTTCCCCTAGTACTTCACAATCTTCCTCGCCTTCGTCTTCGGCTTAGTAGATTAGATTTTCAGAATCACAAAAGGCCATAACAGAATTGTTACCCATGGGATCCCGAATGGATGTAGATCTATATTTTGAATGTGAGTGTGTGTAATAGTATAGCTATCTTTGAAAGAAATGAAAATGTAAAAATAAAAACAATGAGCACAAAGTTTGTATGCAAAAACGTCCATGGTTCATTGATGTCATATAGAAATGAGATAATAACCCTTACAAATGGACCATTGTACCTGGGGTAAGACATAAGGTTTTAAGAGTCTGAATTGTTTAATATTACAGTGACAGTTGGGAAGATCCAATCTTGAAGGTTGCAACCCTCATCATCATCCTCTACCGCGTTGACTTCACGGTTGCTGATCTTCAGGGGTGGTCCTCCGGCACGAGCGCGGCGTACAGTCTTTTGAGCATCTGAAGTGAAACCTAGGACAAACTTGTCATACTTGTATGGGATATCCGGGAGTTTCCCCCATATAGTGCACCCACCTTCTTCTATCACTGCATTTACATCCTTGAAAGATGACATCCTAAGTGGAGGCCTTGTGATCTTGGGAACAACCTTGGTCACTGCCACATCTTGCGGGACTTCTTCAAAGTGCTGGAATGGAGTTTCAATAAATTCACCATCTAATTCTACATATCTGAAGGAATTGAGATGGCTGATCATATACTCTACTTCTCCATGAATGGAGATAATCTTCTCTTGAATCAGATACTTCAGTATTTGGTGCAACGTAGAAGTAACAACACCAGCATTGTGAATCCATGGTCGGCCTAGCAAGCAGGAATATGAAGGACGGATATCCATTACATAAAAAGTTGAATCAAATGTTTGGGTTCCAACCTTTATAGGGATATCCACTTCCCCATGCACCATCCTTTTTGAGCCGTCAAAGGCCCTCACTACTATGTTACTTGGTTTTAATGTCAATCCCTCACAGTCAAGCCTATCAAGAGCCTTTTTAGGCAATACATTCAGAGATGAGCCAGTGTCCACCAAAACATGAGCCAAGGTTATGCCCCTACATTCAACTGAGACGTGCAATGCCTCATTATGCTTCCTTCCTCTTGGCGTTAAATCAGCATCCGAAAAACCTAGACCATTATCTGCATTCAAGCTGGCTACACAGTCTTGGAACTGATTGGCAGATGTTTCTTGGGGTACATGGGCAGTTTTCAGGAATTTTACCAAGGCTTTTGCATGCGCCTCAGAACATAGTAGTAAAGCTAGCATGGAAATTATAGATGGAGTTTGCCTCAGTTGCTCAACTACATCGTAGTCGCTTCTTTTTATGATCTTTAGAATTTCCTCCATCTCTTTCCGGGAGGTCTCAGGGATAGCCAATTATTGTGCCTTCGTCCGGACGGGCTCAATCATAATACTTTTACCTCGAGTCTTAGTTAACTCGGCAGCAGCAATGTCAGTAGGAGTGATAGCAGGTATTGTAACAGCTTTGTCAGTTGGAGTATTGGTGGAGATGATTGTAGGACTGGGAATAGTCTTTGGAGGAGCAACAACAACAAGAATGATTACGGGTCCAGAAATAGCTTTTGAAGGAGCAATTTCTGGAGATAATATCCTTCCGCTTTGGGTAATCTTGCTAGTCCCTGCAATATTACTGATATCAGAGTTATCTTTCTTGGAACTTGAATTTTTGGAAGCTGGCCAATCTTGCTTGATACCGTGGTAGTAGACATCCCCTCCATAATTCCATGGTACAGTTTTGTCTGACGAATACGAGACTAGTCCATGCATTGTAATTATCAAAGGAGCTGCTTTTAGGTATGATGTAATTCTAACGGGTATTTTGGTGGAGACCCTGGAAGAATCGGTAGAAATGGTAATGATAGAAACATCATTATAAGGAACAGGTGAAACAGAAGTATTTTCAAACAAAATTTCCTTGTTATCTATTAGGCATTGAACGCCTGCTTTCAACAAAGACAGCTAGTTGGTGAGGACAAACAGAAATGGCAGCTTTCATCACAGCCTGGGAATACACTGGTATTTAATAAGTTCTCTTTGATAGTCAGGAGTGGAGTCATAAGGTCATCAACTGAAGTAACAAACATATCTTCCTCAATGGCGTTGGTATTATGGCCATGTTTGGGCATAGGGGAAAAAATGACATTTGGATTTTCGGGCGCATCGAATTCAATCTCCTTGGCTTCAATGAGGTCTTGTACTTTGTTCTTCAGCGCCCAACAGTTGTTAGTGTCATGGTCGGGACTCTCAGAGTGGTATGCACAGCGGGAATTAGGATGATAGTGAGGAGATGTTGTGTTAGGATTCTTAGGAGCTTCTTTCAAGGTCACTAGTTTGGATCTCAACAGATGTGGCAATACCTGAGATATGGTCACATTAATTCTGGTGAATTGTCTGACCGGTCTTTCCATTCTTGGTTGGTTGTTTCTTTGCTGATCAGGCACAGGTTTAGGAATCATAACAGCCCCCACCATTGGACGGCGTTCGGCCCTATCTTGATTTCTCCGAGGATAAACAACAACCACTTCTTTCTTTCCGATAAATGGCTTCCTTATAGTAGCAGAGGATGTATCTTTTTGAATCTTTCCACTTTTTATCCAGGCTTCTACCCTCTCTTCGGTCAATATTAGTTCAGTAAAACCTGCCGATGAACTCCCAATTAGGTGATTGAAGAAGGGACCAAACAAGGTTCCCAAAAACATGTCTACTAATTCTCTTTCAGATAGGGGAGGTTGAACTCTTCCAGCCAAGTCTCTCCATTTTTGAGCATAGTCTTTGAAGCCCTCACTTGAAACCATGGCCATACTCTGGAGTTGACTACGGGTTGGCGCACGATCAACGTTGTATTGGTATTATTTGTAAAAGGCTGCAGCAAGATCTTCCCAGTTATGAACATTGGCTCTTTCTAACTGATAAAACCAATCAAGTTGAATTCCAGACAAACTATCTTGGAAGAAGTGTACCCATAAATCTTTGTCAGTGGTATGGGGCTGGATTTTCCTTACATAAGACTGGAGATTCATTTTAGGACATGAAACTCCGTCATATTTGGCGAGCATAGGTGCTTTGAATTTTGGAGGAATGACAATTCCCGGTACTAACCACAACTCCTCAAAGTCCAAGCCAGTCACTTTTTGGATTTCCATTGCACTCAACCGCTCTTTGAGATGTTTATACTTGTCAACAGCTGAAGGGTATTGTTCTTCAGAATAATCTTCTTCTTCCTCTTCCTCTTCTGATTCCGACTGGACAATTGTTTCCTTTCCCTTCCCATATTGGTTGTCTTTCTCACCGAATGTTGTTGCAAAGTCTAGGGCCCTTCTTGTCTGCCCTTGGAACCTTCTTCCCATGTTTAGAACTCCGATTATCTTCTTTGTCTTATTTTTCTTCTCCTCATCCAACAAAGTCTTCAACTCTTCTTGTCCTTTATCTAGGGTCAAGAACAACTATTGAAACTGTGTATTCTGAGCTTGGAGGTCCTTCACCGTTTGCTCGAGATCCATCTTATTGAGATAAACAGTAGAGAGATGAGGAGACTTGTTGCAAGAAACCTGCTTATGTTATGATGAATGGTAAATGCATATGCAATGTTTTCAAGGATTTTAAGATTCAAATTTGTTTTAGACAAAAAGGAAACACACTTCATATTAATAGATTAAAGCTTGAGTACATCAATGACTTCTTGGGAAAAATAATATAAAAACTCTAAGATAAAAAGTTAGTACGCATCCTCTTTGGTGCAATGTAGGCATTCAGAGTCTGTTCCTCATGAAGTAGCCTAGTGAGTTTCAAAACCTTCTTCTCGCTTACGTAGAATTGAGCTTCGAAGGTATCTCACTCCCCCTTGACTTGTATCCAATCCCTTTGTAGGTATTCAAGAGAGGTAGGCATGTCAGGATGTAGGATAGTATATGGAACATCTCCCTCCATGACAGGCTCAATGATTACCTGGAGAATGGAGGGATAATGCATCATAAGACTCTGAGCACGAGTTTGTACCCATTTGAGGTAAGGCTCAAGAGGGATGGAATTCTTGTGCCCCAAAGTATTGCTATCTACATTGTTTAACATCCTCCAAGCTCGGATAAATCTCTAGAGAAGTCCTTGATCGTCGTTGTCGTAGTCAAATACCAAACCTTGAATCAGCATCTCGTGCGGACCATCCCTTTGGGCGTAACCAAACTGTCTTAAAGCTAAGCAGGAGTTGTAGGTGATTCCTCCCTTAATGCCAAGTAAAGGGACATTAGGAAATTCCCTACAACGGTCGACAATAGTAACATTCTCTATGGATCGGGAGCACCAATGAATGTCTGAATGTTTGAGCGTCATCAACCTTTGTGACCACCTTGAACCTTGCTCATTCTTTAATACAGATTGGGGAAGATGTGAAATAAACCATCTTGCCAAGAGAGGAGTGCAACACATAAGGACACCTCTTTTCCTCATTGTGCGAGTATGAAAAGAGTGTAGGATATCCCCTAGAAATGTAAGCACCGGGTTGCGAGATATGAAGATTTTGACGGCGTTCACATCTATGAGTTGGTCAGGATTTGGAAACAAAACCATCCCATAGATGAGGAGAGACACAATTTCCTCGAAGGCTTTCAAATCCAAGGAATTCCAACAGTTTTGGGCTTTCTCGAACAAGAACTTTTCTAAGAAACCTTTGACACCACTCCTTGTTTCCCAATGAGTTGTGACATCAGAGGAATGCAAGTGTAGAGCTTGAGCAATCTCTTCTAGCTTTGGATCTCTTTTTGTACCTTTGAAAGGTAGTTGATTGAGAATTGGAATCCTCAAGAGTCGGGAGAATTCTTCCAAAGTAGGCACAAGTTGATAATCGGGAAAAGTGAAGTAATGGTGTAAAGGATCAAAGAACTGAAAGAGCACCTTCATCATGTCCTCATATGTGTTGGAGGTGACCAAGTTGAGTAGGCGACCATGTCTCTCGGTGAATGGAGATTTTTCTGGAATCCTTGAAGCTAGCTCCTTAAGTTGTGGAGGGATCCTTACAAGATTGACTTGAATGGTTTTCCTACGAAGAGTATCCATATCCTACAAAACCAAAACAAAGATGAATCCAAAAATCCTTGAAATAGTTAGTGAATGTGTATGATGTTATGATGTTCATGATGTTATGTACAAGTATGTATATACAAACAAAGAAAACAAGTCCTTAAGCTTAGGCTTGCATGAAGTCTTATAGGTAAGTACCCTCTTGAAGTTTAGTTGGCTCAAACCTGTCCTAGTAATATTAACTGGGTTCTAAGGAGCTCAATATCACTGGCTTGTTTCCTTGGTTATTGTTTCAGCACAAGCCTCTTTAATGGCGATTAGAATATCCCAAGAAACCAAACCTCAATGAGTGTAGTATCGAGTATCTACCAACTTCGAACTGCACCAAAGCTGGTCATCTCACTACATCCTAAAGGCTAAGTTGGTAAAGTAAAGGTTCTAGAAGTTCATTATTGCTTTATGACATCACTCAGCGGCCTCGTATTCTCTTTGATTAACTCAAAGGCTACCGATACCCATAAATATGTCGCACTAACATAGCTATTGCTTAGATCATGTCGGTATACCCCACACAGTTTCCACAATATATTGCTACTTACCTATAAGGTAACTCAAATCCGGGTAGAGGATTCAAACCCAAACAAAGAACCATAATCTAAAGCATACAAGTCAAAAAAAGAAAGTAAATAAACGTGATCTAGCCCTAAGGTAACCCCACTTTTATAATTTCCCCAGCAGAGTCGCCAGTTCTGTGGTGTGGTGGGAGAACTGACTTGAGGGTTTTGCGTTTGATTGCAAATGTTGCGGTTAGCAAGAGTCACCACCGACTTTTCTTTTATCCAAAAGGAAAGGTGAAAAAGCACAGGAAGGACCTTTGAGACTTTTTCTTGAGTTCGGGGGGTAGATTATGAAAAGGGAAGGTATTAGCACCCTTTTCATCCATGGTTTTCCATGGAATCTTAGTTACTTGCTAGATCACTTGATTTTTGTTTGAAATTGTGCTTGATGTGGTTTTTGAAAGTATTTTGTAAAGAGGCCATTGTTTAGGAAATCTTTGTAATGATTCTTGTTTGTAAGAATGTATACAAAGATGTTTGATCTTTTGAAAATGTTTTCAATTTTATAAGATGTTTTAAAGTGTATGTGTTTGTTTTAGAAATAGCAAGGATGTTTGTTTTGATATGGAGCAAGTAATTAGGAGCAATCTACCTACTCAAATGTCTTCCTTGTTCATTTTCTTTTCCTTTGACATTGTTGTCATACCATTGATTTGGTAAGCAACCCTATCTTTGGATGTAAACGGGACAGGCGTGAGTCATCGTATAACCATGATTAGCAATGTTGCAAAGTATCTTAGCATACTTTTTAAGGGACTAAGATCATTTGTAAGGCAACTTAGATAGCGTCATCGAGGGACCATGATCTTCTATTTGCTTGTTTTTGCTAAGATACCTCACATGCGTAATATGACCATTTTGTATAAGGCAACCAAGTGGAATATCCCTAGAGGTGCTTGTGTGCAAGTGTATCATTTTCATGCTTGTTTTTGTCTTGAATTAGGGTTTTCTAATCATTGGTTTTAGTCTTTCCATACAAACCCTAATTACTAGCATGTTATATAAAAGCGATAAATTGCGAAATTTAAAGTTACTACGCTATTACAACATTTGTGGGGGGTGTACAAGTTGAATGGGGATTGCAAGAATTTAAACCTTAATTAATCTATTACAACCATATTGAATTGGTATAAATACACAAGGAATTAAATAAATATAGAGCATAAAAATGAATAAATGTAAGGATGCAAAAGTGTAAAGAAATGAACTTTGTTTGGTTTTCATGAAAAAAAGGTTCTATCTTAACCTAATTAAATAAAGAAAATTGTTAATTAAGTATGAATTTATTAAGAAAAGATTTTAAATGAAAACCTAGTTCTATTAATTAATCAAAAGAAAATAATTTTAAGAAAAGTATTTTTGGTGTTTTTTATCTTGAAAATATTTATAGCATTATAAAATATTTTTAGTCCCTTTTTTTATATTAAAATAATGTATTTTAAATGGTGTAAAAAAAGATAATATTAATTAAATTTATAAAGTTTACTTAATAAAATAAATAAAGTATAATAAATAAAAATATTTTTTGTGGAAAAATAGAATAAAATATGTCAAAATGTAAATATACTATTTTTGTATTTTATGATTTTTTTAGTATTTAGAAAATATATTTAAGAAAAATAAAAATGAAAATAAAAAGGAAAATAAATAAATTTGGGCCAGGGGTGTCAATGGGAAACAGAGAGGTCAATTAGCAAATATAAAAGAATAAGCCAGGCACAAAGGGCCCTGCGCCTGCCAAACAAAAAAAGAGTCAGAATTGTGAAAATATGAAAAAAAATGCAAAAGCGTACCACTGGGGCTCGAACCCAGGTCCCATAGGTTACAGGCGCGCGCTTCTACCACTGGGGTGGCTATACATCCGTTAATACAAATGAAACAATAAATATGTAAGGCAAAACACCCCCTGGAGACTTCATCTTCAACCTCCAGCCAGACCTACTGTAACTTGCTCATTTCTCATTAAAAATGAAAACTCTAAACATGAAACTTGTAGAAAATTTTCTCACGATTCCAGAAATGTAAAGTATTAAAACTATAGATCAAAGATAAGCAAGAATTTTACTGGCCCTAATATGAACCCTAAAAATTTCAGAAATTTCAGTTTCAAAATTCTCTAAGCTCAAGCAAAATTAATGGAAACTAAGGACATGGTTAGCTTCATGGAAATGATATCTACATGTTTTATTCACAAACAAACTATTGATGATGCCTATATGAAAAGTTCCAAGTTGAGAAAACTTACCTCAAAACTGGAAATCGTGTTTTGAGTTTGAGCTTGTTTCAAGTGATGGTGATGATCAGGTTAGCTTCCTTGAGGTCCTAGGAAGCTAATGCAATGGTTTGCTTGAGTTGAGAGTGGCTGAAATGACTTGGATAAGTCAATGTGCAATGCTCTGTTTTTGATTATGGAAGATAGGGTAAATGATGTTACAGAAATGAAACATGTATAGGGATAAGTTACACTTGATGTAAGTAAGCTTTAGAAACTAAAAGGCCAAGAAACGCACGAGGGAAATGGGAGTTTGATGTTCAAGGTCAGAAACTGTGCAACAATGGAGTTTTTGTGCAATTTATAATTTGAGAGAGCTTTGGTGTATTTCAGGATGCTTAAGCTCGTGTTCTAGCTCACAAATAGTGACTCTATTTATAAGAAACAAGTTTGGAGTGCTCAAGTTGATCAAAATTCAAATTTACATGTTTAAGTTAAACATGTGATTCTTTGACAAAACAAGTTTCCATGCTTTGTGTAATTGCTAAGATAAAGTGGTTATGCTTTAAACAAGTTGCTTCTGACTTTGTGGATGGAGTGTTATCATAGGGAACAAGTTAGAGGCTCAATGTGAACTTTATGCAAAAAGCTTGCTTTACAAGAATGGCATTGTTAACTTTGTGCCATAAATGGAAATGCAACTTGGACAAAAGCTCAATTGTTTGGATCAAAGATATAACAGATGTGTAAACATTTAATTATGGAGTGAAAAACAAGTTTGAGGTCTGCAAAGCAAGGATTATGCAGCCTAGCATGGATTTGGTTCAAGTGTTCATCAAAAATGACTTGTAATTCAAGTGACAAAACCCTAATTTCATCTCTTCGATTCTCCCTCCTCAAGAATGATCTCAAGGAGTTCTTGGACATTTTGGAAAGCTTGAAATGTGCTCTACAACCCATATTTGAATTGCTTTTGAATATTACACTTGGAACTATGTGAAAAAGTGTCATGAAGTTAGGTCAAAATCCTAACCAAATTAGGGCAAAATTTCACTAAGTGTTTAGTTTCATGACCCTATGTTCATAAAATCATAACTTAATATCCAAGCATTTTTGGAAGGTGTTGTGTAAAGAAAAGTTGTATATTTCATGGATATCTACAACTTCCATGTTGGAAGTTTTTCTTGAATTATCTTGCATCATGGTGAAAATTTGGCTCAAAGTTATGAAAAAACATGAAATTTCCAACACTTAGAAAAATTTCTAAGTTTAGAAATTTTGACTTTTCAAAATGAAATCTTGACTTTTTGATTTTTTGATGAATAAATTTCATATTTTGACATGTTTTGATGAATTATGATCTTTGGCACTTGAATTTGACCAAAAAGTCAAAGTTTGACTTTTCAGTATAAAGTTGACTTTTGATCAGTTGACTACAAAATTCATCTATCAATCCAATGGACTTGCAATGTTTTGAACCATGTCATTAGGTAAAAATGATGAAATTGGACTCTTGAGATCATTCCTTAAACCAATTGACAATTTGCTAGGTCAAAAATCAGAAATTGACCTTTCCCAATAAAAACCCTAATTTTGACCATTTTGCCCTTTTGAAGATTTGATCAATTCTTTTGAGGAATTATGATCCAAACTTGATCAAATGATACACATGAGTTTGAAATGTTGATGTGGACCAAAAATTATGAAGTTTAACTGTGAATTGGCCATAGTTGACTTTTCCCCAATACAACTATTTTTAGGTCAACTACTCAATTGACTGATCAAAAGTGTGATCCAAGGCTTGAAACTTGACATAAATAATCTCGGGGGTCCATAATGATCCACGAAAATCATATGGGGCATTGGAAGTCCAAAAATCCTTGTTCAATCTCAAACCCTAATTTTGGTCATCAAGGCATAAGGGGGTGTCTTGAGATGATCAAACTCTAATGCAGTCTTGAGCCCAAGGAGATCTTGTGGGAAAATTCTTGATAAATGAGAGGGAAAATTTTGGGGTACAACACTATATACCTTGTTCAACATCCTCCAAGCTCGGATAAATCTCTGGCGATGACGTTGATCGTCGTTCTCGTAGTCAAATACCACACTTGAATGAGCATCTCATGTGGGTCATCCCTTCGGGCATAACCAAACTGTCTTAAGGCTAAGCAAGGTTTGTAGGTGATACCTCCTCTAATGCCAAGTAAAGGGACATTAGATAATTCTCCACAACGGTCGATAATAGTAACATTCTCTAAGGATCGGGAACACCAATGAACGTCTGAATGTTTGAGCGACATCAACCTTTGTGACCACCTTGAACCTTGCTCGTTCTTCAATACAGATCGGGGAAGATGTGAAATAAACCATCTTGCCAAGAGAAGAGTGCAACACATAAATATACCTATTTTCCTTATAGTGCGAGTGTGAAAAGAATGTAGGATGCCCCCTAGAAAAGTAGGCACCAGGTTGCGGGATATGAATATTTTGACGGCGTTCACATCTATAAGTTGGTCAAGATTTGGAAACAAAACCATCCCATAGATGAGGAGAGCCACAATTACCACAAAATCTTTCAGATCCAAAGAGTTCCAATAGTTTTGGGCTTTCTCAAAAAAGAACTTTGCTAGGAAACCATTGACACCACACCTTGTTTCCCAATTAGTTGTGATATCAGATGATTGCAAGTGTAGAGCTTAAGCAATATCTTCTGGCTTTGGATATATTTCCGTACCGTTGAAAGGTAGTTGATTGAGAATGGGTATCCTCAAGAGTTGGGAGAATTCTTCCAAAGTTGGCACAAGTTGATAATCGTGAAATGTGAAGCAATGGTGTAAAGGATCAAAGAAATGAAAGAGCACCTTCATCATGTCCTCATCAGTGTTGGAGGTTACCAAGTTTAGTAGGCGACCATGTCTTTCGATAAATGGAGAGTTCTCAGGAATTATTGATACTAACTCTTTAAGTTGAGGAGGGATCCTTACAAGACTGACTTAAATGGTTTTCCTGCGAATAGAATCCATGTCCTACAAAACAGAACAAAGATAAATCCCAAAATCCTTGAAATGTTTAGTGAATGAGTATGATGTTATGATGTTATGTAAAAGTAAATATATACAAACAAGTCCTTAGGTTTAGGCTTGCATGGAGTCTCATAGTTAAGTACCCTCTTGAAGTTTAGTTGGCTCAAACCTGTGCTAGCAATAGTAACCGGGTTCTAAGGAGCTCAATATCATTGGTTTGTTTCCTTGGTCATTTTTTCATCACAATCCTATTTAATGGCGACCTAAATATCCCAAAAAACCAAACCTCAATGAGTGTAGTATCGAGTATCTACCAACTTCGGACTACACCAAAACCGGTCATCTCACTACGTCCTAAAGGCCAAGTTGGTCAAATAAAGGTTCTAAAAGTTCATTAGTGCTTCATGACATCACTTAGTGGTCCCGTATTCTCCTTGATTAACTCAAGGGCTACCGGTACCCACAAATACGTCGCACTAACATAGTTATTGCTTAGACCATGTCAGTATACCCCACACAGATTCCACAATGTATTTCTACTTACCTATAAGGTATCCCAATTCCGGGTAGAGGATTCAAACCCAAACAAAGATCCATATTGTAAAGCATACAAGTCAAACAATGAAAGCAAGTAAATGTGATCTAACCCTAAGGTAACCCCACTTTTAAAATTATCCCCAGCAGAGTCGCCAGTTCTGTGATACGGTAGGAGAATTGACTTGGTGTTTTGCGTTTGATCGCAAATGTTGCGATTAGCAAGAGTCTCCACAGACTTTTCTTTTATCCAAAAGGAAAGGTGAAAAATCACAGGAAAGACCTTTGAGATTATTTCTTGAGTTCAGGGGGTAGATTATGAAAAGGGAAGGTATTAGCATCCTTTTCATCCATGGTTTTCCACGGGCTCTTAGTTACTTTCTAGATCACTTGCTTTTGTTTGAAATTGTGCTTTGTGTGGTTTTTGAAAGTATTTTGTAAAGAGGCCATTGTTTAGGCAAACTTTGTAATGATTCTCGTTTGTAAGAATGTATACAAAGATGTTGATCTTTTGAAAATATTTTCAAGTTTGAAAGGTGTTTTGAAAGTGTTGGTGTTTTGAAAATAGCAAGGATGTTTTGTCTTAAAATGGAGCAAGTAATTAGGAGCATTTTATCCACTCAAAAGTCTTTCATGTTCATTTCCTCTTTCCTTTGACATTGTTATCTTACCATTGGTTTGGTAAGTAACCCTATCTTTGGATGTAAACGGGACGGGTGTGGGTCATCGTATAACCATGATTAGCAATGTTGCAAGGTATCTTAGCATTCTCTTTTAGAGACTAAGATCATTTGAAAGGCAACATAGGTAGCGTCATCGAGGGACTATGATCTTGTATTTTGCTTGATTTGTTAAGATACCTCATATGCATAATATGGCCATTTTGCAAGGTAACCAAGTGGATTTACCCTAGGGGTGCTTGTGTGAAAGTGTAATGTTTTTCATGCTTTGTTTTGTCTTTGGTTAGGGTTTTCTAATTGATTGGTTTTAGTCTTTCCATACAAACCCTAATTACTAGCATTTATATATAAAGCGATAAATTGCAGAATTTAAAATTACTACGCTATTACAATACTTGTGGGAGGAGGTGTACAAATATAAATGGGGATTGGAAGAAAATAAAGCCTAATTATCTATTACAACCATATTGAATTTGTACAAGAATTGAAATAAATAATGTATAAAATGAATAAATATACAAGAATGTAAATGTAAAGTAAATGGATATTTTTTTTCGGATTTTTTAGGAAAAAAGGTTTTTGTTTTAACCTAATTAACTAAAGGAAGAATAATTAAATAAATTAGTAAAAAAGTAAAACCTAAATTTACTAGGAAAAGAAATTAATAAAACCCTAATATATTAATTGTTTAAAAAAGAAATTAAGTTTATATGAAGAATATTTTTGGTATTTTTTGTCTTAAAAAAATTTATAGTATTATAAAATATTTTTGGTCTTTTTTGGTTTTAAAAATAATATATTTTAATTGTGTAAAAGAAAATAACTAAAACCCTAGTTTTTAATTAAATTTATAAACCAATTAGTAAATAAATAAAGTATGGTTAAATAAAAATAATTTTTTTTGTGTAAAAAATAAATAAACTATATTAAAATATAAATCTAATATTTTTACATTTTTTTCTGATTTTTTAGTATTAGAAAAATATTTAAGAAAACAAATAAATAAAAATGAGAAAAAAATAAAATAAAAATGGGACAAGGTGTAAACATCCAGCAAGGGGGTTAGAAGTATCAAAAAAACATAAGGCCCAAAGATGGAGGCCCAGCGCTGCCAAAAAAGAAAAGTCAGAATGTGAAAAATATGAAAAAAAAACCAAAAGGGTACCACTGGGGCTCGAACCCAGGTCCCTCTAGTCACAAGCGCGCACTTCTATCACTGGGGTGGCTATACATCTGTTTATATAAATCAAACCATAAATATATATGGTAAACACGTTCCTGAGGCCAACTTTATCTTCAACCTCACACCCAACCCAAACCTCTGTATCTCATTCAATTCTCAACAAAAATGAAAAGTGTAAACAAGAAACTTGTAGTAAACTTCCTCACGATTTCAGAAATACAAAGCAATAAAATTATAGATCAAAGATAAACATGAATTTTAATGGCCCTAATCTGAACCCTAAAAATTTCAGAAACTTCAATCTTAAAATTCTCTAACCTCAAACAAAATTAATGAAAACTATGGACATGGTTAGCTTTAGGGCAATGATATCTACATGTTTCATTCACAAATAACCATTAATGATGCATGTATGAAGAGTTCAGAAGTCAGAAAACTTACCTTGCAAGAGGATATCGGGTTTGTAGTTTGAGTAGCTTTTAGTGAGTTCCAATGATTGGATTAGCTTCCTCAAGTTCCCAGGAAGCTAATGGGATGCTTAGCTTGAGCTGAAAGTGCCCGAGGAGTTCTGGAGAAGTCAAGGTGCAAGGTGCTGTTTTTAAAAATGGTGGATGAGGATGGAGGTGTTACAGTGGTGTTGCAGGTGTTGGGATTGTTTGTGTATGTTGTTTAGAAGCTTTTGAAAGTAAAAGGCCAAGAAACGCATGAGCAAATTTGGAGATTGGATTCAAAACTCAGAAATGGAAAGTTTTGAAGTATTTTTGGTGATTCTGTGTTCTTGGTGTTTTCAGGGCTTAAGCATGTATGGGATTTGTGGCAAATGATTTGCGTATGTATAAGAAAAAGATCTTGAGTGCTTTGGATAGTCAGAAGTACAAGTTAAAGCTAATTGCTAGGTTACTTGATTTTGAAGAAAAGTGGTAAAACAAGTTTCAAGAGGAAGTACAAGCATGGGATGAGTGATTGTAAGTGTCTAAACAAGTTTCTCTTGAGTTATAAGACATGTATGATCATAAGAGAACAAGTGCAAGGCTCAAGAACAATTTTTATGCAAAAAGCTACTTTATCAAAATGGCATTGTGCACTTTCTTCCCAAAATGGATATAAAGCATGGCCTTGCATTGAATGCTTGAAATGAGGCCTCTAACAGCTGTGCAAGCAATTAATTATGGAGTTCCTAACAAGTTTGAGGCCTGAAAATTAGAGGTTATGCAGCATAAGTTTGAATTTTGAACCTTGTTCATCACAAAATGACTTGTAATTCAAGTGTGAAAACCCTAACTTCATCTCTTCGATTCTCCCTACTCAAAAATGATCTCAAGGATTTCTTGGACATTTTGGAAATATTGCAATGTGCTCTACAACCTCTATTTGAATCACTTTTGAAAATTACCCTTGGAACTATATGAAAAATTTCCATGAAGTTAGGTCAAAAATTTCCATGTGTTCTTAAAATTATAACTTGAGATCCAAGAACTTTTGGGAGGAGTTGTGTAAATAATTTTTGTATATTTCATGTAGATCTAGAACTTTCATGTTGAAAGTTTCTTTTGAATCATCTTGCATCATGGTGAAAATTTTGCTCAAAGTTATGAATAAATAAGAAATTTCCAACACTTAGAAAAATTTCTAAGTTTAGAAATTTTAACTTTTCAAAATGAAATCTTGAGTTTTTGATTTCTTGATGAATAAGTTTCATATTTTTATATGCTTTGATTAATTGTGATCTTTGACATTTGATTTTGACCAAAAAGTCAAAGTTTGACTTTTCAGTATACAATTGACTTTTGATCAGTTGACTGAAAATTCATATGTCAATCCATTGGACTTGAGCAATGTTTTGAGTTATGTCATTAGGTTAAAGTGATGCAATTGGACTCTTGAGATCATTCCTTAAACCAATTGATCATTTGCTAGGTCAAAAACCAGAAATTTCCCTTTCCCAGTCGAAACCCTAATTTTACCATTTTGCCCTTTTGAAGATTTGATCAAATTTCTTGAGGAATTATGGTCCAAACTTGATCAAATGATACATATGAGTTTAAAATGTTGATGTGGATAAAAAAATTATGAAGTTTGACTGTAAATTGGCCATAGTTGACTTTTTCCCTAATACAACTGATTTTTAGGTCAACTGCTCAATTGACTGAGCAAAAGTGTGATCCAAAGCTTGAAACTTGACATGAGTGATATTGAGGGTCGATAATGATATATGAAAGCCACATGGGGAATTGGAAGTTCAAATATCCTTGTGCAATCTCAAACCCTAATTTTGGTCATCAATGCTTAAGGAGGTATCTTGAGCTGATCAACCCTAATGCAGTCTTGAGCCAAAGGAGATCTTGTGAGAAAATTCTTGGTAAGTGAGAGGGAAAATTTTGGGGTACAACAAACCCTAATTATTTAGGTTTAGGTTTTTAATTAACTTTTCTTCAAATTTATTAATTAACCTTTATATTTTAAAACTAATTATACTTTTAGGTTTTTTTAATTAATTATTATCATAAACTATGTTTTCATAAAAATAACCAAAAAAATTTCTTTCCTATTCTCATCTTTCCTTTTTTATTTCCTAGATCAATTGTATAAGACGTTTTCCGCGAATGTAAATAGCTTAGATCTATATTTCCCTCTTTCTTTTCCTATTATGTATCTGCTACCGGGATGTAATAGTTTAGAGTTTTATTTCTCACACCTTTATTCTTATGTAACTTCCCCAAAGCCTTGTAATAGTTTTAGGTTTACATTCCGCCCTTTATCTTTTGCTACTATATTTTTTATACAATGTGCTAGTAATTAGGGTTTGTATGTCAAGATTAAAACAAACCGATAGCAAAACCCTAATTTCAAGATAAATAACTGAAATAAACACACTTCACACTTACACCTCTAGGATAACCTCTATTTGTTGCCTTTCAAAATAATGGTCGTGTCCCTCGAAAGTAGAGATACTTTAGCAAAAGACTCTCGATCAAATCATCATCATACAAAATATCATAGTCCCTCGATGACCCTTCGATGTTGCCTACGGAAAAATAATCTAGTCCCTCGAGTTCCCTTGGAATAATATGATGGCAGCCCCTTACAAAATTGCTAAGGTATCCTTATAAGTTGCCTTCGATGACCATTCGATGACAGTTTAATTGTCCCTTCACATCTAATAGATAGGGACACCTATCAACTAATGGTACGAATAACACTATTTCTAAAGGAGAGGGAAAATAACAAGAATGACCTTGAGTGGGTAGGATACTTTTAATCGCTTGCTCACAAACTTTTCTAAAAAAACATTTCTCACATCACACTTTTCAAACAAAATATTTTCAAACACTTTGTACACATTTTTGAGGACCGATACAAGAATTAGTCCAAAGTCTTCCTTACATTGGCATTTCAAAAATATTTTTTCAAAACACACACACACACACACACACACACAAAATCTAGTTTTCAAAAGTGAGCTAAGCGATTAAGAGCCCGTAGATAACTACGGATTAAAAGGCTGATAACACCTTCCCTTTTCATAACTTACCCCCCGAACTCAAAACCTATTAAGGTCTTTCTTGTTCTTTTCACCCTTTCCTTACTGGATAAAAGAAAAGTCGGTTGAGACTCTTGTTATCTGCGACATTTGCGATAAAACGCTAAACAAGTCAGTTCTCCCACCGTATTACAAAAATCACCAATCAACATCAACAAATTATAAACCCTAAGCTAAGTTTTAGAGTTACCGTCTGTGCAGTGATTCTCGTAGTAAATTCCTCTTCTAATTTTTTGATTCCCCTTCTCTAATTTCTTTCTTTTCTTTCTTTTGTTTTAGGTATGATGAAGACAGAGGCACAACAATGAGTCTCTCTTCAATCCTCAAATCTCCAGTCTCAAGGTCCAAAGATTTAAAGGTGCAGCAAAAATCGAGCAAAGAGTTTTCTCAAATTGTCTTCTTTTTCGTTCCTCTTTAGGTTTTAGTTTTAGGTTTATATAGGCTTAGAACTTAGAATAGATTAGGAAATATTTGTTAGATTAGTATTTATAATTATGTGATTGATTTAATCAAACAAATTTGTAATTCTGATTTAGATCTGTTTAGATTTTAGGTTAAAGATTGATTCAATCGGAATCAATCTAAGATTTTATTTGTTTGTATTGTAAATTAGATTTTTATGTTTGTAATGAACTTGGACTACAATGTATCTGTAATTCGTATTCAGTCAATAAAAAAATATTCCATCAGATTTGATTTGTAATGAAAACTCGGATTTCTGGGCTTGGGCATCTTGATGAAGAAGATGAAATTTGGCGCTATTTAGGAATTAGGGTTTCACCCTAATGTTGACTTAGTCAACAACATTCTCATAACTGACAAAAAATAACAAACAAACAAATAAGTAAAAATAATAGTCAAATATCTATATGAAGTGTTGACTCCAGGTCAACCTGAATAAACTAAAATAATATTGAATAATAAGAATTAGATAATAATAATAATAAAAATATGCAATATTTTTAACAATAACAATACTACTAATAATTATAATAATTTAAATTAAAAGACCAAATTGAAATTCTGGCTGCAGATACTCAATGTCACGTTCAATGTTATGACACCGTATCTGACTTACTATATGACAGTAAATACAAAAGCAATAAAGAACACAGTCAATTGTTTACCCAGTTCAGTGTGCAACAACACCTACTCTGGGGGCTACCAAGCCAGGGAGGAAATCCACTATAAGAGATGTTAATTCAGGAATAAACCAACCAGTTTATCTCCTTCACTTAAGACCTACCCAATGCAATTCCAATCTAAGTACAACTTAAACCTGAGTTCCTACTCACTCCCCCTCAATCACAGCAGTGATACATAAACCAATTTGACTTAAAAATTGATGAAGACACTCTTCAAAAACAAACACTTGATTAAGCTTCACAGCTTTTTAATCAAGCAACACAATCACTCGTGCTTCACAGCTTTGAGTGATGCACACAACTAACTTGACTCTGCTTCACAGCTTTAGTCAAGGAACATTCAAACACTCTTGCTTCGAAGCTTTGAGTGCTACACAACCCTTACAATTAGAAACCTATTCCAAGTCACTTATCACAATGATAATTGCTTGGAGTACAATAATCAAACCTATACAGATTACAAATGATCTTCTGATCAATAAAGAGGAATCTTTTTGAAAAACAGCAGCTCTGTTGAATATATAGCAGTTGCAACTTCAGTTAGGGTTTCCACAAAAACCTAGGGATAATTCCGTTTGACCTAAAGACCAGGTCACAGGGCTTTATTAACCAGGTTAGGGTTGAGCTAGGTTAACCCTCAGAAAACGCAGGATTCTGTTCAGGAAAGACTGAGTTATTTCCTGAAAAAACTCAGACTTATCCAACCTGCAAACCTATTAGTTCAGAACAGGATGTCATAACATCTGTTATGACATCTGAGAAAACCTGTCTACTGATTTAGCAAAATGTGATCATTTTGCAAAATGCTCAGATACACACTTATAAACATCAGTACTTGAATTACAATATTTTTCTGCAAAGGTACCTAATGAGTCAGTACAAACTAAACTAGAATGTTATGACATCAGTCATGACATTCACACATACACTTGGGATTTACCAAAAATGCAAGCCAATTCCTAAACACCTACAAACTCCCCCTTTGGCAGATTTTTGGCTAAAGACCCTAAGCAATCAGAGATAGATAGCAGCAGAAATAAGTGACAGCAGAAAAATAGAATGTCAAGTACTAACTTGAATTAAGTAAGTACCAAAATATTCTCCCCCTCTTTAGCCACAAATGGGCCAAAGATACATGTTCATAAAATTATACAGTTATCCAAAACAAAATAATAAGAGCAGCAACAGAAAACAACTGAATACACTTCCAAACTCCACCAGATATCAGCACCAACCAGCAACACCACCAAACAGCAATCAACCTTCAAGCACTGTCATCAGACTCAGAGGAGCTAGTTTCTTCAATGTTGAGATGACCTTCAGCTTCTACACCTTCTTCCCTTCTGTTTTCTTCAGCTTCCTCCTTTTCTAGCCTGGCAATTAGAATTTCTAGGGTCCTTTTTCTAGCATCCAGCTCTTTGCAAGTTTCTTTTAAAACAGCTATGACATCTGATGTCTTAGACTGGGTCTTCACAGACGATGTCTCAGCTGATGTTATGACAATGTCTGGAGCATGAGATCCCTGAAACACTTTGTAGTGCAAGCCAAGAGCAGGAGCTCTTTTGCAGACTGTATCTCTTGCCACAAGTATATCAGGGTATTGTGCAAGGATGATTCCACAAAGGAGGGAGGGAAAGGCAATTGGTCCTTTGACAGCATAACTGCCAGCATGCTTTAAAGTTTGTTCAAAGATGTACCTCCCATAGTCAAAAGCAGTCTTGGTTCCCACAGCATAGATAAATCTCCCCAATCCTGTGGAGATAGTTGATTTATGATTTGTAGGCACCCAGTTGGCTGCACCTATTTTATGCAAGATGGCAAATTTCATGCTGAGTTTACTAGCATTCAGCTTGCCTTTCAAGGGCCAGCACTTTACTTGCCTGGCTGTGATGGTTAGACAAACTTCATTGTCAGTTGCCTCTAGATCAGGACAGTCCTCATTTGTTCTTCCAAGAAACTTGTTGATTTCTGATGGAGAGAACTTGACCCTTCTTCCTCTAACAAAAACACTTTCAAAGTCAGCTGACCTTCCATCAGCATAATCATTAGACAAGTTCACTACAAACTCCTTGACCAGATTTTCATAACATTTGTTAAACTTTATCACTGTCTTCATTAGTCCAACATTCTTGATCAGATCCATGATGTCTTTGCACTCCAAGGCATCATTGTTGAGTTCTCTCTCTAAGGCTATTCTCTTTAAGCAAACATACTTCCATCTGTTTGCATTGTCAGGATGATGAAAAGAGATGTTGTCTGTTGGCACTTCAGGCACTCTAGCAATTTTGCTGGAGGGGAGCTTCCTTCTGATGGGAGTTTCTTCAATATCAATCTCAAATTCTGATTCCTCATCAGAATCAGAAGATTCAGGTTCTTTACTCTTCTTAGAGATTGGTTGTCTAGCAGTATGCACCTGGGCCTTCTTCCCTTTTGTCTGAATACTTTTCTCAGCCATGCCTTCAACCTTGGATTTCTTAGCATTAGGTTTATCATTCTGACTACTCTTTCTTTTCATCAATCTCCTAGCTATGCTAGGGTTCACATTAGCAATCAGATCATTATCTGAGTAATCCTCATCCACATCAATGATAGGTGGATCAGAAGCCTTTTCTGAAGGGTTCTGAATGTTGTCTTTTTGTGTCACAACATTCTCAGTGACATCTACTTTTTCAGAAACTTCCACATTTGGAATTTCTGATTGATTTAAAGGGACAGAAATCCCCGGTACAGATTGGTTGCCACTCAGTATACTAGTAACCATCCTAGCAATAGCTTGGTGAACTTGAACTGATCCTTCTCTATTAGGTACAGAAGACGAAGGATGAGAAGAATTACCAGAGGCTGTAGCTTGAGCTCTTCCTGCATGTCTGGTTCTGAGCTTTTTGACTTTGGCTGGGTCAGTTGCCATCTCTCTGAGAGGAGTGACCTCAAGAACTTCAGATTCTATGCATGTGGTGATTGCCCTAGAATCTTGGTCAGATGATGACGATGATGAGGATGACGAAGTTGCCATGGTTGAAGATGATGTCTGAGACATTTTGATTGACTTTGAGTAATGGTAGCAGTTTGAGAAAGATCTTTGATTGAGAGGAGAAAACAGGTTGCAAGGACGAGAGAGGTAGAGGGTAAAAGGGAGTCTTTTCAACTTCTTAAAGATTTTGAAAGAATTGTGAAAGTATAAGATTAACCCACTAACGATAGACTTAATAAAGTTAATTCCTTCAACCTTTATTTTAAGCAAAATTAATTGCTATAATTTCTTATGTTGGTGAATACCCAACCTGCCCCTCAAATTTTCAAGTTTATTTCCAACAAGAGCCTTGGTAGAAGAATCAGTCAGCTGAAGCTTAGAGAAACTATGTTCCAGTTTAAATGACTTCTTCTCTTCAAAGTCAATAGGGTTCAAGGAAATGTTGATTGTTTTCAGATTGTCACAACACAATGTCACAACATCTTGTGTAACATTGTACTCAGGGAGCATCTGTTTTGACCAGATGTTTTGAGAACAGAATTTATTAGACTTGTTATTTCCAACATCCTTGTCAAGATGACTTAAGGTTCTGACAACACATCCTTCTTCAAGTTTATTTGCCACATCACAGATATTATCAGTCTGTAGTTTTGGAGTTCTTCTGACAGCTTCCATAGAAATAGCTCTTTTCATTCTTCTTAGATGAAGGAGACCAAGCTTATGCTGCCACAGTTTCATCTCTTTTTCTTCTTTGATGATTTGACACATAGTGGAGATATCAATGTTCTCAGGCTGCCACACGTAACAGTTATCTTTGGATCTGATTCCTCTCATTACAACTTCTAGTTTTTCATTAATTACTAGACATTCAGATCTTGAGAAGTTGACCTTGAATCCTAGATCACATAATTGACTGATACTAATGAGATTAGCAGTCAACCCTTTTACCAGCAGTACTTTATTCAGACTTGGAACTCCAGGGCAGTCCAAATTACCAACTCCTTTGACTTCACCTTTAGCACCATCTCCAAAGGTCACAAAACTGGTGGTGTGAGGCATAACATTATTGAGGAGATTTTTGAATCCAGTCATGTGTCTGGAACATCCACTGTCAAAGTACCAATCTTCCTTTGCAGAGACCCTTAGGGAAGTGTGAGCTATCAGTGCAGTAGCCTTTTTCTTCCATTTAGGAGCATGTGGTATCTTTTTAGACTTAGGTTTGACACCTGAGTTCTGATTAGGATATCCATGTAGTCTGAAGCAGAAGGGCTTTATGTGACCATATCTCCCACAATGATGACATTTCCATCTTTGGTACCTTTTCTTCATATGTCTCTGTTCCTGATGTTGAGAGTTGTGTTGAGACATCTGTTTTGACATTTGCTTACCAGTACCAGATTTCTTTGCTTCCATAAATCCTAGTCCAGATTTATTTCCCACATTTTGTCCAACCTGAAGGATCTCTTCCAATTTGTCTGTTCCATTGGTCAACATCTTGACAGATTTGGTCATTTGATTCAGTTGTGAGTTCAGCAATTGAACTTCTCCTTCTAGATGACTTATAGTTTCAAGATTTGCCCTTTTTTCAGCCTCCGGCTTTATAATGAGTTTTGATTGTTTCTCATTCTGCACACAGACTTCAGCACTTCTGATACACAATTTCTTGTAGGTATCAGCCAGTTCTTCAAATGTCACTTCTTCATCACTAGTGTCACTTTCAGAAGTACAAACACTAGTTAGGGCAGTAACTAGTTTGGCAGATTCTTCTTCAGAATTACTTTCTAAATCATAGTCAGACCAAGTAACAGTCATTCCTTTCTTTTGTTTCTTAAGAAAGGTAGGACATTCAGCTCGAATATGTCCATATCCTTCACATCCATGGCATTGAATACCTCTGCCTTGGTTTCCCTTATCTTCTGACCTTGGTCTTCTGCTAGAACTGTCAATGTCAGAGGGAATGTTATGAACATTAGACCTTGACTTTGGATCCATTCTTTTGATGAGCTTGTTGAACTGTCTTCCAAGCATGGCAATAACTTCTGATATGTTTTCTTCTTCATCCTCCTTGTATTCAACATCAGTGTTGGATACAAGTGCTATGCTTTTGTTCTTCTTGTCACCATTATCAGTGATCCCCATCTCAAAAGTCTGAAGAGACCCAATAAGTTCATCCACTTTCAACTTGCTAATGTCCTGGGCTTCCTCTATGGCAGTTACCTTCATTGCAAATCTTTTAGGCAAGGATCTGAGAATCTTCCTCACCAGTTTTTCTTCTGACATATTTTCTCCCAGTGCTCCTGAGGTGTTAGCAATCTCCAAGATGTTCATGTGAAACTCATGAATGGTTTCATCTTCCATCATTTTTAGATTCTCAAACTTGGTGGTCAACATCTGAAGCCTTGACATTTTTACTTTGGAAGTGCCCTCATGAGTAGTTTTGAGAGTGTCCCAAACTTCCTTGGCCAGTTCATATTGATGTACTAGTCTGAAAATGTTTCTATCAACTCCATTGAACAGGGCATTTAAAGCTTTTGAATTTCCCAGAGCTAACTCATCTTCTTCTTTACTCCAATCTTCCTCAGGCTTCAGACTGATTGTCCCATCTATCTCAGTTATGGTGGGATGAATCCATCCTTTGTCAGCAGCTCTCCAAGCCTTTTTGTCCAGAGATTTTAGGAAGGCAATCATACGAGGTTTCCAGTAGTCATAATTAGTTCCATCCAGAATGGGTGGTCTATTTCCAAAAACTCCTTCTTTGTCCATAGTGCCAGAAAGTGATATCCCTAGATCTCACCCAGTAATACAGGCAGGGTGCCTGCTCTGATGCCAATTGAAATTCAGGCTGCAGATACTCAATGTCACGTTCAATGTTATGACACCGTATCTGACTTACTATATGACAGTAAATACAAAAGCAATAAAGAACACAGTCAATTGTTTACCCAGTTCAGTGTGCAACAACACCTACTATGGGGGCTACCAAGCCAGGGAGGAAATCCACTATAAGAGATGTTAATTCAGGAATAAACCAACCAGTTTATCTCCTTCACTTAAGACCTACCCAATGCAATTCCAATCTAAGTACAACTTAAACCTGAGTTCCTACTCACTCCCCCTCAATCACAGCAGTGATACATAAACCAATTTGACTTAAAAATTGATGAAGACACTCTTCAAAAACAAACACTTGATTAAGCTTCACAGCTTTTTAATCAAGCAACACAATCACTCGTGCTTCACAGCTTTGAGTGATGCACACAACTAACTTGACTCTGCTTCACAGCTTTAGTCAAGGAACATTCAAACACTCTTGCTTCGAAGCTTTGAGTGCTACACAACCCTTACAATTAGAAACCTATTCCAAGTCACTTATCACAATGATAATTGCTTGGAGTACAATAATCAAACCTATACAGATTACAAATGATCTTCTGATCAATAAAGAGGGATCTTTTTGAAAAACAGCAGCTCTGTTGAATATATAGCAGCTGCAACTTCAGTTAGGGTTTCCACAAAAACCTAGGGATAATTCCGTTTGACCTAAAGACCAGGTCACAGGGCTTTATTAACCAGGTTAGGGTTGAGCTAGGTTAACCCTCAGAAAACGCAGGATTCTGTTCAGGAAAGACTGAGTTATTTCTTGAAAAAACTCAGACTTATCCAACCTGCAAACCTGTTAGTTCAGAACAGGATGTCATAACATCTGTTATGACATCTGAGAAAACCTGTCTACTGATTTAGCAAAATGTGATCATTTTGCAAAATGCTCAGATACACACTTATAAACATCAGTACTTGAATTACAATATTTTTCTGCAAAGGTACCTAATGAGTCAGTACAAACTAAACTAGAATGTTATGACATCAGTCATGACATTCACACATACACTTGGGATTTACCAAAAATGCAAGCCAATTCCTAAACACCTACACAAATGTTGACCGCGGTCAACTTCTCAACCCAATGGGCCTAAAAATTAATGGATCTTTTGAATTAGAAATTTTAGACCCCTCTAAAGAAAAATATACCCCACCTTTCTAATTTAACCTCATTACCACTGTGATACGGTGGTAGAATCGACTGTTAAATTGGTTTGCGTTTTTGTTCGCAAATGTCGCGGTAAGCAAGAGTCGCCACCTACTTTTATTTCATCCAACAGAGGAAAAGGAAAAAAGAACAGAAAAAACATTTTTCGAGATATTTCTGAGTACGGTAGGTTATAGAAAGGGAAGGTGTTAGCACCCTTTCTATCCTTGGTTTTCCATGGGCTCTTAGGTACTTGCTCATTTTTAAATTTCTTGTGTGTGCTTGTTTTGAAAAGTTTTGTTTACTTCGTGATAACCCTTGTATCGGCCCTCAAGAGTGTGACGAAGTTATTTTTGAAAACTGTTTTTGAAAAATATTTGTGTGAACAGTTTTTATTTTGAGCAAGTACTTAAGAGTTTTCTACCTACTCGAAAAAATGTCTGTTCATTTTCGTTTCCTTTAGACAGCGCTATCCTATAATAAGGAGTAGGTGGCTCCGTCATTGGAATTTTAAAGGGATGTTCGAAGGGACGAAAATGGTCTCTGAAGGCAACAAGTAAAGATACCTTAGCGTTTCGAAGGGACTATCGTCATAAGATCAATTTGTAGGCAACTCGAGGGACAAGTAGGGACTATGATCTTTTATGACTATTTTGAATCGCGGGTCATTGCTAAGGTATCCCTACATTTGAGGGACACGACCATTATTTCTGAGGCAACCAAGTGGGGAAAACTCTAGGAGTGAGCATGTGCATATGTTTGATTTCAGTCATTTAATCTTTGTACAATTAGGGTTGTCTACCATTTTAATTTGATTCATCTTCCGCATGCAATCCTAATGTCCATATATCTAACAGTTTAATAGTTGCGGAAATTAAAAGTGGAAAAGAAAATCTATGCTATTGCAAGGCTTTTGGACAAATACATATATATTTGACTGAAAATAAAGATGCGGAAATTCGAAATCCTAATTAATCTATTAGAAACCCAAAGCAGATACAATAATTTGAATTAAAGGAAAGTAAACGCGCATGCGCGACGAAATAAATACGAGAATGAAGTCTAAGTCCTAAAAAATCTAATCAATTAAAGAGAAAATATTTTTTTGTATTTTATTATTGAGAAAAATATTTGAAATCTTAACCTAAATCTAATTAATTAAAAAAACATTTTTTTTTGGGTATTCTATTAAGAAAATTAAATATTTATGAATTAAACCTAATTTGTCTAATTAATTTCAATTATGAAAACATCAAATCAAAATTAATTAATTTCCCAAAAAAAACTAATTTTAATAAAAAAACCTAATTCTACATTTTTGTTGCGATTTTCTGATTTTTATGATTTAATAAAAAATTGATTTTTTGTAAAACAATAAACAAATAATAAATAATATTAAGGAAAAAATAAAAAAAAAGTGAGAATGGGCCTGATATGATGAGCAATTTGGGGGGTGTTTTTCTAATTCCGCGTCGGGCCCAAAGCTGGTGGCCCAGGGTCCTGGGCTTGATCCGTTGGGACCAGCTTCTGAGAGTTCATGGTGGACCAACATACGTGGCACGTTGGGTCTGTGATGGAGATTAATTCAAGAGATGAGATTAGAGGGCACGTGGGATCTTCAGAACGCGAAGTGCACTGGATCTGCAATCAAATAATTAGAAAAATGCAAAAGCAACGCGCCTGGGATCGAACCCAAGACGTTTGCTTCAAACCCTTCACCCTTAACCGTCTGCACTGTTTGTTGACTTGTTTATATAAATAACAAAAATTAATATAATATGAAAACAAGATCTAATGCTGAGTCAACCTAACACACGTGCATTATGGGCCCCTGTAATTTAAATGAATGAATCACAGGATGCTATCCTGCCACATCTGCACAGGGAGGGTCAAACCACCCCTCACGGTGGTTGACCACCATCGTCTCCGACTATCTCAAAAGTCCAACCTGCAAAATAACACAATTCCGATCCAAAAATTTGGCCTACCCCCCTAAATCATAGGCTGCAAGTTCAACCAGGGGGTTAGTTTAACCTAAACGACTTGCATACTTAAAAATGAAGCTTGTACTTCTCTAAACCCTAGAAATGGTGATTTGCGATTATGTCTTTGTTTCTTAAATGTGACACGTTAGATAATTCGCAAATAACAATAACACTATGAATATGCAGCCAAAAAGGATTTATATAAAGAGTTAAGCGAGTTTTGAGATCAAGAATTTTACCAATGTGGGAAGATCGGGCTAGGGCGATTCAAGGTACTTTGGCCTTCAAGGGTGGATGAGATGAGGTGCTGGGATCCTCAGAATGATGATAGGATGCCTCGCTTAGACTGAAGGAGGCTGGATCGTATGTTATAGAGTTGCACCTTTCTTGAACAATTTTGAAACTTTTGCTCAGGTTCTTTTTGACTGGCTGCGCCTCTCTCTCTCTGTCCTTTTAGGGTTAGAATCCCCTCCTTATGTATGAGGCAAGACCTAGGTTAACAAATATGGAGAGAATCCAAAATAATAATGGAGTTTTATTTTGTTTCAAATCTTTCCAATTTTGCACATTTCTTACCCATTCCAAGCTTGCATGAATCCTTTGACATTATACAGCCTATTTGGATTGTGATCCACTTCAAAATCCAATCAAAACAAATCTTTACCATTTTCAAATCATTTATTTGATTAAATTTAGATTTTAAAAGATTAAAGATCAAAATAAATCAAATAAATAAACAAAACATGCATGGAGTAGTTCATGGGTCATGGACCATGTTAGGAACATGATACAAGCATAAAAAGTTGGGCCCATTTGAAGAACAATGCATTTTGGGCATTGTTGACTTTGAGAAAATTTCCAAAAATAGCCAACTTTGACAATCCATATCTCCCTCAATTTTGACCCTAATAGGGTGTTATTTGACTTTTTAGAAAGCTTAGGATGTCCCCTAAGCAACCTATTTGGTTTCATCTCAATTAGAACTTCCATGTTCATGTAAGAAGCTTTGACCCAAAAGGTGTTTTTGTTGACTTTTGAAAAGGACCTATAATGTCTGAATTTATATCTTTTCATGAGTTCATTTATGGAACTTGATGGATGAAGATGAGTTGTAGGGAATTGGATTCTCTTCAAAATGATCCTTGGATGAGAAATTTCTGATAAAGTATGACGAAGTTATGCCTGGTCAAAGTTTGGTTGACTTTTCTTGAGAAACCCTAATTTAGCAACTTTTGAGTTTTGATGAATTAGGAGCATTCCTTGGGGAATCATGGTCAACCCTAGATCAAATGATGGATATCACTTCAAAATGTTGATGTTGACCAAAAATCTTAAAGTTTGACTTTATGTGGGCCACAATTGACTTTTGACCTAATATAGTTGATTTTCAAGCATCTGAGCAGCTGACTGAGCAAACTTCTTGTGCGAGGCTTGAAACTTAACATGGAGAGTCTTGAGAACATATTAGGACTATGGAGAGAATACGAGGCCTTTGGAGCTCACACATCTTGATGAAAATGGAAACCCTAGTTGGAGGTTCATTAGTTTAGGAGAGAGTTGGTCTGGTCAACTCTTGGGCATCCTTAAGCAAGTTGAGGATCTCAATGAACATATGTTGAGTAAAATGGGAGGGAAAATTTTGGGGTACAACAACCACCAATAATGTGAAAAATATAAGTTAGTAATAAAAAAATATAATAGCACCAAAATATGAATAAAAAAGTAACCAATAAATATTAATTGATTATTGAAACTAGAGGGGAAAATTTGGAGTATGACAACTGCCCCTATTTAATCGCTTTTCGATTGAAGGTGAAATTATATTTTTTTTGTTACTAACTTAAATTTTTCACATTATTGGTGGTAATGGAAGACTCTGAAATTTAACCGCAGACTTTAAAATATACGAAAAGATAAACCCCATAAGATAGATAGGCAATGGTGACACAGTTAACTCACTAGTGCCCGAGCAAAGAGTATAGTTGACCTATATATGATGACGCGGATGACCCGTCAACACCTAGAAAAAGAATTTGTGGATTTTGTGTATTTACCATAACCTAGGAGATAAATAACACAAGTTTGAAAATTAACTTACTAACGCTTCGAGAATAACATAGTAAGCTACAACATAGATTTTTCCTACTCATCACAACCTAGGGGATGAATAAAACAAAGTTTCATAACTCATTGTTGCTTGGAGACTAACATAATGAACTATATTGCAGAAAATATATAACTAATTGCTGCTTTGAGACTAATGTAACGAGTTATATCAGAGATTTCGTATATCTACTACAACCAAGGGAGTAAATGATACGGTTTTGAAAATATCTTACTAACACTTTGAGACTAACATATCAAGGTATATCGTAGACTTGCATATTTATCACGACCTAGAGAATAAATACCATAGACTTGATGATTCATTGTTGCTTGGAGACTGACATAATGAACTATATAGAAGATTATCGCGTACCTACCGCAACCCAGAGGGTGGATAACACGAGTTTGAAAATAGATTACTTACTAAAGCGTTGAGACTAACACAATAAGCTATATCGCAGGTTTGCATATCTATCACATCATAGGGGATAAATAATTCAGATTTTGAGAAAGTGTTTTGATATTTGAATCTTAGATAACTAAACTGAAGATATAAATCCTAGTTTACCGATTGTGTCTGTCTTCAACCAATAGGCCCCAAGATAAGTTGATTCGCAATAGGCCCTAAGATATGTCACAGTATTCTTGGCTTAAGCAGGTTTTGAAAATGCATTTCACATTGTATATGCATAATGCCTTAAGTATATATGATATCTAATGACAATTCTATTGACATGATACCCAAATGTGTTATTTTGTATATGCACCAAATGTCTAGTATGTACATGCACCAAGTATTTTGTAAATGCTTTTTTGATAACTTTCCCATTTTAAATCATTGGCTTCTTCCTAAGTCACCAACCCTATGACGTTGTTTGTTGTTTCGTCGTGGTGTCTCCAAGTTGATTTGAATTTTGATATGCCACGGTGAGCAAAGTCAATTTTGATAATTGCAATTGTATCGCAGACATAGGCGTGGACGTAGTCGTGGATTTTATTTTGACGTTTTTCTAACCAAAATGCTTTTTGATGTTCTATCAAATGCTTTTATTTTTTTTGTCAAATCCCCAAAATGATTTCGACGCAGTGTTTTACAAGAGATAATAAAAGTATTTTGCAAACAAGTCAGGAAAAAGAAAAACATAATTGATAAAAAAATGATTTGTATTATTAATGATAATGCCTTTGAATAGGCGAAAGTACAAGATGCAATTCCTTAAATGAGGTGATTGCAGAAAGTTTAACAAAAAATTTTAAAATGGTAATGAAAATGATAATTGATACTGCTAATTCTCTAATATCTTTTGATAGCTCCAATTTCCTTTACTTCTGAGTCGGATGATTTAGATCAATCATTCTATTTTATGGTTTTGGTAATGAACTCTCAAATCGCATTCTATTTGTTAATTTTTTGACTAAAATCCCTAACTTTTGCCTGGGTCTCCATTTCGGGTTTTCAATCCACCGGGATAATGATTTTACTTATATGTCCCTAATTTTTGCCTGGATCGCACTTTAGGGTTTTCAATCCACTTGGACGCCCCTTTCTGCCTAAGTCGCTCGTTTAGGGTTTCTACTTAGCCGTCTTTTTATACATAGTATATTTTGACTGCATTGGAGTTTGTCGGATATGGTAGTTCTTCCCCATACATTGTTGTGAGGATAAGACCTCCACCTTATGATACCCATAATTTTCCCCATTAATATTAATAGTCATTTTATTTAGTCTTAGTGTTATTATATTTCTAACATATAGTTATATTGTTTTAATTGTTTATTTTGAATTTTGTTTAGATATGATGGGGGTTTTAATTCTAAGATGGAGTGTGTTTATCTTTTTGCCAAAAGGGCTCATTAGTTCACTTTTAGAATAGTTTATTAAGGCCCATGGGGTTTTGTTAGGGGTTTACCAAAGTCAAACTTTAATATTGTGTTTTATTATTTTTATTTAGCCATTTGCATTATTATTATTATAGTTATTGTTGTTTAAAAATATTATTATTGATAACAGGGTAATATGCCAACAAAAACAATAATGAATGCAAATGAGCAGTGAATTTTAAATTCAGATATTCATGATGTATGTATGAATGTATAAATGTTATTATGTACATGTTGACAAAGCAGACATACAAAATTGAGGATAACCAGACAAAACCAACTTGGGTAAAGTCAACACTCGACTAAGTCACATTCAAGATTAAGATTCTATAAGAGAGTAGGCACCAAAATGAGGAAACAAAGTCCTACTTCACGGCTTAACTCCTCTGGGAAGAAACAAGGCTTGAAAAAATAATCAAAGCACAAATCTGATAGCAATAAACCAATACAGGTGCATGGATATAATACCTTCCTCCAGGTTTCACCGGGGAATATCATGCAGACTTCGCTAGGGAAAATAATGCCACATTGTCTAGACTCCAACTAGGGATTCAAAACTGACTTCATTGGGGAGGACAACACCACTGTCGTACCCCAAATTTGTCCTACCTCGATGATTTTTATTAAAATAGAAGAAATGTTTAATTAAAGATGGTACAACAGTATCTGATGGCCCATCTTTATCTGACTAGGGGATGCATTTTAATTCATGAAAATGGGGCTTTCTAAATCAGAAAGAACCATGCATCCATAAACCCATCCGCGAAGCATGTTGGCCAATGGCCCATGCGATTCGAAAATATGGAAAGTTATTTTAAAAAATTATTAAGTTTAATTATTATTAAGCCTATACAGTTGTTGTTAGCAAAAGGGGGGTGTGCTTATCAATTTATAAGCCCATTAAAGAACTTTCAAATTAGCCCATTTGCTATTTTTTCTTTGTCAAAAAAGAAGAGGCAGCATTAAGTATTTGAAACGGGTTGGTTTTATTTTGAAAAATAAATAAATAATATATTTGTTTTTTAAGGGAAAAAGAAAACGTAAAATCATTGCTGATAAATTGGTTATTTAGCTGGTTTTGTTACTTTTATAATTTATATTTTTCTTTTGTTGTTTTGGGCCTGGTTTAAAGTTAAAAAAAAATTTGTTTCCTTGATGTAAGTAAAAGAAAACAACATAAGCTGGGCTGTATTGATAATCAGTGCAGGCCCATGTTCCATTAACACACACTGATTCAATCAAGCAGAAATTTGCGCACATTTCAAACAACAATTACTGTATGAATTAAATCAATTTTTTTTACAAATAAATCCAGAAAATTACAGCATGATTACCAAATCAAATCCAACTCTCTACAAATCTCAATCTCTATTACAGTAAATTGTAAAAAAGCAAATCAATTACATATTACAATACTCAATCAAGCATATTACAGAATCAATTGCAAATCAATTACATTGAATCAATCGATTACAGAGAATTAAGATAACCCTTAATTTTTATCCCTAACCTTTACTAAATGCTAAATCTATATTCTAATGACTAACCCTAAATTCCTAAACCTATATATACAAATAACAGAAAATTGAAAAAGGGGGAGGGATTGATAATACAGAGACAAAGGAGAATCGCGAGGATGAATCAGAGAACAGAAAATTGAGAAGAACAAGAAGGCGGGGGAAGGAGAGAAAACTGATACAGAAGAGAGCTGAGAAGAACTTGACGAAGGATGTTTTTGTTGAAGGAAGAAAATTAGGGTTTTGATATCCGAAACCCTAATCGTTTTTTCCCACCTCACCGTTTCTAATCACCACTGATAACTACGCCGCCGCTAAGCCCTTGGAGCATCGCTGAGTCGTCTTCACACTCGAATAACTACCGTCAATGTACCACCTTCACCACCATTCACAAAACCCGCACATCTGAAGAAAGGTTAGCTTGAAAGTTCAACAACAGAAGCGGAGCAGCGAAAGGTTAATTGGACTCAGCTTCTTTTGTTTTTGTTGTTTGTTCTTGTATCAAGTCTTCTAGTTGGGTAGGTTGAGTAAAGGCGATTGAATTTGGGTTGGAGGGTTGGGTCTGTTGAGCCGCCGCCGTGAGGAGGTGCTAGGGTTTACATGGAAGGGGTTGAGTGGAAACGACGAGGAAGAGAGAAGGGTTGTATCGCTAGAGAGGATAAAGTAAATGGGCTGTAAACAAAAACAGTAAAAAGAATTAAAACAAAGTTTTGTAATCCGTCCCAATCGCATGCGTGTTAGCCCACCATGATTCACATACGCCCTCGTTCTTATCCGTTGATTTCGAATCTAACGGCCTTAAGGCCAAGTTACCACGATTAGCCATACACTCGCGCCACACGCAGTGCATTCGGTCCTTGCAAACTCGTTTGGGTCAAGCCCATTGATTTCTACCCCTCCCTCTTTACTGAATTACTAAAACGCAAAACAATTGACACCCCCTTCAGAATTTCCCTTTTGGGCCAAGCCCATCCTGACTATTAGCACCCTCCTAGTTTTACTTATCAACTAATACTGCACCCCTTGGTAATTAACTATTTCCTACATTTTTATTATAATTATTATATTTTAATTTTATTTCCTTATTATTATTTATTATAATTATTAGCTATTAATTTTATTTTCTGATTTTTTGCAAATATTATTTATTTCTTTTTTTTGTATATATTATTATTATAATCCCTTTTCTTTATGTAAATATTATTATTCTTATTATTAATTATTAATACTAACCTATCTTATTTACTATTTAAATATTACTATATTATCATCCAAATCATTTTATTCAAAAAATTACATACATTATTTGCATTAAAATATTTTTTAATCATGCATTAATCAAGATCTTCGCAATTAACACAATAAAAAATACTAACCAATCTCAAATTATTTTTCACAATAAACTAAGCTAATCAACTGTTTTTGCAAAAGGGTTTCAAACAGATTTTGACTCGCCGCATATTTAGTCAAAATCTCCACAATCACCACTCCCGACCAAAGTGCGAGGTGATTCAAAATATGTTTGCAAACCCCTAAAAAACACCAACCCCATACGAACTACGAATCAAGACTCTGATTCCTCATAAGAGGATACGTAGGCTACGATCAAAAATCGTGGCGAGTCCTCCTAATTAAAACTTAAAACCCTGTTTACCCCAAACCTAAACCTAAAACCTAATATCCTTGTGAACAAGGTAGATGAAAGGTGCCTAACACCTTCCTTTTGTCTAATTGAGTCCGAAACCTAGAATCTCTGTCTGCGAATTAGGGTTTTCTGTTAGATTCCCTTCCCTTAGGATAAAAACTAATAGTGGAGACTCTGGTTTAAAAACTAGTTGCTACAACCACATCGTCGAGTGGATCCCAAATACATTCTTCGATGTCAAGAATAATGGTTATGCAAACTCCTCTGGGGAGAAATTACGAAGTTCATGGCGATAAAAACTTTTAGAGGGGAGCATCATCTCGACTTCATTTGGGGATCTAATAAGTTTAACAATATAACAAGAAGTCAAAATTATGGGGATTTTAAATCAAACTCAACACTTGGCGAGAGATAACCCAAAAAGTTGACAACTGTTATAACATTTCTTAGGGAAGATAATGCCTTTGTCTACATAACAACAACAATGTCATAACTGGAGGGAGCATTGCTCTACAAGAGATTCCACATCAATTCTTTACACATAAAGGGGGAATGAACTCCACCGAATGAGCGAAGGCTTCATAACTTTTTCAATTTCTTCCTGATCACCACTTGGCTGGGGAAAGAATCATACTCAGCTGGAGAAATCCGCAACAAGACCTAACTGGGTAATATGGGATAAAGGGATCTAACCACCCAAACCCAAATAACCAACCCGGAGAAAAATATAAACCAAGACTTAACTGGGGAAAATTGGATCACATGCCCAACATCGCACCATATATTGATTGGCATGAAATCCAATTACCGGAAGAATGAAATATAAGAGTATCATGCGTATATTAGGGAGAGTAATCCCGAGATATTTTTTGGGGAATCTTTTCAAAAATTCAGAGTTTGTCCCTCCTCATAATCACTGGCTTTGTTCCACTTGAATCACAAAATCTGAAGTAAAAAGTAATTTGTAAATTCTTTTCAAAAAACAATTTTTATTATTAAGTGTTTTTGCTTTTGAAAATTACTATCAATAATAAATTAAATCTTTGTAAACAAAATAAAATAAGAACCATAAAGAATAGGATAAAGGCTCAAACTTTATTAATATAATGGTAGTCTGTGAATGGCGAGACTTCATGGATGTTTACAATGTTTGAAAAATGGTAAATATATGAAAAAGATACATTGAAATACAATGACCATTATTCTCCCTAACAACTTCGAACTCCAGAGCAGAGGCTCCAGTAAAAGTGTGATGAGAATCTGAGAATATTGTTGCTTCAATGATCAAGTCTTGTTCGACGCAATTACTTGTCAAGAAATCCCTAACTTTTCTTAGGATGCCCTTTTGGGTTTTCAACCTAGCGGGAAAATTTATTCTGTTTGTGTCTCTTAATTTTTCCTAGACCACCCGTTTGGGGTTTTCATCCTACCGAGACACTCCTTTTTGCCCAAGCCTCCCTTTCAGGTTTTCAACTTAGCGAGTTGTTCTTTTATTTCTTTAGGCGAAGTATTTCTTGACTGCATCAACATTCATGGGACGTGGGAACTCCTCATCATCCATAGTTTTAAGAATTAATGCACCACCAGAGAAGGATTTCTTGGCAACACATGGTCCTTCATAATTGGGAGTCCACTTTCCCCTAGAATTAGTGTTAAAAGACATGATCTTTCTGAGCACGAGGTCGCCTTCTCCGAATTCATGAGGCTTGACCTTCTTATCAAAATCTTTCTTCATTCTTTTCTGATATAACTAACTATGACACAAAGCTGTCATTCTCATTCTTCAATCCAATTCAACTGGGCAAACCTGTTCTAGACCCATTCAGCCTCTGACAACTCAGTTTTCATTATCACACGCAAAGAGGGAATCTCAACATTGATAGAGAGCACTGCTTTCGTACCATACACAAGAGAGAATGGGGTTTCCCCTGTTAAAGTAAGGACGGATGTATGATACCATGCAAAGAAAAAAGGAGCATCTCTTGCCAATCCTTGTAAGTAACAACCATATTTTGGATGATCTTAATTTTTTTGTTAGCAGTTTCAACAACCCCGTTCATCTTAGGCCTGTAAGGAGACAAATTATGGTGGACAATCTTGAATTCTTCACAAAGTTCTATCATCATAATATTATTCAGATTTGAGTCGTTGTCAGTGATAATCCTGCTTGGAAAACTATATCGACATATAATATTGTTCTTGATAAAGCGTACTACCACCTGCTTGGTGACGTTAGCATAGGAAGTTGCTTCCACCCAGTTGGTGGAGTAATCAATTTCCACCAATATGAAACGATTTCTATTAGACTCCTTGGGTTCAATCATTCTAATCATGTCAATACCCCACATAGAAAAAGGCCACGAAGGAGAAATAAAATTGAGAAGCGTTGGAGGCACATGAATCTTGTCAGTATAAATCTGACACTTATGGCACTTTTTCACAAATTTGTAACCGTCAGATTCCATTGTCAGCCAATAGTAACATATCCTAAGCATCCTTTTTGCCATCTAATGTCCATTGGCATGGGTACCAAAAGAACCTTCATGGATCTCATGCATCAACATGCCTGCTTCGTGTCTATCCACGCATCTAAACAAGACCATGTCATAATTTCTTTTTTATAGCACATCTTCGTTGAGGAAAAAGCTACCTGCCAACCTTCTCAATGTCTTTCTATCTTTGTTCGATGCACCAACTGGGTATTCCTGAGTCTGGAGAAAGTGCTTGATATCATAATACCAAGGTTTTTTGTATGATGTTCCCTCTTTCTCAAACACATGATATGGCCTATCCAGATGTCAAACTGTGATATAAGGTACATCATTCCAAGCATTTACTTGGTACATAGAAGCCAAAGTGGATAAAGCACCTGCCATCTAATTCTCATCTCTGGGAATATGATGGAATTCAACTTTATTAAAGAAAAATTATAATCTTACATGATCTTTGTAGGGAATCAAGTCAACTTGATGAGTATCCGATTCTCCTTTAACATGATTTATTACCAAAGTTGAATCTTCATATACATATAGAATTTTGATTCTGAGATCTATACCCTCTTCAAGACGCATGATACAAGCTTTGTACTCTGCCATATTATTGGTGCAATCAAATGCTAACCTTCCGGTAAAAGGGATATGTGATGCATGAGGAGTGATAATCACAACACCAATTACTTTTCCATGAGCATTTACACCTCCATCAAACACCATACCACATCGGGTTTCGGGATCATGAGCTTCCTCAGGCAAAGGTTCATCATAATCTTTTACTTTCAAATACATCACATCCTCACCAGGGAAATCATATTTAACAAACTGATAGTCATCAACTGGTTGGTGAGCAAGGTAATCTTCATACACACTACTTTTTTATAGCCTTCTGAGTATGGTATTCAATATCATATTCAGACAAAAGCATCTTCCAATGGGAATTCTTTCAATAAGAGCAGGCTTTTCAAAAATATACTTAATTGGATCCATTTTGGAAATCAACCAAGTGGTATGATTCAACATATATTTCCACAATAGCTTTGTCGCTCAAGCCAGAGCACAATATGTTTTTTCCAACATATAATACCGTAACTCACAATCAGTAAACTTCTTGGTGAGATGATAAATGTCATATTCTTTTTTCCTCTTTCATCTTGTTGTCCTAAAATACAACCCATAGAATTATCTAACCGATTCAGATACATAATCAATGGTCTTCCTTCAACAGGAGGGAGTAAGATATGAGGTTCAAGCAGATACTCTTTAATGCTTTCAAATGCCCTTTGACCATCGTCCGTCAACATATAACCTTGATCTTTATTTAATAATTTGAAGATCGATTCACATGTTGCAGTCATATGGGAAATAAATTTGGAGATGTAATTCAAATGTCCAAGGAAGCCTCTAACTTGCTTTTCAATTCTTGGTGCAGGCATTTCTTGAATTTCTTTAACTTTATCAGGTTCGATTTCAATTCCTTTTTGGATGACAATGAAAACTAGAAACTTTCCCGAAAGAACACCAAGAGTACACTTATTTGGATTCAAGCAGAGATGATATTTCCTCAAATGCTGAAGCAACTTCAACAAATCTTCTATATGCCCTTCCCCGGTCTAAGATTTGGCAATCATATCATCAACATATACCTCAATTTCCTTATGTATCAGATCATGGAATAGGGTTGTCATATCCCTCTGGTACGTTGCACCAACGTTCTTCAACCCGAAGGGCATCACTTTGTAACAAAATGTTCCCCAGGGTGTGAAAAACGTTATTTTTTCCATTTCCTCAAGTGCCATCTTAATTTTATTGTATCTGGAAAATCTGTCCATGAACCAAAATACTTTGAATTTTGTTGTATTATCAACATAAATATCAATATTCGGCAATGGGAAATCATCTTTCGGACTGGCTTTATTTAAATATCTATAATCGACGCACATGCGGACTTTTCCATCTTTCTTTGGTACTGGAACAATATTGGAAATCCACTGAGGGTATACTGATATCACAAGAAAACCGACATCCATCTACTTCAAAACTTCTTTAATTTTCACTGCCATGTCAGGGTGGGTTCTTCGTAACTTCTATTTGATTGGAGGGCATTCTAGATTTAGCGGAAAATAATGTTCCACAATATCAGTATCCAAACTAGGCATGTCTTGATAAGACCAAGCAAAGATATCCAAATAATCTTTCAACAATTAAATCAACCTGCTCTTCACATCAGAATGAAGTAGTGCCCCAATCTTGATTTCTTTTTGATCTTCTTCTAAACCCAAGTTAATCATCTCCCAATGACTCCTTATACGACTGAATGGTACTTTCCTCACGCTCAAGCAACCTTGAAACCTATTCTTGGATTTCATTATATTCTTCTTCGGCCACATACATAGGATATTCAAAGTTGGGAGAGGGTGCAGAATCATTGCACTCAACAGGTTTTTTAATTAATCTGCACATATGATTTATGATTGATTTTAGAAACTGACACATGTAACAAGTGGTTATGCATATTTATTTATAGTTATTACTTATTTCGAAATTTATTACCATTTTCCAAGAAAAAGCAGAAAATAAAGACATAATTTGGGAATCAAAAACGACTTTTATTAATGATCTTAAAAATCAAAACAAAAGATACACCCATACAATGATTACTTTCACCTTGGGCAGAGTGAAAGATTTTTGAAAAGACAAACAAAAAACAAATTACTTTGAAATGTGAATGCAAGAAGGAACATCAACAATAATCCAATTCTGGACTCTGACTCCATGCGTCACGAAGTTTGGCATCTCTTTCTCTGATTCATCTTCGAGAATATCATTAATCCTTGGAATAGTCAGATGAAGATAACATGCATTGCGAAAGATATCTTGATATTTACACAAAGGGAACTTCGGCTTCACAACTTCTTCCTTGATGGAGAAACCCAAACCAGTGCCATTTCTATTCACAGGAGGATTAATAACCTGCCCTCACACCTTGCTAGGGCCTTTCTCACTACCTATTTTGCATCCTTATATGAGGCGATAGAATTTTCATTCTTACTTATATTATAAATGGACAAAGCTTTGAACTGAGTTCCAACAGTGGCATCGTCGGCTTCTGCAATGCTAAAGGAAGACAAATGAGACATTAACAGAGCTTGCTTACCGTTCATAATGACTACCTTCCCTTCACGAACAAGTTTTAGCTTCTGGGGCAAGGTTGAAGTAACAACTCCTACTTCATGGATCCATGGCCGTCTAACTAAATAGCTATAGGCGGGAACAATATTCATAACCTGGAAAGTAATATGGAATAAGTGTGGAGCTATGTGAATAGGTAAATCTATTCCTCCGATGACAAACTTCCTCGAACCATCAAAAGCTTTCACTATAATGCCAATTGGGCACATGAGAGCCCCTTGGTACTTAAGCTTCAAGATAGTACTTCTTGGTATGACATTCAAAGCAGATCCATTGTCAGTCAGCACATTGGACAAAGAGTCATACTTACAATTCATGGAAACATGAAGAGCAAGGTTATGGTTTCTTCCTTCATCAGGAAACTCGTCATCACAAAAGTTCAGAATGTTACAAGATGTAATATTCCCTACAACACTGCTGAATTAATACAGAGACATGCCACTTTCAACAAAAGCATGATCCAACAATCTCATCATAGATTCTCGATGAGCAGAAGAGCTCATTAGTAAGGCTAGAATGTAAATCTTAGATGCAGTTTGTAACAACTAATCCACAATCTTGTAATCACTCATCTTGATGATTTTCAACAAGTCATCCACATCCTTTTCCAAGGAAGAGCCACTAGATCCTCATACCATTTTCTTAGGTTCAGTATTCTCAACAACCTTTTTATCAGAATTAACATCCCCTCGAAAGGTAGGGGTGAAGACACGACCACTGCGGGTTACCCGACTAGCTTCAACAATATTCTCGACATGGGAAAAAGGTTGGATAGGAATTTCCACATCATCTTCTAGGATAGTTGCATTGTACTTATAAGGCACGGCTTTGTCTGATTTATATGGGGCAGGACAAGGAAGACAAATAACCACGGGAGCAATAACAGGCTTGCTATGGTACTTGTTGCAACAAGTTTTTTAATTGAGAGTCACCACCCTTAATTTTTATCCTAAAGGAAGAGAATATAAAGGAATAACCCTAAAGTTCAAAGATTCTAGATTTGGACTCAGTTCTAGACAAGGGGAAGGTGTTAGGCACCCCTTACCTACCTTGTTCGCAAGGATACTAAGTTTAGAAGCGCAATGTTTAGGAAATAGGATTTTAATTTATTAATAGGGAAAAGGGTTTGAATTTTAGTTATGGGGACTCGCCATAATTTTTGATTGTATGCCTATATATCCTCTTAGGAGGAATCACAGTCCCATTTCGTAGTTCGGGAGGTTGTTTGTATTTTTTATGGATTACGAAATATATTTTGAATTTCCCGCATACGTAGTCTAAGAGTGTGAATGGCGGAGTTTGTTTGACCAAGTGCGCAGTTAGTTTAAATATATTCGTATTCCTTTCCGAAAATTAATTGATTGAATTAATTTAATTTGTGAAAAAAAGATTTGGTGTTTGGTTGAATATTTTTTATACGCAGAGCAAATGAATCTGATGTAGTCTCCTCATCACGTGGCCATATATTGGTCACATGTCGCTCGCAAACATGGTATTTTTGTGAATCGCGCGGGTTTTAATATTCTGATATAAAATATTAAATTAAATTATGTGGTAAGAAGTGCTTTTTAGGTATATAATTTAAATATGCGATTTAATGTAAATAAATATTGTATTTTTACATGAGTTTAAAAATAATTAAATATGTTATAATAATAAATAAATACACCATAACATAAAAATAAATATAAAATATATATAAACAGAAAAATAAATAAATAAATAAATATATGAATGAATTTATAAGATAAAAATAAAATAAAATAGTTGGGGGTGCAAATTATGACACAATAGCAAAATTGGGAGGTTTAGATAGAAAAGGCATGAATTTAGATTTTGAATTCAGGCCCAAAAGGCCAGGGGGTGCGTGTTGTACACTCAGTAGCAAAACAAAGGTGTCAATAGGATGGATCCTGAATTAATATTTTTGAATTCAGGCCCAATGGCCTGGAGGGGGGGGGGGGGGTTGAAAAGCGTTTATGCTAGCAAAAATGCAATGGAAGAGGGGTGCAATTAACGACGGGCCTAGCCTAGGGGTTCTAAGTATGTTTGGACTTGGTGAAGGTGCGTGTATCGGCCTTATCGTGGGTGGACGTATTGAGGCCGCGTGACGAGGATCGAATGGATAAGGGCGAGAGTGTATGGTTGTTATGATGGGGGACACGCACAGGATGACGTTAACTAATATATTCTATTATAAAAAAGTCTTTTCATTTTCTCAATAACCCTCTCTCTTATCTATCTTCCTTCATCACCCCTTCTCTCTCTCTCTCTCTCTCTCTCTCTCTCTCTCTCTCACAATAGTAAATCATGAACCCTATCCCCAAACCCTAATAACGGAGACACCGCTTTCCTCACCTAGACCTCCAAATCGAACCCCACCCAAAATACAACGACATCAATTTGTAAAGAAAACAAAAAAGAAAAGAAAAGAGTTGAGTGATTCGTTACCCATGATCTCCCGTTCTGTGTTGCTCTGATATCTGACTTTTTGGATAATCTCACCCTTTTTGTTCATTTCGCAGGTGTTAGGGTGACGACAAAGGTGACGATGATCCGGATGCGGCGCAATTGAGGATGAAGCGGATCGATGGAGCTTTTTTGCAAAGATTTTTATTTTTTTGGTTCTTAATGTATTTTCTTTCTGTGTTTTTTCGTTTTTACCCCCTCCCTTCTCGTTCTGCAATTGCTTTGATTTATAGCAATTTAGGATTAGTAATTTAGGAAATTAGTTAATTAGGTTTTCAGATTTTAGGAAGGTTTTCAAGTTGTCTGTGATTTTAGTTCTAGATTTAATTAGGGTTTTCTGATTTAGGAATTAATTTGAAACATTGTTTGTAAAATGTAAACGTTGTTGATTCTGTATTTCTGCCATTGAATGATATTTCCAAATTTGTTATAAATTTTTTTTTTGCGATTTAAGCCATTTCCAGATTCGTTAAAATATTATTCTCTGTAATTTAAGCTTTTTCCAGATTTGTTTAGGATCCGTTTCTGTGTTTTAATGGCCTTAGAACACTATTTTTCTTTCACGCACGCAGTCGAATCTCTACAGTACTCGTTCTTGACAAAAAATTGGGCCATATGTTTTATTTTTATGTCTTTATTAGGCCAACAAGTTAACCTCAGGTCTAGTCATGTGCTGCTGTTTTTTTTATCCAATGAATAAACTTTTTTAGATTTGGACCTATAAGCAAAAACTTGTTTTGGGCTTATAAGCAATACTTGTTTTGGGCTTTGTACGAAAAACACCATTTTGAAACACTAAACCAATCTGAATAGAAAAAGAAAGTAGTTTTCAAAACAAATTTAACAAAAAAAAACTTACAATGGTCCTGTGGCGTTTTGGGCCTGTTAGCTTAGAAAAAATATAAAAACGCTTCAACAATTAAAAACATTAATCAAAAAACAAAGTTTTCTCCATAAAAGAAAAATGGGCCAGGTGTCCTGGTTATTGGCTTGCAAATGGGCCGTGAGAAAGAATCGTTTGTTAAAACTCTTGTTTTTAATAATACTCAAATAATGTAATACTAAAAAACAGAAAATCCGATGGGCCTTGCTATTGGAGCCTCAAAGAGGAATTGTTTTGTACATCCAAAAAATAAAGAATGAGATTTTAATGGGCCCTTGACCCAAACAAATTTGTTCACCACCTTTGATTAGAAACACACATCCCTTAATTTGGAATAGACTTTTATTAGAGCTTAATGGGCCATCAGATATTGATGGTCCATTTTGGACTTTTACACCCCCTCTTTGATTTTAAATACCCCTATAAAAGTAAAAACTAAATAATATGATTTATTTAAAGAAAACTTAAATATAATTAAGGGTAGGGAAATTTTGGGGTATGACAGCTGCCCCTATTTAATCATCTTTCGATTGAACAGTGCGAGAATACGCAGGTCTCGCACGTTTAATCGAAAGTTTATTAAATATTGGAAAACCCCAAGATTTGTCCGAGATATAATAAGGATACAATATACAACATTCCCATGAATATGAAGAATAGACATAGATGATGATGTATCATCCTACCAACATTTGAACCAAAGTTTTGATAGAATTTAGACACGATGACGCGGATAACTCGTAGGTTTCTAAGGGATTGCAGAATTTGCATATTTACCGTAACCTAGGAGATAAATGATACAAGTTTTGAAAAGCTGACCTACTAATGCTAGGACACTAATATAGTAAGTTTGCGATGCATATTTTGTATATTCATCACAACCTAGGGGATGAATAAAACAAGTTTTGATAACACATTGCTGCATGGAGACTGATGCAATGGATTACACAAATTTTGTTATGTTTACTACAACTTAGGGAGTAAACAGTACAAGGATGAACCTGTGCATTTATTCACAACATAGGGGATAAAAGATAACATCGGTGGGCTTATACTATCTATCGCAACCTAGGTGATTAATAATATAACCTTTAAGATTCGCATATCTATCGCAACCTAGGGGATAGATAATTGAAAAACCTTGAAACCAAATATTTGGAACTTGGAATGACGGTGTTATTTGTGTCGCCTCAACTAAGATTCGATAACCAAACGAAATATACTAGATTTGAAGCGATGGAACCCAAAATTCACTAATGAGGTTAGTTGTGTCATCTCAACCATAACCATCAACATGAAGAAAATATACCTCAAACTCATGATGATATTGGTCGTGTCATCTCAACCATAATTATCAACATGAAGAAAATAAATCCCAAACTCATGATGATATTGGTCGTTTCGTCTTAACCATAATGAACATGAAAAAAATAAACCCAATAGCCTTGATGATATTGGTCGTATCGTCTCAACCATAATTATCAACATGAAGAAAATGAACCAAAAATTCATGATGATGTTGGAAGTGTCGTCTCAACCATAACGATCAACATGAAGAAAATAATCCCCAAACTCATGATGATATTGGTTGTGTCGTCTCAACCATTATCAACATGAAGAAAATGAACCCCAAATTCATGATGATATTGGACGTGTCGTCTTAACCATTATCAACATGAAGAAAATAAACCCCAAATCCATGATGATATTGGTCGCGTCGTCTCAACCATAATTATCAACATGAAAAAAATAAACCTCAAACTCATGATGATATTGGTCGTGTTATCTCAACCATAATTATCAACATGAAGAAAATAAACCCCAAACTCATGATGATATTGGTCGTGTCGTTTCAACCATAATCAACATGAAGAAAATAAACCCCAAATTCATGATGATATTGGTCCTGTCGTCTCAACCATTATCAACATTAAGAAAACAAACCCCAAATCCATGATGATATTGGTTGTGTCATCTCAACCATAATTATCAACATGAAGAAAATGAACCCCAAAAGAATTTGTAATCTTAACCAGAGTAGCTTTGCAAGATGCCATGTATGCATAATGCCCTAAACTGATGTGTTATCCAAGTGTGATGTATGCCCCAAATGTTTATATGTGTATGTACAAGAATTCTTATGAGCTTATGCCCTGAATATTTGTATGTGCATTCCCCAAGTATGTGTATGCTTTTGATCAATATATTTTGTTAAATCATTGGGTTCTCATAGCTACCAACTCCCCAACAGTGTTTGCTTCCCATTGCCGTATCTCCAAGTGTATATGGATTTGGTGAAAGATGTCAGTGAGTTCATGATGTATGTATCATAGATGTGGGCGTAGGTGTGGACGTGGACGCATGCATGGATTTTCCTTTGATGTTTTTCTAACCAAAATGCTTTTCGATGTTTTATCACATGCTTTTATTGGTATGTCAATTCCCCAACACGATTTCAATCAATATTCACAAAAATAATTCTAGTACTTTTCAAACAAGTCTAAAAAAGAAATAAACACAATTGAAATATTTGAAGAACACTTCAATTTTTTTATTGATAAATATGTCTCTGAATAGGCGAGTGTACAAGATGAAATCTCTAGAAAGAGGTAATTACAGAAAGTTTTGATAAAAAGCTATAAATGGAAATGAAAATGATAATTTTTACCACTATTTTCCCCAATATCCTTTTGATAGTTCTAATCTTCTTTGCTTCTAAGTCGGATGATTTAGACCAATCCCTTCCTTTGTGGTTCACAGTCGTGGTTTTTGGATCGCAGTCTTTTTGTTCTTTATTTCTGTGAATGAAATCCCTAATTTTTCCTGGATCGCCCTTTCGAGTTTTCAATCCACCGGGATAAATTTTTTGGTATGTCCGTAATTTTTTCCTGGATCGCCCTTTTAGGTTTTTAAATCCACCGGGACGCTCCTTTTTGCCAAAGTCACCTTTTTTAGGGGTCGCACTTAGCAAGATTTCTTATACATAGTATTTTTTAACTGTGTTTGTATTTGCCGGATGTGTTAACTCTTCCCCATCCATTGTTGTGAGGATAAGACCACCACCGAAGATTTTCGTTTTTACCACAAATGTACCCTCGTAATTGGGTGTCCATTTACCACGTGAATCCAGGCGGGGTAGCAGAATCTTTTTTTAGTCCCAAGTCTCCTTCTTTGAATATGTGAGGACGAACTTTCTTGTCGAAAGCTTTCTTCATTTGTTTTTGATATAACTGACCGTGGCACATACATGTCAAACATTTATCTTCGATAATGTTGAGCTTATCAAGTCATGTTTGAACCCACTCGGCTTCTTCGAGCTTTATTTCCATTAGCACTCGAAGTGATGTAAGTTCTATCTCCACTGGGAGTACTGCCTCCATGACGTATACCAGAGAAAAAGGGGTTGCACCTGTCTACGTGCATACAGAGGTACGATATCCATGTAAAGCAAAGGGAAGAATTTTGTGCCAATCTCTGTATGTCTTCACCATCTTCTGAATGATTTTATTGATATTCTTGTTTGCAGCTTCGACGGCCCCGTTCATCTTGGGTTGATATTGTGAGGAATTATGATGCTTGATCTTGAAATCATCGCATAATTATTTCATCATTTTATTATTCAGATTAGACCCGTTATCAGTTATGGTTCTGTTCGGAACCCCATATCTGCATATGAGATTTTTCTTGATGAAACGAGTGACCACTTGGCATGTCACGTTTGCGTATGATGTTGCCTTTACCCATTTGGTGAAGTAATCGATGACGACTAGTATAAACCGATGTCTATTAGATGCCTTCGATTTGGTCATACCTATCATGTCGATTCCCCATATTGAAATGGCCAAGGAGAGCTCATGACATTCAGAGGAGTAGGTGGTACATTTATTTTATCGACATAGATTTGGCATTTATGGCAGGTTTTTGTATAGTGATAACAGTATGCTTCCGTTGTTAACCAGTAATACCCTGCCGATAGAATTTTTCTTGCCATAGTATGCCTATTTGTATGGGTTCCTAAAGTGCCTTCGTGGATTTCCCTCATAAGCGTGTCCGCTTCTTGTTTCTCCATACACTCGAGTAGTACCATATCGTAATTTCTTTTGTATAGTACATTACCACTCATAAAGAATTTTAATGCTAGCCTTCGCAAAGTTCGTTTGTCGATGATAGTGGCATTTTCAGGGTATTTTTGCTTTTCAAGATATCTCTTGATGTCGTAGAACCAAGGCTTGTCATCGGGTCCTTCTTCAATTGTGAGACAGTGTGATTGCTCTTCAAAATGTATGATAGTGATGTGTGGCTCGTGGTTGGCCCAGGTTACCTTAAACATAGCTGACGAGGTTGCTAAAGCATCTGCATTTGATTTTCTTCTCGTGGGATGTGGTTGAAAGTAATTTCGGTAAATTCTGCAGCTAGCTTTAAGACATGGTCTCGATATGGAATCGAGTTTAGGTGTGTAGTGTCCCATTCACCTTTGACTTTACATATGACCAATGCGGAGTCTCCAAATACTTCAAGGTATTTTATTTTTAGATCGATGGTAGCTTCCAGACCTAGGATGCAAGCTTCATATTCATCGATATTGTTGGTGCAGTCGAAACATAACCTTATAGTGTAAGGTTTATGATAATTCTTTGGAGAAGTTAAAACTGCCCCAATACTATGTCCCAATGCATTTGAAGCTCTGTCGAACATGAGTGTCCAACGTGCCCCTGGTTTGGGTCCTTCATCGAGTCCTGGTATTTCGTAGTCATCAATAGCCATAATGTCTTCATCTGGAAAGTCAAATTTCATGGGTTGATACTCTGGCAATGGTTGATGGGCTAGATGATCATCTAGTACACTACCTCTGATGGCCTTTTGGGTAACATATAGTATGTCGTACTCTGATAATAACATCTGCCATCGAGCAATCCTTCCTGTAAGAGTTGGTTTCTCGAACACATATTTCAAAGGATCCATCCTTGCTATTGGCCACATGGTATATGTTAACATGCATTGCCTTAATCTTTTAGTAGCCCAAGCTAGTACATAACAAGTTTTTTCGAGGAGCGAATACCTGGTCAGTGAATTTCTTATTGAGATAGTAAATTGTATGCTCTTTTCTACCTGTTTCGTCTTGCTGGCCCAATACACATCCCATCGATATTTCAAGTACAATTAGGTACATAATAAGAGGTCTTCCCAGAACTGGTGGCATCAATATTGGTGGCTCTTACAAATATTGCTTTATCATCTCAAAAGTTGTCTGGCAATCCTCATTGCATGTTAGAGTTTGATCTTTTCGCAGTAATTTGAATATAGGCTCGCATGTGGCAATTAGGTGTGATATGAACCTTGAAATATAGTTCAATCGTCCTAAGAAACCACAAACCTCTTTTTATGTCTTTGGCACTGGAATTTCTTGTATAGCTTTTACTTTGGCAGGGTCCACTTTGATACCACGATGGCTTATAATAACACCCAATAACTTTCCTGACCTGACACCAAAGGTACACTTGCTTGGGTTTAACCTTTATTTAAACCTTCGCAGTCGGTCAAATAACTTCTGTAAATGTATGATGTGGTCCTCCTCTGTATGCGATTTGGAGATCATATCATCCACGTACACCTCAAACTCCTAGTGAATCATATCATAGAACAGTGTCACCATTGCTTGTTGATAGGTTGCCCCTGCGTTTTTCAGGCCGAATGGAATTACTTTGTAGCAGAAAGTGCCCCAAGATGTCATGAAGGTAGTCTTCTCCATATCTTCGGGCGCCCTTTTAATTTGATTATAATTTGAGAAGCTGTCCATGGATGAGAATATTAAAGCTTAAGTCGTGTTGTCTACCAGAACATCTATGTGAGGTAGTGGGAAGTCGTCTTAAGGACTTGCTCTGTTGAGATTCGGATAGTCCACACACATGCGTACTTTTCCATCTTTCTTAGGTACTAGTACAATTTTAGTTATCCATAGTGGATAGTCTACCACTGCCAAGAACCATGCGTCAAATTGTTTAAGAACATCTTCCAAAATTTTGCTGGACATATTTGGACGAGTTCTCCTGAGCTTTTACCGGACTGGAAGACAACCTTCTTTGAGAGGTAACCTTTGTACTACAATGTTTGTATCCAACCCTGGAATGTCTTTATAGGACCAGGCAAATATATCCATGTACTCGTGCAATAACTTGATCAGTCTTTCTTTGACGCTTTCTTCTAAAGTTTCCCCTATCTTCACCTCTTTTGGATCCTCAGTTGTGCCGAGATTAATGGTCTCAATAGGCTCCTGATATGGTTGTATGCTGTCAGCCTTTTGTTATATACTTCTTGCCAATTCTTTAGAAAGTTCAAGATCCTCAACAACTTCCTCTTCAACTTTGTTAATAGGATTATCAAAATCATATCGGATAGTAGCAGTAACATCATTAGTGATTTTAGGCATGGATTTGCATATTTATCATGTTTTGGTTCAGTTTTTCTTCAGTACGTGAATTTGGAAAGTGCATATGCGAGAAAATATTGCCATTTTTAAAATATATAGGATAGATGGAAGAAGAAAAACAAGGATCTTAATTGAATACAAAACACATTTTTATTATTCATAAATATTGATTGAAACACACGGGACCCTTACAAACAACCCTTATTCCTCGGGCTTGGTATAGGTTCTTTCAAAAATAAAGAAAATTACTTTGGAAAGAAAATTTCAGGAATCTCCACAACCGTCCAGTTCTTCAACTCTTCGCCTGAGGATCATTCACGGATGAAATCTGACGCCCTTTTGATGGTATTTTTATGGGACACCATTGCCACTTGTTTGCCATGTTCTACCCCTTTGCTGATGAAGGTCTCCTGGATTGGTGGAAAATGTGCTTTTCCTTTTAGAGTAGCCTTAGATAATTCATAACCCAAGCCAAAATGGTTCTTCTTCTTAGATGTTTCGGGGAGCTTTCCCCATCCTTTCGAGTCACCATTCTCCACAACTATTTGTAGGTCTCTCCATGAAGTCATACTGGGCTTTTTAACCTTTTCTACAAGTAAGGTTATTGTTGAAGCAACCTCCAATACTTGAAATGGTGTAGCTATGCAATCTTCATAAGCACTGATATACCTGTAAGACTCAATGTGACTTATGAAGATGTCTTCTTCTCCGCCAATTATGACCAATCTTCCTTCAATAAAGAATTTCAACTTCTGATGTATGGTCAATGTGACTGCCTCTGTCGCATGAATCCAAGGTCGTCAGAGTAAAAATGTATACGCCGGTTTTATATCCATGACTTGAAAGGTGATATAGAACATGTGCAGGCCGATCTTAATGTGAAGATCCACTTATTCGAACACCATACTCTGAGAACCATCGAAAGCTTTGACTATCGTGGAACTCGGTCTTATCACAACACCATCTAGTGTTAACTTCACCAGGCTAGATTTGGGTAACACATTGAAGGCTGAAGCAGTATCAGTAAGTACTCTAGATAGACTCATAGTACCTATATGTATTGAAATGTGTAGTGCTTGATTATGAGCTCATCCTTATGGAGGTAACTCATTGTCATTGAAACCCAAAAAGGAACCAGACGTCAAATTTGCTACCACATTATCAAATTGGTTCATCGTGATTTCTTCCGCAACGTGAGCAGAACTTAAGACTTTCATCAAAGAATCTGATGCGCTTCTGAATTGATTAGAAACAAGAGTATGGAGATCTTGGCTGGAGTTTGGTGAAGTTAGTCCACCACCCTATAATCACTTCTTTTAATTATCTTCAAGAATTCGTCGGCCTCTTGGTCGGTGAAACTTTTTCTTGCAGGCTCTTGATTCACCTCTTCTACTACTTTTCCTTTTTATTTTGTCACCAAGTCGTTTTTGTTTTTCAAAATATTGTCATTCTTTTCCAATGGTTTATTTCTGAACACCCGACCACTAGGGGTTATGCCCCCGTCCCTGCTATATTTGAAATTGCAGGTTCTTGACTTGATGATGACTCACATTCTTGTTTCGAGCCATTGACATACACAACCGGATCATAACTCCATGGTACTATCTTGTCACTTTTGTAAGGGATATGAGACGGCCCTTTAATTACCATGGTAGCCTTTGGCGCTACTGGTATCTTCAGAGTTTTCTTTACAGGGGTTTCTATCGAATCTCCCCATGGAATCACGAGAGTTTTCTTGTCATGATTTGTCTTTTTATAAGCAATCACCAATGGTTTCTTCATACTTCCTTCAATTGCTGCTATATACTTAACTTCAGGGTGTGGTCTGAATTGGACTATCCCATGATCCACCAATTGTTGTATGGTCTTTTCAAAAGCTTTGTTATGTTCCAACAAGAACTCACATTCTAATATATATTCATTCAACAGTCTTATCAGAGACTTTGCTCGTTTTCAAGCCCCAAAGTCGGTGACTACTTCGATTGCATTTATTGTCAGACCATCATGTGGAGGCATATGGTTTGACTTGATGTTCGGCTTTTCGAAGGTAATATCTTGAGCCTCTAATAATTCTTGAACCTTATGCTTAAAGGCCCAACATTTCTCTAGGGTGTGGCCCGGAGAATTTGCATGATATTCACATCTAGCATTAGCGTCGTATCTTGGTGGGAGTTCCCCAGGTGGTGGAGCTAGAGGTTTGAGTTATACCAAAGACGCTTTGACCAAATGCTGTAATAACTGGCTAGGTGGCATATGAAGGGGTCAAACTTCCTCAGAGGTCTGTCAAACTTATTATATTATTTCTTCTCTCGTGGAATCATCAATGGTTGTTGTGCTCTTGGTTTTGAAGCCACAACATTAACTTCACCCTCTTTCCTTTTTGTAAAATTAGGGACCAGCCTCTTTGTATTGAAAGGAGCATTTGATGACCCCCTTGAATCTTTCTGCTCTTTATCCTTATCTCTATCCTTTCTCCAATAGTTACTAAGTCGGAAAATCCTGAAGAAATGCTTCCTACCATCTTTTCATAGTATACCCCTTGCAGGGTTCCCATGAACATGCCGACTAGCTCTTTCTCCAAAAGTGGTGGTTGTACTCGAGACACCATCTCTCTCCACCTTTGAGCGTACTGTTTGAATGACTCTTCCATCTTCTGTGATAAGTTCTGGAGTTGCGTGCTAGTAGGTGCCATATCCAGGTTGTACTTATAATGTTTCAGGAATGCATTGGTAAGATCTTCCCATGTTTATATATGTGTCCTTTCCAACTGCATATACCAATCGAGTGATGCCCCACTTAAACTTCCCTAAAAGTAATGAATCATTAGCTTATGTTTCTGAGCGTAGGCATGCATTTTCCTATAGTACATGCACAAGTGGTTTCTCGGATAAGTGAGGCATTTATATCTTCCAAAGTCAGGTACTTTGAACTTCAGTGGGATTATTACACCCGGAACGAGACCCATTTCGAGGGAATCAACGTCAAAAGCAGCATATCCTTCCACGACTTTCAACCTTTCTTCTAGAGATTTCTATTGATCCAGTGCCAATGGGTTTTCAACAGTCGGGGTGTTGGTCACTTTTTGCGTTGTCTGATTAACATCCTCCAAATCATGATCTCGGTATTGTAAGACCAAGTAATCGTCTGCATGATTAACTGGAATTTGCAGGGTATGAGATGCCCCTGCCTTTGGTGGAGGTTGGATAAACCCCTCAGATTCTTGTCTTGTCTCGTGTTGAGCCATGACAGATTTTTGTGGCCTTGTTTCAAGTCCTTTTCTCAGTTGGTGACCGCCCGATGCACCAATAGCTTGGGTTATTTCTTCTAAAGCTACTTTGGGAATCTGTTCTTTCTATCAATGATGTTCTTCAAAGCTAGAAGAACCTGACTCATGTCTCCTCTCATTGAGTCGAAGTTGCTTTTAACTTGTTCCAAATACAACTTGAAATCTGCTTGATTCTCTTCTATTTTCTCCATGGATCTTAGTTGGTGAGCTCTTGTTTGATACGTCAGCCAAGGAGGTGATGGTTTCCTTCTACCAATGGTTCAACTGGAGAATATTTTTGAAAAAGATGAGTTTTTGAGTGGAAAATTTATGAGATATAATGTTTTTACGAGTACATGATTATGTATGCATGATGTTAAGATTTATGCTTTGTGTGTCTTATTCACCTAGGCATATATATTCTTTTTATAATATATATATATATATATATATATATATATATATATATATATATATATATATATATATATATATATATATATATATATATATATATATATATATATATATATATATATATATATATATATATATATATATATATATATATATATATATATATATATATATATATATATATATATATATATATATATATATATATATATATATATATATATATATATATATATATATATATATATATATATATATATATATATATATATATATATATATATATATATATATATATATATATATATATATATATATATATATATATATATATATATATATATATATATATATATATATATATATATATATATATATAGGTTTTTCTTTTTATTTGGTGAGTATCTGGAAAGTGAATACATAAACAAGCTAGGAAACAAAATGCTTTTATTGAAACACCAATTGTCTTTAAAAAGATAATACATTTAAGATACTGAAAAATATTACAATTCTAAAATAGTAAACTTGCTTGAAAGGAAATAAACAAAAGGAAAATAATCTTCTACGCCCGTTTGCGAAGGTCTTCTCTGAAGCGATCGACCATTGTTCTGCATAGCTTGAGAGAATTGTTAACATCCTCTGGCAGAGGGACCATTACACTTTTTGCATCCTTTAAGCTTCTTGGAATGTCTTCGATAAGGTTGTTGGCCAAGAACCCGAGCTTCCCATGCTTATCCTTGTAGTATCGATACTCCTAGTAGAGTTTGGGAATTATCTTGTGGTTATCCCTTCCTGCTTGGGCAATCTTTTTATATTTCTCTTCCCAATACATCTTTTCAGCTCTCAGATCCGTATAGAGTCTTTACTGTATTAGGAAGTCCTTCTGGAGGCCCTCCAGCTCGAGGCATACTTGCTATTATTCATCAGTTTTTGGGCCATATGTCTTTCTACCCTCTTCTTCACAAGGCACTCTCTAACTTCTGACTCTTAGCTATCCTGAAGCCTAGTAGTGAGGTACTTCAACTGTTCTTCTTGGTCTAAACATACTTGGGCCAAGCTTTGGACCTAAGCCCTCAACTCTTCCTCTAGTACTTTCTTTTCCTGCACAACTTTTTCATACCATCTATTTAACTTTCCGATTTAATTGGCAGCATCTTCCAGCCTCTGATTATAGGAATCCAGATTAAAGGTAGCACTTAACAGCCCTTCGGTTGAACGCTTCCTTTCAAACTTTCCTTTTGAAATGCTTCGCATTATTTTTTAATCTGTTGGTCTTTCGATTTGAGTATGCGTTGCATTTGTCTTTTCTCTTTGGTTAAATTAAGGAGATTGAGTTCTAGCTCTTCCTTCTCCCTCTGAGCCAGCTTCAGTGCTTTTTTCAGATCATCTACTTCTTCTAAAGACATAGGAGGAATGACTGGGACCTCTTGCTTGTACTCAGGATCTATATCAAAATGAAGTTTGATAATTTTCACCGTGTTTAGAACCCATTGAGTGTAAGGTTCTTTTGCCACTGTGTTTTTTCTTTCTGCTTTTCTTTTGTTAACCCTACTCCAAGCCCGAATGATTTTGTTGAGTAGCTCTCGGTCATTTCTTCCAATGTCGTGAACAATCAATTGCTGAAGTTGCTCATTCGAAGGTTTGTCTTCTAAAGGATACCCTAGTTGTTGTAGGGCCAAGGTGGGATTGTAATTGATGCAGCCTTGTGACCCGATTAGTGGGACATTAGGAAAATCCCCACAACTATAGACAATATCAATGATATCTAACTTCCTGGCATACCATAACACAGACCTAGCAGTGAGAGACCTTAACTTCCGAGGACATTCATACCTTATCATATTCGGGATCAAGTAATCCTCCTCGTAAAGGTGAGTCATGAACCAGCAGTATAGCAATAGAATACCACAGTGTAGGGTACCTCTTTTCTTCTCTTACCGTGTATGAATGACGTAGTAGATATCAGCAAGCGGAGCTGGAGTGGGATCTGTATTAAAAGTTTTTGTACCCCAAAACACACTGATGGCTGCAGGATCAATATAAGACAACACCAAATATAAGCAACCCAAGGCAGTCGACACAAGATTCCCATTCTTTGTTATTAGCCAAATCAAGAGTTTTACTCTCTAGGTAACACCTTTTAATCCCTCACACTTATCCTTCTTTCTCATAGTTGAGAGCAAACTCAGGATAAGGGATTCTCAAACCTTCGGCCAATACTTTAATATCAACGTTTTGTCCAATGCTCGTATAAGCCTTTTCTTTGGAGAAGTTCAGAATTATATCCAGTTCCTCTAAGGTCGGGGCTAACTGGAAATCTTGAAATGTGAAGTATCTCAGCAGAGGATCATAGAATTGTACTAGAGAGGAAATAGAGTCCAACTTCACTTTGACCTTGATTAAATCCAAGATATCCCCATAGTGACGAGTAAATGTTTTCATGGCCCTTTCAGATAATCTTTCCTTTACAACTTTGATTTGATTTACATCTGGCTTGGAAGCATTGATACGAACGAGTTGTTTCCCTTTAGCATTCATTTCCAGATACTTACAAAAAAAAACCTTTACTCTTTTTTTTATATATTCCTTTATACCCTGTGAATAAGAAAAACAAAAGCAAACAATGTATGATGAACATGTGAAATGTAGAGATGCATGAATATATGAATAAAATGTTAAATGACAGGATTTAGTGAATAGTAACCCTTAGAAGGTAGGCTCTTAGCTTGGTTTTATGGATATTCTACCCTTCTCATAAGGTGTTTTTCTTAATGGTATCATGAATAACACTATAGGGAAAGGCATAAGGGCCCCCCTTAAGCGGAGTCTCTTTATAGACCGAAACTTTCGTCTCTAGGTCATGAAAGGTCTCATCACGAGTTTTTGGTTTAAAGGTCATACAAAGAGTCATATGTGTCATTCCAAAGTCATACTTCCTAAGAGGATGTCTCTCGAGAGGTATTCCTTTTGTGGAATTCCACTGGCTCTAGGCGAAGTCATCATATAAACTCATAGGGTTGGTGTAACCCCTTGGCTAATAGACGAACCTTCTTTCTAAGGGTTTTTGAAAATATTATTTTGCAAAAATTTAGATCCCACCACAGGTATATTAATATAATGAATAATAAAAATAAGCAAATAAATAAATAAATAATTAAATGAGAAAGAAATAAAAACCCAAAAACAAGAAAACCCAAAAACCTAAAGGAAAGACTTCTAAACCTAGGGTTGAGTTCCCAGCAGATTCACCAGCTGTTTCAAGAGGTTTTCTAATTTAGAGTTTCCACCCTTAATTTTTATCCTAAAGTAATGGAATATAAAGGAATAACCCTAAAGTTTAGAGATTCTAAATTTGGACTCGGTTCTAGATGAGGGGAAGGTGTTAGGTATCCCTTATCTATCTTGTTCGCAAGGATACTAAGTTTAGAAGTGCGATGTTTAGGAAATAGGTTTTAATTTATTTATGGGGAAAAATGGTTTGAATTTTAGTTAGGGGGACTGTAGCGGTAGAAATGTTTAAGACTAAGCCATTAGATTGACTAGACTTATACAAATCAAAATAAAAATCGCCACCACGCTTTATTGTTTCCAAAGGAATGGGGAAAGAGCGAATAACCGAAAAAGAGGGGGAAAGATTCAAGGTAAGGGGGTTGGTTATGCAAAGGGAATGTATTAGCACCCTAAACATCTATGGTACTCCGCATGAACCTCTTTGTAAAATCTGTATATTTTGGCTATAAAATGTTGTATGTAAAATATATGGTGGAGGTGAGAAAAGAAATATATTTTTTATGATTTTTTGTACACGGCGCAGTTGCGAACCTTTAGTGCCTACGTACCATCTTCCGTGCAATAGGGGATCAGGGTACACGTGGTTCCTCTTTTAAAAATTTTAAAACACAAGTGTGTTGGTTAATTTTATGAGATAAGACATCATCATCAATGTCCGTGTGGAAAACATACTTACTACCCACAATCATGAGAAAGGAGAATTTGCATCATCTCAAAGTGGAGGATATGGCTTGGATTTTAAAATCAACAATGCCTCACTCAACACCCAAGTGGGAAATATCTCTCTTCACTACATATTATAGAAGTATAGTTGTTTACATCACTACAAGGTTTGACAAGAGTCTAATCTTTTGAGAAAAAGTTTTAAAATAAAAAGCCAAAATGGCAAAATAGTTTGAAATGAGATTGATTGACTTTTAGTCTTCTCACAAAAAATGTCAGGGTATTATTAAGTTTATTGAAGTTTATTTATGAAAAGGTTTTAAAAATGCATGGGTCTAAGTCCAAGTTTATTATGAAAGTGATTCAAGTTTAAAAATAAGAAGAGTTTTCAAAAGGAGGAGGAAGATTTTTGAAATTAAAGAAGATGGGAGGAGAAGAAGAGACTATCTTAAAGCATAAGGTAAAAGCTAGGATAAGAACCATCTAACCAACAAGAAGCCAATACTTGACATTATGAGTCAAGATAGAATTCCCATTCCTTAGATTGAAACCAAACAAGCAAAGATACTAGACCTCTTGAGAGAACCAAACTTCAAGTGTATTAAGTCTTCACAAAAATTGGACAGAGTAACAGTTGTATACGGGTGAACTCCAGATTACAAACAAAGTATGTAATCATAATAACCTGCACACAAAACAAACAAACAACCCAATGTCTTGAGGTAAACCCCAAGAACTCCAGACAAAATATCAATTAAGGTCACAAGGTCTCCAACATAGGCCAAGGTTTCTAATCCTAAGTCCAAGAAGTTCAATACTCGATAATGCCAAGGATAGTAACCAAATAGTCCAAGTATCATTAAAGCTTTTTATGGCTCATGTTGATTATTAGGTATTTTTCAAAAATAAAAGAAAAGCTCAAGTGAGCAAAATAAAAATTACAAGAAAATAAATGCTCAAGTGAGAAAAGATAAAAAGTAGGATGAAATGTAATTCTTAAAGTGAATGGTACATAAAGCATAAAAATAAAAGCATAAAGTAAAAACAATTTAATTATTAGTGGTTAGTTGGATGACCACCTTGAAACTTTCATTTATAACTCATTAGAGGATTGGTAGAACCAAAGGCTCCACAAAACAAGTTGCATTTTCTTTTTGTCAAGTATATAATCCATTTGGGATCCTCACAAGTACCATTTAATGATCAATGATGTTTAAGTGATATGCGTTGACCAAAAGTGTTGTAGACCATTAAGGATTGGTAGAATCGAAGCATCCACACAATGAATCTCAAGGTTATTGGACCAAAGAGATCAAATTAACATACTTGGGCTTGCAAACATAGGTTTGGACCACGGATGATCATTTATTCGAATCGTGACAAAATTTAGCGCTATGTTAAGCAATCGTAAGTGGACTTATATAGAAGTCGCACCTATTTTGAGGCCGGTCAATAGCAATCTATGCACCATTTGTTTTGAGACATGATATAGAGGTCATGCTCCAATAACAATTAGTGCAATAAGAAAGAGACAAGATGAAGAGGTGTGAGAAAGAATATACAAACCACATTTGAATTAAATTTTAATCAAACTATTATTAAAATTATTCATCCATTTTTATGGAGTTAAACTCAACACCATGGATCCAATGATGTTAATAAAGTTCATGATCAAAAATTCAACCCAAGATCAACCAGAAAATAATCACAAAATAATATTGCATTTAATGTATACATATTAAAAAGGGTTTTAAAATGTTTTAAAATAGAAATAAGGGATAAAAATATCAACTATGTTCAAATTAATCAAGAAATATTAAGTAAAACCATAGAAAAATCAGAAAAGGACTCAAATTATTTTATAAAATTTTTGGTAATTTTTAAAAGTGAGAAGCTATTTTTAAAATTAAAAGAAATGATTAAAATAAACCAAAAATGATAAAAAATAACAAAGTCAGAAATAAATAAAAAATGAGGTCACCAATATTTGTCACAATATCATTGGATCATTCTATATTTTTTTTCCAGAATTTAAAAATGAATAAAAGTATTTTTAAACATTTAAAACAATTCAAATAAAGTGAAAATTTATAAAGAATATCAAAACACAAAATAGAATTGTGAAAAAATAAAAATCAGAAAGAGAAAAATCAAAAATATTTTTCATAATTTTTTCAGATTTTTTGGACTAAAAATGAATTTTCTATGATTTTTTGAAGTTTAAAGCAATTAAATATAAAAATCAGAAATAAAAAATAAATTAAAAAACATGTGGACCATTGGATGAGAGTCAAAACGCGTTAGTAATCAAATCCAAGGGATCTGGCGCGCTGTGCATATCATGGTGATTACTGAATAAAGCATAGGATCAAATATAAATCAAAAATTCAAAAAATATAAATGGCACGCCATCATTGGTTGGAAGATGACACATTGGTCATTTTCAATCTCCAGCCAGTCCCAAAACCAGGTTGCTCAATCTGTAAAATTAGAGCACGAGACCTATGTCATTCGCTTCATCTCTTCAAGATGAAGACAACCACACCTTCGCGACAAATTTATATAAACTGTAGCTCAAGCAATTTGGAAGAGAAGTTTTGAAAAGGGATTTGAAATTTCATGGTCGAAACGTGTTTCCAGATAAAAGCAAGTGTTGCGACTAGAACTAGGGCAATGGGAGCTTCACAATGATTTCCAAGATTTGAAGAAATGATAGAGAAATCTACCTATTGAAGTTGAGTTACAGAGCTCTGAAACTGGACTTCTATTGATCAATATAGGTCACGATTCTTGAAGGTAATTGTATGGTTAGCTTCAGGGAAGATCAAGGAAAGTGAATTGATAGAAAATGGATTTAAAAAGGCTTGAACACTGATTTTGAAGTTGCGGAAAAATGAGTTAGAGAGCAACTTTGGCAGGGTTATTCTGGCTGTTCAAGCTTGAGGAAATGAATTAGGGATGACCCTCTATTTATAAGGAATCAAATGGAATGTTCAAGCGTGTGAAATGATGAAGTTTAGAGGGAAATCGTGTGAAGTTGCAAACAAGAAAAGTGTGACTTCTATTTTGATCAAAACTCATCCAAAACACGCGTTTTGCTATGCTAATCACTTCTAGAAGTTCACTAAACATGTTTAGAAGCAAAAACGCGCAGAAAAAATGTGTTTAGAAGCTAAATCAAGGATTTCAAATTCTGACTTTTGAAGAAACTTCAGTTTCAAGTTACCAAATTCAAATAAATGGCATTCTCAGCTCAAGGGGTCTTAGGGCATGATTCTTGATACTTTAGAAAGATGAGATTACAAGATTTGCAATGGAAAAATAATGGAATCAAATGGATGTTTGAGATGAAATTTGCAATAAGTCAAAGTTGGGGAAAAAGGTTGACTTTCCATACTTAGAAATATTTCAAGTTTTTCTTCAAAAGTGACCTATAATGTTTTGCATCCAAACATGGCCTTCCACTTAGAATTTTCTCTTGACCAAAAAAGATGGCATGAAATAGACCTCTTGAATGATTTTGAAACTTGAACCATTCAAAATCTCCAAAAATTGAGAGTTGTGAATTGTTGAAGTTGGCAAAAAATCATGAAATGACCTATAATCCTTTGTATCCTTAGGGCATCTTCCATCCACTTTTTCACTTTTCACATGAAAGAAGGAATAAAATTCACCTCCTCAAGATCATTATGGAAAAAGAGTGGGCTCAATGTGATAAAAAATGACCAAGTTATGATCATTTGAAATCACGCATGGGAAATTGGGGGTTCATTTGGAGGACTTGTAATATTTCTTCATCATCAAGTTTCTTCCACGTGAAAACTCCTTGAAAATTTTGAAGTGATTTTTTTATAACCATTTTAAGAGAAGGATGTCTTTGGAATCACTCAAAAATACCAAAAGATGAGCAAGATATACTTCTTTGAAGTTCAAAACCCTAGCTCCTAGATCAAGAAAATGCTTTGAGGAACTTTGACAATTTTGAACAACCTTCTTGTACCAACACTTTTTCTTTGTAAATAGAAGTTGTTGGGGATGATAATTAGAACTCATAGACACCAAAACCAATTCCATATCTTGAGAATCGAGAGAAATATGCACTTGTGACCAATGGGAACAAAGCCTTGTCCAAACATGACAACTTCTTCAATCAACCCCTTGTACTTTTGAATCAATCTTGATAACTTTGAAATATGGTGAACCAAGATAAAACTTTCCATGCCATTTCTTCCAAAATAACTTCAATGGTGAGGTCTAACTTCTCAAGCTTTATTGACTAGGGCATGGAAATAAACTCATGAACCCATGGATCAACTTGCTAAGCCACATTGCCTTTACCTACATTATTAACAAGTAAGACAAACCAACATTGTATTTTATTAATTAAAAGGAAATTCAAAACAAAACATGCATGATCACAAAAGAAAAACAAGTCAAGGTGCTTGGTGATTCCTCAAAGAGAAAAACTAAAGATATGGAGGAGAACCAAAAGCCCTAATATGACCTTGTTGTGATTGAATCAATATGTTATGATGAAGGGGTATTAGGGGCAAAAATTGGGGTACAACAACTTCCCTTATTTAAGTTTCTTCTATTCGGAGATATGAAGGTTAAAAATATTTGTGTCGGCGCGATCGAAGATACTTAAATATAAAACAAACCCTATTTTTGGCCCTCAGATGCCATGCAATGCTTATGAGTATGAATGCATATGAACAACTTCAAAGGGATGCAAAACACTACTGGGGATGTGGCGAAGGAAATAAGGATAAAAAAGAAACCCAACCAGGAAAATAATTCACTGATGAACAAAAGACCCAACTCTTATTAGAGTAACACCCAAAGAAGAGATAAAGTACCATCAACTCAGCTAAAGATGTGATAGTACAGGATAAAAGTGATTAAAAACCAACTGTTAACTACCAACTCAATAGTCGAAGGTAGAAGATCAAAAAGATACTGACTCATAAATGATGGTAAAAGATCAAAGGATACACTACCTTTTACTAAAGGCGAAACTACCAACGTTCATTGAAGGTAGAAAGAGAAAAGAATAACAACACAGACGTTCACTGACGATGAGCTACCAATCGTTTACTAAAGGTAGAGAGAAAAATTCATCGACATTCATTGACGATAAACTACCAACTTTCACTGAAGGTAGAGAGAAAATATATCATAACATCGTCGTTCAATGACGATGAACTACCAATGTTCACTGACGGCAGCAAAAAGATAACAATCACCAACTTTCACTGATGGTGACCTGCCAACTTCCACTGAAGGCAGCAAAAAAATAACAATCACCAACTTTCACTGATGGTGACCTACCAACTTTCACTGAACGTAGTAAGAGAAAATATATCATAACATCGCCGTTCACTGACGATGAACTACCAACGTTCACTGAAGGCAGCAAAAAGATAACAATCACCAACTTTCACTGATGGTGACCTACCAATTTTCACTGAAGGTAGTAAGAGAAAATATATCAACGCACCAACGTTCACTGACGGTGAACTACCAACGTCCACTGAAGGTAGAAAAAAGATAGCAATCACCAACTTTTACTGATGGTGACCTACCAACTTTTACTGAAGGTAGTAAGAGAAAATATATCATAACATCGCCATTCACTGACGATGAACTACCAACATTCACTGAAGGAAGCAAAAAGATAACAATCACCAACTTTCACTGATGGTGACCTACCAACTTTCACTGAAGGTAGAAAGGAAAATATATCATAACATCGACGTTCACTAACGATGAACTACCAACATTCACTGAGGGTAGTAAAAAGATAACAAGTTTTCCCCAAAATTCCAGCGTTTCACCTAGAATGGGTCTCAACTTCTTCTTTAACCAAGGCACTCCGCATGGAAAGGGTAATATATAAGTTGTCTCAAATAAAGAGACTACCACTTGTAAGGATTTCACAATGAATTGTCTCTGTCATATTGAAAGACTTGCCATCCAATGGAGTAATTTTGACAACGAACTGGAAACTATCCACTCATAAAGAAGATAGCAAAAAAAGGGGTAACGTCGACTTTTACGGGGAAGTATAAGTTGTTCAAATAAAGAGACCTGCTACTTGCTATTATAGGAAGGATTGTAAAAATGACTTTCTGGGGAATGCAATATGGCTTCCTGGGGAATGAAATATAACTTCCTGGGGAAATGCCAATATATTCCTACTGAGGAGATAAAGTCTTCTCGTGCAAAATAAATGCACATTCTCAAACAAAGGCTCGAAGCTCGCAGAAATCCAAAGTAATAATATTGCTGAGGATCAAAGATTCAAACGAGAAATAAACTGGAGTAAAACAATCTACCAAAATAAATTCTTTGAGAAATAAACTCAAGAGGGAAACCCAAATCATCTAAACAAAGAGTTGTACAAGAAGGCTAAAGCAAAAATCTTCGACGAGGGATAACTCAGTGGGGAAATTGAAAGAATATACACTTTCTGCTTAAGGACAACACTCTATTGGAGAGAGGACAACACAACTCTGTAAAATAGGGTAATAAGTCAACAAAATATTAATGAAATGTGAATGAGCAATGATTTACTAAATTCAACTATGCATGATGTATGTATGAATGTATGAGTGTTATCACGTATATGCTGACAAAACAGACATATAACACTGGGAGTAACCAGAACAAACTAACTCAGGCACAAATAACATTCGGCTAAATCACATCCAAGATGAACATTCCATAAGAAAATAAGCACCAACTAAGGAGACAGATTCCTATTTCACAGCTTAACTTCACTGGAAGGAACATAATCCGGAAGTAAACAAATCATAGCGACAAAATAGTACAGATACAGGGATATAACATCTTTCTCCAGGCTTCACCGGGGAATAACACTCAGACTTCAATGGGAAAACAAATTCTTTCACGGTCCGTACTTCTACTGTGAATTGCAATACTGATCTCAATAAGGCAGATGAAAACCATATCATCAAAACAGCAACTGAGGATCTCGAGCTGACTTCAATGGAAAAATGTCATACAGACTTCACTAGGGGAGATAGTGCCTCATCATCAAGATATCAACGGGGGACCTCGTGTTGACTCCGTTGGGGAAGTCAACACCATATAGAAGAGAAGAAACCAAGATACGTTCTTCACTGGGGAAACCAGAGATACGTTCTTTGATAATGAGAGTAAGTATTGCACCAACTCCTCTGGGGGAAAAAGTATGAAACCTCATGGGGACAATAACTTGGAGAGTTAAGAAGTCAAACATTATAGCAAGAAATCAATCTTATGGGGATTTTAAATCAAACCCAGCACTTGGAGAGTGAAAACCCAAAAAGTTGATAACCATCTCAACACTTCTTAAATAAAACATTTCCCTTGCCTGATTATTGGGAAATCAAACAAAATGCAAGTACTGCCGAGAGGGAGATGCTTCATAAATGAGTCAAATCTCAGCATGCACGGGGAGAAAATACTTTTATCAAATAAGGGAGGCCTTCACTGGGAAATCTCAGATTGAGTCTTCATATCATGTAAACTTATTCTAACAAGAGATGCCATGGGATAACCTTCCTGAGGAATCAAGAAGTCAACATTACTGAAAGAGGTCAAACTCATGGGGATTTTAAATCAAACCCAACACTTGGCGAGTGAAAACCCAAAGGGTTGACAACTGTATCAACACTTCTTAGGAAATATACTGCCCTGGTCTAGTTGCCTGGGAAATAAATACCAATAATAATGCCAAAACTGCCAAAAAGAGTGACATTTTGCAAATAGTTCCATCTCAGCACACCAAGGGAACAAGACCTTTTGTCATATGAGGGAAATATTCGTTAGGGAACCTGGAATAGAGACCTCAGACCATGCAAACCTAAAAATTAGAAAATCAACTAACACTTGACTGGGGATACTGGGATCACAAACCCGATATTGCACCTTGCGCCAATTGGTATCTTCTTCAATATACAACAAACACGCGCATACCAACAGAAACAACCTGAGAAAACCTTCCCAGGGGGAAAAAAACTTCTCAAATTTACTGGAGTTCGTCCATTCCTGGGATCACCACTTTTGTTTTCCTCTTGAATCTTGTTTTCCTCTTGAATCACAAAATCTAAAGTAAAGGGAAGTTGTAAATTCTTTTTGAAAAACAATATTGTTATTTAATATTTTTGCTTTGAAAATTATTATCAATAATAAATGGAGTCTTTGTAAGCTAAATAAAATAGGAATTACAAATAATTGGGTAAAAGCTTAAATTTTATTGATAGAATGGTAGTCTGCGAATGGCGAGACTCCATGGATAATTAAAAAGTTTGGGAAATGGTAATATATAATGGAAAAGATACATTGAGATATAATGACCACTATTCCCTCTAAGAACTTTGAAATTCTGAGCAGCAGCTTCTGTTGAAGTATGGTGAGGATCCCAGAAGATTGTTGCTTCAATGATCAAGTCTTGTCTGATGCAATTACTTTCCAAGAAAATCCCTAAATTTTTCCTAAGCTGCCCTTGTGGGTTTTCAACTTAGCAGGAAATTTTATTCTGTTTATGTCTCTAATTTTTGCCTAGACCGCCCTTTTGGGTTTTCGGCCTACTGAGACGCTCCTTTTTGCCTAAGCCGCCCTTTCGAGTTTTCAACTTAGCAAGTTGTTCTGTTATTTCTTTAGGTGAAGTATTTCTTAACTACATCAACATTCATGGGACGTGGGAAATCCTCGCCATCCATAGTTTCAAGAATTAATACACCTCCAGAAAAGGCTTTCTTGACAACATATGGGCCTTCAAAATTGGGAGTCCACTTGCCCCTAGAATCAGCGTTAAAAGACATGATCTTCCTGAGTACGAGCTTACCTTCTCTGAATTCATGAGGCTTAACCTTATTATCAAAAGCTTTCTTCATTCTCTTCTGTTATAACTACCCATGACACAAAGCTGTCATTCTCTTCTCTTTGATCAAATTCAATTAGGCAAACCTGTTCTGAACCCATTCAGCATCTGACAACTTGGTTTCCATTATCACACACAAAGAGGGAATCTCAACCTTGATTGGGAGTACCGATTCCATTCCATACAAAAGGGAGAACGGGGTTGCTCCTGTTGAAGTGCGGACAAATGTCCGATACCCATGTAAAGCAAAAGGGAACATTTCATGCCAATCTTTATAAGTAAAAACCATCTTCTGGATGATCTTCTTGATATTCTTATTAGCAGCTTCAACAGCCTCATTCATCTTCGTCCTGTACAGAGATGAATTGTGATGAACAATCTTGAATTCTTCACAAAGCTCTGTCATCATCTTGTTGTTCAGATTCGAGCCATTGTCAGTGATAATTCTGCTCGGCACACCATACCAACATATGAGATTATTCTTAATGAAGCACACAACCACCTGCTTAGTAACATTAGCATATGAAGAAGCTTCCACCCATTTGGTGAAGTAATCAATTGCTACCAAGATAAAATGGTGTCCATTCGAAGCTTTGGGTTCTATCATTCCAATCATGTCAATACCTCGCATAGAGAAAGGCCACGGGGAAGAAATAACATTTTGAAGTGTCAGAGGCACATGAATATTGTCCGCATAAATTTGGCATTTATGGCACTTCTTTGCAAATTTGTAACAGTCAGATTCCATTGTCAGCCAATAGTAACCTTCCCTTAGCATCTTTTTAGCCATCGAATGTCCATTGGCATGAGTGCCAAATGAACCTTCATGAAACTCATGCATCAACATGTCTGCTTCGTGTCTATCCATGCATCTGAGCAAGACCATGTCATAATTTCTCTTGTACAACACATTTTCCCTCAGGAAGAAGCTGCCAACCAATCTTCTCAATGTCTTCCTATCTTTATTCGATGCGCCAATCGGGTATTCCTGAGTCTGGAGAAAATGTTTGATATCATAATACCAAGGTTTCTCATATGCTACCTCTTCTGTTGTAAACACATGAGCGGGTCTATCTAGTCGCCGAACCATAATTCGAGGTATATCATTCCAAGTATTCACTTGATACATAGAAGCCAGAGTTGCCAGAGCATCCTCCATTTGATTTTCGTCTCTGGGGATGTGATGGAATTCAACTTTATTAAATAAGGGTAACAATCTTCTAGCATAACCTTTGTAAGGGATCAAGCCGGGGTGACGAGTATCCCACCCTCCTTTAATCTGATTCACTACCAAAGCTGAATCGCCATAAACATCTAGAATTTTAATTCTGATATTAATAGCTTCCTCGAGACCCATGATGCAAGCTTCACATTCTGCCATATTATTAGTACAATCAAATGTCAACCTTGCAGTAAAAGAAATGTGTGGTCCATGTGGAGTGACAATTACAACACAATTCCTTTACCATAAGCGTTCACAGCTCCGTCAAATATCATACTCCAGCGAGATTTAGGATCTGGACCTTCCTCAGGAAATGGTTCATCACAATCTTTCACTTTCAGAAACATCACATCCTCATCGGGGAAATCATACATCACATACTGATAATCATCCACTGGTTGGTGAATAAGATAATCTGCCAACATGCTACTTTTAATAGCTTTTGAGTGTGGTATTCGATGTCATATTCAGATAACAGCATCTGCCACGAGAAATTCTCCCAGTAAGAGCAAGTGTTGTACCCCAAAATTTGCCCTCTCATTTTATCAACATTTCTCATCACAAGGCTCTTGGAACTCAAGATCAAGCTAGGGTTTGCTCTGCTCAAATACATCTCCTTACACTGTTGACCTAAATTAGGGTTTGAGTTTGCACAAGGATTTTTGGACCTTCAATGCTCAAATTTATTTTCATAATTCATATTGGACTCATAAGTTTGTCCATACCAAGTTTCAAGCCTAGAATCAAATTTTTGCCCAGTCAATTGGACAGTTGACCTAGAAATCAACTGTATTGGGGAAAAAGTCAATTTTGGCCAATTTACCGTCAAACCTCATGAATTTTGACCCACATAAACATTATGAACTCATATGAACCATTTTATCAAGTTTGGACCACAACTCCACAAGAAATTTGATCAGATCACCAAAAGGGCAAAATGGTCATTTTTAGGGTTTTGACTGTACAAAGGCAATTTTTGACTGTTTGACCTATCCAATGGCAAATCAAGCTCAACCATGGACTCAAGAACTAAATGACATCATCTTGACCTATTCAAAAAGTTCAAAATATCTCAAATGCATTGGATTGACAAATGAATTTTTCAGTCAACTGATCAAAATTTGACTGTATACTGAAAAGTCAAACTTTGACTTTTTGGTCAAAATCAAGTGCCAAAGGTCATTTTTCATCAAGATATGTCAAATTATGAAACTTGTACACCAAGAAACCAAAAATTGCAAATTAGGGTTTGAAATTGAAAAAATTCATAACTTATAATTTTTCTAAGTTATGAAATTTTCTTAATTTTTCCTAACTTTGTCCCCCATTTTAACCAAGATGCAAATGGATTCAAACAAAACTTAAAAAATGAAAGTTGTATTCCTCCACAAAGTCTACAACTTTGATTCACAAAGTTTTCTCAAAAGAAGCTTGGATCTCAAGTTATGATTTTTGGAACAAGGGTCCCTAAAACTTTTAACTTAGAGAAATTTTGCCCTACTTTAGGCAGGATTTTGCCCTATCTTCTTGGCCATTTTTCACATAGTTCCAATTGGAGTCTCAAGTTTAATTTCAAAGATGTATTATAGTGCATGTTTCAAGCTTTCCAAATTGTCAAAGAACTCCTCAAACACATTTGTGGTTAGGGAGAATCGAATGCTTGAAGTTGGCAAAAACTCACTTTGTATCCATGGCAAATACATGTTCATACAAGTTGCATTTTCAAACCAACATGCTTTGTACTTGTTTTCAGGCCTCTAAACCATTTTACACTCCTTAATTGAATTCAAATCCACTGAGCTAATTCATTATCATGGCCATTTGGACATTGCACACAAAACTAATCCCTATTTGGAAAAAGGTACATTTCCATTCTTGAAAAGTTATGCTTTATGTCAAACCATGATCTTTGAAGCATAAGGCCATATCTCTGGAGCCAAATCAAATCCACAAAATTGCAAGTATCAAGAGGATTGTATGCAGTATAATATAGGGCTTGTACAGGCCTGTATTCACAAAGAAGAAAACTTGCAAAATCCTCCCAACTTGAGAACCAACCATTGTTAGCTTAAACAAACATCACAAACATATTTCACACAACCCTTTGAGCAAGAAACACGAATGCTTGAGCCCCAAAACCTCCCATAGCCAGAAATCACCTTCTTTTGGCAAAATAGGGCAAGTGCTACAACTTGAGTGCCACAACTCATTTGGCTCGTGCGTTTTGCTCCTTTCCACTTCAAACACCTTCCATTCAACTCACTCAAGCTATCCCAAACCACCATTGCCAACTGTAACTCCATTTACAGTGTTCACCATTTTCATTTCAAGCTTGTGCAGGTTAAGTTCTAGGAGCTGATTCAGGGACGTTCAAGGCAAGCTAGCTATTGGAAAAGATCAAGTGAAGTTCAGGCAAGCTACCAGACACCTCAAAACTTGTTGAGAAGCTCTGCATTGTCCTACTCGAATCCAACTGAAACAGGTTTTTCATCACTTCTTATCTCTCTATTTAGGAACAATTAGCCTTAGGTTTGTGAATGAAAAATGTAGTATTCAATGCCATGAAGCCATACATATGCTCAGTTTTCATTTATATTAAGTGTGCTAGGAGAATTTCATCCATGAACATGTTGTAAAAACTAGGTCAGAATTTAGGGCCAGAGAAATTCTCTCTGGTCTTTGAGAGTTAGGATTAATGCTTTATATGGTTAGAATCGTGTTTAAATTCTCTACAAGTTTGATGTTGTGAGTTTTGGCAAAAGATCACGTTTCCAAGATGTTCAAGTTTGTATAACAGGCGCGCATTTTCAAAAGTCTGGAGGAAGAAGATGAAGTTGTTAGGCTAGGCTTGGCCTGCTTGCTTCTAACACCCCTCTTTTCAGTTTCACACCCCCTGGCCCAATTGCTTATATTTTTGCATTTTTGAATTTTTGTTTTCTTTTCTGACTTTGATATTTTATTTCCAAATATAATAAATGCCCAAAAAATATTTTTATAATTTTTTACATTTATTTGGTATTTTATTTTGATTTTTCTAACATAAAAACATTTTGAATACTTTCATAATTTATTTGAAAACTTGAAAAATATTTACATTTTATACTTTTATTTTTGTTATTTACTTTTATTCATATTAAAAATATTTTCTTAAATATATTTTATTTTTGTACATATTTTATTTTATATATATATATATATATATATATATATATATATATATATATATATATATATATATATATATATATATATATATATATATATATATATATATATATATATATATATATATATATATATATATATATATATATATATATATATATATATATATATATATATATATATATATATATATATATATATATATATATATATATATATATATATATATATATATATATATATATATATATATATATATATATATATATATATATATATATATATATATATATATATATATATATATATATATATATATATATATATATATATTTTTTTTTTATTTTATTAAATACTTAGAATAAAAATACCCCTTTTTAGATATATTTCTTTTTTTTACACATATTAATATATTTTTGTATATAAATAGTATATTATATTTATTTTCCTAAAGAAATTAGGGTTTACCTCTTTAACAAATAAAACTAATATTTTTTTATTTTTTTATTATTTTTTATTTCTTATACTTTTTTCACATTAAAAATACTTTACATACATAAACAAATAAAAAACTTCTTTTTTGCATAATACATTTTATTTAATATTTATTTATTTTGTTTATTTAAATATTGTACATTTAAAAATTGTTGCATTGTAAATTCAATTTGGATGTAATAGTAACTAGGGTTTATATTTCTTGTCAAATACTTCCCCTATTCAAAAATTGTACCCCCATCCCCATAATCATGTTGTAATAGCTTAGAATTTAAATTCTCGCACCTTTACGCTTTCAATTATGCCATGATTAGAGAATTAGAGTTTGTATGCCAAAACAATCAACAAATAGCTTGACCTAATCAAAGACAAAAATGCATGAAAAAACAAACACAATGCACACTTGCACCCCTAGGGTTACAATCCACTTGTTGCCTTCAAAAAATGGGCCATGGTATGCATGTTGGGTACTTTGGCAAAACAAAAACAAAACAAAAGATCATAGTCCCTCGATGACGCTATCTTGGTTGCCTAAACAAAAATGATCAAGTCCCTCAAGAAAATTTCCAAAGATACTTGACACAATTGCTATCATGGTCTATACGATGACCCGCGCCTGTCCCGTTTAACATCCTAACACAAGGTTGTTCACCAAATACAATGGTGAAACAACACTGTTAAAAGGGTTAAAAACATAAGAAAGATCTTTGAGTAAAATATGTTAGATAGCTCTTAGTTACTTGATCAAAAGCTTGCAAAAACATCCTTGCTATTTTCAAACACACTTCACAACAGAATTTTAAAACCCAATTTTCAAACATAGAAATCTTTCCAAAAGACAAAAAACACCTTTGTATACATTCAAACAAGAATCATTACAAAGGTTTCCACAATGATGGCCTCTTTTCAAAACATCTTTCAAAACCACACACAAAGCACCATTTCAAACAATTTAAAAGCAAAGGCAAGTGATCTAAACAAGTAACTAAGAGCCCTTGGATAACCATGGATGAAAAGGGTTCTAATACCTTCCCTTTTCATAATCTACTCCCTGAACCCAAGAAAACATCTCAAAGGTCTTTCCTGTGCTTTTTGACCTTTCCTTAGGATAAAATAAAAAGTTGGTGGCGACTCTTGCTAAACCGAAACATTTGCAAAGACAAACGCAAAATCCCAAGTCAGTTCTCCCACCGTATCACAACATGCTTTTCAAAAATGTACTTGATTGGATCCATCTTGGAGATCAACCAAGTAGTGTGATTCAACATATACTGCCGCAAACTTTTTTCCGCCCAGGCCAGAGCACAACATGTCTTTTCCAGCATGGAATATCGCGATTCACAATCAGTAAACTTTTTACTGAGATAATAAATGGCATACTCTTTCTTCCCTGTTTCATCTTGCTATCCCAGAATACAACCCATGGAATTATCCAACACTGTCAGATACATAATCAATGGTCTTCCTTCGACAGGAGGGAGCAAGATAGGAGGTTCAAGCATATATTCTTTAATACTTTCAAATGCCCTTTGGAAGTCATCTGTCCACACGCAACCTTGATCTTTATTTAACAACTTAAAGATCAGTTCACATGTTGCAGTAATGTGGGAAATGAATCTGGAGATATAATTCAAATGCCCGAGGAACCCTCTGACTTTCTTTTCGGTTCTCAGTGCTGGCATTTCTTGAATTGCTTTGACTTTATATGTGTTAACTTTAATCCCTCTCAGGCTAACAATGAAACCCAAAAATTTCCCTAACCAAACACCTAAGGTACATTTATTTGGATTCAAGCGGAGACGATACTTCCTCAAATGCTAAAACAACTTCAACAAATATTCTACATGCCCTTCTTTAGTCTGGGATTTAGAAATCATGTCATCAACATATACCTCAATTTCCTTGTGCATCAGATTATGGAATAGGGTTGTCATATCCCTCTGGTACGTTGCACCAGCGTTCTTCAACCCGAAGGGCATCACTCTGTAACAGAATGTTACCCGAGGTGTGATAAACGTTGTTTTTTCCATGTCCTCAGGGGCCATCCTTATTTGATTATACCCAGAAAATCTGTCCATGAACGAGAAAACTTTGAATTTTGTTGTGCTATCCACTAATATATCAATGTGTGGCAATGGAAAATCATCTTTAGGACTAGATTTATTTAGATCTCTGTAATCTACGCACATGCGAAATTTTCCGTCTTTCTTCGGTACTGGGACAATATTGGCAATCCATTGAGGGTACACTGATGTCACAAGAAAACCGGCATTAATCTGCCTTAGAACTTCTTCTTTAATCTTCACCACCATATCTGGGTGAGGTCTTCGCAACTTCTCTTTGATTGGCGGGCACTCTGGCTTCAGCGGCAGGCGGTGCTCTATAATATATGTATCTAGACTAGGCATATCTTGGTAAGACCAAGAAAAAATATCCACATACTCTTTCAACATCTCAATCAACCTACTCTTCACATCAGGATGCAACAATGCTCCAATCTTGACTTCCTTCAGATCTTCTTCTGAACCCAAATTGATTACTTCCAATGGCTCTTTATATGGCTGAATGGCATTCTCCTCGCGCTCAAGCAAACGTGAGACCTATTCCGGAATCTCATTATAGTCTTCTTCTTCGGCCCCATACACAGGACATTCAAAGTTGGGAGAGGGTGCATGGTCATTGTATTCAACAGGTTTTTTAATTAACTGCACATATGATTTATGATTGCTTTTAGAAACTGACACATATAACAAGTGATCATGGAGATTGAATTTCAGATTATTTATTTTGAAAAGTTTTTTCTGATTACCATTTTCCAAGAAAAAATCAAAAAATGAAAAACACAATTTGGGAAACAAAGACAACTTTTATTATTGATTTTAAAAATCAAAGCAAACCGATAAGCCCATACAATATCAATACTTCCACCTTGGGAATAGTGAAAGCTTTTCAAAAATATTAACAAAAAACAAATTACTTTGAAACATGTATGCAAGAGGGAACATCAATGGTGATCCAGTTCTGAACCCTAACTACGTGTGTCACATAATTTGGAATTTCTGGTTCTGCTTCATCTTCCACAATGGCATTAATCCCGGAAATAGTTGGATGAAGATAACCCCCACTACAAAAGATGTCTTGATACTTGCTTGCAGTAGACTTCAGCTTCATGCTCTTACCTTTATCATTCTTCACAGAGAACCCCAAGCTAGCTCTATCCTTGTTTACAGATGGATCAACAATATGTCCCCATACTTCACTATGGCCATTATGCACAACCTTATGCACATCCTTAAACTAAGCAATAGAATTCTCATTTCCTCTTATATGATCAACAGATAAAGCTTGGAACTGGGTTCCAACAGCAGCTTCATCTGCCTCCACAATGCTGAAAGAGGACAAATGAGATATCGATAATGCATGTTCTCCATTTATAATTACCACTTTTCCTTCACGTACAAACTTCAACTTCAAGTGTAAAGTAGAAGTGACAGCCCCCGCCTCATGTATCCATGGCCATCCCAGCAAGCTGCTATAAGCGGGTACAATATCCATGATCTGGAAAGTAATCTGAAACAAATTTGGGCCTATATGAATAGGCAAGTCCGCTTCACCAATAACAGATTTCCTTAATCCATCAAACGATTTCACAATAATTCCACTTAGGCACATGGGCGTTCCTTGATATTTAAACTTCATAAGTGTGCTCCTCGGTATAATGTTCAATGCGGTATCTTGACATTCGGAACCAAGCATAAATCATTCACATTCTTCCCGAACAATTCCTTTCCCCTGAGGGCCTTCATCTCCCTCTACATCTTGTCAAACTGCTCTTGAAAATCATCCATTCTATCATAAAGACTCAAGTCTTCACTTGGTGAAGGAAAAGGACGATACATATCATCATTAGTAAATGGAACCATATCCACCGAAGGAGGTGCAGCAGGAGCAGAATGCACCACAGGAGGTGCAGGAGTAACAGTAGTCTGAATAACTGGAGTATCTTAAGGACCAAGATTGAAACCTTCAGGCACATAGTTCTCTGGCATTCCCCATGGATAACCTTGATGCATGCGATTCTGAACAATAGTTAGAGTAGCAGACACAGGAACAGTCGGAGCTTTAGTAGTAACCCTTGTTGGTTGAGGTTGAACACTCGGTGGCTTATTCTGAGCAGCCACCAGAGATTCCATCAGAGCAGTAAGGTTGGCCATGCAGGCCTTCAGAGCAGAAACTTCCTCGCGCAGCTCGCAATTCTCTTGTTCTAAGTTGTCCATCTTCCTTCTGAAATTAGCTCGAGTATTATAGTGGTGAGACAGCTTGCTATTGAAGTAAAGAAGCTTGGTAAGATACCTGGATATGCATAACAAATGTAAGAAATATCTGCAATATGATGCATGATATGCAATGCACATGATTTATTTTATTGTTAATATTTCAAGGGACCTAAAGATTTATAGACACATTGCAAATATCAAAGTAATAACACATTTGAAATACTGAAATTTTTTATTATAACTTCAAAATGGATTACAAGTTTCAATAATCCCAAGTACAAGATGAAAGTAAAGTCTAAAACCCTAAGAAGCAAAGCTGATGAAGATCACTCTACACGCTGACGCTTCCCTGTAAGTCTGACAATCTGAGCCTTCAACCTCTGGTTCTCTTCCACATATCTGGTGACGACCTCCTTCCAATCACCTGAATCATGAATTGAGCAACTAACATATGATTGAGGCTTAGGATAAAATAAATCCCTTTTCCTTTCCATTGTCTCTACATCCCGACTCTCAAGAATCTCAATCAAGTCTTCTTTCTCCTTTAAGTCTGCTCTATAGGAAATCAATAAAGTTTAGCACTTATTCTTCCAAACATCCTTTTTCTGCTGCATCCTGACCAAAGCAAGTTGTAGCTCTTCCACATCATCCAATAAGGGAGAAGTGGTCTTCACAAAAAATCAGGCATAGGTGATTCCTGGGAATACCGCATCTTCAATTGAATAGCTCTCATTTGGACCCACTGAAGATAAGGCTCCAAAGGAACAGCCCCCTAGGTCCTAAGTCTTTCCTACTCTTCCTATGAATGTGACGCCAGGCCTTCACAATCTGCTCCCTAGCTTCCTTATGGTCTTCTCCCTCCTTCAGGAAGAAACTACTCAAATGAATACTATTTGGTTTATCCCTCATCGGATAACCAAGTTGTCGTCGTGCAAGAATAGGGTTATAGTTAATTCCTTCCTTTGTACCAAGAAGAGGTACATTGGAGAAACTACCACAACTGTCGACAATCTCTATATCCTGGTAAGCTCGATGATACCAATCAATATCCGAGTGAGTAAGTGCCAAGATCTTAGGAGCCCAACATGGTTCCTTCCTAACATCCCAGAAAGCATCAGACTGAGGCATATGAGAAATAAATAACCGGTACAACAGAGGCATGCAACAGATAATCATCCCCCTATGATAAGAATTCTGAAGATGAATAGAGTAATAAGCATCACCCAACAATGTAGGAACTGGGTTTCTAATCATGAAGATCCTGATAGCATTGATGTCAACAAACTTATCCATATTAGGAAATAAAAACAACCCGTAAGCAACTAGAGCAAAGATGGCCTCAAAAGCGATTGTACTCTTCATCCTAGCAAATTACTGAGCTTTCTACAATAATAATTGAGCTGGTAATCCTCTAATTCCTCATTTAGTAGTCATATGGGCCTCAACCTCAGACTTCCCCAGATGGATCAAAGCAGCAATCTCGTGTGGTTTTGGCTCACCCTTCAAACCAGTAAAAGGAATACGATCGGTAATAGGTAAATCCAATAGATAAGAATACTCCTCTAGTGTAGGAATCATCTAATAGTCAGGGAAAGTAAAGCAATGATACATCGGATCATAGAACTGGGCCAAAGTCGAGAGAATACCATCCTTCATCCTAAGCTTCATGAGAGGAATGATGGATCCATACTTCTTCCGAAAATCCACAGAACACTCGACCTCGGGAATTAGACTAATCAACTCATCTATCTTGGGATCTTTGAAACTGTATTTTCCGGTCTTTCTTTTTCCAGAATCCATGGTTAAAAGGTACCTGAGATATTCACAAATGGTCAACTTTCAAGTCCCTTGAAATAAAATTTCTTCAAAAGATGCTTATGAGTGCATGGATGCATGATGCAACAATCACACACAAGATCACACACATAGGGTTCATAGGTTCAACGTCACGAGCACGAGGTCGAAGGTACTACCCATAAGGTATGGTCTAAAAGTTATCACCCGCCGAACAATGTTCTAGAGGTTCCCAAAGTCTACATCCTTCCTTCAAATATTACCAACTTCCTGGTTAACTTAGTAATTAGTAATATTCTCAAGAAAAACTCGTCCAAGCATAGTATTGCGCGATAAATATTTTCGGATTACTCCATCATAGCTTCCGCACCACACCTAAAAGGCCAAAATGGGTTAGGTATTCTACGGTCCTCAGCTTCAGCAGGCTCCCAGGTCGAAAGTAGTAGGTCTACCCGATTACTCGGTAAACGACACTACAGTCAAAGGGGCCACCACTGAGTGGGGGATCTCATGACTCCTTTTTTGGGATTACTCCCTAAAAGTTAACATGACTATGCCGCCCTTCCTATATTAAAGTTTTCCAAAGTCCGGGTATAGGACTTATAAGTAATCACCAAGCACCCTGAAAATCAAAAAAATCCAGACAAACATATATACAACATATAACATATAAACAACAATAGCACATATACAGATATAAACAAAGATAGGTTTAACCCACTTAGGGATGGACCAGCAAGAGGTCAATATTTCCCTAGTGAAGTCACCATTTTTTCTGTAGTGGTAGAAATGTTTAAGACTAAGCCATTAGATTGAATAGAATTATACATATCAAAATAAAAATCGCCACCGCGCTTTATTGTTTCCAAAGGAATGGGAAAAGAGCGAATAACCCAAAAAGAGGGGGAAATATTCAAGGTAAAGGGATTGGTTATGTAAAGGGAAGGTATTAGCACACTAAACATCTATGGTACTCCGCAGGAACCTCTTTGTAAAATCTGTATATTTTGGCTATACAATGTTGTATGTAAAATAGACGGTGGAGGTGAGAAAAGAAATAAATTTTTTATGATTTTTTGCACCCTCCGCGGTTACGAACCTTTAGTGCCTACGTACCACCTTCCGTGCAATAGGGGATCAGGGTACACGTAGTTCCTCTTTTGAAAATTTTAAAACACAAGTTTGTTGGTTAATTTTATGAGATAAGACATCATCGTCATTGTCCGTGTGGAAAACATACTTACTACCCACAATCATGAGAAAGGAGAATTTGCATCATCTCAAAGTGGAGGATATGGCTTGGATTTTAAAATAAACAATACCTTACTCAACACCCAAGTGGAAATATATCTTTTCACTACATATTATAGAAGTATAGTTGTTTGCATCACTACAAGGATTGACAAGAGTCTAATCTTTTGAGAAAAAGTTTTAAAATAAAAAGCCAAAGTGGAAAAATAGTTTGAAATGAGATTGATTGACTTTTAGTCTTCTCACAAAAAATGTCAAGATATTATTAAGTTGATTTAAGTTTATTTATGAAAAGGTTTTAAAAATGCATGGATCTAAGTCCAAGTTTATTATGAAAGAGGTTCAATTTTAAAAACAAGAAGAGTTTTCTAAAGGAGGAGGAAGATTTTTGAAATTAAAGAAGATGGGAGGAGAAGAAGAGACTATCATAAAGCATAAGGTAAAATCTAGGGATAAAAACCATCTAACCAATAAGAAGCCAATACTTGACATTATGAGTCAATATAGAATTCCCATTCCTTGGATTGAAACCAAACAAGCAAAGATATTAGACCTCTTGAGAGAACCAAACTTAAAGTGTATTAAGTCTTCACAAAATTTTGGCAGAGTAACAACTGTATACGAGTGAATTCCAGATTACAAACAAAGTATGTAATCACAATAACCTGCACACAAAACAAACAAACAACCCAATGTCTTGAGGTAGATTCTAAGAACTCCAGACAAAATATCAATTAAGGTCACAAGATCTCCAACATAGGCCAAGGTTTCTAATCCTAAGTCCAAGAAGTCGAATACTCCACAATACGAAGGATAGTAATGAAATAGTCTAAGTATCATTAAAACTTTTTATGGTTCGTGTTGATTATTAGGTGTTTTCAAAAAGAAAATAAAAGCTCAAGTGAGCAAAATAAAAATGACAAGAAAATAAATACTCAAGTGAGAAAAGATATAAAGTAGGATGAAATGTAATGCTTAATTTAAATGGTACATAAAGCATAAAAATAAAAGCATAAAGTAAAAACAATTTAATAATTAGTGGTTAGTTGGATGACCATCTCGAAACTTGCATTTGGAACTCATTAGAGGATTGGTAGAATCAAAGCCTCCACACAACAAGTTGTATTTGCTTTTTGTCAAGTATATCATCCATTAGGGATCCTCACAAGTACCATTTAATGATCAATAATGTTTAAGTGATCCAAGTTTACCAAAAGTGTTGTAGATCCATTATAGGATTGATAGAACCAAAGCCTCCACATAATGAATCTCAAGTTTATTGGATCAAAGAGATCAAATTAACATACTTGGGCTTACAAACATAAGTATGGGCCACGAATGATCATTTATTCGAATCGGGACAAAATTTAGCGCTATGTTAAGCAATCGTAAATGGACTTATATAGAAGTCACACCTATTTAGAGATCGGTCAATAGAAATCTATGCACCATTTGTTTTAAGACATGATATAGAGATGATGCTCCAATAACACTTAGTGCAATAAGAAAGGGACAAGATGAAGAGGGGTGGGAAAGAATATACAAACCACATTTGAATTAAATTTTAATCAAACTATTATTAAAATCATTCATCCATTTTTATGGAGTTAAACTCAATAGCATGGATCCAATGATGTTAATAAAGTTCATGATCAAAAATTCAATCCAAGATCAGCTAGAAAATAATCACAAAATAATATTGCATTTAATATATACATATTAAAAAGGGTTTTGAAATGTTTTAAAATAGAAATAAGGGATAAGAATATCAACTATGTTCAAATTAATCAAGAAATATTAAGTAAAACCATAGAAAAATCAGAAAAGGACTCAAATATTTTTATAAAATTTTTGGTAATTTTTTAAAGTCAGAAACTATTTTTAAAATTAAAAGAAATGAGTAAAATAAACCAAAAATGATAAAATAAAATAACAAAGTCAGAAATAAAAAAAAAAGAGGTCACCAATATTTGTCACAATACCATTGGATCATTCAATATTTTTTTAGAATTTAAAAATGCATAATAGTATTTTTAAACATTTAAAACAATTCAAATAAAGTGAAAATTTATAAAGAACATCAAAATACAAAATAGAATTGTGAAAAAATAAAAATCAGAAAGATAAAAATCAAAAATATTTTTTATAATTTTTTCAGTTTTTTGGACTAAAAATGAATTTTCTATGATTTTTGAAGTTTAAAGCAATTAAATATAAAAATTAGAAATAAAAATTAGAGATTCAAAAAATATGTGGACCATTGGATGAGAGTCAAAACACGTTAGTGCATATCATGGTCATTACTGAATAAAACATAAGATCAAATATAAATTAGAGATTCAAAAAATACAAATGGCACGCCATCATTGGTTAGAAGATGACACGTTGGTCATCTTCAATCTCAAACCAGTCCCAAAAGCAGGTTGCTCAATCTGTAAAATTAGAGCACGAGACCTATGTCATTCGCTTCGTCTCTTCAAGATGAAGACAACCACACCTTTGCGAAAAATTTATATAAAATGTAGCTCAAGCAATTTGGAAGAGAAGTTTTGAAAACAGATTTGAAATTTCATGGTTGAAATGTGTTTCCAGATAAAAGCAAGTGTTGTGACTAGAACCAGGGCAACGAGAGCTTCACAATGATATCAAAGTTTTGAAGAATTGATGGAGAAATCTACCTATTTAAGTTGAGTTGCAGAGCTCTGAAACTGGACTTCTATGGATCAATATAGGTCACGATTCTTGAAGGTAATTGTATGGTTAGCTTCAGGGAAGATCAAGGAAGGTGAATTGATAGAAAAAATGGATTGAAAAAGGCTTGAACATTGATTTTGAAGTTGCGGAAAAATGAGTTATGGAGCAACTTTGGCAGGGTTATTCTGGTTATTCAAGCTTGAGGAAATCCATGAGGGATGACCCTCTATTTATAGGGAATCAAATGGAATGTTCAAGCGTGTGAAATGATGAAGTTTGGAGGGAAATCGTGTGAAGTTCCAAACAAGAAAAGTGTGACTTCTATTTTGACCAAAACTCTTCCAAAACACACATTTTGCTATGCTAATCACTTCTGGAAGTTCACTAAACATGTTTAGAAGCAAAAATGCGCAGAAAAAATGTGTTTAGAAGCTAAATCAAGGATTTCAAATTCTGACTTTTGAAGAAACTTCAGTTTTAAGTTACCAAGTTCAAATCAATGGCATTCTCAGCTGAAGGGGTCTTAGGGCATGATTCTTGATGCTTTAGAAAGATGAGATTACAAGCTTTGCAATGTGAAAAGAATGGAATCAAATGGATGTTTGAGTTGAAAGTTGCAATGAGTCAAAGTTGGGAAAAAAGGTTGACTTTCCATACTTAGAAATATTTCAAGTTTTTCTTCAAAAGTGACCTATAATATTTTGCATCCAAACATGGCCTTCCACTTTGAATTTGCTCTTGACCAAAAAATATGGCATGAAATAGACCTCTTGAATGACATTTTGAAACTTGAACCATTCAAAATCTCCATAAATTAAGAGAGTTATGAATTGTTGAAGTTGGCAAAAGATCATGAAATGACCTATAATATTTTGTATCCTTAGGGCATCTTCCATCCACTTTCTCACTTTCCACATAAAATAAGGAAAAAATTTCACATCCCTAAGATCATTGTGGAAAAAGAGTGGGCTTAATGTGATATAAAATGACCAAGTTATGATCATTTGAATTCACACATGGGAAATTGGGGGTTCATCTGGAGGACTTCTAATCTTTCTTCATCATCAAGTTTCTTCCACCTGAAAACTCCTTGAAACTTTTGAAGTGGTTTGTTGATAACCCTTTGAAGAGAAGGATATCTTTGGAATCACTAAAAAATACCAAAAGATGAGCAAGATATACTTCTTTGATGTTCAAAACCCTAGCTCCTAGATCAAGAAAATGCTTTGAGGAACTTTGACAATTTTGAACAAACTTCTTGTACCAAAATTTTTCTTTGTAAATAGAAGTTGTTGAGGATGATAATGAGAAAATTTCTCACCACGTGGCCAGATATTGGCCACGTGTCGCTCAGAAACGTGATATTTTGGTGAATCGCGCGGGTTTTAATATTCTGATATAAAATATTAAATTAAATTATGTGGTGAGAAGTGTTTTTTAGGTATATAACTTAAAGATGTGATTTAATGTAAATAAATATTATATTTTTACATGAGTTTAAAAATAATTAAATATGTTATAATAATAAATAAATACACCATATTATAAAAATAAATAAATAAATATATATATATATATATATATATATATATATATATATATATATATATATATATATATATACATATATATATATATATATATATATATATATATATATATATATATATATATATATATATATATATATATATATAGAAAAATAAATAAGTAAATAAATATAGAATGAATTTATAAGAGAAAATAAAAAATAAAATAGCTAGGGGTGCAAATTATATCAGAGTAGCAAAATTGGGAGGTTTAGATAGAAAGGGCCTGAATTCAGGCCCAAAAGACCAGGGGGTACGTGTTATACACTCAGTAGCAAAACATGGGTGTCAATACGATGGGGCTTGAATTTAGATTTTTGAATTCATGCCCAATGGCCTGGGGGGTGTTGAAAAGCATTTATGCTAGAAAAAATGCAATGGAAGATGGGTGCAATTAACGATGGTCCTAGCCCTAGGGTTCTAAGTCCGTTTGGACTTGGTGAAGGTGCGTGTATCAGGCTTATCATGGGTGGATGTTTGAGGCCGCGTGATGAGGATCGAATGGATAAGGGCGAGGGTATATGGTTGTTATGATGGGGGACACACACAAGATGACGTTAACGAATTTATTATGTTAAAACAAAAAAAAATCATTTTCTCAATAACCCTCTCTCTTTTATGTCTTCCTTCATCACCTCTTCTCCCTCTCTTTCTCTCTCTCTCTCTCACAGTAGAAAATCGTGAACCCTATCCCCAAACCCTAATGGCGGCGGCACCGTTTTCCTCACCTAGCCCTCCAAATAGAACCCCACCCAAAACACAACGACATTGATTTGTAAAGAAAACAAAAAAAGAAAAAGAGTTGAGTGATTCGTTACCCATGATATCGCAATCTGTGTTGCTCTGAGATTTGACTTTTTGGCTAATCTCACCCTTTCTGTTCGTTTCGCAGGTGTTGGGGTCACGACAAAGGTGGCGATGATTCGGATGCGGAACGGTTGAGGATGAAGCGGATTGATGGAGCTTTTCACAAAGATTTCGATTATTTTGGTTCTTACTGTATTTTCTTTCTGTACTTTTTCGTTTTTACCCCCCCTCCCTTCTCGTTCTGCAATCGCTTTGCTTTATAGCAATTTAAGATTAGCAATTTAGGAAATTAGTTAATTAGGTTTTTAGATTTTAGGAAGGTTTTGAAGTTGTTTGTGATTTTAGTTCTAGATTTAATTAGGGTTTTCTGATTTAGGAATTAATTTGAAACATTGCCTATAAAATATAAATGCTGTTGATTCTGTATTTCTGCCATTGAATGATATTTCCAAATTTGTTAAAATTTGTTTATTTTTTAAAATTTAAGTCATTTCCAGATTCGTTAAAAAATTGTTCTCTATAATTTAAGTTGTTTCCAGATTTGTTTAGGATCCGTTTCTATGTTTTAATGGCCTTAGAACACTATTTTTCTTTCATGTGCGCAGACGCATCTCTACAGTACTCGTTCATGACAAAGAATTTGGCCATACATTTTATTTTTATGTCTTTATTGGGCCAACAAGTTAACCTCAGGCCTGGTCATGCGCTGTTGTTTTTTTTATCCAATGAATAAACTTTTTCAGATTTGGACCTATAAGAAAAAACTTGTTTTGGGCTTTTAAGCAATACTTGTTTTGGGCTTTGTACCAAAAACACCATTTTTAAACACTAAACCAATCTGAATAAAAAAATAAAGTAGTTTTCAAAACAAATTTAACAAAAAAAACTTGCAATGGGCCCATGGAGTTTTGGGCCTGTTAGCTCAGAAAAAGTAAAAAACACTTTAACAATTAAAAACATTAATCGAAAAACAAAGTTTTCTCTAAAAAAGAAAAATGGGCCAGGTGTCTTGGTTATTGGGCCTTCAAATGGGCCGTGAGAAAGAATCATTTGTTAAAACTCTTGTTTTTAATAATACTCAAATAATGTAATACTAAAAAAATAGAAAATTCGATGGGCCTTGCTATTGGGACCTCAAAGAGGAATTATTTTGTACACCCAAAAAACAAAGAATGAGATTTCAATGGGCCCTTGACCCAAAAAAATTTGTTCACCTCCTTTGATTAGAAATACACCTCCCTTAATTTGGAATAGACTTTTATTAGAGCTTAATGGGCCATCAGATATTGATGGTCCATTTTGGAATGTTACACCCCTCTTTGATTTTAAATACCCCTATAAAAGTAAAAACAAAACAATATAATTTATTTAAAGAAAACTTAAATATAATTAAGGGTAGGGAAAATTTGGGGTATGACAGTACTCAATCTCTATAGGAGCGGGAACACCAAAACCCGACACAATGACTTTCACCCCCACTTCAGAGTATTTAGGCCTCGTAGAATCATTATCGGAGAATATACCTTCATCAGAAGAAAAGAACTCATTAGTAGAAACATGTTCATCATCATACATGGTTTCAATTGAGTAATCTTCAATCACATTAACTCAATTGAAATCGTATCTATTGCATGTGATTCTGATAGTACCATTTTATATAAATAATTGAACACATTTTCTTACGATAAAACAATCACGAGAATCCCTAGAGAAGATCTGACAGGACCCATAATGATGTTCTTCTTGGCCACCCATATGACAAAATATAGCATGCAAATGTACCAGATCATCATTCATGTAATTCACATCAAAAATATGGAATTCACCAGGACATCCATAAACCACATTCACCTCTTCTTCATATTAACCCTTGGTATGATTATGTGGGTAAGACCTTCGTCCATCATTTCTTGAATACCAACTCTTACTTTATCACATCCATGGATATCTGTACTGCAAATACTACAACCAGCATGGTCATGTGTATAATAGCTGAATTTACAGAGATCAACATGCATCTTCACTAAATCACCCCTGACCAGGTCGATATCAAAAATCCAGAAATCTCCAGGACATCCAACAACCATATTTACAGCATTCCCACATCCATGTTTGGGTAGTGGATTATCCTTCACATTAGGACCAACATCTTTAAAAGACAAGAGACCGGATCTCATCATCTTTTGGACTTCATACTTCAAGGGATAATAGTTTTCAATGTTATGCCCCGGGGCTCCTGATGAAAAGCACAAGTCTGATCCGCCTTATAATACCATGGTAAAGGTGAAGGTATATCAGGGGGAGACCTAGTCTGCACCAATTTCTTCTGAATCAAATCCAGAAGCAACTCTATATAACTCATTGGAATAGGGTCAAAAGCTTATCTCTTCAGACCTTGCCCTTGATTACCTTGAGGCAGTTCTCTTTGATAGGAAACAACAGTCAAAGCTACATTGACAACTTGAATCACAGAAGCAACTTGTTATTGGTATTGATGACGTTTTCTCAGAGGTCTAAACTTTCTTTCCTCAACGACAACATTTGTTTCACTTTCTTTCTTTCTAGAAAACCCATATGATGATTTCTTTGTTCCTTCGTCTTTTGTCAATCGCCCTTCCCTGACAGCTTCTTCTAGACGAACACCCATACTTACCATCTTAGTGAAATCACTTGGTGTCGTGACAACAATCCTTTCATAATAAAATGATCCAAGGGTTTTCAGGAACACCTTGGTCATTTCTTGCTCTCCCATCGGGGGTACCACTTGGGCAGAAACTTCGCGCCAACGATGCGCATACTCTTTTAATGACTCCTTATCTTTCTGGGCCATCATGTTGCAACTGGTTTTTAAATCAGAGTCGCCACCCTTAATTTTTATCCTAAAGGAAGGCAGTATAAAGGAATAACCCTAAAGTTCAAAGATTCTGAATTTGGACTCGATTTTAGCCGAGGGGAAGGTGTTAGGCACCCCTTATCTACCTTGTTCGCAAGGATACTAGGTTTAGACGCGCGATTTTAGGAAAAGGGGTTTTTAATATTTTTTAGGAGAAAAGGGTTTTCATTTTTTAATAGGGGAACTCACCACAATTTTCATCGTATGCCTACGTGTCCTCTTAGGAGGAATCAGAGTCTCATTTCATAGTTCACGGTTGATTTATGTTTTTTATGGATTAAGAAGATATTTTCATTTTCCGTATGCTTAGTCTAGGTGTCGAGAGTAGCAAATATTTTTAGACAAAGCGCGCGGTTGATTTAAATATATTCGCAATCCTTTTTGAAAGTTTTTTATTGAATTAATTTGATTTATGAAAATAAATGATGGTTGGTTGAAATATTTTTTAGAGCTTTAATTGTGAAAACATATCTTATTAGATGCATGATTTAAAAAAAGATTTCTAATGCAAAAAAATAAAATATATTTTTTATTAGTTGAAAATAAATAACTTTATTTATAATAAATAATAAATATACTATTAAAACATAAATATAAAATATAAAAATAATAACTATAATAAAATAATAAAAGAAAATTAAATTAAAACGCAATGGGGTGTAAATATAATTGAGGTAGTAAAATAAGGAGGTGTTAAAAATAAGGGGCCTAGATCCAGATATTGGATCTAAGGCCAATTTGCATTGGGAGGCGCATATTGCATTAGGCAAGCAAAAATAGGAAAACGCATGGTGTGGGTAGCATTGGCCTTGGCCCAGAAATTATATGAAGGGCCCATGAATAGATTTGAGATCCGTTCGGATCGTATAGAGACGAGCGTACGACCTAATGGTGGGTATTCGCAATTAGGGACATTAGAAGGTGATCGAACGGTTGGATGGGTGAGGGAGTATGATGTGGATACATGAGAGTGCAGGGGATCACGTATCTATATATTGGCCACGTGTCCCCATCATCAATATACAGAGGGAGAGTATATCTCTTTCTTTTTTATTTCCCTTCATTCTTTCATTTATTCCTCTCTCGTGTCTCTCTTCTTTCTCTCTGACCTCACGCACAAATCAACAACACAACGAACCCTAAATCAAAACCAGATTCGGAAAAGGTGTTATTCTTATCCCTACCCAGATTTCGGTGGCGCCACAACAACCAACCCTCAAAAATCCCCTAAATTGAACCCCTCCTCGCTGTTAATCCTCGTCAGTTCTTCTTCTCTGATCTTGATAGCTAATCATTCTCCCTTCTGGTTTTGTATGTTTCAAAGGATGATGGTGAGAGCACGACGACGTCTTTAGGAGAACGAGGGTTTCAGATGTCGAAACCCTCAATTGGAGCAGTGATGGCGGTGGTTGAGTCCTCCTGTCCTTCTCCTCTACTATGATAATTTCCTCCTCTCTGTAATTTTTGTAGTGATTTTGTTCCCTTTTGTCCCTCTTCCCCCCTCCCCCTAAACTATTCTTCACTTAGGTACTTATATCTTTTAGGGTTTATCTATTTTAGGAAATGATATAAATTTATCATTACTGAATCATCTGTTTAAGAAATTAGGAATTTAGAAATTACCCGTTTCTTTATTTGGCTTGACTGTATAGACTTTTGATTTATGTAAGATATATGTCTGATTTTGTATTGATTGAAAATCATTTTATTTCTGTTTATAGTTTGATTATGTCTCTGTCTTAATGCTTTGATTTATGTTTTTTAACCAAATGTTCTGTGAAGGCCTCTGAATAAGGAAAGGAAAAAAATTGAATTTGTTCGTGATTTGAACAGTAGGCGCTTTAACCAAAAAACATGTGTTTTTTCCAATTGATTGAAACAGTGAATGTTTTCACGTTTTGGGCCATTCATTTTTGTTTTGTTTTGGGCTTGCAATGGGTTTTGGGTTATTTTTGGTTGGGCCACAAAATATCTCTTGTTTTGGGCTTATACGTTAATAAATCTTAATCAGTAAACCAAGTTTTAATTAAGCTTTTTAATAACATGTTTTAATTATAGTTAAATTTAGTAAAGTATATAACAATAATTATTATAATAAAATAATAGTAATAATAATAATAATAATAATAATAATAATAATAATGTTGCAACCAAACATTTTTTTTCAAAGCAAATCCAAAAAACTTGTAATGGGTCATATTGTTTTATTTCATTGGGCCTTATATAAAAAAAATATGTCCATACTTCCTGTTGTACCCCAAAATTTTCCCTCTCTTTTCTAAAAAAAACATTTCACAAAGGACCTCCAATGCTCAAGGATTCTCAAGGAATTGATCAGACAAAATCACCTCTGAAACACTGAGACCACAAATTAAGGTTTTGACTAAGAACAACTCATCATTGACTTTTGACCTAATGTACGATTTAATGGCTTGAAGCATAATCTCAAAGACTCAAATATAACATGTTGACCCAATTCTATGTCTTAAAACATTTCTCAAGATCAATTGATTGATAGCTGAAATTTGGTCAACTGATGAAAAAGTCAACTGTACACTAAAAAGTCAAACTTTGACTTTTTGGTCAATATTAAGTTTCAAAGATCAAAATTTATCAAGACATTCAAGAATATCAATCTTGATCATCAAGAAGTCAAGAAAGTCAAAAGTCAATTTGAAAAGTCAAACTTTTCAAGACTTAAAGATTTTTCTAAGTGTCTTTGTACATGGTAATTCCACTACTTCATGCCAATTTTTCACCAAGAAGCATGATGATTCAAAGGAAACTTTCAACATAAAAGTTGTATATCTTGATGAATTCTACAACTTTGTATTAGAGGGTTTATGTCCAAAAAGCGCTTAAATTTGAAGATATAAGCCCATGAAGTCATGATATTTTCATCTAACACTTAGAGAAATTTCTAACAGATTTTGATCAGGATTTTATTCCAACTTCTTGGAACTTTTTCATATAGTTACAAGATGATTTTGTCAAAATGGACAACATGAAATTTATATAGGATGTTTCAAGCTTTCCAAACATCCAAGAGCATGGATTTGTCATACTTAATCTAGGAGATTCAAGGGCCTAAAGTTGGACATCCATTATTGAGTTGCAAGTCATTTTGTTGAAGAACAAATTATCCAATTTGCATGATGTGCTGCATAATCTTACTTTGCAGGCCTTGTGACTTGAAAATTTATCTATAATCAGATGTTTACACAATTTATTGAACCATTATCCAAGTGATTCAAGTATTGTCCGTTGCATCATTCCATTTATGGCCCAAAGGCACCATTACCATTCACATAAAGCAAGCTTTATGCAATTGTAAACTCCTTAAGCCTATCAATTGTTTCCTCTAGACATACATAATGCCAAAGTAAGAAGCAACATATCTAAAAGCCCCTAGCAACTTCAGACCATACTTGTACCATGCATTGGAACACCAATTTTCACATAACTTGGTTGTTTCATCTCAACCAAACAAGAATTTTGACAATTTGTAAAACAAACTCTCTCATTCTCTCAAACCTCCTCTATAAATAGATAGGTCATTTTCAAGCCAAGGGGAAGAAGTTTTGGTTGTGTAGACAAGCCCTCAAAAATCTCATACTCTCAAAAAGCCATAACTGTCCACAAAACCTCCACTCTTGAGTTTAGAAACCAAAATATTCAAATCTCCCAAACCTTGCATTTCTGTCCAAACAAACCATCTACACACTTCATATACACCATATAGAAGTTGTTCAAACACAAGAACAACTTTTGTAACAGAACTGGCGACTCTGCTGGGGATAATTTGAAAAGTGGGGTTACCTTAGAGCTAGATCACATTTAATTGATTTTATTGTTTGATTTGTCTGATTTACATTTTGGGCCTTTGTTTGGGTTTGTTTTGATCCTTTACACAGATCAGGGAACATCATTAGGTAAATAGCAAAAATTGTGGAGATTGTACTATGTAGACCGATATGGTTGAGACAATAGGTATGTTAGTGTGACACATTTATGGGTACCGGTATCCCTTATGGCGAACTAAGGAGAATACGAGGCCTCTGTGTGGTGTCGTGAAGCACTAACGAACCTTAGAACCTTTAATTGAACAACTTGGCCATTAGGAAAAACTGAGGTAGCCGTGTTTGGTGCAGTTCAAGGTTGGTTGATACTCGATACTACGCTCATTGAGATTGGACTTTTGGGATATTTCGGCCGCCAAAACAGAGGCTTGCGCTGAAACAATTCCCAATGAAGAAAGATCAATGATATTGAGATTCCCTAGAACCCAATTACTTTGTAGGACAGGTTAAACCAACTAAAATTCAAGAGGGTACTTACCAATAAAACTTCATGCAAGCCTAAACCTAAGTGTGATACGGTGGGAAAGAACTGACTGTTTTTGGAATGCTGGTTTGTGTTTTGCGTTTGTTTTTGCAAAATGTCGCGGTAAGCAAGAGTCGCCACCGTCTTTTATTTTATTCAACAAGGAAAGGAAAAAAGCACAGAAAAATTCCTTTTTCGAGATGTTTCTCGGGTCCGGGGAGTAGATTATAGAAATGGAAGGTGTTAGCACCCTTTCTATCTGTGGTTATCCACGGGCTCTTAGGTACTTGCTCAAAGTGTTTTCAAAATTTGCTTTTCTTTGTGTTTGTGGGTTTGAAAGAAGTTTTTGTTTGAAAGGTGTAAGTGCGAAAAGTTTTTGTTTTGTTTTGAAAGAGCAAGTACTTAAGAACCATCTACCTACTCGAAAAAGGAATCAACATGTGCTAATGTCCTTTAGACAATGCCATCCCACTATTGATGAGTAGGTAGCATCATCGTTGGAGTTTTAAGGGTCAATTCGATTAAGGGACGTGCGGTCACTAACGCAATGTTAGGACGCCTTAGCGGTAACCCTAATGTCTTAGATCATTTTTCTGAGGCAACCATTTCGAGGCAACTATGATCTTTGGACAAGAGGGCGACCTCTAAAACTTCCTATACTCAATGACCGTGTTCGAAGGCAACAAAGTGGGGTGTACCCTAGGAGTGTGCATGTGCGAGTGTGTTGTTTCGGTTAATTTTATCTTTGTACATGTCAATGGTTATCTATGTTGATTTTAGGTTTTAAACGATTAATCTTGTCATGCATTCCCTATTATCAAACATCTAACAGTTTATAAGTTACGGAAATTAAATTGCGGAAATTAAACTAGCTATTACAAGGCATCGGGTATTTACATCGCCAAAAGCAACCCTTGAAATTAAAATGCGGAAAATAAATAAAGCAATAAAAGTATTTAAAGTCCTTTTAAACTATTACATTCCAGGAAACAGATACAATATTGAATAAAATGGATCGCGTGCGAAATTAAATTGGGCGCATTCTAGGGTTTTGACCCTTTAATTATTAAAGAAAAGATTTTTTGGTTATTTTTTGAATTAAGAAAGAAATTAAATTAGGTTAAGCATTAAATTAATAAATAAATAAATTAATTAATAAAAATGATATTTTTGGATTTTTGATATTTAAAGAAATAAAAAATAATTTGATCAAAGTTAATTAATAAAAAAACCTAATTATCTAAGTTAATTTTAATTATTGCAAAATATATTAAAGTTATTTCCTAATTAAACTAAATTAATTAAATTGATATTTATTTACAAAAATAAAATACTGAAAATTAATTTTAATAAATAAAATATTTTTTGGTTTTTAGTTTTATTCAGGAAAAAAGTTTGATTGGTTAGTTAAATTATAAAAAATAATTAAACTAAATAAATAAATAAAATAGAAAATAGAGAGAGTTAGAGGTTTGGGCCTGCTTTTGGGGGTTTGGATAGCAATTTGATGGCCCAATTATGCAGGCCTGCGTTTGACTTTTCCTGATTCCACGTGTGCATGTTGACTTGGGAGTATGATGCACGTTCAACTTGGACCACCAGATCTGGCCTTGGGCTATCTGGTGCTTTGAGATTTGAGGACACATGATAGGCTTCCACTATTGGTTTGCACCTGATTGCATAATAAAACAAAGGAAAATGTAAAGCGCTGGAGGCAGGGATCGAACCCCTGACCTCCAGCCAACAATTCCTTGAGAGCGCTCCCCTTGACCACTGGACCATTATGCTTCATTTGTTATAGTATTGGATAATAATTAATATAAGGGAAAAAACAATAATATGCCAGAAATAAAAAAGAAAACGCGCCAAGTTTGAATCCATCAATAAGAGGGGGGCACGTCTTCATCTTCCTCGTTCATCCCTGTATATTTACATGCGAATTTATATCCGCAGCTAAATTCGCATGTCCAACCTAAAATCAATTCTAGGACATGAAAACTCAATCCAAGACCATGGTCATGCTCGTCTCTCTCCCTTGGTTACATCCATGTCCATCAATGGCTCCAATTTTGCCTGTAAATAAAATACCCAAAAAGCAATCTACGAAACCCTAGGTTCGGTTACAGGGCTATGGTTCATATAAACTCAATCAAATAATGTCAAAAGTTCAGAAATTGAATGAGCATCATGAATATACCAAAGATTTGTCAAAAAAGTGAAAGAATATGGGGTTATGATTTTGAACGAAAGGTGATTTTTTGAGAGACTTACAGAGCTTTAGGGCGTGTATGGAGATTGATTCTGGGTTGGTTCTGCTTCAAGGATGGTCCAACAATTGATTGACGTTGAGTTTTGCCTTTGAATTTTCCTCTAAGAACGATTTCAGTTTCACAATTTCTGGCAATTTTTTCAAGTTTGCTTTTGATGATTCTGTAGCCTCTAGCCCTTGAATTCGTGTGCTTTGCATTGTATATGTATGCTGCAATGTATTAGGTCAACTTTTGGGTCTTGAATCTTTGCACATTGATGTCTTGAGATTTGATTTGATTCACCATTGATAACCTTCCAATTTTGTCCAAAATCCATTCTTTTTGCACATGGAATGTATGATAGGAATTTGATACACTTGATGGTGATGATTCAATCCTGAAATAGCCAAAAAGAGATCAAATAATCAATGTTAGGATTTTATTTGATTTAAAATGAAATAATTCATTAAAAAATCAAATTAAATAATAAAATTGATAAATGGTCACAAGGCTTAAGCTATGACACGTGTGTAGTGTGACAAGATCAAATCAAGTGGAAAAGAATGGGCCCATTTGACAAAATTTGAAGTTATGGGGATAATTGACTTTTGGCAATTTTGCAAAAATGCCCAACTTCAACAATGCATAACTTCTTCAATTTTGAACTTTTGGAAGTGTTCTTGAACTTTTTAGAATGTTTGAGATGTTATATAACCAACCCTTTTGGTCTCATCTCATTTTGATATTCCATTCTCAAGTTATAAGCTTTGGAACTAAAGGTATTTTTGTTGACTTTCAAAAATGACCTATAATGTCCAAATTTATAACTTCTTGTGAGTGAATTTATTGATCTTGGGGTATGAATATGGATTGTAGGAAATTGAATCCTCTTCAAAATTAGATTTGGATGGGTCATTTCTCATAAAGTATGAGAAAGTTATGCTTGGTCAAAGTTGAGTTAACTTTTTCTACAAAACCCTAATTTAGCAACTTTTGAGTCTTGATGAATTTTGAGCAATTCTTGATGAATCATGATCAACCCTTGATCAAATGATGAAATATCATTCAAAATGAGAATGTTGACAGAAAATCTTGAAGTTTGACTGTATTTGGGTCACAGTTGACTTTTGCCCTAACATAGTCGATTTTTGGACCCTTTGAGCAATTGACTGAGCAAACTTCCTCTGCAAGGCTTGAAATTTGGCATGGATGATCTTGAGAGCATATTAGTACATTGGGGAGCACTTGAGATCATTTGGATGCAAGGACCTTGATGCAACACAAAACCCTAATTTGGGGTTGACTGCCTTAGGAGATAGCTTGGCTGTCCAATTCTTGAGCAATCTTGAGCCACTTGGAGATTTTTCTTGCAATGTCTTGGGAAATATGAGAGGGAAAATTTTGGGGTACAACAGCTGCCCTTGTTCAATTTTCCTAAACACGGGGATGTAGATTGGCTTTCGGGCCTTTCGTGATCCGAAGGTGGAAGATGATTGAACACTAGAGTGCCCAGAAGTTTGCACTCGCATGAAGTGGTATCAGACTGGTGATGTCGGGAATGGCCTTACAGATTCCATTTGGAGACTGCTGATAGGTGGTATGAACTTCGACTGGAATACGAATCAGGGAGATCTTATCATCAATCTGACTGAACCAGGGAAGGTCTTGGATTAACTTTGACTGGATCGGCATCAGAAAAATATTTGAATCGATTTAACTGGACCAGACAAAAGTCTTGGGATAACTTCAACTGGAATACGAATTAGGGAGATCTTCGTGTCGATCTGATTGAACCAGAAGAGGTCTTGGATTAACTTTGACTGGATCGGCATCAGAAAAATCTTCTAATCGATTTAACTGGACCAGACAAAAGTCTTGGAATAACTTCAACTGGAATACGAATTAGGGAGATCTTCGCGGCGATCTAACTGAACCAGAGGAGGTTTTGGATTAACTTCGACTGGATCGACATCAGAAAAATCTTCGAATCGATTTAACTGGACCAGACGAAAGTCTTGGAATAACTTCACTTGGAATACGAATCAGGGAGATCTTCGCGGCGATCTAACTGAACCAGAGGAGGTTTTGGATTAACTTCGACTGGATCGGCATCAGAAAAATCTTCAAATCGATTTAATTGGACCAGACGAAAGTCTTGGAATAACTTCAACTGGAATACGAATCAAGGAGATCTTCGCGGAGATCTGACTGAACCAGAGGAGGTCTTGGATTAACTTCGACTGGATCGGCATCAGAAAAATATTCGAATCGATTTAACTGGACCAGATGAAAGTCTTGGAATAACTTCAACTAGAATACGAATCAGGGAGATCTTCGCGGCGATCTGACTGAACCAGAGGAGGTCTTGGATTAACTTTGACTGGATCGGCATCAGAAAAGTCTTCGAATCGATTTAACTGGACCAGGCGAAAGTCTTGGAATAACTTCAACTGGAATACGAATCAGGGAGATCTTCGCGGCGATCTAACTGAACCAGAGGAGGTCTTGGATTAACTTTGACTGGATCGGCATTAGAAAAATCTTCGAATCGATTTAACTGGACCATACGAAAGTCTTGGAATAACTTCAACTGGAATACGAGTCAGGGAGATCTTCGCGGCGATATGAATGAACCAGAGGAGGTCTTGGATTAGCTGAGAATTTAACTGCATCTTTCCTGAAAGGTAAAGGTCAGTTATATGAAATGCATGATATGGATCAAACAATGATGTTTTCAAAATAAATGAGATTGCATTATATGATGCGTATATGCATGTATCATGATGTATGGAAATGTAATGTTTTAGCTGGGGAAAATAAATCAAGGATAGCTTGCTGGAGAATAGAGTTGAATTCTTCGTTTCCGCTGAGGATGATGAACGAAGATGATTGTGAGAATAGACCTGCAGGAGAAGATAACTCCGTTGGGGAATAAACTGATGAGGAGATGACTCTGTGGGGAAGAGATGCTCTGCTGAGGATTCCTCTGATAAATTCCGTCGGGATGAATTATCGTTGCTGGTGATATTGAGCCCGTTGAGGACTGAATTCCTATTTGTGAAAGAAAATAACTCCACTAGGGACGATCTCTCAGTGGCGACTTCATTGGGGATAACCTGTTAGACTTTTGTAAGGATAATCCTATGAATTTTGCTGGGAACGATCCTTTGAACTCAGCTGGGGAGATTTATTTTTGTACTCCGCTGGGGATAAACTTCTAGAGTCTACTAGGGATGATGCTTCAACTCCGTTGTGGAAACTTTTTCAGACTGCGCTGGGACAACTTTAGCTCCACTGGGGATATCTTGTACTTTGCCGGGGAACATTCTTATACTCTGCCAGGGAATATTAAGACTGCTGGGGTTATCAAGCCTTCTTAGTATTGATGGTAGATCAACTCTGCTTGGGGAGAGCATTGTTGATTCGTTCATAATTGCAAGTCTCGGCTGGGGGAGAGCTACCATTACTGTCTTACTCTGCAGGGAGTGAAAGTACTTTGGTCATATTCTTCATGAATTTACCTTGTACCTGGTGGACAAAGCAACTATACAGTTCGGACAATTCTTATTGCCCCTGTTTCTGATATTACTTATGATTCGTCTTTTGTTTCGCATGTAAATATTTATGAGCAGCAATTAATGTCAAATGCATATATCAAAAATGAACATTGGACGTTCTTTGCAAAACAAAACAGATAAAGAAAAAATAGTTTGAAATATCTTTGAAAACGAATTGTATTGATTTTGAAGTTTGGCATGTAAATAGGCGTTTTTGTACAAGAGGCTGACGTCCTAGTAAGAGAACGCCGCCGAATAATAGAATTTACACAATTTGTGAAAAACTAAACAAAACAGCTATGTGAATAACCCCACTGGGTTCCAACTCTGCTATTTCCTTTATGTCTTCGAGCATCTCATCACTTTGCTGCTTGGTTGAAGATGAATCAGAGTGATTAGTGCCGTCCGAGCTTGATAGTCGATACCGAAGTCCGGATGCAAGGTGATCCAATGAGACATAGTGTTACGCTTTGATCCCTAATTTTTTCCTGGACCGCCCTTTCGGGTTTTCAGTCCACCGGGATACCCTTTTTGCCCAAGCCGCCTTTTCTGGTTTTCGACTTGCCGGGTGTACAGATTTTCATTTTCATCCCTTATTTTTGCCCGAACCCTTTTGGTTCGCCGGGAAGCCCTTATTTTTGCCTAGGCCAGTCAACCTAGTGGGTCTTTGATTATGCGTAGTATCTTTTCACTATGTCTGCATTGACGGGGTGAGGAAGGTCGTCACCATCCATGGTGGTTAGAATCATAGCTCCTCTTGAGAAAATGTTCTTAACCACAAATGGCCCTTCGTAAGTACGGGTCCATTTGCCCCTGGGATCACCTTGAGGTAAGATAATGCGCTTGATAACCAGGTCCCCAACTTGATACTCTTGTCGTCTGACTTTCTTGTTAAATGCCTTGATCATCCGTTTTTGGTACGTCTGACCATGACAAATAGCAGTAAGTCTCTTTTTGTCGATTAGGTTCAGCTGATCAAGTCGGGTCTGAATCCAGTCATCTTCACTCAAACCTGCATCCTTTATGTTTCGGAGAGAGGGTATCTGAACTTCAATGGGCAAGACTGCCTCCATGCCATATACCAAGGAGTAAGGTGTTGCCCCTGTTGACGTCCGTGCTGAGGTACGGTACCCATGAAGAGCAAACGGTAACATCTCATGCCAATCTTTGTATGTCACTGTCATCTTCTGCACAATCTTCTTAATGTTCTTATTAGCCGCTTCGACAACCCCATTCATCTTTGGCCGGTAGGGAGAAGAGTTGTGATGTTGTATCTTGAATTGCTCACAGAGCTCGGTGATCATCTTGTTGTTGAGATTGGTACCATTGCCCGTAATGATCCTCTCTGGTACACCATATCGACAGATCAGATTGTGCCGAATGAACCGTGCCACAACGTTCTTGGTTGCTGTAGCAAATGAAGCTGCTTCAACCCACTTCGTAAAGTAATCAATAGCTACCAAGATGAAACGATGCCCGTTGGATGTCGTAGGTCTGATCTCGCCGATCATATCAATACCCCACATTGCAAAAGGCCAAGGAGCTGTCAAGACGTTTAGAGGAACTGGAGGTATGTGCACCTTATCAGCATAGACTTGGCATTTGTGACATGTATGAGAATGTTGAAAACAGTCAGCTTCCATTATAGACCAATAATATCCTTCCCGAAGGATCTTCTTTGCCATGGTGTCTCCACTGGAATGAGTTCCGAAAGTACCTTCATGTAAATCTGCCATGATCCTCTCTGCTTCGTTCTTATCCACACAATGCAGTAAGGTCGAGTCATGGTTACGCTTGTAAAGTATACCGTTACTGATGAAGAACTTCACTGCGAACCTCCTCAGAAACTTCTTGTCATTAACAGATGCACCCTCGGGGTATTCCTATGTTTCAAGATACTTCTTCACCTCGTGAAACCAGGGTTTATCCGCTACCTCTTCAATCTCAAGATCACAGCAATGTGCATGTTCATCCAATCTTTCAATGATGATCTGGGGAGCTTCGTTGTCCCAATTGACTTTAAACATAGAAGACATCGTAGCTAGCGCGTCCGCCAACTGATTCTCCTCTCTAGGGAAGTGTTCAAAGGTGATCTCCTCAAAATGCGGAAGCAACGTTAACACATACTCCTTATAAGGAATAAGGTTCGGGTGTTTCGTATCCCACTCGCCTTTGATCTGATTGATCACGAGAGCGGAATCTCCGAAGACACTTAGAAACTTAATCCTTAGGTCAATTACTGCTCGAAGACCCATAATGCATGCTTCATACTCCGCCATATTGTTGGTGCAGTTGAAACATAGTCGGGCGGTAAACGGAGTATGAGAGCCTTTAGGAGATATGATCACGGCGCCAATGCCATTACCCAAAGCATTCGAAGCTCCATCAAAGTACATAGACCATCGAGATCCTTCCTCAGGTCATTCATCCGGTCCAGGTGTCTCATAGTCGGTCACTAACATGATATTCTCATCAGGGAATTCAAAGTTCATAGACTGGTAATCATCCACTGCTTGATGTGCCAAATGGTATGCCAACACACTTCCCTTGATGGCCTTTCGGGTCATGTACTGGATGTCATACTCAGTCAAGATCATCTTCCATCTTGTTATTCTTTCGGACAAGGCAGGCTTCTCGAAGATATATTTGATTGGGTCCATCTTTGATATCAACAGAGTAGTGTGAGTCAACATATACTGTCTCAGCCGGCGAGCAGCCCATGCCAAAGTGCATCAAGTTTTCTCGAGCAACAAGTATCGGGTCTCGCAGTCGGTAAAATTTTTGCTAAGGTAATAAATAGCATGCTCTTTTCGGCCAGACTCGTCATGCTGACCAAGCACACACCCCATTGAGTTGTCGAGTACTGTCAAGTATAAGATCAGAGGTCTCCCTTTAACTGGTGGCATCATAATTGGTGGCTCTTGGAGATACTCTTTGATCCTTTCGAAAGCGGCCTGGCATTCATCATTGCAACGCACCACTTGATCTTTCTTCAGTAGCTTAAAGATTGGCTCACAAGTAGCAGTCAGGTGCGAGATGAATCGGGCAATGTAGTTCAGACGTCCCAGAAAGCCTCTGACTTCTTTCTCTGTTCTGGGAGCTGGCATCTCCTGTATAGCTTTCACTTTTGCCGGATCCACTTGAATACCTTTGTCGCTTACGATGAAACCCAACAGTTTACCATATCTCACCCCGAAGGTGCACTTGTTCGGGTTTAACCTCAGCTTGTACAACTTCAATCTGTCGAATAACTTCTGAAGGTGGTCAAGATGTTGTTCTTCCGTCTGGGACCTTGCAATCATGTCATCGACGTATACCTCAATCTCATGATGGATCATGTCATGAAATAAAGCAACCATGGCACGCTGATACGTTGCCTCAGCGTTCTTCAATCCAAAAGGCATGACCTTGTAGCAAAAGGTACCCCACTGAGTAACAAAAGTTGTCTTCTCCATATCTTCGGGAGCCATCTTAATCTGATTATAATTGGAGAACCCATCCATAAAGGATAATACCTTGTGCTGAGCGGTGTTATCAACCAGAACGTCGATATGAGGTAGAGGGAAATCATCATTGGGACTCGCCCTGTTCAGATCCCTATAGTCAACACACATTCGAACCTTATCATCCTTCTTCGACACAGGAACCACATTGGCCACCCATTGAGGGTAAGAAGTAACTGTTAGAAAACCAGCGTCAAATTGTTTCATAACTTCAACCTTAATTTTCTCAAACATCTCTAGGCGTATTCGGCGGACCTTCTATTTCACAGGAAGACAGTCTTCCTTGTTAGGTAAGCGATGAACCACAATATCGGTATCCAACCCAGGCATATCTTCATAAGACCAGGCAAAGATCTCAACGTAGTCACGCAGCATCTGAATTAGCCGTTGCTTCACACTAAGCTCCAAATTTGCACTGATCTTGACCTCTTTTTTGTCCTCTTCTGTACCCAGATTCACTGATTCCACTGACTCTTCATGTGGCTGAATAACCCTCTCTTCCTGGAGTAACAGTCTTGCAAGTTCACCCGGCACTTCGCAATCATCTTAACCTTCGTCTTCGACTAAGTTGATCGGATTTTCGAAGTCATAACTGGCAGTAGCAGAGTTGTTACCAGTGAGATCCAGAGTGGTCGTAGACTTGTATATGTGAGTGTGTGTAAAATAGCTGTTTTGCAATATATAACAAAAGAAAAACAAGGAGCGCAAAATTTGAAATGCAAGAAACGTCCAATGCTTTTATTAATGATATATGAAAATGACACACATAAAGCCCTCACAAATGAAACCACAGTGCCCCGGGTAAGACACCGGGCCATAAAGTTTAACACATTGTCTGTTACAAATTCAAAACAAAAAGTTTCATTACTGGGTAACAAAAGAAATAGGGATGAAGTCCTTTGCTGTCCAGTTGCTTGGTCCACCGTTGGTCATAGGATAGATCCAACTGTCGAACTCAGACTCTTCTGTATCGTCTTCAATGGCATTCACTCCCGAGTTGCTGATGAACACGAGAGGTTTTCCGATCCGTGCATTCCGAATAGCCTTTTGAGCCTCTGCAGTGAAACCCAAACCAAACTTGTTAGTCTTATACGTAAAATCAGGGAGTCAGCCCCAATTTGCACACCCACCTTTCTCGACAACAGCTCGGGCATCCTTAAAGGAAGCCATCTTCATAAGAGAATCTTCAACAACAGCCTCAGCTGACGCCAGTGTCTGGGGAACCTCCTCAAAGTGTTGAAATGGAGTCTCAATGACCTCCCCATCCATCTCTACATATCGGAAAGAGTTGAGGTGGTTCACCATGTACTCTTCCTCTCCTTGTACTGTCTCAATCTTCCCTTTCATTGGGTACTTCAGCTTCTGGTGGAGCGTTGAGGTTACGGCCCCGGCTTTGTGGATCCATGGACGACCCAACAAGCAAGAATAACATGGCAGAATGCCTATCACATAGAATGTAGAGTTGAAAACCTGAGAACCAACCTTAATTGGAATATCAACTTCTCCGTGCACCATCCTCTTCGACCCATCAAAGGCCCTGACAACAATGTTACTTGGTTTCAGCTCCAATCCTTCACAATCAAACCGGTCTAGAGCTTTCTTTGGCAAAACGTTCAATGAGGAACCAGTATCCACCAATACATGAGCAAGAGTAGTGCCCCTGCATTCAATGGAGACATGCAGGTCATCATTGTGATTCTTCCCTTTAGCAGTCAAGTCGGCGTCAGAGAAACCCAAACCATTATCAGCAGTCAGACTAGCCACGCAATCTTTAAACTGATCAGCTGATGTCTCTTGCGGTACATGTGCAGTCTTCAGGAATGCAATCAGAGCCTTGGCATGGGCCTCTAAGCATAGCAACAGTGACAACATAAAAATCTCGTACAGGGTTTTCCCCAGCTGTTCAACTACATTGTAGTCACTGTTTTTGATGATTTTCAGAATCTCTTCCATCTCTTGTTTAGAAGCTTCTGCAGTAATCGTCTTTGGTGCCTCCGTCTGGGCAGGCTCACTGGTGGTCCCTTTGCCCCGAGTGTCAGATAACTCGGCGACAGGGGTAAGAATAGGAACTTGAATAGGAATAGTAGCAGGTACATCGGTAGATGTAATAACAACGGGTTTTTGGGCAGTTGGTGGAAAGATATCAGGTGAGAAAAGTCTTCCGTTGTGGGTGACTTTGGCAGGTCCAACAATGTTGTTGATATCGGTATCAGTATCCAACTCTTGTTTAACTCCATGAAAATAAACATCGGCCCCGTAATGCCAAGGGACAGCTTTATCAGAGGTGTAGGGGATAGTCCCAGGAACAGTGATGATCACAGGTGCGATTCTTGGAACAAATGTAATTCTAGTAGGCTTTCTCGGGGAAGCCTTGGAAGAATTGTCGAAAATGGTGATGATAGCAACTTCTTCAGTATGAACTAAGGGAACAACAGTCTTCTCAAACAGAATTTATTTACTATCCATCAGGCGTTGGACACCTGACTTCAAAAGATGGCAACCGGTGGGTAGAACAAAACACATACGGCAACCTTCGTCACATCCCGAAAATAAACCGGCTAGCAAAAGTTTCCTCTTTACAGTCATCAAAGGGGTAACAATTTCGTTCACAGAAACCACAAACGAGTCTTCATCTATAGCATTCACTCCATGCTTGGGCATAGGAGCAGTCACAACATTAGGCCTTTCAGGCGCCTCGAGCTCAATCTCCTTAACATCAATTAAGTCCTGTATCTTATTCTTCAAAGACCAACAATCATCTGTATTATTCCCCGGGCTATCAGAGTGAAAAGCACAACGGGGATTAGGGTTATACTTCGGTGATGTTGTATTTGGATTCTTCGGGGCTTCCCTCAGAATCACTAGGTTGGTTTTCAATAACTGTGGCAGAATCTGAGACAAGGTCATGTTAAGCTGAGTGAATTGCCTTCAAGGTCTCTCGGCCTTTGATTGATTATTGTGCTGAGGAGTACCAGCAGGTCTTGAAATAACAATTGCATTAACAGCTTGGCGGCGCTCAGGTATATTATGGCTTTTCGAACCGTAGACAGCACTGGACTCTTTCTTAAAAGGCTTTTTCTCGGTGCTTGATGAAGCACCCTTTTGTATCTTACCAGCCTTAATACCAGCTTCAATCCTTTCCCCAGTCATAATAAGCTCTGTAAACCAAGACGAAGAGCTTCCAATCAGATGGTTGAAAAATGGACCAGACAAGGTCCCCAGAAACATATCCACAAGCTCCCGATCAGCTAAGGGTGGTTGCACTCTTCCGGCGAGATCCCTCCACTTCTGAGCATAATCTTTGAAACCATCGCCCGTTCCCATTGACATACCCTGGAGTTGGGTACGCATGGGAGCGAGGTCGGAGTTGTATTGGTACTGCCTATAGAAAGCAGTAGCCAAATCTTCCCAACTGCAGATATTGGCTCCGATCAACTGGTAAAACCATTTAAGCTGAGTCCCTAAGAGACTATCTTGAAAGAAATGGATCCATAGGTTCTTATCAGCACTGTACAGCTGAATCTTCCTTACATATGACCTGAGGTGCAGCTTCGGACAAGAAACTCCATCATACTTAGCAAAGGCTGGTGCCTTGAATTTGTGCGGAATTACCACCCCAGATGATAGACCCAGATCACCAAAGTCCAGACCAGGAACTTTCTGAACTTCCATCGCACTTAACCGGTCTTCCAGTTGTTTGTATCTATCCTCGGCCGGAGGATACTGGTCTTCGTCGAAGTCTGTCTCGTTGTCCGAGACCACAGGGCTAGGAGCCCTTCTTTCTTCCTGACTATCTTTCCCTCCAGATGAGGTGGTCAAATCAACTTCATCCCGTAGCCTGTTTCCAAACCGGTGACCTGTGTTAAACATGATTGTCCTCTTCTTCTTCTTCTCTTTCAAAATCAGGGTCTTCAGATCTTGCTGACCCTTAGCTAGATTCATGAACAAATCTTGGAATTAGGCATTCTGAGCCTGTAGGGCCTTGATTGCTTGCTCAGTTGAAGGTTCAGCAGACATGATGAGTGCTGAAATAAACAGCGAAGAAGATAAGAGACCTGTAATCGGTACCTGTTATGAAGTGCATGGGATGAAATGCGTATGATATGATTTCAAAGACAATCGAGAGATTCAAATTTGTAAACCAAAAAGGAAACACACTTTTATTAAGTAAACTTGAAATTCAAATTTTTCAACAAATTGCCTTTTAGGCGTTACAAGAAAGGAAATACTGAAAAGTAAATAAAAACTGGAAAGGAAATAAACAAAGGACAATCAGTGCTCCCATGGTCTCTTCTTATCAGTGCGGACATATTCATTGAGAATCCGCTTGTTCTCCAGCTGCCTAGTCAACTTCTGGATCTTCTGTTCTTGCTCGTTAAACTTTTCCCAGTAAGCATCCCGTTCTTCTCTCAGCTGCATCCAAGACCTTTTCAGTGCCCCAATGTCAGTGGGCATGTAAGGATGGAGGATGGTAGGAAGGACCCCCTCTTCATTAGCAACTTCCACAATGACAGGCAGGACGGCTTCATATGGCATACCCAACTTTTGGGCACGGATACGGACCCATCTGAGGTATGGCTCCATTGGAAGAGAAGTCTTTAGGCCCAGCTCGTGTGGATCAGATCTGTGAACTCTATCCCAAGCCCTTATGAATCTGCGGCGTTGCTCGTCGCTATCTCCTTGAAAATCAAAGATGATACTAGGCATTAGCAGCTCATGAGGTCCTTCTCTTCTGGCTCTCCCAAACGGATGTAAGGCCAAGCATGGATTATAAGAAATTCCTCCATGGGTTCCTATCAGTGGAACATTGGGGGTACTCCCCACATCGATCAATAATAGCCACCTCGTCCATACCCTTGATAGTCCAGATGATGTCATTATGAGAGAGAGACATAAGCCTATAAGCCCAGCCCATGCCTTCTTTGTTCTTCAGCACTGATTTGGGGAGGAACGAAATAAACCACCTCACCAATAATGGAGCACAACACATCAAGGTTCCCCGCTTTCGGGCGGTATGGGCATAAAGCTGATGAAGAATGTCACCCAAGAGAGTGGGTACAGGATTATGAGAGATGAAGATTTTCAACGCATTCACATCAATAAAGGAGTCAGGATTCGGAAACAATACCAAGCCATATATCAAAAGAGCTAGAATATCCTCGAATGCCTTGAAGTCTAGACTATCCCAGAAATAATTAGCCTTACCAACCAAGAACTTAGTCAGAAAGCCCTTTGCTCCACTTCTAGTCTCCCAATTAGCCATTACCTCATCCTTGGTCATATGAAGGGCTGAAGCAATCTCTTCGGGCCTAAGGGTCTTCTCCCAACCAGTAAACAGGGTCTGCTCCAAAATAGAGATACCGAGCAGATCAGAGAACTCTTCTAAGGTGGGAACCAGCTGGTAGTCCTGGAAAGTAAAGCAATGGTACAGCGGATCATAGAATTGGACCAAAACACTCATCATTAGCTCGTCCAATTTGGAGGTAACCAGACTGAGAAGATACCCATGTCTTCTAATGAAGGAGGTAGTATCAGGCATCTTTGCAATCAATTCTTTAAGCATGGTGGGAACCTAGACAAAGTTGATCCCGATGGTATTCCTACGCATGGGCATCATGACCTACAAAACAGAACAAAGATGAATCCCTCCTGTCTTTGAAATAGGTTAGTCCAATACAAGATGCATGCAATGTTATGATGTCATGATGTCATGATAGAAAGCACATCACAAGTATCCACAAATAGCAAACATGGTAAAGGCACACAAGTCACACATAGGGCCCTTAGATTTCAGGCTGGCAAGGAGGTTAGGTACTACCCTCTTTCAGTTCAGTTGGTTCAAACCTGTCCTAAAAATAGTAACCGGGTTCTAGAGGATCTCAATATCACCGACTACCCTCGATCGGTCATAATTCCAGTTTAGCAACCTTTTCTTGCGGCCGGAATCTTCGCGAGAGTTTAGTCTCAATGAGGGTAGCATACTGCTACTGTTCTTTGGCCAAGTTGGTCAATTTAAAGGTTCTAAGGTCAGTTGGTGTTTAATGACCCCTTAGAGGACCCATATTCTCCTCGTTCCAACACAAGGGATATCGGTACACACTAAAGTGCCACACCAATGTAGCTACTACTTCAACCGTATCAGTCTACATTGTACAGTTACCTCACAGTTTATTGCTACTTACCTAAAGGGTGTCCCCAGATCCGGGTTAGGATCTATAGTAACTCAGATTCAAGCCCACAAATATAAAGCATACAAAGCAAACAATTGAAAACACAATGATCTAATCCTAAGGTACACCCCTCTTATAAAATATCCCCAGCAGAGTCGCCAGTTCTGTGATATGGTGGAAAAGAACTGACTATTTTTGGAATGCTGGTTTGCGTTTTGCGTTTGTTTTTGCAAAATGTTGTGGTAAGCAAGAGTCGCCGCCGTCTTTTATTTTATTCAACAAGGAAAGGAAAAAAGCACAGAAAAATTCCTTTTTCGAGATGTTTCTCGGGTCCGGGGAGTAGATTATAGAAAGGGAAGGTGTTAGCACCCTTTCTATCCGTGGTTATCCACGGGCTCTTAGGTACTTGCTCAAATTGTTTTCAAAATTTTCTTTTCTTTGTGTTTGTGGGTTTGAAAGAACTTTTTGTTTGAAAGGTGTAAGTGCGAAAAGTTTTTGTTTTGTTTTGAAAGAGCAAGTACTTAAGAACCATCTACCTACTCGAAAAAGGAATCAACATGTGCTAATGTCCTTTAGACAATGCCATCCCACTATTGATGAGTAGGTAGCATCGTCGTTGGAGTTTTAAGGGTCAATTCGATTAAGGGACGTGCGGTCACTAAAGCAATGTTAGGATACCTTAGCGTTAACCCTAATGTCTTAGATCATTTTTCCGAGGCAATTGTTTCGAGGCAACTATGATCTTTGGACAAGAGGGCGACCTCTAAAACTTCCTATACTCAATGACCCTGTTCGAAGGCAACCAAGTGGGGTGTACCCTAGGAGTGCGCATGTGCGAGTGTGTTGTTTCGGTTAATTTTATCTTTGTACATGTCAATTTTAGGTTTTAAATGATTAATCTTGTGATGCGTTCCCTATTATCAAATATATAACAGTTTATAGGTTGCGGAAATTAAATTGCGGAAATTAAATTGCGGAAATTAAACTAGCTATTACAAGGCGTCGGGTATTTACATCGCCAAAAGCAACCCTTGAAATTAAAATGCGGAAAATAAATAAAGCGATAAAAGTATTTAAAGTCCTATTAAACTATTACATTCCAGGAAACAGATACAATATTGAATAAAATGGATCGCGTTCGAAATTAAATCGGGCGCATTCTAGGGTTTTGACCCTTTAATTATTAAAGAAAAGATTTTTTGGTTATTTTTTGAATTAAGAAAGAAATTAAATTAGGTTAAGCATTAAATTAATAAATAAATAAATTAATTAATAAAAATGATATTTTTGGATTTTTGATATTTAAAGAAATAAAAAATAATTTGATCAAAGTTAATTAATAAAAAAACCTAATTGTCTAAGTTAATTTTAATTATTGCAAAAGATATTAAAGTTATTTCCTAATTAAACTAAATTAATTAAATTGATATTTATTAACAAAAATAAAATACTGAAAATTAATTTTAATAAATAAAATATATTTTGGTTTTTAATTTTATTAAGAAAAAAAGTTTGATTGGTTAGTTAAATTATGAAAAATAATTAAACAAAATAAATAAATAAAATAGAAAATAGAGAGAGTTAGAGGTTTGGGCCTGCTTTTGGGGGTTTGGATAGCAATTTGATGGCCCAATTATGCAGGCCTGCGTTTGACTTTTCCTGATTCCACGTGTGCATGTTGACTTGGGAGTATGATGCACGTTCAACTTGGACCACCAGATCTGGCCATGGGCCATCTGGTGCTTTGAGATTTGAGGACACATGATAGGCTTTCACTATTGGTTTGCACCTGATTGCATAATAAAACAAAGGAAAATGTAAAGCGCTGGAGGCAGGGATCGAACCCCTGACCTCCAGCCAACAATGCCTTGAGAGCGCTCCCCTTGACCACTGGACCATTATGCTTCATTTGTTATAGTATTGGATAATAATTAATATAAGGGAAAAAACAATAATATGCCAGAAATAAAAAAGAAAATGCGCCAAGCTTGAATCCACCAATAAGAGGGGGGCACGTCTTCGTCTTCCTCATTCATCCCTGTATATTTACCTGCAGATTTATATCCGCAGCTAAATTCGCATGTCCAACCTAAAATCAATTCTAGGCCATGAAAACTCAATCCAAGACCATGGTCATGCTCGTCTCTCTCCCCTAGTTACATCCATGACCATCAATGGCTCCAATTTTGCCTGTAAATAAAATACCCAAAAAGCAATCTACGAAACCCTAGGTTCGGTTACAGGGCTATGGTTCATATAAACGCAATCAAATAATACCAAAGATTTGTCAAAAAAGTGCAAGAATATGGGGTTATGATTTCGAACGAAAGGTGATTTTTTTAGAGACTTACAGAGCTTTAGGGCATGTATGGAGATTGATTATGGGTTGGTTCTGCTTCAAGGATGGACCATCAATTGATTGACGTTGAGTTTTGCCTTTGAATTTGCCTCTAAGAACGATTTCAGTTTCACACTTTTTGGCAATTTTTTCAAGTTTGCTTTTGATGATTCTGCAGCATCTAGCCCTTGAATTCGTGTGCTTTGCATTATATATGTATGCTACAATGTATTAGGTCAACTTTTGGGTCTTGAATCTTTGCACATTGATGTCTTGAGATTTGATTTGATTCACCATTGATAACCTTCCAATTTTGTACAAAATCTAATCTTTTTGCACATTGAATGTATGATACGAATTTGATACACTTGATGGTGATGATTCAATCCTGGAATAGCCAAAAAGAGATCAAATAATCAATGTTTGAATTTTATTTGATTTAAATTGATTTAAAATGAAATAATTCATTAAAAAAATCAAATTAAATAATAAAATTGATAAATGGTCACAAGGCTGAAGCTAGGACACGTTTGTAGTGTGACAAGATCAAATCAAGTGGAAAAGAATGGGCCCATTTGAAAAAATTTGAAGTTTTGGGGATAATTGACTTTTGGCAATTTTGCAAAAATGCCCAACTTCAACAATACATAACTTCTTCAATTTTGAACTTTTGGAAGTTTTACTTGACTTTTTAGAAAGCATGAGATGTTCTCTAACCAACCCTTTTGGTCTCATCTCTTTTTGATATTTCATGCTCAAGTTATAAGCTTTGGAAAAAATGTGTTTTTGTTGACTTTCAAAAATGACCTATAATGTCCAAATTTATAACTTCTTGTGAGTGCATTTCTTGATCTTGGGGTGTTAATATGGATTGTAGGAAATTTCATCCTCTTCAAAATGAGCTTTGGATGGGTCATTTCTCATAAAGTATGAGAAAGTTATGCTTGGTCAAAGTTGAGTTGACTTTTCTTACAAAACCCTAATTTAGCAACTTTTGAGCCTTGATGAATTTTGAGCAATTCTTGATGAATCATGATCAACCCTTGATCAAATGATGAAATATCCTTCAAAATGATTATTTTGACAGAAAATCTTGAAGTTTGACTGTATTTGGGTCACAGTTGACTTTTGCCCTAACACAGTCGATTTTTGGACCCTTTGAGCAATTGACTGAGCAAACTTCCTCTGCAAGACTTGAAATTTGGCATGGATGATCTTGAGAGAATATTAGGACTTTTGGGATCACTTGAGATCATTTGGATGCAAGGACCTTGATGCAACACAAAACCCTAATTTGGGGTTGACTGCCTTAGGAGATAGCTTGACTGTCCAACTCTTGAGCAATCTTGAGCCACTTGGAGATTTTTCTTGCAATGTCTTGGGAAATATGAGATGGAAAATTTTGGGGTACAACACTAAGGACTTGTTTTATTTGTATGTATGTGTTTACTTGTACATAACATCATGACTTCATACCATTGCATTTGCACTAACCATTTCAAGGACTTTGGGATTTATCTTTGTGCTGTTTTGTAGGACATGGCTTCTGCACGAAGAAAAACCATCCGAATCAACCTTGTGAAAGTGCCTCCTCAACTTAAGGAATTAGCATCAAGGGGTCCCATTGATTCTCCATTCTCCAAGAAGTATGGTCATCTTGTCAACCTGGTTACAACAAACTCTAAAGAGGATATGGTACATGTGTTATTCCAATTCTTTAACCCTAAACACCATTTCTTTACCTTTCCTAATTACCAACTTGTTCCCACTATGGAAGAATTTTATCAACTCTTGGGAATCCCTATTCTTGACCAACTACCCTTCAACGGTATATAAAGAGACCCGAGACCAGAGGAGATTGCTAGAGCTCTATATTTGCAACAATCTGACATTGTGGCTAATTGGGAAACAAGAAGTGGCGTCAAAGGGTTTTTAGAAAAGTTTTTATTGGAGAAGGCTCAATATATTTTGGATGCTCTGGATTTACAAGCCTTTGAAGAAGTGTTGTCTCTTCTCATCTATGGCATGGTACTGTTTCCCAATCCTGACCAATTCATAGATGTGAACACAGTCAACAATTTTCTATCTCGCAATTCGGTTCCTACTTTACTTGGGGATATCTTGCATTCTCTTCACTCTCGCACCATGAAGAGAAGAAGACTTCTTATGCGTTGCACTCCTCTGTTGGCTAGGTGGGTTATTTCGCACCTGCCTCGATCTGTTGTGAAAAACGAGCAAGGCATGAGATGGTCTAATAGATTGATGCCACTCACGCATTCTGATATTCATTGGTGTTCTTGATCCTTGGAGGTCATTACTATTATTGTCCGCTGTAGAGAATTCCCTAATGTCCCTCTACTTGGCATCAAGGGGGGTGTTGTACCCCAAAATTTGCCCTCTCACTTTTTCAAGAATCTCCTCACAAGATTTCTACTGGGCCAAAACTGCACAAGGTTTGGTCAGCTCAAGTCGCCATGGATCATATTGGATTTTCAAGCATTAGGTCAAGGAGGAAGTTATTGAAAGAGAAAAGCAGATAAATTTGACTGCTTTTGACAAAATCAAAGAAAATAAGTTTGCTTCGATTGGTGCTTAACTTCAACAGAAGTTGTCCCTCCATTTTAGCTTCGACTGAGTCTGGTTTCCCTTTGGAACATTCTCATTCGACTCAAGGAGGAAGAGTCTCTGGTAGCCTCCTTAGACACAAAGAGGAAAGGCCTCTTGTATCCTTTTCGACTCCAAGAGGAAGACTCTCTTGTAGCCTTTTTCGACTCAAAGAGAGAAAATCCCCCTGTTGATGTCCTTCGACTCAGAACTTGGTGGATTCCTACTGGCCTCCTGCAGCTTCCCTTTGACACATGCATAGCCTCTATACCATGACATGTCTGGATGTTCCAATCGAAGGCTATACCTTGATGGCCCATCTGAAGAATTGTAAGATGCATATGTGGTCCATTCGAAGGACATTTTGAAAGAAACATTGTTATCTGAAAAGAAGTCTAGTCAAAAGCTAGAGCCAGTTAGTCAAAACAAAGGATAAGTAGTCCACAGGCTAGTAGTATTAGGTGCAAATCTGTTGCACTGGCCACGATATTCCAAACATACAAACTCTTCACTATGTCAATGCCGCAGGCGAAGAAAGTACCATGGTGGTACATTCGAAGAGTTTGTCAGGCATGTCTGGATGCCCCCAATCGAAGGTCATATATTACTGACCCATCCCAAGAGCTTTAATTTGGCCCCTTCGAAGGATATCCATAGGAGTCATTCGAATGACACTTCGATTGGAAAAAAGAGATGTTTATTGAAAAGTCTGGTCGAAAGGTGAGGCTAGGGAGTCAAGAAAAAAGTTTGAGATGCCAAAGGTACTTGTTGACCAAGTCCCATGCGCTTCCAGGATCAAGCCTGATACACTGGCCATAAAACTTCAAAATTGTTGCACGACAGTCCTGCATTGCTGCCCTATTCCTTGCACCAAAATGGCAATAAAAGACTGTCCCTCCAAAGCCACAAATGCAGTATACCCCTTTTGTTTGAACTTTTTTGTTCTCCCTCCCAAAGCATTAATTCAAGCTACATATAAAAAGGAGGCATCAGCACACGTATAAGGGGCCTAAAAATCTTTTGCAAGAAAATACTTGTGAAATCTCTCAAAATTCTCAAAAACTTCTCAACATTTTTATTACACACTAAGAGGAAACCTCCAATTCATTCTCCAAGTGACCGTCAAATCACCATTCGACCCACTCACCCAAATATCATACAATAGGCTTTTGGATTTGTCCCATCACTTGTGATAAAATATCTTCCGACCCACTCATACCACCCCTTTCAATCCAGTCGCCACTTTCACCAATTAGTAACTGGACTAGCCTCAGGGGACTCCTAATGAACCCTCATTTTCCATCAGAGAAAGCCAGTACCTCTCGCTTCGATTTAAGAACCTCAAGAGGTAAGTTTTCTTTCAAGCTTAAGTCCATTTTATTTTAATATCATGTACATATGCCAATATAAAAAAAATATAGACATTTCCGAAGTATTATTTTAGCCTTCGATTCTGACTGCCTGTAGGATAAGCGTAGACATTTCTATATTATGTTTTGGATTCTGACTGCCTGTGTGTCGAAAAAGGATCAGCCTTAGTCTAGTTATGGATTGGACTTTGAATCCCATAAATTTTCATGCTAACCCCTGGATCGTAGTTATATCTGGATATTGTATTTTTTTTAGACTGTAAGACAAGTTGGTTGTACTCTTCGATTGGATTTTGCATAAGCCCCTTCGAATCATACTCTGAAGACCCAATATGCATACAAAGGGCCAGCAAGGAGCTTGTGGAAAAGTATGAATGTTGTCGCTTCTGGGCCTCAAGCGAAAGGTAGAACTACGTTGATTCCTAGGCAGAATCGAAAAGCGTGACCATCTTGATTCCAGCTCTCAGTCGAAGGAGTCAGAAATCCAGATCAAAGGAAGTCAAGAAACGCAGATTCGAAGGTGTGATACGGTGGGAAAGAACTGACTGTTTTTGGAATACTGGTTTGCGTTTTGCGTTTGTTTTCTCAAAATGTCACGGTAAGCAAGAGTCGCCACCATCTTTTATTTTATCCAACAAGGAAAGGAAAAAAGCACGGAAAAATTCCTTTTTTGAGATGTTTCTCGGGTCCGGGGGGTAGATTATAGAAAGGGAAGGTGTTAGCACCCTTTCTATCCGTGGTTATCCACGGGCTCTTAGGTACTTGCCCAAAGTGTTTTCAAAATTTGCTTTTCTTTGTGTTTGTGGGTTTGAAAGAAGTTTTTGTTTGAAAGGTGTAAGTGCGAAAAGTTTTTGTTTTGTGAGAGCAAGTACTTAAGAACCATTTACCTACTCAAAAAAGGAATCAATATGTGCTAATGTCCTTTAGACAATGCTATCCCACTATTGATGAAAAGGTAGCACCATCGTTGGAGTTTTAAGGGTCAATTCGATTAAGGGACGTGTGGTCACTAAAGCAATGTTAAGACGCCTTAGCGGTAACCATAATGTCTTAGATCATTTTTCCGAGGCAACCGTTTCGAGGCAACTATGATCTTTGGACAGGAGGGCGACCTCTAAAACTTCCTATACTCAATGACCACGTTCGAAGGCAACCACGTGAGGTGTACCCTAAGAGTGCGCTTGTGCGAGTGTGTTATTTCGATTAATTTTATCTTTGTACATGTCAATGATTATCTATGTTGATTTTAGGTTCAAACATTTGATCTTGTCATGCATTCCCTATTATCAAGCATCTAACAATTTATAAGTTGCGGAAATTAAAACTAACTATTGCAAGGCGTCGGGTATTTACATCGCCAAAAAAAACAACCCTTGAAATTAAAATGCGGAAAATAAATAAAGCGATAAAATAATTAAAGTCATAATTAACTATTACGTTCCGGGAAACAGATACAATATATGATAAATGGATCGCTTGCGAAAAATTAAATCGGGCAAGTTTTTAGGGTTTTGACCCCTTTTGAAAGAAAAGATTTTTTTGGTTTATTTTGAATTAAAAGAAAATAGACTAAGTTAATTATTAAATTAAGAGAAAAATTAATTAATTAATGAAAATAATTTTTTTTGGAATTTTTATATTAAAGGAAAGAAAATAAAATTAATCAAAGTTAATAAAACCTAATTGTCTAAATTAATTTTAATTATTGCAAAAATACATTAAAAGTTAATTCCTAATTAAACTAAATTAATTGAATTAATATTATTAACAAAATAGAAATGCTGAAATTAAAATTTAATTAAGAAAATATTTTTGGTTTTAATTTTAATGAGAAAAAGTTTTAATTGGTTAGTGATTAAATAAAAAAAATAATTAAAAAAAATAAAGAAATAAAATAGAAAATAGAGTGAGTTAGAGGTTGGGCCTGATTTTGGGAGGTTGGGATAGAAATTTTGGTGGCCCAATACAAGCAGGCCTGGTTGACTTTTGGACTCCCATGTGCATTGGTTGACTAGGGCGTATGGTGCACGTTTAATCTGGACCATCAGATCTGGCCTGGGGCCATCTGGCGCTTTGAGATTTGAGGGAGTATGATGGACCACAATTGCTGAAGCGCGCTGGAATACTTGAAGAAAAATAGCAAAGCAATATGAGGGGACCTGGGATTCGAACCCAGGTCCTGCTGATCACTGGCCAACGCTTCCACCACTCAACCAACGCATTCTAATTGTTAGTGTATTGGACAATGATTATTATAAGGGAAAACACAATAATTATGCCAGAAATAAAAAAAAGCGCGAATTGTTTGAATCAGCCAACCAGGGGGAGACGCGTCATCGTCTTCCTTGTTTGACCCTGTAATATTTCCTACGGATTCATATCCATAGCTGAATCCCTAGGTCAACCCTAAAACCAATTCGAAGCCATGAAAACTCAAACCAAGACCATAGTCATGCTCGTCTCTCCCTCCTGAACACGCCTATGTCCATCAATGGCGTCAATTTCACCTGCAAACAAAATGCCCAAAAACAAGAACCAAGAACCCTAGATTCGGCTAGGAGGTTATAGACCATATAAATACAATTGGCTAATGCAGAAAGCTTGCAAATTGAACAAGGATCATGAATATGCAAAGATTTTGTCAAAAAATGCAAGAACATGGAGTTGCAATTTCAAATACAAGGCGATGTTTTGAGAGACTTACAGCGCGATTGGTATGGTGAGGGAGCTTGATTTTGATTGTTTCTGACTCAGTGATTGCCCAGCAATGGAGTAGTGTTGAGATTTTGTGTTGAAACTGCCTCTAAGCACGATTTCATATTCACACTTTTTCCAAGTTTTCTCAAGTTTGCTTTTGATGGTTCTGCAGCTTCTAACCTCTTAATTCGTATCCTTTGGCTTGTATATGTATGTAGCATTGGATTAGGTCAACAATTGGGTCTTGAATCTTTGTAAATCAATGCTTGGAGATATGATTTGATTCACCATTGATAACTTTCCAATCTTGTCCAAAATCCAATATTTTTGCTCATGGAATGGCTGATACGAGTTTGATCATGATCATGATGATAATTAAGACCTATAACAACCAAAAAGATCCTAAGTAATCAATATTTGGATTTTATTTGATTTAAATTGATTAAAAATGAATTAATTCAATAAAAAATCAAATAAAATAGAAAAATTAATAAATGGACACAAGGCTGAAGCTAGGACACGTGTGTAGTGTGACAAGATCAAATCAAGTGGAAAGAAATGGGCCCATTTGACAAAATTTGAAGTTTTTGGGATAGTTGACTTTTGGTAATTTTGCAAAAATGCCCAACTTCAACAATGCATAACTTCTTCAATTTTGAACTTTTGGAAGTGTTCTTAGACTTTTTAGAAAGCTTGAGATATCCCATAACCAATTCTTTTTGTCTCATCTCATTTTAATATTCCATTCTCAAGTTATAAGCTTTGGAAAAAAATGTGTTTTTGTTGACTTTCAAAAATGACCTGTAATGTCCAAATTTGTAACTTTTTGTGAGTGAATTTTATGATCTTGGGGTATAAAGATGGATTGTAGTAAATTGCATCCTCTTCAAAATGAGATTTGTATGGGTCATTTCTCATAAAGTATGAGAAAGTTATGCTTGGTCAAAGTTGAGTTGACTTTTCCTATAAAACCCTAATTTAGCAACTTTTGAATCTTGATGAATCTTGGGCAATCCTTGATGAATCATGATCAACCCTTGATCTAATGATTAAATATCCTTCAAAATGAGAATTTTGACAAAAAAACTTGACGTTTGACTGTATTTGGGTCACAGTTGACTTTTGCCCTAACACAGTCGATTTTTGGACCTCTTGAGCAATTGACTGACCAAACTTCCTCTGCAAGGTTTGAAATTTGACATGGATGAACTTGAGAACATATTAGGACATTGGGTTGCACTTGAAGTCATTTGGATGCAAGGACCTTGATGCAACACAAAACCCTAATTTGAGGTTGACTGCCTTAGGAGATGATTTGACTGTCCAACTCTTGAGCAATCTTGAGCCATTTGGAGATTACTCTTGCAATGTCTTGATAAATATGAGAGGGAAAATTTTGGGGTACAATAGCTGCCCCTGTTCAATCTTCTTAAACCTGAGGATATAGATTGGCTTTCGGGCCTTTCGTGATCCGAAGGTGGAAGATGATTGAACACTATTGTGCCCAGAAATTTGCACTCACATGAAGTGGTATCAGCATTGTGATCTTGGGAATGGGCTTACAGATGCCATTTGGAGACTGTTGATGGATGGTCTGAACTTCGACTGGAATACGAATCAGGGAGATCTTATCAGCGATCTGACTGAACCAGAGGAGGTCTTGGATTAACTTTGACTGGATCGGCATCTGAAAAATCTTTAGGAATCGATTTAACTAGACCAGACAAGGTCTTGGAATAACTTCATCTAGAATACGAATCAGGGAGATCTTCGCGGTGATCTGACTGAACTAGAGGAGGTCTTGGATTAACTTTTACTGGATCGGCATCAGAAAAATCTTTAGGAATCGATTTAACTGGACCTGACAAGGTCTTGGAATAACTTCAACTGGAATACGAATCAGGGAGATCTTATCGGCGATCTAACTGAACCAGAGGAGGTCTTGGATTAACTTTGACTGGATCGGCATCAGAAAAATATTTAGGAATCAATTTAACTGGACCAGACAAGGTCTTGGAATAACTTTGACTGGATCGGCATCAGAAAAATCTTTAGGAATCGATTTAACTGGACCAGACAAGGTCTTGGAATAACTTTGACTGGATCGGCATCAGAAAAATCTTTAGGAATCGATTTAACTGGACCAGACAAGGTCTTGGATTAACTTTGACTGGATCGGCATCAGAAAAATCTTTAGGAATCGATTTAACTGGACCAGACAAGGTCTTGGAATAACTTCAACTGGAATACGAATCAGGGAGATCTTATCGGCAATCTGAATGAACCAGAGGAGGTCTTCCATATGGTTGAGAATTTAATTGCATCTTTCCTGAAACATAAAGGTCAGTCATATGCAATGCATGATATGGATCAAGCAATGATGTTCTCAACATAAATGAGATTGTATGGTATGATGCGTATATGCATGTATCATGATGTATGAAAATGTAATGTTTTAGCTGGGGGAAAATAAATCTCGGATAGCTGCTGGAGAATAGAGTTGAGTTCTTCGTTTCTGCTGGGGATGATGAACGAAGGTGATTGTGAGAATAAACCTGCAGGAGAGGATAACTCCATTGGGGAATAAACTGACGAGGAGATTACTCTGTGGGGGAGAGATGCTCTGCTGAGGGTTCTACTAATAAACTCCGCTGGGGATAGATTACCGTTGTCGGTGATACTGAATCTGTTGAGGATTGAATTCCTGTTTGTGAAAGGAAAGAACTTCGCTGGGGGATGATCTTTCAGTTGTGACTTGCCGGGGATAACCCTGTTAGACTTTTGTGGGGATAATCCTCTGAATTCTGCTGAGAATGATCCTTCAAACCCGGTTGGGGAGATTTATGTTTGTACTCCGCTGGGGATAAACTTCCAGAGTCTATTGGGGGTGATGATTCAACTCCGTTAGGGAAGCTTTTTAGACCGTGTTGGGGAAATATTGACTCCACTGGGGGTATCTTGTATTCTGTCGGGGAACATTCTCATACTCTGCTAGGGAATATTAAGACTGTCGGGGATATTAAGCCTTTTTAGTGCTGATGGTAGATCAACTCTGCTTGGGGAGAGTATTGCTGATTCATTCATAGTTGCAAGTCTCAGCTGGGGGAGAGCTACCATTACTGTCTTACTCTGCGGGGATTGAATGCATCTCAACCATATTCTTCAGCTGAATTTACCTTGTACCTGGTGGACAGAGTAACTATACAGTTCGGACAATTCTTATTGCCCCTGTTTCTGACATTACCCATAATTCGTATTTTGTTTCGCATGTAAATATTTATGAGCAGCAATTAATGTCAAATGCATATATCAAAATGAACATTGGACGTTCTTTGCAAAACAAAATAGATATAGGAAAAACAGTTTGGAATTTCTTTGAAAATGAATTGTATTGATTTTGAAGTTTGGCCTGTAAATAGGCGTTTTTGTACAAGAGGCTGACGTCGTAGTAAGAGAACGCCGCCGAATAATAGAATTTACACAATTTGTGAAAAACTAAACAAAACAGCTATGTGAATAATCCCACTGGGTTCCAACTCTGCTATTGCCTTTATGTCCTCGAGCATCTCATCACTTTGCTACTTGGTTGAAAGTAGATCAGATTGATTAGTGTCGTCCGAGCTTAATAGTCGATACCGAAGTCTGGATGCAAGGTGATCCAATGAGACATAGTGTTACACTTTGATCCCTAATTTTTCCTGGACCTCCCTTTCGGGTTTTCAGTCCACCGGGATACCCTTTTTTGCCCAAGCCGCCTTTTCAGGTTTTCTTCTTGCCGGGTGTACATATTTTTTCATTTTCATCCCTTATTTTTTCCCGAACCCTTTTGGTTCGCCGAGAAGCCCTTATTTTTGCCTAGGCCAGTAAACCTAGCGGGTCTTTGATTATGCGTAGTATCTTTTTACTATGTCTGCATTGACGGGGTGAGGAAGGTCGTCACCATCCATGGTGGTTAAAATCATAGCTCCTCCTGAGAAAATGTTCTTAACCACAAATGGCCCTTCGTAAGTAGGGGTCCATTTGCCCCCGGGATCACCTTGAGGTAAAATGATGCGCTTGATCACCAGATCCCCAACTTGATACTCTTGTCGTCTAACTTTCTTGTTAAATTCCTTAATCATCCATTTTTGATACGTTTGACCATGACAAATAGCAGTAATTCTCTTTTCGTCGATTAGGTTCAGCTAATCAAGCCGGGTCTGAATCCAGTCATCTTCGCTCAAACCTGCATCCTTCATGATTTGGAGAGAGGGTATCTGAACTTCAATGGGCAAGACTGCCTCCATGCCATATACCAAGGAATAAGGTGTTGCCCCTGTTGATGTCCGTGCTGAGGTACGGTACCCATGAAGAGCAAATGGTAACATCTCATGCCAATCTTTGTATGTCACCGTCATCTTTTGCATAATCTTCTTAACATTCTTATTAGCTGCTTCTACAGCCCTATTCATCTTCAGCCGGTAGGGAGAAGAGTTGTGATGCTGTATCTTGAAATGCTTGCAGAGCTCGGTGATCATCTTGTTGTTGAGATTGGTACTATTATCCGTAATGATCCTCTCTAGTACACCATATCGACAGATCAGATTGTGCCGAATGAACCGTGCCACGACGTTCTTGGTTACTGTAGCAAAGGAAGCTGCTTCAACCCACTTCGTAAAGTAATCAATAGCTACCAGGATGAAACAATGTCCGTTGGATGTTGTAGGTCTGATCTCACCGATCATATCAATGCCCCACATTGCAAAAGGCCAAAGAGTTGTCAGGATGTCCACTCTTTTTGGTATCAAAACGGCAGTATGAGCCAGCATGTACTGTCTCAGCCGGCGAGCAGCCCATGCCATAGCGTAGCAAGTTCTCTCGAGCAGTGAGTATTGGGTCTCACAGTCAGTAAAATTGTTTCTAAAGCAGTACATAGCATGATCTTTTCAGCCAGACTCGTCATGATTTCCCAACACCTCTTTGTATTGTCCAACACTTTTAAGTATAAGATCAACGGTCTTCCTGCAATTGGAGGCATCAGAATTGATGGCTTGGAGGTAGTATGGCCATCTCTTCTTGAAGCAGTAGTCTAACAAACTCACCAGACACTTCGCAATCATCTTCACCTTCGTCTTCGGCTAAGTTGATCGGACTTTCAAAGTCATAACTGGAAGTAGCAGAGTCGTTATCAGTGAGATCCAGAGTGGATGTAGATCATGATACGTGAGTGTGTGTAAAACAACTGTTTTGCAATATATGATAAAAGAAAAACAAGGAGCGCAAAATTTGAAATGCAAGAACGTCCAATGCTTTTATTAATGATATATGAAAATGACACACATAAAGCCCTCACAAATGAAGCCACGGTGCCCCGGGTAAGACACCGTGTCATAAAGTTTAAAACATTGTCTGTTACATATTCAAAACAAAAATTTTCATTACTGGGTAACAAAAGAAATAGGGATGAAGTCCTTTGCTGTCCAGTTGCATTATCCACCGTCGGTCGTAGGATAGATCCACCTGTCGAACTCAGACTCTTCCACATCGTCTTCAATGGCATTCACTCCCGAGTTGCTGATGAACACAGGAGGTCTTCCGATTCGGGCATTCCGAACATCCCTTTGAGCTTCTGCAGTGAAACCCAAACCAAACTTGTTAGTATTCTGTGTAAAATCAAGGATTTGGCCCCAATTCGCACACCCACCTTTCTCGACAACAGCCCGGGCATCCTTAAAGGAAGCCATCTTCATAGGAGAATCTTCACCAACAGCCTCAGCTGATGCCAGTGTCTGGGGAACCTCTTCAAAATGTTGAAATGGGGTCTCAATGAACTCCCCATCCATTTCTACGTATTGGAAATAGTTGAGGTGGCTAACCATGTACTCCTCTTCCCCTTGCATTGTCACAATCTTCCCTTTGACCAGGTACTTCAGCTTCTGGTGGAGCGTTGAAGTTACGGCCCCAGCTTTGTGGATCCATGGATAACCCAGCAAACAAGAATAAGATGGCCGAATGTCCATCACATAGAACGTAGAGTTGAAAACCTGAGAACCAACCTTAATCGGGATATCAACTTCTCCATGCACCATTCTCTTAGACACATCAAAGGCCCTGACGACAATGTTGCTTGGTTTCAACTCCAACCCTTCACAGTCTAACCGGTCTAGAGCTTTCTTAGGCAAAACGTTCAATGAGGAACCAGTATCCACCAATACATGATCAAGAGTAGCGCCCCTGCATTCAATGGAGACATACAGGGAATCATTGTGATTCTTCCCCTTAGCAGTCAAGTCAGCGTCAGAGAAACCCAACCCATTATCAGCAGTCAGATTGGCCATACAATCTTTAAACTGATCAACTGATGTCTCTTGCGGCACGTGTGCAGTCTTCAGAAATGTAATCAGAGCCTTGGCATGGGCCTCTGATCATAGAAATAGTGACAACATAGAAATCTTGGACGGGGTTTGCCCCAGTTGTTCAACTATATTGTAGTCACTCTTTTTGATAATTTTCAGAATCTCTTCCATCTCTTGCTTAGAAGCTTCAACAGTGATTGTCTTCGGCGCCTCCGTCTGGGCAGGCTCACTGGTGGTCCCTTTGCCCCGAGTGTCAGATGACTCGGCGACAGGGGTAAGAATAGGAACTTGAACAGGAATAGTAGCAGGTACACTAGCATGTGTAATAACAACAGGCTTTCGGGCAGTTGGTGGAGATATATCAGGTGAGAAAAGTCTTCCGCTGCGGGTGACTTTAGTAGGTCCAACAATATTGCTGACGTCAGTATCAGCATCCAACTCTTGTTTAACTCCATGGAAATAAACATCAACCCCGTAATGCCAAGGGACAACTTTATCAAAGGTGTGGGGGATAGGCCCAGGGACAATGTTGATCAATGGTGCGGTTCTTGGAACAGATGTAATTCTAACAGGCTTCCTCGAGGGAGCCTTGGAAGAATTGTCGAAAATGGTAATAATGGCAATTTCTTCAGTATGGACTACAGGAACAACAGTCTTCTCAAACAGAATCTCTTTACTATCCATCAGGCATTGGACACCTGATTTCAAAAGTGGGCAACCGGTAGGTAGAACAAAACACATACGGCAACCTTTGTCACAACCCGGAAATAAACCGGCTAGCAAAAGGTTCTTCTTCACAGTCATCAAAGGGGTAATAATATCATTCACAGAACCCACAAATAAGTCTTCATCTATAGCATTCACTCCATGCTTGGGCATAGGAGCAGTCACAACATTAGGCCCCTCGGGCGCCTCGAACTCAATCTCCTTAGCATCAATTAAGTCCTGTATCTTATTCTTCAAAGACCAACAGTCATCTGTATTATGCCCCAGGCTATCAGAGTGATAAGCACAACGGGCATTAGGCTTGTACTTCGATGATGAGATATTTGGATTCTTCGGGGCTTCCCTTGGAATCACTAGGTTGGTTTTCAGTAACTGTGGCAGAATCTGAGACAAATTCATACTGAGACGGGTGAATTGCCTTCGAGGTCTCTCATCTTTTTGTTGATTATTATGTTGAGTAGCACCAGCAGGTCTTGAAATAACAACTGCATTAACAGCTTGGCGGCGTTCAGGTCTATTCTGGTTTTTCGAACCATAGATAGAACTGGACTCTTTCTTAAAAGGCTTCTTCTCGGTGATCTATGAAGCACCCCTCTGTATCTTACCAACCTTAGTACCAGCCTCAATCCTTTCACCGGTCATAATTAGCTCTGTAAACCTAGACGAAGAGCTTCCAATCAGGTGGTTGAAAAATGGACCAGACAGGGTCCCCAGAAACATGTCCACAAGCTCCCGATCAGCCAAGGGTGGTTGCACTCTTCCGGCGAGGTCCCTCCACTTCTGAGCATAATCTTTGAAACCTTCACCCGTTCCCATTGACATACCCTGGAGTTGGGTACGCGTGGGAGCGAGGTCGGAATTGTATTGGTACTTCCTGTAGAAAGTAGTGACCAAATCTTCCCAACTATGGATACTGGCTTCGTCCAACTGGTAAAACCATTCAAGCTGAGTCCCTGAGAGACTGTCTTGAAAGAAATGGATCCATAGGTTCTTATCAGCGGTGTACGGATGAATCTTTCTTACATATAACCAGAGGTGCAGCTTCGCAGAAGAAACTCTGTCATACTTAGCAAAGGCTGCTGCCTTGAACTTGTAGGGAATCACCACCCCAGATGATAGACCCAGAGCACCAAAGTCCAGACCAGGCACTTTCTGAACTTCCATCGCACTTAACCGATCTTCCAGTTGCTCATATATATCCTCGGCCGGAGGATACTGGTCTTCGTCGAAGTCCGTCTCGTTGTCGGAGACCACAGGGCTAGGAGCCCTCCTTTCTTCCTGACTATCTTTCCCTCCAGATGAGGTGGTCAAATCAACTTCATCCCGTAGCCTGTTTCCAAAACTGTGACCTGTGTTAAACATGACTGTCCTCTTCTTCTTCTTCTTCTCTTTCAGAATCAGGGTCTTCAGATCTTGCTGAACCTTAGAGAGATTCATGAACAGCTCTTGGAATTGGGTAATCTGGGTCTGTAGGGCCTTGATTGCTTGCTCAGTTGATGGTTCAGCAGACATGATGAGTGCTGAAATAAACAGCGAAAAAGATAAGAGACATGTAATGGGTACCTGTTATGAAGTGCATGGGATGAAATGCGTATGATATGATTTCAAAGACAATCAGGAGATTCAAATTTGTAAACAAGAAATGAAACACACTTTATTAAATAACTTTGAAATTCAAATTGTTCAACAAATTTCCCTTAAGGAGTTACAAGAATGAAAAGTAAATAAAAACTGGAAAGGAAATAATCAAAGGACAATCAGTGCTCCCATGGTCTCTTTTTCTCAGTGCGGACATAGTCATTGAGAATCTGCTCGTTCTCCAACTTCCTAGTCAACCACTGGATCTTCTGCTCTTACTCGTTAAACTTTTCTCGATAAGCATCCCGTTCTTCTCTCAGCTGCATCCAAGACCTTTTCAGTTCCCCAATGTCAGTGGGAATGTAAGGATGGAGGATGGTAGGAAGAACCCCCTCTTCATTAGTAACTTCAACAATGATAGGCTGGACGGCTTCATATGGCATACCCAGCTTTTGGGCACGGATGCGGACCCATCTGAGATATGGCTCCATCGGAAGTGAAGTCGTTGGACCCAGCTCATGCGGATCAGATCGGTGAACTCTATCCCAAGCCCTTATGAATTTGCGGCGTTGCTCTTCGTTATCCCCTTGAAAATCAAAGATGATACTAGGCATTAGCAGCTTATGAGGTCCCTCTCTTCTGGCTCGCCCAAACTGACGTAAGGCCAAGCACGGGTTGTAAGAAATTCCTCCATGGGTTCCTATCAGTGGAACATTGGGGTACTCCCCGCATCGATCAATAATAGCCACTTCATCCATACCCTTGATAGTCCAGATGATTTCATTATGAGAGAGAGACATAACCCTATAGGCCAAACCCATGCCTTCGTTGTTCTTCGGCACTGATTTGGGGAGGTGCGAAATAAACCACCTCGCCAATAATGGAGCACAACACATCAAGGTTCCCCATTTTCGGGCAGTACGAGCATAGAGCTAATGAAGGATGTCACCCAAGAGAGTGGGTACAAGATTACGAGAGATAAAGATTTTCACCGCATTCACATCAACAAAGGAGTCCGAGTTTGGAAACAATACCAAGCCATATATCAGAAGAGCCATAATATCCTCGAATGCCTTGAAGTCTAGACTGTCCCATAAATAATTAGCCTTACCAACCAAGAATTTAGTCAGAAAATCCTTTGCTCCACTTCTAGTCTCCCAATTTGCCATTACCTCATCCTTGGTCAAATGAAGGGCTGCAGCAATCTCTTCTGGCCTAAGGGTCTTCTCCCAACCAGTAAATGGGGTCTGCTCCAGGATTGGGATACCGAGCAGATCAGAGAACTCTTCTAAGGTGGGAACCAACTGGTAGTCTTGAAAAGTAAAGCAATGGTACAACGGATCATAGAATTCGACCAGGACACTCATCATCTGCTCGTCCAATTTGGAGGTGACCAAACTGAGAAGATACCCATGTCTTCTAATGAAGGAGGTAGTATCAGGCATCTTTGCAATCAACTCTTTAAGCATGGTGGTAACCTGGACAAAGTTGATCCTGATGGTATTCCTACGCATGGGCATCATGATGACCTACAAAATAAAACAAAGATGAATCCCTCCTGTCTTTGAAATAGGTTAGTACAATGCAAGATGTATGCAATGTTATGATGTCATGATGTCATGATAGTAAGTATACCACAAGTATCCACAAATAGCAAACATGGTAAAGGCACACAAGTAACACATAGAGCGCTTAGATTTTAGGCTGGCAAGGAGCTTAGGTACTAGCCTCTTTCAATTCAGTTGGTTCAAACCTGTCCTAAAAATAGTAATCGGATTCTAGAGGATCTCAATATCACTGACTACCCTCAACCGGTCATAATTCCAGTTTAGCAACCTTTTCTTGCAGCCGGAATCATCGCGAGAGTTTAGTCTCAATGAGTGTAGCATATTGCTACTGTTCTATGGCCAAGTTGGTCAATTTAAAGGTTCTAAGGTCAGTTGGTGCTTAATAACCCCTTAGATGACCCATATTATCCTCGTTCCAACACAAGGGATATCGGTACAATCTAAAGTGCCACACCAACGTAGCTACTGCTTTAACCGTATCGGTCTACGTCGTACAGTTCCCTCACAGTTTATTTCTACTTACCTAAAGGGTATCCCCAGATCCGGGTTAGGATCTATAGTAACTCCGATACAAGCCCACAAATATAAAGCATACAATGCAAACAATTGAAAACACAATGATCTAATCCTAAGGTACACCCCACTTATTAATAATCCCCAACAGAGTCGCCAGTTCTATGATACGGTGGGAAAGAACTGACTATTTTTGGAATGCTGGTTTGCGTTTTGCGTTTGTTTTTGCAAAATGTCACGGTAAGCAAGAGTCGCCACCGTCTTTTATTTTATCCAACAAGGAAAGGAAAAAAGCACAGAAAAATTCCTTTTTTGAGATGTTTCTCGGGTCCGGGGGGTAGATTATAGAAAGGGAAGGTGTTAGCACCCTTTCTATCCGTGGTTATCCACGGGCTCTTAGGTACATGCTCAAAGTGTTTTCAAAATTTGCTTTTCTTTGTGTTTGTGGGTTTGAAAGAAGTTTTTGTTTGAAAGGTGTAAGTGCGAAAAGTTTTTGTTTTGAGAGAGCAAGTACTTAAGAACCATCTACCTACTCGAAAAAGGAATCAATATGTGCTAATGTCCTTTAGATAATGCTATCCCACTATTGATGAATAGGTAGCACCGTCGTTGGAGTTTTAAAGGTCAATTCGATTAAGGGACGTGTGGTCACTAAAGCCATGTTAGGACGCCTTAGCGGTAACCCTAATGTCTTAGATCATTTTTCTGAGGCAACCGTTTCGAGGCAACTATGATCTTTTGACAGGAGGGCGACCTCTAAAACTTCCTATACTCAATGACCACGTTCGAAGGCAACCAAGTGAGGTGTACCCTAAGAGTGCGCTTGTGCGACTGTGTTATTTCGGTTAATTTTATCTTTGTACATGTCAATGGTTATCTATGTTGATTTTAGGTTCAAACATTTGATCTTGTCATGCATTCCCTATTATCAAGCATCTAACAGTTTATAAGTTGCGGAAATTAAAAATAACTATTACAAGGCGTCGGGTATTTACATTGCCAAAAAAAACAACCCTTGAAATTAAAATGCGGAAAATAAATAAAGCGATAAAATAATTAAAGTCCTAATTAACTATTACATTCCGAGAAACAGATACAATATATGATAAATGGATCGCGTGCGAAAAATTAAATCGGACATGTTTTTAGGGTTTTGACCCCTTTTGAAAGAAAAGATTTTTTTGGTTTATTTTGAATTAAAAGAAAATAGACTAAGTTAATTATTAAATTAAAAGACAAATTAATTAATTAATGAAAATAATATTTTTTGGAATTTTGATACTAAAGGAAAGGAAATAAAATTAATCAACGTTAATAAAACCTAATTGTCTAAATTAATTTTAATTATTACAAAAATACATTAAAAGTTAATTCCTAATTAAACTAAATTAATTGAATTAATATTATTAACAAAATAGAAATGCTGAAATTAAAATTTAATTAAGAAAATATTTTTGGTTTTAATTTTAATGAGAAAAAGTTTTAATTGGTTAGTGATTAAATAAAATAAAAAAATTAAACAAAATAAAGAAATAAAATAGAAAATAGAGTGAGTTAGAGGTTGGGCCTGATTTTGGGAGGTTGGGATAGCAATTTTGGTGGCCCAATACAAGCAGGCCTGGTTGACTTCTGGACTCCCATGTGCATTGGTTGACTAGGGCGTATGGTGCACGTTTAATCTGGACCACCAGATTTGGCCTGGGGCCATCTGGCGCTTTGAGATTTGAGGGAGTATGATGGACCACAATTGTTGAAGCGTGCTGGAATACCTGAATAAAAATAGCAAAGCAATATGGGGGGACCTCGGATTCGAATCCAGGTCCTGCTGATCACTGGCCAACGCTTCCACCACTCAACCAACGCATTCTAATTGTTAGTGTATTGGACAATGATTATTATAAGGGAAAACACAATAATTATGCCAGAAATAAAAAAAACGCGAATTGTTTGAATCGTCCAACCAGGGGGAGACGCGTCATCGTATTCCTCGTTTGACCCTGTAATATTTCCTGCGGATTCATATCCGCAGCTGAATCCCTAGGTCAGCCCTAAAACCAATTCTAAGCCATGAAAACTCAAACCAAGACCATAGTCATGCTCGTCTCTCCCTCCTGAACACGCCTATGTCCAACAATGGCGTCAATTTCACCTGCAAACAAAATGCCCAAAAACAAGAACCAAGAACCCTAGATTCGGCTAGGAGGTTATAGACCATATAAATACAATTGGCTAATGCAGAAAGGTTGCAAATTGAACAAGGATCATGAATATGCAAAGATTTTGTCAAAAAATGCAAGAACATGGAGTTGCAATTTCAAATACAGGGCGATGTTTTGAGAGACTTACAACGCGATTGGGAGGGTGAGGTAGCTTGCTTTTGATTGCTTCTGACTCAGTGATTTCCCAGCAATGGAATCGTGTTGAGATTTTGTGTTGAAACTGCCTCTAAGCACGATTTCAGATTCACACTTTTTCCAAGTTTTCTCAAGTTTGCTTTTGATGGTTCTGCAGCTTCTATCCTCTGAATTCTTATCCTTTGGCTTGTATATGTATGCAGCATTGGATTAGGTCAACAATTGGATCTTGAATCTTTGTGAATCAATGCTTGGAGGTATGATTTGATTCACCATTGATGACTTTCCAATCTTGTCCAAAATCCAATCTTTTTGCTAATGGAATGGCTGATATGAGTTTGATTATGATCATGATGATAATTAAGACCTATAACAACCAAAAAGATCCTAAGTAATCAATATTTGGATTTTATTTGAATTAAATTGATTAAAAATGAATTAATTCAATAAAAAATCAAATAAAATAGAAAATTTAATAAATGGACATAAGGAAGAAGCTAGGACACGTGTGTAGTGTGACAAGACCAAATCAAGTGGAAAGAAATGGGCCCATTTGACAAAATTTGAAGTTTTGGGGATAGTTGACTTTTGGCAATTTTGCAAAAGTGCCCAACTTCAACAATGCATAACTTCTTCAATTTTGAACTTTTGGAAGTGTTCTTGGACTTTTTAGAAAGCTTGAGATACCCTCTAACCAACAATTTTTGTCTCATCGCATTTTGATATTCTATTCTCAAGTTATAAGCTTTGGAAAAAAAGGTGTTTTTGTTGACTTTCAAAAAATGACCTGTAATGTCCAAATTTGTAACTTTTTGTGAGTAAATTTTCTGATCTTGGGGTATGAAGATAGATTGTAGGAAATTGCATCATCTTCAAAATTAGCTTTGGATGGGTCATTTCTCATAAAGTATTAGAAAGTTATGCTTGGTTAAAGTTGAGTTGACTTTTCCTATAAAACCCTAATTTAGCAACTTTTGAATCTTGATGAATCTTGGGTAATCCTTGATGAATCATGATCAACCCTTGATCAAATGATGAAATATCCTTCAAATGAGAATGTTGACAAAAAAACTTGACGTTTGACTGTATTTGGGTCACAGTTGACTTTTGCCCTAGCACAGTCGATTTTTGGACCTCTTGAGCAATTGACTGACCAAACTTCCTCTGCAAGGTTTGAAATTTGACATGGATGAACTTGAGAACATATTAGGACATTGGGTAGCACTTGAAGTCATTTGGATGCAAGGACCTTGATGCAACACAAAACCCTAATTTGAGGTTGACTGCCTTAGGAGATGATTTGATTGTCCAACTCTTGAGCAATCTTGAGCCATTTGGAGATTACTCTTGCAATGTCTTGAGAAATATGAGAGGGAGAATTTTGGGGTGCAATAGAAGGGTGTGTATTCCATGCTGACTCCTAAAGTATTTCAAAAGAAATAGCAAGAAGGGTGAGTTGAAGGTTACCGACTAATACTCCTGCAGTCGAAGAAAACAAAAAAGAGGCAGATTCGAAAGGGGCCATAAAGATTTGAGTCGAAGGGTGATACTGCCTGGGTCGAAGAGCTCATTTTCCTTTCTTTTATTTTGTTTTTGCCTTTACATTTTCTTGCCTTTCAATATGGTTGTAATAGTGTAGGATATTTATTTCCTGTATTTTTATTGCTTTATACAAATGTTAGTAACTAGGATGTATGGTAAGATAAAACCAACAAATAGGCCACCCTAATAAAGACTAAATGCATGTAAATAAAACAAATTTGCACACTTAAACCCTTAGGGTAATTCCACTTGTTGCCTATCGGAAAATAGTCATGTCCCTCGAACATGGGCGTTTTAGCAAAAGACCCTCGATAAAAGATCATAGTCCCTAGACGACCCTCGATATTGCCTCTGGTAAACGATCTAGTCCCTAAAATGACATTGCTAAAACGTGCCATATGTTGACTTCTATGACTATACAAAAATGTCCCGCGCCCGTCCCTTCTCATCCAACGATGGGGCTTCTTACCAAACCAATGGTAAGATAGCAACATCTAAAGGAAGAGGAAAAAGAACATCTAAGACCTTTTAAGTGGGTAGATTTGCTCCTAGTTACTCGCTTGCTCACGAAAAAAACATTCTTGCACCTTGTTGTACCCCAAAATTTGCCCTCTCACTTTATCAAGACTTTCCTCACAAGACTCTTTGGACTTAAGACAAGATTAGGGTTTGCTCAGCTCAAGACATCACCTTGCACTGATAGCCTGAAATTAGGGTTTGAGTATTCACAAGGATTTTTGGATCATCAATGCTTCATGTGACTTTAATACACCATCTTGGACCTCTAAGATTGATCATACCAAGATTCAAGCATTGAATCACATTTTTTCCCAGTCAATTGGACAATTGACCTAAAAATTGGCTATATAGGGGAAAAAGTCAACCATGGCCAATTTATAGTCAAACTTCATAATTTTTTATACACAATCACATTCTAGGCTACTATGTACCATTTTATCAAGTTTGGATCACAACTCCTCAAGAAATTTGATCAGATAATCAAAAGGGCAAAATGGTCAAAATTAGGGTTTTGACTGAGAAAGGGCAATTTCTGATTTTTGACCTAGCCAATGACCAATTGGGTTCAAGCATGGTTTCAAGGACTCAATAGCATCATTTTGACCTAATCAAATAATTCAAAATATCTCAAATGCATAGGATTGACAGATGAATTTTGCAGTCAACTGATCAAAAGTCAATTCTACACTGAAAAGTCAAACTTTGACTTTTTGGTCAAAATCAAGTGCCAAGGGTCATAATTCATCAAGATGTGTCAAAATGTGAAACTTGTTGATCAAGAAACCTAAAATTGCAAATTAGGGTTTTAATTTGAAATTTTTCATAACTTAGAATTTTTCTAAGTATGGAAAATTTCTTATTTTTTCCAACTTTCCACAATGTTTTCACCATGATGCAATTGGATTCAAAGAAAACTTCCAACATGAAAGTTGTAGTCCTCCATGAAATCTACAACTTCGATACACAAATCTACAACTTCGATACATAAACTTTTCCCAAAAGATTCATTTCTAATATGGATTGTAGAGCATGTTACAAGATTTCCAAAATGTCCAAGAACTCTCCAAGATCATTTATGGTTAGGGAGAATCGAAGAAGGGAAAATGGAAATTTATCACTTTTGTTCAAGGCATTTTCACAATGGTTCAAATTGAAAATTTGTCCTAGCATGCTTGTACTTGGAATTACAGGACCTAATCCCTTCTACACTCCATAATTGAATGCTAACACAATGGATAATGGTTTTATTTTGATATTTGAAGCATTGTACAATGAATTAATCCAAAAATGGCATAAAGTTCATAATACCATTTTGATAAAGCAAGACTTTTACAACTTTGCTATCCTTGAGTATTGAACCTGTTTCTTTGTCACAAGAAAAGTCCACAGTTATCAGGAAAAGCATACCAACACCTTGCCGCCCTAGAACTAGCAAGTACAACACCTTGGGCATTGTCACTTCAACTTTCTTCAAAAGCAAGCAAACTTGCAAAAGTCAAGACAACTTGTCCATCTGATAAAGGCAAGGCTTGGCTTCATTTGAAACAATCTCAGAAACTTGTTACAAGCCAAAGCACGAAAACACAACATCCCAAACACTCTCAAACACCAAAATCACATTTTTCTGCCCAAACATGGCATCTTCTGCAAAACTCGAGCCAAATCATATTTTGCTCGTGCGTTTCTTATTTCAAGGCTTCAAACATCTTTCGTACATCACATCTAAACTATCCAGGCCCTTGTCTTGCAATTGTAATCCCTTTTTCAAGCTTCACCATTTTAATTTTTGAAGGTTGCAGGTTGACTTCTACAAGGAGTTTCAAGAAACTTCAAGGCAAGCTGAGCATTGGGATAGCTTGAGGGAACTTCAAGGAAGCTCACACGATCTTCAGGCCTCACTCAAAGTCCCCACATTGCCATATCCAAAATCAACTGAACAAGGTATTTTTCAAGTTTTTATCTCTCTATTTAGGCATCCTTAGGTCACGATTTGTGAAGTAAAAATGTAGTCCTTAACTTGCTTAAGCTGTACATATGCATAGTTTTTATTTATATTAACTGAGTAGTGAGAATTTGAAGCTTGAAGTTCATGAAAATTTTAGGTCAGAAATTAGGGGTGATAAAATTCTCCTTGATCTTTGAGTGTTAGGTCACAAACTTTATATCATTGAAATCTTGAGTTCATGACCTACATTTTTCATGTTACAAGTTTTTGATTTTATGCAAAGAATAGCAAGTTACAGGTTGAAGCACAGAAACGCGCGTTTGAGAAGAGCTGGAGGACAGGGACGACCTGTCTGGGCCTGGCGCGCTTGGGCCTTGTTGTTTCTACTTGTTACACCCCCTGATCCACTATCCACACCCCCTTTCATATTTTGCTTTATTTTTCATATTTCCTTTGCATTTTTTATATTTATTGCTTTAATATTTTTTTTCTGAACATAAAAAAATCCAATAAAATTTTCTTTTTTTTTTTTGCATTTTTATTTTATTTTTATCTTATTTTTTGCATAAAATATTGATTAGTTTAAGTAAAATAGAAATTATTTTCTTAAAATAAATTGTAAATACCTTAAAATATTATACATTTTTATTTTTACTATTTAACACATAAAATATTATTTTTACATATATTTGTAATTTTTAATATTTGTAATTAATTTTATTTATTATTTCTTGTACATAAATAGACAAAATAAAATTAATATAGAATATATATTTTCTTTTAAAACAAAATTAGGGTTTCCCCTTTCAAAAATAATAATATTATTTTTTCTTATTTTTAGGACTTAAATAATTTATTTTTATCATACATAAAATAAATACAAAAACATTTTTGCATCCATACATTTTATTGCATATTTAAATAATTATGTATTTATTTATTGTACATTAATTCAATTGGGTTGTAATAATGAATTAGGGTTTTATTTTGAGCAATATCCCCCATTCAAAACTTGTATCCCCCTCCCATAATATTGTTGTAATAGTTTAGATTTACTTTACGCAATTTATCGCATTATATCCATGTATAGTAAAAACTAGGGGTTTGTATGATTAGACAAAAACAAACAAATAACATGACCTAATACAAGACAAAAATGCATGAAAATGACAACACATTGCACACATGCACCTCTAGGGTTTCACCCACTTGGTTGCCTTACAAAATGGCCATGGTATGCATGCTAGGTATCTTGGCAAAATCAAACAAAACAAAAGATCATAGTCCCTCGACGACGCTATCAAAAGGTTGCCTAAAACAAATTATCTTAGTCCCTCAAAATGATAAAGATACTTGGCACCATTGCTATCATGGTCATACGATGACCCACACCCGTCCCGTTTAACATCCAAAGATAGGGTTGTCTACTAAAACAATAGTAGGTCAACAATGTCAAAGGAATAAAAATGCACAAGAAAGACTTTTGAGTAGGTAGATAGCTTCTAGTTACTTGATCATTTCAAAACAATCCTTGCTATTTTCAAACAAACACACACCTTTCAAAAACATTTTCCAAACAACTTTCAAAACATTGAAACATTTTTCAAAAGACAGACATCTTTGTATACATTCTTACAAACAAGAATCATTACAAAGATTGCCTAAACGATGGCCTCTTTTCAAAATACTTTCAAAAACACACAAAGCACCATTTCAAACAATTGAAAAAGCAAAACAAGTGATCTAAACAAGTAACTAAGAGCCCATGGAAAACCATGGATGAAAAGGGTGCTAGCACCTTCCCTTTTCATAATCTACCCCCCGAACTCAAGAAAACATCTCAAAGGTCTTTCTTGTGCTTTTTTACCTTTCCTTTTGGATAAAAGAAAAGTCGGTGGTGACTCTTGCTAAACCGCAAAATTTGCGAACACAAATGCAAAACCTTAAGTCAGTTCTCCCACCGCATCACAGAACTGGCGACTCTGCTGGGGACAAATAAATAAGTGGGGTTACCTTAGGGTTTTAGATCACCTTTACATGCTTATGTTGTTTGACTTCTTTTCTTTACACTTTGGTTCTATTATTTGGGTTTGAATCCTCTACCCGAATCTGGGAAACATTCATAGGTAAATAGCAATACGTTGTGGAAACTGTGCGGGGTATACCGTAATTGTCTAAGAAATAGCTATATTAGTGCGACATATTTGTGGGTACCAGTAGCCTTTGAGTCAATCAAAGAGAATACGGGGCCGCTGAGTGATTTCATGAAGCACTAATGGACTTTTAGAACCTTTACTTGACCAACTTGGCCTTTTAGGATGTAGTGAGATGACCGGCTTTGGTGCAGTCCGAAGTTGGTAGATACTCGATACTACACTCAGTGAGGGTTGGTTCCTTGGAATATTTCGGTCGCCAGTAAAGAGGTTGAATTGAAACAATGAACAAGGAAACAATCTAGTGACATTGAGCTCCTTAGAACCCGGTTACTATTTCTAGGACAGGTTGAGCCAACTAAACTTCAAGAGGGTACTTACCTATGAAACCCCATGCAAGCCTAAAATAGGAACTTGTGTGATTTTATTGTACATATATACTTGTGCATAACATCATGGACATCATGAAGCATCATATGCATCCACTAACCATTTCAAGGAGTTTTGGATTTTCATCTTTGTTCCTATTTTGTAGGATATGAATTCACTTCGCAGGAAAACCATCCATGTCAACCTTGTAAGAATTCCTCCACAACTCAAGGAGCTAGATTCAAGGATTACTGAGAATTCTCCATTCACCGAGAGGCATGGTCGTCTTCTCAACTTAGTCACTACCAACACTGAGGAGGATATGCTGAAAGTTCTATTCCAGTTATTTGACCCTTTGCATCATTGCTTTACATTTCCTGACTACAAACTTGTTCCCACTTTGGAGGAATTTTCTTAACTCTTGAGGATTCTTATTCTCAATCAACTACCCTTCAACAGTACGGAAAGAGATCCAAAGCCAGAAGAGATTGCCCAAGCCTTACACTTGCACTCCTCTGATGTCACAACACATTGGGAAACTAGAAGTGGTGTCAAAGGCTTCTTGGAAAAGTTCTTGTTTGAGAAGGCCCAAAGCTGCTGGAATTCCTTGGACTTACAAGATTTTGAGGAGATTGTAGCTCTTCTCATCTATGGGATGGTCTTGTTCCCTAACCCTGACCAACTTATAGATGAAAGTGCTGTCAAAATCTTCATGACTCGCAAGCTGGTGCCTACATTGCTTGGGGATATCCTCCACTCTTTTCACACTCGAACAATGAGGAAAAGAGGTGTTCTCATGTGTTACACTCCTCTACTGGCAAGATGGTTTATTTCTCATCTTCCCCAATCAGTATTGAAGAATGAGCAAGGCTTCAGGTGGTCACAACTGTTAATGACGCTTAACCATTCAGATATTCATTGGTGTTCTCAGTCAAAAGAGAATGTCATCATCATTGACCGTTGTGGGGAATTCCCTAATGTCCCTCTACTTGGCATTTGGGGAGGAATCACCTACAACCCCTGCTTGGCTCTGAGACAGTTTGGGTATGCCCGAAGGGATGGCCCACATGCTATGCTAGTTCAAGGTTTGGTTTTCGACTTCGACAACGACAATCAAGGACTCTGACAAAGGTTCATCCGAGCTTGGAGAATGCCCAACAAGGTAGACAGTAAGACCTTGGGACACAAGAATTCCATCCTTCTTGAGCCTTACCTCAAGTGGGTACGAACCCGCACCCAAAGTCTTATGATGCCTTACCCCTCCATTCTCCCTATGATTTTAGATCCTGTTATGGAAGGAGAGGTTCCATACACCCTCCTACAGCCTGACATGCCAACATCACTTGAAGATTTACAAAGGAGTTGGATACAGCTCAAGGGAGAGCGCGATACTTTCGAAGCCCAATTATATTCAAGCGAGAAGAAGGTTTTGGAACTCACTCGTCAACTTCACTAAGAGCAGACTCTCAACACCTACATTGCACCAAAGAGGATACGCAACATCTTTTTACCTTAGGATTTTGTATTATTATTGCCCAAGGGGCATTGATGTACTAACAAATTCTATCTTATTAATATGACGTGTGTTTCTTTTTTGTTTAAAACAAATTTGAATTTATGAATCCTTGAAAGCATTACATGAATACATATCATTCATCATATGTATAAGCAGGTCTTCACACCAAGTTTCCTCATCTCTCTGCTGTTTATTTCAGCAAGATGGATATTGAACAAATGGTCAAAGATTTGCAAGCCCAGAATTCACAATTCCAATAGCTACTTCTGACCTTGGCCAAGGGGCAGGAGGAGCTCAAGACTCTACTAGAGAAGGAAAAAGAGAAAAAGAAGAAGAAGCGAGCTGGGGCGGTTCTTATGGGCAGATGTTTTGAAGGACAAGCCAGACGAACTTTGGAATTCCCATCAACATCTGAAGAGGGGGAAGGAAAAGGAAAAGGAACTCCAGTTCCATCTGAGTCTGAAGCAGAAGAAGAGGAGGATAAGGACTATTCTGAACAGCAGTACCCTCCGGCCGATGACAAATACAAGAACTTGGAAGAGCGTCTAGCTGCCATGGAGATACAGAGAGTACCAGGGCTGGATTTTGAGGAGTTAGGGCTAATTTCTGGAATTGTAAACCCTCCTAAATTTAAAGTGACATTGTTTTCTAAGTATGATGGGGTTTCTTTCCCAAAGATGCACCTACGATCTTATGTCAGGAAAATTCAACCATATTCTTCTGACAAAGACCTGTGGGTCCCTTTTTTCTAGGACAGTTTATCGGGGATGCAGCTGGATTGGTTCTACCAGTTAGAGAGGTCTGATGTGCATAATTGGGAGGATTTGGCAGCCGCCTTCTATAAACAGTATCAATAAAATGCCGACTTGGCGCCGACCCGTACTCAGCTACAGAGTATGGCTATGGCTACCAATGAGGGCTTCAAAGACTACGCCCAAAAGTGGAGGGACTTAGCCGGAAGGGTGCAACCACCATTATCTGAAAGAGAGCTAGTGGACATGTTCTTGGGGACTCTGTCAGGTCCTTTCTTTAATCACCTGATTAGAAGCTCCTCTGCAGGTTTCACTGAGTTGATTCTAACTAGCGAGAGGGTTGAATCCGATATTAGAAGCAGGAAAATTCAGAAGGACGCGTCTGCCTCAGCTACTGCAAAAAATCCCTTCACGGGAAAGAAAGAAGTGTCTGCTGTCTATGCCCAGAGAAATCAGGGAAGAATTGAAAGACGACCAACTGTGGGGGCCGTTATGATTCAAAAGTCTGCCTCAGACCAGCTGAGAAACAGTCACCCGAGAAATGATCAGCCGAGAAATAGCCAGCAAAGGGTGGAAAGGCCTGTAAGGCAATTCACCAAGATAAACATGACTCATACTCAAGTCTTACCATATCTCTTGAAGTTGAATTTGGCCATGTTAAAGGAGGCCCCTAAAAATCCTAATACTATCTCTCCACATTACCATCCCAACGCCAGATGCGCGTACCACTCAGAAAGTCCAGGGCACGACACCAACAACTGTTGGGCCTTGAAGAACAAGATTCAAGATATAATTGACGCAAAGGAAGTTAAATTTAAAGCTCCTGAATAGCCGAATGTTATCTCTGCACCGATGCCTAGGCATGGGCACAATGCCAATCCTGTGGAAGAATATCTGTTTGTTTCTACTGTGGATGAACTGTTAACTCCTCTCCTAACTATCAAGCTGAATTTGTTGAAAGCTAGGGTGTTCCCAGGTTGTGACCAAGATTGCCATGCTTTCCTGTCCTCCCCATTTGATTGTCCTCTATTGAAGAAAGGAATCCAACAATTGATTGATAACAAGGAAATTTTGTTTGAGAAAGCTCCTCTCTCACCCATTCTAGTTCCAGAAGTTTCAATAATAACCTTATACGCCAATCCTTCCAGGGTTTCTAAAAAACCCTTTAGGATTACATCTGCTCCTATGACTACTCCGTTGAAGATAACAATTCCCGGACCAACCACATACAAATCCGACAAAATGGTACCATGGAACTATGGTGGAGAAATCTACTACCATGGTGTTAAACAGATTGAACAGACCATTGAAGAAGAAAGCTCTGAGGAGGATACTCCCGACATCAGTAACATTGCCGGAACAAGCAAGGTTACTCATAGTGGAAGAATATTTTCTCCAGAGATTGCTCCTCCAACAGCAGTCTTTGGACCCGCGGTCATTCCGAATATTACACCTATACCAGTAACTGTACCTGCAAGTGTACCCGCCAACCATAACAATGCAATTCCCATCCCTACTTCTGCTGCTGAGAAAAAAGGAAAGAATGTTCAAGAGGAGCCTGTCTTGACGAAGGCTCAGTCACTAGTCATTCCTGAAACATCCCAGAAAGAGATGGAAGAAATTATGAGGATCATTAAGAAAAGTGATTATGATGTTGTTGAACAACTGGGGCAGACCCCCTCCAAAATATCTATGTTAGCCCTGTTTTTGTGCTCTGAGGCACATGCTAAAGCTTTGGTCAAGTTTTTGAAAACAGCCCACGTGCCGCAAGAAACCTCCGCTGATCAGTTCCAGGAATGTGTGGCTAGTTTAACAGTTGACAATGGTCTAGGATTCTCCGATGCAGATTTAACTTCGAAAGGGAGAAAACATAATGATGCTTTGCATGTCTCGGTGGAATGCAGAGGGACAATCCTAGCACACGTACTGGTAGAAACTGGTTCGTCTTTAAACGTCTTGCCGAAGAAAGCGTTGGATAGATTGGATTGTGAAGGCCTAACCCTGAAACCCAGCAATATAATTGTCAGAGCCTTTGATGGTTCTAAGAGGATGGTCCATGGAGAGGTGAACATCCTGATCAAGGTGGGTACCCAGACATTCAATTCAACATTCTACGTGATGGACATCCGTCCTTCCTAATCTTTCCTGTTGGGAAGACCTTGGATCCACCATGTTGGAGTTGTCACTTCTACTCTGCATCAAAAGCTCCAGTATCATGTCCAAGGGAAAATCATAATTGTTCATGGCAAAGAGGAATACATGATCATTCATCTGAACTCCTTCCGTTATGTGGAGTTAGATGGCGAATTCATAGAGACCCCTTTCCAACACTTTGAGGAAGTTTCTGAAGAAATAGCGGCGACCAAAGAAGTATCTTCAACTCCTGTGATTACCAGACCTGTACCTCAAATGTCATCTCTCAAGGATGCTAGGGCAGTAGTGGAAGAAGGCGGATCCACTATCTGGGGGCAACTTCCCGACTTTCCTTTCAAATCAGACAAATTTGGCTTGGGGTTCACCTCAACTGGTCAGAAGGCTGTGCACCGCTCCCGTGCCGGAGGGCCACCTGTGAAGATCAACCACCGAGGGGTTAATGCGCTAGAGGACAGTGAAGAAGAGGGTAGCTTGGAAGACTGGATTTTTCCTACTGTTGACAGAGGACTGTGCAACTGGGAAGCAAAAGACTTTGTTCCGATTACTTTCATAAATCAGTAATTTATCTTTTCCATTTCTGTTGGACTATAATAATTCACAAACAATTTGTACTTTTTCAACCTTGTGTCTTACCCGAGGCACATAGGTCCATTTGTAAGGGTTCTTATTTCATTTTCATATGTCATTTTAATGAATCATGGACGCTTTTCATATTTAAACCTTTTTGCTCATTGTCTTTCTTTTACATTTTGTTGTTTTAAGATGGCTATGCCCTTACACACACCCACACTCACAAATGCAGGTACCCTTCCATTCCGGAACCCATGGGTAACGATACTGCTATAGCCTTCAGTGACTCTGAAGATCTGATCTACCAAACCGAATACGAAGGTGAGGAGGATTGTGAGGTTCCAGGGGAATTAGCCAGATTACTACAGCAAGAGGAAAGAGCATTTTAGCCTCATGAAGAGCAGTTAGATACAATTAACTTGGGAACTGAGGATGACAAAAAGGAAATCAAGATAGGTGCCAATCTAGAGCCGAGTGTCAAGAAGCGCCTAATTCAGCTATTGCATGAATATGTTGATATCTTCTCCTGGTCATATGAAGACATGCCAGGACTCGATACAGACATTGTGGTTCACCGTCTACCCACAAGAGAAGACTGTCCACCAGTGAAACAAAAGGTCCGCCGCATGAGACCTGACATCTCCGAAAAGATCAAAGCAGAAGTTATGACGCAGTTCAATGCTGGATTTCTGGCTGTTACTTCCTATCCATAATGGGTTGCTAACATTGTGCTCGTGCCTAAGAAGGATGGAAAAGTGAGAATGTGCGTGGATTACAGAGACTTAAATAGGGCCAACCCTAAAGATGACTTTCCACTTCCGCACATCGACATCCTGGTTGACAACACAGCTCAGCACAAAGTATTTTCTTTCATGGACGAATTCTCAGGCTATAACCAGATCAAAATGGCACCTGAGGACATGGAGAAAAATACTTTTGTCACACAGTGGGGTACGTTCTACTACAAAGTGATGCCATTCGGACTGAAGAATGTCGGGGCAAGCTATCAACGCGCCATGGTAGCTTTGTTTCATGATATGATACATCGTGAGATAGAGGTCTACGTAGATGACATGATAGCCCGATCACAAACTGAAGAGGAACACCTTGATCACTTGCATAAGCTGTTTGTCAGGTTGAAGGAGTACAAGCTCAGACTGAACCCAAACAAGTGTACATTCGGAGTCCGGTCTGGTAAACTTCTAGGTTTCATTGTCAGCAACAAATGCATCGAGGTTGATCCTGCCAAAGTCAAAGCTATACGAGAAATGTCTGCTCCTCGCACTGAGAAGGAGGTTAGAGGTTTCTTGGGACGCCTAAACTACATTGCTAGGTTCATTTCTCACCTAACATCTACTTGTAAACCAATCTTCAAGTTGTTGAAGAAAGATCAGGTAGTTAGATGGAATGATGACTGTTAAGTTGCTTTCGATAAAATCAAGGAGTATTTGCTAGAACCTCCTATCTTGATGCTACTCGTCGAATGAAGACCGCTAATCATGTATTTGACTGTCCTAGAGAATTCAATGGGGTGCGTACTAGGCCAACATGACGAGTCTGGCTGAAAAGAGCATGCCATTCATTACCTTAGCAAAAAGTTTACCGATTGTGAGACCCGATAATCACTACTCGAGAAAACTTGTTGCACTTTGGTATGGGTTGCTCGCCGGCTAAGGCAATATATGTTGACTCATACCACTCTGCTGATATCTAAGATGGATCCGATCAAGTACATCTTTGAGAAGCCTGCTTTGTCCGGAAGAATATCCAGATGGCAGATGATCCTAATGGAATACGACATACAGTACACAACCCAATAAGCTATAAAGGGGAGTGTGCTAGCTGATCATTTGGCCCATCAAGCTGTCGAAGATTACCAATCCATGAGGTTTGACTTCCCTGACGAAGACATCATGACATTGGACAATGTTGAAGAGAACAGACCATATGACGGACCTGAACAAGGATCCCGATGGACCTTGTACTTTGATGGGGCCTCCAATGCACTTGGCAATGGTATCGGCGCGGTACTTATCTCCCTAGAAGGTTGCCATACACCTTTCACTGCTAGACTTTGCTTCAACTGTACGAACAACATGACAGAATATGAAGCTTGCATCTTTGGGCTTCAGGCTGCCATAGACTTGGGAATCAAATCTTTGATTGTGTTTGGGGACTCAACTTTGGTCATCAGTCAGATCAAAGGAGAGTGGGATACTAAGCATCCAAACCTCATCCCTTACAAAGAACATGTCTTGACATTGTCACCGCATTTCGAGCAGATTACTTTCGAGCACTTCCCGCGAGAAGAAAATCAGCTAGCAGATGCTCTAGCTACAATGTCATCCATATTTAAACTTAACTTGGATAAGGAGGCTCCCCAAATTACCATTGAACGGATGGACGAACCGACACATTGTCACGAGATTAATACCGAAGAAGTAGTGGACCAACCATGGTTTGATGAAGTCAAAAGGTATCTCGAGGCTCAAGAATACCCTGAAGGAGCTTCAGTCAATGACAAAAATTTCTTAAGGAGATTCTCGGAAAAGTTCTTCTTGAGTAATGGTATCTTATACAAGCGCAATCATGATTCTATTCTGCTCCGTTGTGTGGACAAAGCTGAAGCTGAAAGATCATGGTTGAATTGCATGAGGGTACCTTCGGCACTCACTCTAGCGGGCATACGATGGAAAAGAAGATTCTAAGGGCAGGCTATTACTGGTCTACCATGGAAGTTGACTGCTATCAACACTCCCGCACTTGTCACAAATGTCAAATCTATGCGGACAAAGTGCACGTGCCTCCTGTTCCTCTAAATGTCTTAACAGCTCCTTGGCCCTTCGCTATGTGGGGAATCAACATGATTGGAGAGATCAAGCCTACAGTATCCAATGTACATCGTTTCATCCTGGTGGCCATTGAATACTTCACCGAGTGGGTCGAAGCAGCTTCCTTCGCATCCGTTACTAAGAATGTGGTTGCCCGCTTCATCAAGCAGAATCTTATTTGCCAGTACGGTATCCCCGAAAGGATCATCACAGACAACAGTACAAACCTTAACAATACTATGATCACTACCCTGTGCGAGCAGTGAAAAATTCAACATCACAATTCATCTCCCTACTGGCCAAAGATGAATGGTGTTGTCGAAACTGCGAACAAAAATATCAAGAAGATCATACAAAAGATGACAGTCACCTACAAGGACTGGCATGAAATGTTACCGTTTGCTCTTCACGGGTACCGTACCACAACACGCACATCAACTGGGGCAACACCCTATTCCTTGGTATATGGCATGGAATCTGTTTTACCTATCGAGATTCAGATTCCCTCCTTGAGAATCATGAAAGATGCTGGTTTGAGTGAAGACGATTGGATTCAGACCCGACTTGATCAATTGAATTTAATTGACGAGAAGAGACTTACTGTTGTTTGCCATGGTCAGGCGTATAAAAAACAGATGATCAAGGCTTTCAACAAGAAATTCAGACGCCAAGTTTATCAAGTTGGAGATCTGGTAATCAAGCGCATCATTTTTCCGCAAAGTAATCCCAGGGGAAAATGGACTCCTACTCACAAAGGATCATTTGTAATCAAGAACATCTTTTATGGTGAGGCAATGATCTTAACCACCATGGACGGTGACGACCTGCCGCATCCTACAAACGCAGACATAGTCAAAAGATACTACGCATAAATGACCCTCTAGGTTGACACACCTAGGAAAAACAAGGGCATCCCGGTGAATCGAAAACCCGAATGGGCGATTCAGGAAAAAATTAGGGATAAATAAAAAATCTGTACACCCGGCAAGTTGAAAACCCGAAAGGGAGACTTGGGCAAAAAAAGGGAATCCCGGTGAATCGAAAACCCGAAAGGGCGGTTCAGGAAAAAATTAGGGATAAATAAAAAAATCTGTACAACCGACAAGTTGAAAACCCGAAAGGGCGACTTGGACAAAAAGGGTTTCCTGGTGAATCAAAAACCCGAAAGGGCGGTTCAGGAAAAAGTTAGGGAATTAAAGCGTATGACTATGTCTCGTCGGATCACTTTAAGGACAATCTCTTCATTGACAAACTCTGAGCTTCTGATCAATTCAATCATCTTCGGACGAAGCATCGGATGGACAAGATATTCAGAGACACGAAGGCTATAGCGGAATGGGAACCCCATGGGATTTTTTACACATAGCTATCTTTCTTTGTATAATTCTTTCTTACTTTTATGACACCATCCTCTTACTAGGATGTTTGTTTCCTTTGTACAAAACACTCACTCAAAGCAAATACAGAGATATCTCTTTCAAAGTACATAAAACTATTTGCCTTTTTCTTTTACACTTGTGTTTTTATTTGCAAAAACGTCCAATGATTCATTGATGAACATATGCATTTAAACATAATTACTATTTACAAATAAATAAAGTGGAAAAGAACAATTACTGACAGACTGAAAGGATAGGAAAATGTATTTAGGCTATTCCAGGAGCAATCCCATACAGTACATCATCTAGATCCCCAGCGGAGCTAAAACCTTGAAATACAAATCCCCAGTGAAGCCAAAACTTTGAGTTACAAACTCCCCAGCAGATTGAAGATTCTCATTCTCATTTCCCCAGTCAAGTCAGGACTTCTAACCATCAATCCCCATCAATCCCCAGCAGAAACCATCCAATTTCCCCAGCAAGTTACCTTGAATCCTGGAAATCAATCAGATAACAGTTAACCTTTGTCTCTCCCCAACCTAGGATGACTACCCAGTGGAGTGGCAGGCGACAAAAAATCCTAAACCTACTCCAAATAGTAAACTCTTCCCCATAGAGTCTTAATTACTCCCCAGTGAAGTCACCGATGTTTTATTGCTCCCCAACATAATGAAGATTCTCATTTTTAGTTCCCCGCAGAAATCATCAGAGTTTTCCCTATTCCCCGGCCGAGTAAGGATTTCCATTGTGTAATCCCCAATAGAGGTTATCAAAATTCTCTGGATTCCCCAAGCAGATTACTCAGGCAGTATATGACAATACTCCAACTTCAAGACATGAAGGATCCTTATATCCCCACAGAAGTTGTCAAGATTTTTTCTATCCCTAACAGCTGCCCAGAATTTCTCATCCTCAGCAATTGAAGATTTTGAATCTCCAACACCGGTCAAGGATTTATTTTCCCCGCAGCAGTCAAGGATTTTTATTATCCCCATCTATTAAGGATTTATTTTCCTCAGAAATACAGCAAATCAGCTTACATGCGCATATATTACATCCATATATCATAAACATTGATAAAGCACATTTATTGCATCATACATTTCATGCCACATAACTCTGTTTCAGCTAACATTTTACCCTTTTCAAGATAAGATTAACAGCTATCATTTAACAATATTCAAAGATTTCAGATATAGTAAAGATACACTCCAGACACGAAAGTTATTCTATTACTCATTCAGAATTCAAGGTCAAGATACAGTTCAGATACGCTCTAGACACGGAAGCCATTATGTCACTTATTCAGACCTATTTTTCAGAATTCAAAGTCAAGATACAATTCAGATACACTCCAGACACGGAAGTCATTCTGTCGCTCATTCAGACTCAGATTTCAGATATAGTATAGATACACTCCAGACACGGAAGTCATTCTGTCACTTAATCAGATTCTAGTTCAGATACGCTCCAGACACGGTTGCTATTCTATTGCTCATATAGCTCAAAGACGCTCCAGACACGGATGCTATTCTAGTGCTTATTCAGATTCAACATTCAGATACAGCTTGGATACGCTCCGGATACGGATGCTATTCCATTTCTCATTCAGATTCAGTCCCCAGATACGTTCCAGATACGGACACCATTCTGAATACTCATTCTTCTGACTTACAACTTACAATTCAACAGACATTCTTGGATGGCATCTTTAAGCCCATCTACAACAAGATTCTATCACATCTCCAAATGGCATCTTTAAGCCCATTTCCTCACACTACACTTTGACGAGTGCAAATTTATGGGCACTCTAGTGTCCAATCATCTTTTACCTTTGAGTCACGAACGACAAACTCGCCAATCCAACTCTTCAGGTTCAAGAAGATTGAACAGGGGCAGCTGTTGTACCCTAAAATTTTCCCTCTCATTTTATCAAGACTTTCCTCACAAGACTCTTTGGACTCAACACAAGATTAAGGTTTGCTCAGCTCAAGACATCACCTTGCACTGATAGCCTAAAATTAGGGTTTGAGTTTGCACAAGGATTTTTGGATCATCAATGCTTCATGTGACTTTCATACACCATCTTGGACCTCTAATATTTCTCATACCAAGTTTCAAGCCTTGAATCACATTTTTGCCCAGTCAATTGGACAGTTGACCTAAAAATCAGCTGTATTGGAGAAAAAGTCAACCATGGCCAATTTACAGTCAAACTTCATAATTTTTGATACACAATCACATCCTAGGATCCTATGTACCATTTGATCAAGTTTGGATCACAACTCCTCAAGAAATTTGATCAGATCATCAAAAGGGCAAAATGGTCAAAATTAGGGTTTTGACTCAGAAAGGGCAATTTCTGATTTTTGACCTAGCCAATGACCAATTGTGTTCAAGCATGATTTCAAGGACTCAATAGCATCATTTTGACCTAATCAAATAATTCAAAAGATCTCAAATGCATAGGATTGACAGATGAATTTTGCAGTCAACTGATCAAAAGTCAACTGTACACTGAAAAGTCAAACTTTGACTTTTTGGTCAAAATCAAGTGCCAAGGGTCATAATTCATCAAGATGTGTCAAAATGTGAAACTTGTTGATCAAGAAACCTAAAATTGCAAATTAGGGTTTTAATTTGAAATTTTTCATAACTTAGAAGTTTTCTAAGTATGGAAAATTTCTTATTTTTTCCAACTTTCCACAATGTTTTCACCATGATGCAATTGGATTCAAAGAAACTTCCAACATGAAAGTTGTAGTCTTACATGAAATCTATAACTTTTATTCACAAAGTTTTCCCAAAAGATGCTTGGATATCAAGTTATGATTTTGTGAATAGGGGTCCATAAACTTTTTAACTTAGTGAAATTTTGCCCTAGTTTAGGCAGGTTTTTGACCTAACTTCATGGCAATTTTTCACCTAGTTCCAAGAGGTATCTCAAAATTCATTTCTAAGATGGATTGTAGAGCATGTTACAAGATTTCCAAAATGTCCAAGAACTCTCCAAGATCATTTATGGTTAGGGAGAATCGAAGAAGGGAAAATGGCAATTTATCACTTTTGTTCAAGGCATTTTCACAATGGTTCAAATTGCAAATCAGTCCTAGCATGCTTGTACTTGGTATTATAGGTCCTAATCCCTTCTACACTCCATAATTGAATGCTAACACAATGGATAATGGTTTTATTTTGATCTTTGAAGCATTGTACAATGAATTAATCCAAAAATGGCATAAAGTTCATAATACCATTTTGATAAAGCAAGACTTTTACAACTTTGCTATCCTTGAGCATTGAACCTGTTTCTTTGACACAAGCAAAGTCCACAGTTATCAGGAAAAGCATACCAACTCCTTGCAGCCCTAGAACTAGCAAGTACAGCACCTTGGGCATTGTCACTTCAACTTTCTTCAAAAGTAAGCAAACTTGCAAAAGTCAAGACAACTTGTCCATATGATAAAGGCAAGGCTTGGATTCATTTGAAACAATCTCAGAAACTTGTTACAAGCCAAATAACGAATACACAACATCCCAAACACTCTCAAACACCAAAATCACATTTTTTCTCAAATAGAGCCTCTTCTGCAAAACTCAAGCCAAATCATATTTTGCTCGTGTGTTTCTTGTTTCAAGGCTTCAAACATCTTCCATACATCACATCTAACCTATCCAGGCTCTTGTCTTGCAACTGTAACCCCTGTTTCAAGCTTCACCATTTTCATTTTTGAAGGTTGCAGGTTGACTTCTACAAGGAGTTTCAAGAAACTTCAAGGAAAGCTGAGCATTGGGATAGCTTGAGGGAACTTCAAGGAAGCTCACACGATCTTCAGGCCTCACTCAAAGTCCCCACATTGCCATATCCAAACTCAACTGAACAAGGTATTTTTCAAGTTCCTATCTCTCTATTTAGGCATCCTTAGGTCACGATTTGTGAATAAAAAATGTAGTCCTTAACTTGCTTAAGTTGTACATATGCATAGTTTTTATTTATATTAACTGAGTAGTGAGAATTTGAAGCTTGAAGTTCATGAAAATTTTAGGTCAAAAATTAGGAGTGATAAAATTCTCCTTGATCTTTGAGTGTTAGGTCACAAACTTTATATCATTAGAATCGTGAGTTCATGAGCTACATTTTTCATGTTACAAGTTTTTGATTTTATGCAAAGAATAACAAGTTACAGGTTGAAGCACAGAAACGCGCGTTTGAGAAGAGGTGGAGGACAGGGACGACCTGTCTGGGCCTGGCGCGCCTGGGCCTTGCTGTTTTTACTTGTTACACCATATGATCCACTATCCACACCCCCTTTCATATTTTGTTTTATTTTTCATATTTCCTTTGCATTTTTTATATTTATTGCTTTAATATTTTTTTTCTGAACATAAAAAAATCCAAAAATATTTTCTTATTTTTTTTGCATTTTAATTTTATTTTTATCTTATTTTTTGCACAAAATATTGATTAGTTTAAGTAAAATAGAAATTATTTTCTTAAAATAAATTGTAAATACCTTAAAATATTATACATTTTTATTTTTACTATTTAACACATAAAATATTATTTTTACATATATTTGTAATTTTTAATATTTGTAATTAATTTTATTTATTATTTCTTGTATATAAATAGAAAAAATAAAATAAATATAGAATATATATTTTCTTTTAAAACAAAATTAGGGTTTCCCCTTTCAAAAATAATAATATTATTTTTTCTTATTTTTAGGACTAAAATAATTTATTTTTATCATACATGAAATAAATACAAAAACATTTTTGCATCCATACATTTTATTGCATATTTAAATAATTGTGTATTTATTTATTTATTGTACATTAATTCAATTGGGTTGTAATAATGAATTAGGGTTTTATTTTGAGCAATATCCCCCATTCAAAACTTGTATCCCCCTCCCATAATATTGTTGTAATAGTTTAGATTTACTTTACGCAATTTATCGCATTATAACCATGTTTAGTAAAAACTAGGGTTTTGTATGATAAGACAAAAACAAACAAATAGCATGACCTAATACAAGACAAAAATGCATGAAAATGACAACACAAGCACCTCTAGGGTTTCACCCACTTGGTTGCCTTACAAAATGGCCATGGTATGCATGCTAGGTATCTTGGCAAAATCAAACAAAACAAAAGATCATAGTTCCTCGATGACGCTATCAAAAGGTTGCCTAAAACAAATTATCTTAGTCCCTCAAAATGCTAAAGATAATTGGCACCATTGCTATCATGGTCATACGATGACCCACACCCATCCCGTTTAACATCCAAAGATAGGGTTATCTACTAAAACAATAGTAGGTCAACAATGTCAAAGGTAAAAACATGCACAAGAAAGACTTTTGAGTAGGTAGATAGCTTCTAGTTACTTGATCATTTCAAAATAATCCTTGCTATTTTCAAACAAACACACACCTTTCAAAAACAATTTCCAAACAACTTTCAAAACATTGAAACATTTTTCAAAAGAAAGACATCTTTGTATACATTCTTACAAACAAGAATCATTACAAAGATTGCCTAAACAATGGCATCTTTTCAAAATACTTTCAAAAACACACAAAGCACCATTTCAAACAATTGAAAAAGAAAAGCAAGTGATATAAACAAGTAACTAAGATCCCATGGAAAACCATGGATGAAAAGGGTGCTAGCACCTTCCCTTTTCATAATCTACCCCCCGAACTCAAGAAAACATCTCAAAGGTCTTTCCTGTGGTTTTTTACCTTTCCTTTTGGATAAAAGAAAAGTCGGTGGCGACTCTTGCTAAACCGCAACATTTGAGAACACAAACGCAAAACCTTAAGTCAGTTCTCCCACTGCATCACACACCTACACTTTCATTTCAAAACACTTTTAAAAGACAAAATGTTATGTATACGTTCTTATAGAGACGAGAACCATTACAAAACATCTTTTCAAAACATTTTCCGAAACACAATCCACAAACATATCTTTGAACCACTTTTCGAAATAAAAACTTTGTACGCGTTATTATAGAAAAGAGAACCATTATAAAGAGATTTTTTTAAACACTTTCAAAGCCCACACCACAAGTACACTGTCAAACAAAAGCAAGTGATCTAAACGAGTAACTAAGAGCCCATGGAAAACCATGGATGAAAAGGGTGCTAATACCTTCCCTTTTCATAATCTACCCCCCGAACCCGAGAAATAATCTCGAAAGGTCATTCCTGTGCTTTTTTTTTACATTTCCTTCTGGATAAAAGAAAAGTCGGTGGCGACTCTTGCTATTCGCACAAATGCGATCAAAACGAAAAAAACCCAAGTCAGTTCTCCCACCGTATCACAGGGGGTATCACCTACAATCCTTGTTTGGATTTGCGACAGTTTGGGTATGCTAGGAGGGATGGCCCTCATGATGCACTTGTCCAAGGAATCACATTTGACTATGAGAGCGATATCCAAAGTTATCGTCAGAGATTCATACGAGCTTGGGGCATGGTGAAAAAGGTTGATAGCAAGATGTTGGGGCATAAGAACTCCATTCCTTCGGAGCCTTATCTCAAGTGGGTGCGAGCTCGTGCTCAAAGCCTTATGATACCTTATGAAGCCGTCCTACCTATCATCATGGAGCCTATTGTCGAGGTAGATGTTCCTTACACCATTATCCATCATTACATGCCGACTACTCTCGAAAAGTTGCAAAGATCTTGGATTTAACTAAAAGGGGAGTGAGACACCTTTGAAATCCAGTTATATGCAAGTGAGAAGAAGGTTTTTGAGCTTACGAGACAACTTCATGAAGATCATAATTTGAATGCCTACATTGCACCAAAGAAGATGCGCTCGTGGGAAGCTTGAGTCCTTTTTTAGGAGTTTATTTTGTATTATCTTTGTTTCTCCCATTGTAATCCCAAGAGGCATCTTGTAACTGTTTGAACTTATTAATGCAATTAATGTTTGTTCTCTCTTTGTCTAAACAAACTTAAATCTTAAAAGTCCTTGAAATCATTTGCATACGCATTTCATGCATCATAACATAAGCAGGTTTCCAAACACATGTTTCCTTATCTTTCTACTGTTTATTTCAGTATGATGGATATCGAGAAAACCGTGAAAGATTTGCAAGCACAGAATTCCCAATTCTAAGAGACCTTGCTGACCCTGGCCAAGGGATAACAAGAGTTGATGACACTGCTGGCAGCCAAAAAGAAGACTAAGAATAAGGTATTCATCAAAATGGGGAAAGGTTTAAAGGTCTGGTTCGTCAGGTACAGATAGTCGAAGAGTCGTCTGAGGAGGACGAAAACCAAGACGAAGAGGAAAGGAGCACCCGTGCTTGGGGTGCCAATGATCAAGCTTCTGAAGATGAAGATTACTTTGATGAGCAATATCCTCCATTTGAGGATAAATACAAGCAGTTGGAGGATAGACTAAAGGTTGTTCAAATTCAAGTCGTGCCTGACTTGGATTTTGATGATTTGGGCTTAATACCTGGGGTCGTCATTCCCCATAAGTTCAAGATACCAGTCTTCGCCAAGTATGATAGGGTTTTTTGCCCGAAACTTCATATAAGGTCTTATGTGCGCAAGGTACAGCCGCACACAACCGACAAAAAGCTCTGGGGTCATTTCTTCCAAGAGAGTCTGGCTGGGACTCAACTAGAATGGTTCTATCAATTGAATGGTTCTCGCATCCATATATGGGAAGATCTAGCCACTACTTTTTATCATTAGTATCAATACAATGCCGATCTAGAACCAACAAGAGTTCAACTTCAAGGTATGACAATGGTTACTAATTAGGGGTTTAAAGAGTACGCACAAAAATGGAGGGATCTTGTTGGTAGGGTCCAACCACAACTAAATGACAGAGAACTAGTTGACATGTTCATGGGTACATTAACTAGCCCATTTTTCAACCTGTTGATTGAGATTTCTTCGTCTAGTTTCACCGAGTTGATCCTAACTGGTGAAAGGGTAGAAAGTGGCATTAAGAGTGGGAAAATTCCCATGACATTTGATTTCGCATCTAACATTGTAAAGAATCCCGTCATTGGAAAGAAGGAAACAAATGTTGTGTATGGTTCAAGGGCCCATACCAAGAAGAATCATTGTCCATCTGTTAATGTTGTTTTAATCTCCAACCCTCTATTTTCTCAAAGACAATCATCCAACCATCAATGATCTGAAATTCCTTGAAGACAGTTCACGAGGATAAGCATGTCACTGTCCCAAGCCTTACAACATCTGTTGAAGGCCAACTTAGTGACATTGCGTGATCCACCATCCAATCCAAACATTTCATCACCTAAGTACAATCCAAATGCCAAATGCGCCTATCATTCCAACAGCCCTGGGCATGAAATCAATCATTATTGGGCTTTGAAATCCAGAATTCAAGATCTTATCGATAACAAAAGTATTGAGTTTGATCCACCTACAACTCCAAATGTGATAACTGCACCAATGTCGAACCATGGCAAAGGTGTCAATGCGATTGATGACACTAATTTTGTTTCCTCCGTTGAGGATTTGACTACTCCATTGACTATTGTGAAAGGAGATTTTCTGAGAGTTGGGGTGTTCCCTGGCTATTTAAAAGACTGTGTTTGTTGTGTTGAACAAATAAATGGATGCAAGTGGCTGAAAGAAGGTGTTCAACGCCTGATAGATAGTCACGAAATTCTATTTGAAAAAATTCCTACCATCAAAATTTTAACCAATAAAACTGAAGATGTTTCTATCATAACAATTTCCAACAAGCCTCTTAGGATCTCTTCAAAGGGTCCTATTAGGATTTCAAACGAACCAACCATTTCTCCTTTAATAATCACTGCCCCTGGGCCTATTCCCTACTCCTCCGACAAAGCGGTTCCATGGAACTATGGTGCCGAAGTTTATTATCATGGGATAAAACAAGATTCTTGGATCAGCAAAGACAAAGCTGATGTTACTAATATTGCAGGTTTTAGTAAAGTAACAAGAACATGGAGGATCTTTTCCCCTAATATTTCACCACCCACTACTACAACAACTCCCATCCGCATAACAAATGACAAGTCTAGTTCCAATACTAGAGGCAAAAAGAAACAAAGGTGATCCTGCTAGGATAGAGGCACCTACCAAAGATACTGATGCTGAAGAATCCTCCACTCGAGAGATGGAGGAAATCCTGAAAATCATAAAGAAGAGTGACTTCAAAATAGTTGAGCAACTAGGGAAACCCCCCTCCAAAGTCTCCATGATGTCATTGTTATTTTGTTAGGACGCTCATGCCTAGACTCTAATCAAGTTCTTAAAGAAATCCAATGTGCCCCAAGAAACCACAGCTGACCAGTTCAAGAATTGTGTAGAGAGTTTAACGGCTGAAAATGGATTAGGGTTCTCCGATGCTGATTTGACTCCTAGGGGAAGGAAACACAACAAAGCCTTGCATGTCTCTATTGAATGCAAGGGAACTACCTTGGCTCATGTCCTTATTGATACCGGTTCCTCCCTAAATGTTCTACTGAAAGTGCTTTAGACCGACTAGATAGTAAAGGCCTGGTGTTGAAACCGTTGTAAGGGCTTTCGATGGGTCTAAAAGGATGGTTCATGGAGAGGTGGATCTCCCTATTAAAGTGGGATCATAAATTTTCAACTCCACCTTTTATATAATGGACATACGTCCCGCCTAATCTTGTTTGCTTGGGCGCCCTTGGATCCATGGGGCAGGGGCAGTAACATCCACCCTTCATCAAACATTAAAATATCCAGTCAAAGGAAAGATTGTTACTGTTTGCAGCGAAGAAGAATTTATGGTGAGCCACCTCAATTCCTTCAAGTATGTGGAAATGGATGATGAATTTATAGAAAGTTCGTGCCAGGCTTTTGAAGTTGTTCCTCCTATGGTTGTCGCCACCAAAATCTCCGCTGACGTGTCAAAAGATGATGAAGTTGTACCAAGAATGGTTTCACTTAAAGATTCCCGTGCTGTGGTCGAAGATGGAAGCTATACTATATGGGGACAACTCCCCGACATTCTGTTTAAAGCATACAAATTCAGGTTGGGTTTCACCATCAAATCTCAGAAAGAAGTTAGGCGTGCTCGCGTGGGAAAGCCACCTCTCTGCATCGGAAATCGTGAGGTAAATGTTGAGGAAGACTCTAACAATGAATGTGTTTTTGAATAGTGGATCTACCCTACTGTCGGAGGAAAGCTTAACAACTGGAATGCAAAGGATTTCACTCCCATCTCCTTCATTGAGGAGTAATTATTGTTTACGGTTTTCTGTCAATTCAAGAACTTTTGTATGTAATCTTAATTCCAAACAATGACTTTTAAGCCATGTGCCTTGCCGGGGGCACCATGGTCCACTTGTTAAGGGGTTTCTTCATGTTCATTTATTATATGATCATTTAATGGAAAACATTGGATCTTTGCATTCAAATTTTGTGCTCATTGTCTTTCCTTTTCTTTATTGAATTTTTCAAATAGCCATGTATCTTACATGCACACACACATACACACCCATACACTTGCAGATCCCCATTCACTCCGGATCTCATTGCCAACGACTCTACTATTGCCAATTATGACTTTGAACATCCAATTAACCAAGCCGAAGACGAATGCGAGGAAGATTGTGAAATACATGGGGAACTATCCAGACTTCTAATGCAAGAGGAGAAAGCTTTTCAAACTCATGAAGAACCAGTCGAATTTATCAATCTAGGTATTGAGAAAGACAAGAAAGAGGTCAAGATTAGCGCCGACTTAGAAGACATTATCAAGAGCAGGTTGGTCTAGATGCTACATGAGTACGTTGAAGTATTTTCTTAGTCATATGAAGACATACCAGAGTTGGATACTGATATTGTGGTTCATCGTCTATCGACAAAGGAAGATTGCCCTCCTGTCAAACAAAAGGTTTGTCGGATGCGGCGTGACATATCTGAAAAGATAAAAGCGGAAGTGATGAAGCAATTCGATGTCGGATTCCTAGCTATGACATATTATCCTCAATGGGTTGCAAATATGGTCCATGTGCCGAAGAAGGATGGAAAAGTTCGTATGTGTGTATACTATAGGGATTTAAATAGGGAAAGCCCCAAAGATGATTTCCCTCTACCTCATATCGACTTCTTGGTTGACAACACTGCCTAACATAAAGTTTTCTCCTTCATGGATTGGTTTTCTGGATACAACCAAATCAAGATGGATCCCGAAGACATGGAGAAGACAACCTTTGTTACCCAATGGGGCACCTTTTGTTACAAAGTCATGTTGTTCGGATTGAAGAATGCATGGGCAACATATCAAAGAGCTATGGTAGCTTTATTTTATGATATGATCCAACATGAGATATAAGTATATGTGGATGATATGACTTCAAGGTCGCAAACTGAAGAAGAGCACCTCGATCACCTACACAAGCTATTTGAGAGGTTGAAGAAGTACAAGTTAAGGATGAATCCTAACAAGTGCACTTTCGGAGTAAAGTCTGGAAAACTTCTAGGTTTTTTGGTCAATGGTAAAGGCATCGAAGTTGATCCTGCAAAGGTTAAAGCCATTCAAGAAATTCCCGTTCCCTGTTCTGAGAAAGAAGTAAGAGGATTCTTGTGTCGTCTTAACTACATTGCCCGCTTTATATCTCACCTAACTACTACTTGTGAGCCAATCGTCAAATTCTTGAAGAAAGATCAAGTAGTCAAATGGAACAACGACTACCAAGCTGCCTTCGACAAAATCTAGGAATATTTGCAAGAGCCTCCTATCCTTATGCCTCCAATTGAAGGAAGACCCTTGATCATGTATTTGACTATGCTAGAGAATTCTATGGTGTGTGTGTTGGGCTAACATGACGAGTCTGGCCAAAAAGAGTATGAAATATACTACCTGAGCAAAAAGTTTACCAACTGTGAAATAAGATATTCGCTGATCGAGAAAACTTTCTGCGCTCTGGCATGGGCTGCTCACAGGCTAACACATTATATGTTAACTCATACCACTTTGTTGATTTCTAAGATGGACCCTATCAAGTACATCTTCGAGAAGCCAACTCTCTCCAAATGAATAGCTAGATGGAAAATGACTCTGACCGAATATGACATCCAATATACCATACAAAAGGCCATCAAAGGAAGTGTATTGGCAGAACATTTGGCACATTAAGATATTAATGATTACCAGTCTATGAACTTTGACTTCTCGGATGAAAATATTATGCTAGTAACTGACTGTGAAAATCCTGGACTGTATGATGGACCTGAATCAGGATCCCAATGGACTATGATTTTCGATGGGGCTTCAACCGCTCTGGGCAATAGAATCGGTGTTTTGATTATTTCTCCTGAGGATTGCCATACTCCTTTCACTTCTAGATGGTGCTTCGATTGTACGAAGAACATGGCTGAGTACGAAGCATGCATCTTGGGTCTAAAGGCTGTAATTGACTTAAGGATCAAGTTCTTGAATGTATTCAGAGATTTTGATCTAGTGATCAGTCAAGTCAAAGGAGAATGAGTCACTAAACATCCTAACCTTATTCCTTACAAGGAGCTTGTGTTAACCCTGATACCATAATTCGAGGAGATCATCTTTGAACATTTCCCTAGAGAAGAAATTCTTGCGAAGATTCTCAGCCAAATTCTTCCTAAGCAATGGAATCCTTTACAAGCGAAATCATGATTCTACTCTACTATGGTGTGTGGACAAGAAGGAGGCAGAGAAAATTATAGAAGACATGCATGATGGAATCTTTGGGACTCACTCTAGTGGGTACACTATGGCCAAGAAAATCTTGAGGGCTGGTTATTATTGGTTCATAATGGAAACTAATTGTCATCATCACTCAAGAACTTGTCACAAGTGTAAAATATATGCTAACAAGGTCCATGTACCCCCAATTCCTCTAAATGTCATGACCGCTCTGTGGCCGTTTTCAATGTGGGGAATTGACATGATTAGAGAGATCAAACTCACTGCTTCCAATGGACACCATTTCTTCCTTGTTTCTATTGGCTACTTCACCAAATGGTTCGAAGCTGCCTCATATGCCTCAGTCACAAAGAACGTTGTAGCCTGATTTATCAAGCATAACCTCATCTACTGTTATGGTATCCCCAAAAGGATCATCACTGACAATGGAACCAATCTCAACAATGTTATGATTACTGAACTCTGCACGCAGTTCAAAATCAAGCATCATAACTCTTCTCTATATAAACCTAAGATGAATGGCACAGTGGAAGCCGCCAATAAAAATATAAAGAAGATTGTGCAAAAGATGGTGGTGACCTACAAAGACTGGCATGAGATGTTACCATTTTCTCTCCATGGCTATCGTACTTCAGCTCGAACATCAACTAGGGAAACTCCTTTCTCTTTGGTTTATGGCATGGAAGTTGTCTTGCCTATAGAAGTTCAAAGTCCTTCCCTAAGGATTATAATTGAGGAAGATCTAGGCAAAGACGAGTGGGTGCAGAATAGGTTGGATCAACTAAACTTAATCGATGAGAAGCGATTGGTTGTTGTTTGTCATGGTCAGATGTATGAAAAGCGTATGATCAAGGTGTTCAACAAAAAGATCAAGCCTTGAGTGTATCATACAGGTGAATTGGTAATAAAGTGCATCATTCTTCCACAAAGCGTCCTCAGGGGAAAATAGACTCCCACTTACGAAGGACCATTTGTTGTAAAAAAAGTTTTCTCTGGTGGAGCCATGATACTGACTACTATGGATGGCGAATACTTCGCACATCCTGTGAATGTGGACAAAGTTAAAAAATACTACGCATAAAATAACCCGCTAGGTTGACACACCTAGGAAAAAATAAGGGCACCCCGGCGAACCAAAAAGGTTGGGGAAAAGTTAGGGATATATGCAAAAGATTGTACACCTGGAAAGTTGAAAACCCGAAAGGGTGGCTTGGGAAAAAAAGGGTATCCTGGTGGGCTGAAAACCCCAAAGGGTGGTTCAGACAAAAGTTAAGGATAAAAACGTATAACCATGTCCCGTGAAATATCTACAACCATCTTTATTACCAAGATCAATCCAATTAACTTCTTTCAAACGACAAGGGATGATGTTCGAAGACATAGGGGAAATAGTGGAGTTGGAACACAATGAGATCACTTCCACATGGCTATTATTTTTGCTTTCACTTTGTATTTCCTTTCATTATCTCGACGATTTCCTCTTACTAGGATCTTTGTCTCCTTGTACAAAAACGCATATTTATAGGCAAAATATCAATACAAATATACTTTGAAGTGCAAGTTTTTGTTTTTTTGTTTTGAATGCAAAAGTGTCCAATGACTAAAATTGAATGAGCTTATGCATATGAACATGATTAAACTGTTAACGAGTGTATGTATAAAAATAGTAACAAGCATTTACTCAAGGATTCGGGATATCCCCACAGAGTTACTACAACAAACTTTTCCCCACAGAGTTACTACAATAAACTTTTCCCCACAGAGTTACTACAATAAACTTTTCCCCACAGAGTTGCCCCAATAAGATTATCCCCACAAATTCGGATTCATGCAATCTTCAGCCAGAGTTTCAATCCCATGAAAACCCTCTCCCCAACTGAGTTGGTCTTAAGAAAGAAGCCTTGTGGAATTTCTTCCTAAAAATTCATACCCCCAGTAGGTCGTCAAAATATTCTCCTCAAAAGGGTTTATTTCCCCAACGAACTAAAAATTCCCCAGTATGAGTCTTTCTTTCATACTATTAGAAGAAACCCCTTAATCCCCAGAAGAGTCATTGTAATCCCCAACGGAGTCATTGCAATCCCCAACGGAGTCGTCGTTATCCCCGAAAGTTACTATGAAGCTTGTAATTCGACCAGATAACAGTTCAAATTCATCTTTCTAGTAGGTTACTACGAAGCCTGGAATCCGGCCAAATAACAGTTAACCTCAAGTTCAAATTGCTGAAACCTGGACCCGATCAGATAACAGTTCAAGTTACTGAAACCTGGACCCGACCAGATAACAGTTCAAGTTGCTGAAACCTGGACACGACCAGATAACAGTTAACCTCAAGGCTAAGTTGCTACAAAACCTGGACCTGACCAGATATTAGTTTAACTTCTTCCATCACTAACAAAAATCCTCTTCCCCGGTAGAGTTTTCTATTATCCCCAATGAGTTGCTGCAAAGCCTGAAATCTGACCAAATAACAGTTAACCTCTTTATCCCAAGAAAGTTGTTGTGAAGCCTGGATTTCGACCAGATAATAGTTAACTTTCATTCTCCCTAGTCAAGAGATAACTCCCCAGTAGAGCAATGGATAGCTAAAACTCCTGAACTCTATTCCCAAGCCGATATCAACATTCCTCGAACGATTTCCTCAAGCAAAGAGCCAAAGTCAATGTTCCCCAGAGGAGTTCTCCTCAACAAAGCAGGAATCCCCAGCGGAAGCAATCTAAAACAAAGTTCAAAGATGCACATACTCTTCATCTCTAACAAGCAGTCTGGGATTTAACTTCCCAAAGCTCCCCAACATTTGTCAAATATACACTTCATTAAAACATATCACGTTCATACATCATATCACATACATGACAAGTGCATATAGCAAGATCTCATTTATTTTGAGAACATCATTACACCATGCATACATCTGCATGCAACTAACCCTCTTCCTTCCAGTTAAAGACAGGCGAACAAAGACCTCTTCTGGTTAGATTTATTTCTTCCAGTTAAAGACAGAAGATCAAAGACCTCTTCTGGTTAGATTTATTTCTTCCAATTAAAGACAGAAGAATGAAGACCTCTTCTGGTTAGATTCATTTCTTCCAGTTAAAGATAGGAAAATGAAGACCTCTTATGGTTAGATTTATTTCTCCTAGATTAAAGACAGGAGAATCAAAGACCTCTTCTGGTTAGATTTATTTCTTCCAGTTAAAGACAGGCGAACACGTACCTCTTCTGGTTAGATTTATTTCTTCCAGTTAAAGACAGGTGATCAAAGACCTCTTCTGGTTAGATTTATTTCTTCCAGTTAAAAACAGGCGAGAGAAGACCTCTTCTGGTTAGATTTATTTCTTCCAGTTAAAGACAGGCGATCAAAGACCTCTTTTGGATAGATTTATTTCTTCCAGTTAAAGACAGATGAATGAAGACGTCTTCTGGTTAGATTTATTTCTTCCAGATAAAGAGAGGCGATCAAAGACCTCTTCTGGTTAGATTTATTTCTTCTAGTTAAAGACAGGCGAATGAAGACCTCTTCTGGTTAGATTCATTTCTTCCAGTTAAAGAAAGGAGAATGAAGACCTCTTCCGGTTAGATTTATTTCTCCCAGATTAAAGACATATGAATCAAAGACCTCTTATGGGTAGATTTATTTCTTCCAGTTAAAGACAGGAGAACAAAGACCTCTTCTGGTTAGATTTATTTCTTCCATTTAAAGACAAGAGATCAAAGACCTCTTCTGGTTAGATTTATTTCTTCCAGTTAAATACAGGCGAACAAAGACCTCTTCTAGTTAGATTTATTTCTTCCAGTTAAAGACAGTAGAATGAAGACTTCTTTTGGTTAGATTTATTTCTCCCAGATTAAAGATAGGCAGTCAACATACCTCTTCTGTTTAGGAAATTTTCCCCAGTGAAGTTACTAAAAAACATACCTTATTTGGTCAGTTATCTCTTTCAATTAAAAACAGGAAAAAGACATCAACAACTTTAGTATAAATTGACCAAATATTTATTCTGATACTTCTTCCTCGACAATCACTCCAGATGGCATCTGTAAGCCCATCTCCGACAAACTCTTCATCACTTCTCCAAATGGCATCTCTAAGCCCATTCCTGATAATAAGAAAACAGTTCACTTCATGCACAAGCGAGTGGAAATTTTTGGGCACTTAAGTGTTCAATCATCTTCCACCTCTAAGTCATAAATGGCGGACTCGCCAATCTACCTCTTCAGGTTTAAGAAGATTGAACAGGGGAAGTTGTTGTACCCCAAAATTTTCCCTCTCTTTTCTCAAAAAAACATTTCAAAAAGGACCTCCAATGCTCAAGGAATTTATCATACAAAATCGCCTCTGAAACACTGAGACCATAAATTAGGGTTTTGACTAAGAATGACTGATCATTGACTTTTGACCTAATACATGACTTAATGGCTTAAATAATAATCTAAAAGACTCAAATATAATATGTTGACCCAATTCCATGGTTTAAAATATTTCTCAAGATCAATTGATTGATAGCTGAAATTTGGTCAACTGATGAAAAAGTCAACTATACACTAAAAAGTCAAACTTTGACTTTTTGGTCAACATTAAGTTTAAAAGATCAAAATTCATCAAGACATTTAAGAATATCAAGCTTGATCATCAAGAAGTCAAGAAAGTCAAAAGTCAATTTGAAAAGTCAAACTTTTCAAGACTTAGAGACTTTTCTAAGTGTTTTTATACATGATAATTTCACTACTTCATGCCAATTTTTCACCAAGATGCATGATGTTTCAAAGGAAACTTTCAACATGGAAGTTGTAGATCTTGATGAATTCTACAACTTTTTATTATAGGGTTAATGTCAAAAAACACCTAGATTTGAAGATATAAGCCCATGAAGTCATAACATTTTCATCTAACACTTAGTGAAATTTCTAACCGATTTTGGTCAGGATTTTATCCTAACTTCTTGGAAATTTTTCACATAGTTCTAAGATGATTTTGTCAAAATGGATAACATGAAATTTATATAGGATGTTTCAAGCTTTCAAAAACATCCAAGATCATGAATTTTTCATACTTGAGCTTGGAGATTCAAGGGCCTGAAGTTGGACATCTATTCTTGAGTTGTAAGTCATTTTGTTGAAGAACAAATAATCCAATTTGCATGATGTGCTGCATAATCTTACTTTGCAGGCCTTGTGACTTATAAATCCATATATAATCAGATGTTTACCCAATTGTTTGAACCATTATCCAAGTGATTCAAGTATTATCCATTGCATCATTCTATTTATGGCACAAAGGCACCATTACCATTCACATAAAGCAACCTTTATGCAATTGTAAACTCCTTGAGCCTCTCAATTGTTTCCTCTACACATACATAATGTAAAAGCAAGAAGCAACGTGCCTAAAATCCTCTAGAAACCTCAGACCATGCTTGTACCATGCATTGAAACACCGATTTTCACATAACTTGGTTGTTTCATCTCAACCAAACAAGAATTTTGAAAATTTGTAAAACAAACTCTCTCATTCTCTCAAACCTCATCTATAAATAGATAGGCCATTTTCAAGCCAAGGGGAAGAAGTTTTGGTTGTGTAGACAAGCCCTCAAATATCTCATACTCTCAAAAAAGCCATAATTGTCCACAAAACCTCCACTCTTGAGTTTAGAAACCAAAATCTTCAAATCTCCCAAACCTTGCATTTCTGTCCAAACAAACCATCTACACACTTCATATACACCATATAGAAGTTGTTCAAACACAAGAAAAACTTTTGTAACATTATTATCTACACTTTCCAAACCCAAAAACATTGTCTTGCAAGTTGACTTTGTTGGAGAGATTCAAAGATTTTCAGCACAAAGTAAGGATTGAAACAACTTCAAGGAGGTCTAAGGAAGTTGAACAAATCATCACATTGCACCTGGAAACATCCATACACATTTTTGGATTTTCACTTCAAGAGGTAAGTTTTCTCAAACTGCGATATTCTTGCTCATACATAATTTTACTTTCATTTTCAAAAGAATAAAACAGGACAAATCAAAGTAGAAGGGTTACAAACACTCAAAACTTTAGAAAAATGCTTTTGGAAGTCTGACATAGTCGGCCGTGTCACCTGACACGGGCCGTGTCAGGAAGAAAAACAAGAAAAATGGTAAGACAGGGCTCTGACACGGGTTCCCGTGTCATAGGACACGACCTGTGTCCCTCTTACTGGAATTAAAACTTGACAAAATTGTAGGACATGGTCCTGATACGGGTGCCCGTGTCAGCTCAGTTGGAAAAAAATACGTGCATGATTATTATAGGGTCCTGACACGGGTGCCCGTGTCACAGGACGCGGCCCGTGTCAGCTTCAACACCAAAATTTCTGATTTTTTGAGACTTCTTTGCTATTATTTTTGTTCAATTTGGTTGTAATAGTAATTATGTTTTAATTGCTTTCATCCCCTATTTATAATTTGTATCCCCGTCCCCTAAATTATGTAATAGCGTAGGATATTTACATTCCACAATTTATCGCTTTCAAATATAAATGCTAGTAATTAGGGTTTGTATGGAAAGACTAAAAATTAATCAATAGAAAACCCTAATTCAAGACAAAAAGCATGAAAAAACAAACACTTTGCACACTTGCACCTCTAGGGTAACCCACACTTGTTGCCTTGGATAAAAATAGTCATGTCCCTCGAACGTGGGATGCTTTAGCAAAGACCCTCGAGTACAAGATCTTAGTCCCTCGATGACCCTTCGATGTTGTCTTCGTAAACAATATTAGTCCCTTACGATAAATTTCTAAGGTATCCTACAATGTTGCCTTCAATGACTATACGACAAATCACGCCCATCCCTTTACATCCAAAGATAGGGCTTCTTATCAATCAATGGTAAGATAGCAATATCTAAAGGAGTAGGAAATGAACAAAGACTTTTTGAGTAGGTAGAAGGTTCTTAGTTTCTTGCTCACAACCCATCTTCAAAAACAAACATCTTTTCAAATACACCAAATACTTTCTAGAAAATGAATTATTTTCAAAAATTCCAACACTTTGTATACATTCTTATAAAGATGAGAATCATTACAAAGTTTGCCTAAACGAAGGCGCTTTTCAAAATACTTTCAAGACCCACCATAAACACATTTTAAACAAAGAAATTTCAAAAGTGATCTAGCAAGTGTTGTACCCCAAAATTTTCCCTCTCATTTATCAAGACTTTTCTCACAAGATCTCTTGGACTCAAGACTGGATTAGGGTTTGACCAGCTCAACACATCTCATCATGCACTGATGACCCAAAATTAGGGTTTGGGATTGCACAAGGATTTTCGGACTATCATTGCTTCATATGACTTTCAATTATCATCGTGAACCCCTAATATTACTCATGTCAATTTTCAAGCCTTGAATCACATTTTTTATCAGTCAATTGGACAATTGACCTAAAAATCAATTGTATTGGGAAAAAGTCAACTATGCCCAATTTACAGTCAAACTTCATAATTTTTTATCCACATCAACATTTTGGACTCATATGTGTCATTTGATCAAGTTTGGACCATAATTCCTCAAGAAATTTGATCAAATCATCAAAAGGGCAAAATGATCAAAAATAGGGTTTTGACTGAGAAAGGGCAATTTCTGATTTTTGACCTAGCAAATGACCAATTGGTTTGAAGCATGATTTCAAGGGTTCAATTGTATTATATTGACATAATTACATGGTTCAAAACATTGCAATTTCATTGGATTGAAAGATAAATTTTACAGTCAACTGATCAAAAGTCAACTGTATACTGAAAAGTCAAACTTTGACTTATTGGTCAAAATCAAGTGCCAAGAATCATAATTCATAAAAACATGTCAAAGTATGAAACTTGTTCATCAAGAAATCAAAGATTGAATATTTTGTTTTGAAATTTGAAATTTTCTTAACTTAGAAATTTTTTTAAGTATAGAAGATTTCTTATTTTTTCTCAACTTTAAGCCAAATTTCCACCATGATACAAAATGATTCAAAGAAAGTTCCCAACATGAAAGTTATAGATATCCATGAAATCTACAACTTTGCTTCATACATTTTTCTCTAAATATGATTGGATCTCAAGATATGATTTTATGAATACATGCTCATGAACTAAAATAACTTGGTGAAATTTTGCCCTAATTTAGGCAGGTTTTTGACCTAACTTCATGGCAACTTTTCACCTGGTTCTAAGAGAAATCTTGAAAATCATTTCAAATATGAGTTATATAGCACATTGCAAGCTTTCCAAAATGTCCAATAACTCCTTGAGATCATTCTTGAGTAAGGAGAATCGAAGAGATGAAGTTGGCAATTTCTCACTTTGATTTCAATCCATTTCATGAAGAACAAAATTCAAATCTGAACCTAGGCTGCATAATCCTTGCTCTACAGGCCTCAAACTTGTTTCTCACTTCATAATTTAATGCTTACACAATTGATAAAGCCTTAATCCAAGCATAAGAGTCTTTTTCCAAGATTTAATTCCATAAATGGCACAAAGTTGCCATTTCCATTTTAGAAAAGCACAACTTTTGCATTTGTCAACTCCTTGAGCATTGCACCTGTTCTCTCTGCACACACAAGTCATATAAACCAAAAGCAAAGTGTCTAGGACTTGTACCAACTCAAACCAGGCTTGTACAAGCATGTAAAGAGTTGTCTCCTCACTTTTCTTAAAAGGCAAGTGTTGTACCCCAAAATTTTCCCTCTCATATTATCAAGATTTTCCTCACAAGACCTCTTGGACACCAGACAGGATTAGGGTTTGCTCAGTTCAAGACTTCCTCTTGCACTAATAGCCTGAAATTAGGGTTTGAGTTTGCACAAGGATTTTTGGATCATCAATGCTCAATGTGACTTTCATACACCATGTTGGACCCCTAAGATTGCTCATACCAAGTTTCAAGCCTTGAATCACATTTTTGCCCAGTCAATTGGACAGTTGACCTAAAAATCAGCTGTATTGGGGAAAAAGTCAACCATGGCAAATTTACAGTCAAACTTCATAATTTTTTATCCAAAATCAGATTATAGGTTCCTACATACCATTTGATCAAGTTTGGATCACAACCCCTCGAGAAATTTGATCAGATCATCAAAAGGGCAAAATGGTCAAAATTAGGGTTTTGACTAAGAAAGGGAAATTTCTGATTTTTGACCCAACCAATGACCAATTGGGTTCAAGCATGATTTCAAGGACTCAATATCATCATCTTGACCTAATCACATGGTTCAAAAGATCTCAAATGCATAGGATTGACAGATGAATTTTGCAGTCAACTGATCAAAAATCAACTGTATATTGAAAAGTCAAACTTTGACTTTTTGGTAAAAATCAAGTGCCAAGGGTCATAATTCATCAAGATATGTCAAAATATGAAACTTGTTTACCAAGAAACCTAAAATTGCAAATTAGGGTTTTAATTTGAAATTTTCATAACTTAGAATTTTTCTAAGTTATGGAAATTCCTTATTTTTCCCCAACTTTCCACAACTTTTTCACCATGATGCAATTGGATTCAAAGAAAACTTGCAACATGAAATTTGTAGTCCTCCATAAAATCTACAACTTTTATTCACAAAGTTTTCCAAAATGATGCTTGGACCTCAAGTTATTATTTTGTGAATAGGGGTCCATGAACTTTTTAACTTAGTGAAATTTTGCCCTAGTTTAGGCAGATTTTTTACCTAACTTCATGGCAACTTTTCACCTAGTTCCAAGAGGAATATCAAAATTAATTTCAAATATGGATTGTAGAGCATGTTACAAGCTTTCCAGAATGTCATAGAACTCTCGAAGATCATTTATGGTTAGGGAGAATCGAAGAAATGAAAATGGAAATTTATCACTTTTTGTTCAAGGCATTTTCGCAATGTTACAAGTTGCAAATCAGTTTCAAACATGCTTGTACTTGGTATTACAGGTCCTAATCCCTTCTACACTCCATAATTGAATGCTAACACATTGGATATTGGCTTTATTCTGACCTATGGAGCTTTGCACAAAGAATTAATCCATTTATGGCATAAAGTTCTCAATACCATTTTCATAAAGCTTGCTTTTTGTAACTTTGCATTCCTTGAGCATTGAACCTGTTTCTTTGTCACAAGCAAGGTCCATAGTTATTAGGCATGTTTACCAACTCTTATCAGCTAAGGAACTAGCAAGTACAAGCTTTAGGGCATTGTCACTTCAATTTTCTTCAAAAGCAAGTAAACTTGCAAAAGTCAAGGAAGCTTGGGCATCTGATAAAGAGAAGTCTTGGTATCATTTCAAACAACCTCAGAACTTTGTAACAAGCCTAAGCACGAATTTCTAACCTCCCAAACACTCTTAAACACCAAAATCCCATTTTTCTGCCCAAATAGGGCATCTTCTGCAAAACTCAAGCCAAATCATAATTTGCTCGTGCGTTTTTTGTTTCAAGGCTTCAAACACATTTCATACCTCCTACATAAACTATCCAGGCCTTTGTCTTGCAACTGTAACCCCTGTTTCACGTTTCACCATTTTCATTTTGAAGGTTTGTAGGTTGACTTCTACAAGGAGTTTCAGGCAACTTCAAGGCAAGCTGAGCATTGGGATAGCTTGAGGGAACTTCAAGGAAGCTCACACGATCTTCAGGCCTCACTCAAAGTTCCCACATTGCCGTATTCAAACTCAACTGAACAAGCATGAGCAAGAATATGATTTGAAGAATAACGCGCGTGTTTGGAGAGACAGAGGTCAGGGACGAAGTTGTCTTGGCCTGGCGCGCTTGGGCCTTGCATTTCTGACTTTTTGCACCCCCCATTTTGCTTTTACACCCCCCTGACTTATTATTTTTATATTTTTGTATTTTCTTGCATATTTTATATTTTTGACTTTATTATTTTTTTTCTGAACATTGAAAAATCCCAAAAATATTTTCTTTATTTTTTGCATTTTATTTTATTTTATTTTTTATTTTTTGGCATAAAAAATTAGTTTATTAGTAATAATATACTTTATTTTCTTAAATAAACTTGTAAATAATAAAAAGTTACTTAATATTTTATTTTATATTTTATATACATTAAATATTTATCTTTCATACATAAAACAATTACAAAACATTTTTTGCATATTTATATTTTATTGCATATTTAAATAATTGTTTATTTATTTATTGTACAATAAATTCAATTGGGTTGTAATAGTAAATTAGGGTTTTATTTTGTGCAAATATCCCCATTCAAAACATGTATCCCCCCTCCCATAATATTGTTGTAATAGCTTAGATTTACTTTACACAATTTATCGCATTATATGCATGTTTAGTAAATTAGGGTTTGTATGATAAGACAAAAAAAATCAAACAAATAGAATGACCTAATACAAGACAAAAATGCATGAAAAATGACAACACCTTGCACACAAGCACCCCTAGGGTTTCACCCACTTGGTTGCCTAAACAAAATGGCCATGGTATGTATGTTAGGTATCTTGGCAAAACAAAACAAAACAAAAGATCATAGTCCCTCGATGACGCTAGACAAGGTTGCCTAAAAACAAATGATCTTGGTCCCTTAAACTTGCTATGGTACTTGGCACCATTGCTATCATGGTCATACGATGACCCACGCCCGTCCCGTTTAACATCCAAAGATAGGGTTATCTATCAAAACAATGGTAGGTTAACAATGTCAAAGGAATAAAAATGTACAAGAAAGACTTTTGAGTAGGTAGATAGCTTCTAGTTACTTGATCAACTTCAAATAATCCTTGATATTTTCAAACACACACAATTTCAAAACAATTTCCAAACAACTTTCAAAACATTGAAACATTTTTCAAAAGATAAACATCTTTGTATACATTCTTACAAATAAGAATCATTATAAAGATTGCCTAAACAAAGGCCTCTTTTCAAAATACTTTCAAAACCACACAAAGCACCATTTCAAACAATTGAAAAAGCAAAGCAAGTGATCTAAAACAAGTAACTAAGAGCCCATGGAAAACCATGGATGAAAAGGGTGCTAGCACCTTCCCTTTTCATAATCTATCCCCCGAACCCAAAAATTATCTCAAAGGTCTTTCCTGTGCTTTTTTTACCTTTCCTTTTGGATAAAATAAAAGTCGGTGGCAACTCCTGCTAAATCGCAACATTTGCGAACAAAAACGCAAAACCTTCAAGTCAGTTCTCCCACCGCATCAATGAACTGGCGACTCTGTTGGGGAATAATGAAACTGGGGTTACCTTAGGGTTTTAGATCACCTTTACATGCTTATCTTGCTTAACTTGTTTTCTTTACACTTTGGTTCTATTGCTTGGGTTTGAATCCTCTACCCGGATTTTGGGAAACATTCATAGGTAAATAGCAATACGTTGTGGAAACTGTGTAGGGTATACCGACATGGTCTAAGCAATAGCTATATTAGTGCGACATATTTGTGGGTATCGGTAGCCTTTGAGTCAATCAAAGATAATACGGGGCCGCTGAGTGATGTCATGAAGCACTAATGGACTTTTAGAACCTTTACTTGACCAACTTGGCCTTTTAGGATGTAGTGAGATGACTGGCTTTGGTACAGTCCAAAGTTGGTAGATACTCGATACTACACTTATTGAGGGTTGGTTCCTTGGAATATTTCGGTCTCCAGTAAAGAGACTGAATTGAAACAATGAACAAGGAAACAATCCAGTGATATTGAGCTCCTTAGAACCCGGTTACTATTTCTAGGACAGGTTGAGCCAACTAAACTTCAAGAGGGTACTACCTATGAAACCCCATGCAAGCCTAAAGTAGGAACTTATGTGATTTGCTTGTACATATATACTTGTGCATAACATCATGGACATCATGAAGCATCATATGCATCCACTAACCATTTCAAGGATTTTGGATTTTCATCTTTGTTCCTGTTTTGAAGGTTATGGATTCACTTTGCAGGAAAACTGTCCAAGTCAACCTTGTAAGAATTCCTCCTCAACTCAAGGAGCTAGCTTCAAGGATTCCTGAGAATTCTCCATTCACCGAGAGGCATGGTCGTCTACTCAACTTAGTCACCACCAACACTGAAGAAGATATGTTGAAAGTTCTCTTCCAGTTCTTTGACTCTTTGCATCATTGCTTTACATTTCTTGACTACCAACTTGTGCCCACTTTGGAGGAATTTTCTCAACTCTTGAGAATTCCTATTCTCAATCAACTACCCTTCAATGGTACGGAAAGAGATCCAAAGCCATAAGAGATTGCTCAAGCCCTACACCTGCACTCATCTGATGTCACAACACATTGGGAAACCAAAAGTGGTGTCAAAGGCTTCTTGTCAAAGTTTCTGTTTGAGAAGGCCCAAAGTTGCTGGAATTCATTGGACTTACAAGATTTTGAGGAGATTGTAGCTCTTCTCATCTATGGGATGGTCTTGTTCCCTAACCCTGACCAACTCATAGACGTGAGTGCTGTCAAAATCTTCATGGCTCGCAACCCGGTGCCTACATTGCTTGGGGATATCCTCCACTCTTTTCACACTCGTACAATGAGGAAAAGAGGTGTTCTCATGTGTTGCACTCCTCTACTGGAAAGATGGTTTATTTCTCATCTTCCCCAATCAGTTTTGAAGAATGAGCAAGGTTTGAGTTGGTCACAACGATTGACGACTCTTACATATTTAGACATTCATTGGTGTTATCGATCAAAAGAGAATGTCATCATCATTGACCGTTGTGGGGAATTCCCTAATGTCCCTCTACTTGGCATTAGGGGAGGCATCACCTACAACCCCTTCTTGGCTCTGAGACAGTTTGGGTATGCCTGAAGGGATGGCCCACATGACATGCTGATTCAAGGTTTGGTTTTCGACTTCGACAATGACAACCAAGGAATTCGACAAAGGTTCATCCGAGCTTGGAGGACGCCAAACAAGGTGGACAGTAAGACCTTGGGACACAAGAATTCCATCCCTCTTGAGCCTTACCTCAAGTGGGTACGAACCCGCGCCAAAAGTCTTATGATGCCTTACCCCTCCATTCTCCCTGTGATTATAGAGCCTGTTATGGAAGGAGAGGTTCCATACACCATCCTACATCCTAACATGCCAACATCACTCGAAGACTTACAAAGGAGTTGGATACAGCTCAAGGGAGAGCGCGATACTTTTGAAGCCCAATTCTACGTAAGTGAGAAGAAGGTTTTGGAAATCACTCGTCAACTTCACGAAAAGCAGACTCTCAACACCTACATTGCACCAAAGAGGATGCGCAACGTCTTTTTACCTTAGAATTTTGTATTATTTTGCCCAAGGGGCATTGATGTACTAAAAAATTATATCTTATTAATATGACGTGTGTTCCTTTTTTATTTAAAAAAAATTTGAATTTCTGAATCCTTGAATGCATTACATGAATACATATCATTCATCATATGCATAAACAGGTCTTCACACCAAGTTTCCTCATCTCTCTGTTGTTTATTTCAGCAAGATGGATATTGAACAAACGGTCAAATATTTGCAAGCTCAGAATTCACAATTTCAACAGATACTCTTGACCTTGGCCAAGGGGTAGGAGGAGCTCAAGACTCTACTAGAGAAGGAAAAAGAGACAAAGAAGAAGAAGAGAGTCGGTGTAGTTATCATGGGCAGAAGGTTTGAAGGACAAGCCAGACGGACTTTGGAATTCCCATCAACATCTGAAGAGGGGGAAGGAAAAGGAAAAGGAACTGCAGTGCCATCTGAGTCTGAAGCAGAAGAAGATGAAGATGAGGATTACTCAAAACAACAGTATCCTCCAGCCGATGACAAACACAAAAACTTGGAAGAGCGTCTAGCTGCCATGGAGATACAGAGAGTGCCTGGGCTAGACTTTGAGGAGTTAGGGTTGGTTTCTGGAATTGTAATCCCTCCTAAGTTTAAAGTACTTCTATTTGCTAAGTACGATGGGGTGTCTTGTCCCAAGATGCACCTACGATCTTATGTCAGGAAAATTCAACCACATTCTTCTGACAAGGACCTGTGGGTCCATTTTTTCCAGGACAGTTTATCAGGGATGCAACTGGATTGGTTTTACCAGTTGGAGAGGTCTGATATGCATAATTGGGATGATTTTACGGCCGCCTTCTATAAACAGTATCAATATAACTCCAACTTGGCGCCAACCCGTACTCAGCTACAGAGTATGGCCATGGCTACCAACGAGGGTTTCAAAGACTACGCCCAGAAATGGAGGGATTTGGCCGGAAGGGTGCAACCAACTTTATCTGAAAGAAAGCTGATGGACATGTTCTTGGGGACTCTGTCAGGTCCTTTCTTTAATCACCTGATTGGAAGCTCCTTTGCAGGTTTCACTGAGTTGATTCTCACTGGCGAAAGAGTGGAAGCCGGTATTAGAAGCGGGAAAATTCAGAAAAATGCATCTACCTCTGCTGCTGCAAAAAAGCCCTTCACTGGAAAGAAGGAAGTGTTTGTTGTCTATTCCCAGGGAAATCAGGGAAGAATTGAAAGACGACCGACTATGGGGGCCATTATGATTCAGAAGTCTGCCTTAGACCAGCCGAGAAACAATCAACCGAGAAATGATCAGCCGAGGAATAACCAGCAAAGGGTGGAAAGGCCTGTAAGGCAATTACCCGAGATAAACATGACTCATGCTCAAGTCTTACCACATCTCTTGAAGTTGAACCTGGACATGCTAAAGGAGGCCCCTAAAAATCCTAACACTAGTTCTCCACACTACCATCCCAACGCCAGATGCGTGTACCACTCAGAAAGCCCAGGGCACGACACCAACAACTGTTGGGCCCTGAAGAACAATATTTAAGATCTGATTGACGCAAAGGAAGTTGAATTTGAAGCTCCTGAAAAGCCGAATGTTATCTCCGCACCGATTCCTAGGCATGGGCACAATGCCAATGTTGTGGAAGAAGATCTGTTTGTTTCTACTGTGGATGAACTGTCAACTCCTCTCCTAGCCATCAAGTTGAATTTTTTTAAGGCTGGGTTGTTCCCAGGTTGTGACCAAGATTGTCGTGCTTTCCTGTCCTCTCCATTTGACTGTCCTCTTTTGAAGAAAAGAATCCAACAATTGATTGATAACAAGGAAATTTTGTTTGAGAAAGCTCCTGTCTCACCCATTCCAGTTCCAGAAGTTTCAATAATAACCATATACGCCAATCCTTCCAGGGTTCCTAAAAAACCCGTTAGGATTACATCCGCTCCAGTGACTGCTCCATTTAAGCTAACAATGCCAGGGCCAACCCCTTACAAAACCGATAAAATGGTACCATGGAACTATGGTGGAGAAATCTACTACCATGGTGTCAAACAGATTGAACAGACCATTGAAGAAGAAAGCTCTGAGGAAGATAACCCCGACATCAGTAACATTGCCGGAACAAGCAAAATTACTCGTAGTGGGAGAATCTTTTCTCCAAAGATTTCTCCTCCAATAGCAGTCTTTGGACCCGCGACCATCCTGAAGATTACACCTATACCAGTAATTGTACCTGCAAGTGTACCCGCTGACAATAACAATGCAATTCCCATTCCTATTTCGGATGCTGAGAAAAAAGGAAAGAATATTCAAGAGGAGCCTGTCTTGACGAAGGCTCAGTCACTAGTCATTCCTGATACATCCCAGAAAGAGGTGGAAGAGATTCTGAGGATCATTAAGAAAAGTGATTACAATGTTGTTGAACAACTGGGGCAGACCCCCTCCAAAATATCTATGTTAGCCCTATTGTTGTACTCTGAGGCACATGCTAAAGCTTTGATCAAGTTTTTGAAGACGGCCCACGTGCCACAAGAAACCTCCGCTGATCAATTCCAGGAATGTGTGGCTAGTTTAACAGCTGACAATGGCCTGGGATTCTCCGATGCAGACCTGACCTCCAAAGGGATAAAACATAATAACACGCTACATGTGTCGGTGGAGTGTAGGGGAACAACCCTAGCTCATGTTTTGGTTGATACTGGGTCGTCCTTAAATGTCTTTCCGAAGAAGGCCTTGGATAGGTTGGATTGTGAATGCCTAACCCTGAAACCCAACAACAATATTGTGAGAGCCTTTGATGTTTCCAAGAGGATGGTCCATAGAGAGGTGGACATCCCTATCAAGGTGGGTACCCAGACGTTCAATTCAACATTCTACGTGATAGACATCCATCCTTCTTACTCTTGCCTGTTGGGAAGACCTTGGATTCACCATGTTGGAGCTGTCACTTCTACTCTGCATCAAAAGCTCAAGTACCCTGTCTAGGGGAAAATCATAAATGTTCACGGCGAAGAGGAATACACGATCAGTCATCTTAATTCCTTATATTATGTGGAATTGGATGGTGAATTCATAGAGACCTCTTTCCATCATTTCAAAGAGGTAGCTCAGGAGATAGCGGTGACCAAGACAGTATCCTCTGTACCCACGATTAGCAGACCTCCGCCTCGGAGGTCGTCTCTCAAGGATGCTAGGGAAGTTGTGGAAGAAGGTGGAAGCACAATCTGGGGGAAGCTTCTCAACTTTCCTTTCAAAGTAGACAAATTCGGCCCGAGGTTTACTTTGACTGGTCAAAAGGCCGTGCACCACTCCCGTGCCGGAGGGCCACCTGTGAAGATCAGCCACCGAGGGGTTAATGCACTAGAGGACAGTGAAGAAGAGGGCAAGTTGGAAGACTGGATTTTCCCTACTGTTGACGGAGGACTGTGCAACTGGGAAGCAAAAGACTTTGTTCCGATTACTTTCATAAATCAGTAATTTATCTTTTCCATTTCTGTTGGACTATAATAATTCAGAAACAATTCGTACTTTTTCAACCATGTGTCTTACCCGAGGCACATAGGTCCATTTGTAAGGGTTCTTATTTCATTTTCATATGTCATTTTAATGAATCATGGACACTTTTCATATTTAAACCTTTTTGCTCATTTGTCTTTCTTTTACATTTTGTTGTTTTAAGATGGCTATGCCCTTACACACACCCACACTCAAAAATGCAGGTACCCTTCCATTCCGGAACTCATGGGTAACGATACTACTATAGCCTTCAGTGACTCTGAAGATCTGATCAACCAAGCCGAAGACGAAGGTGAGGAAGATTGTGAGGTGCCAGGGGAATTGGCCAGACTTCTACAGCAAGAGGAAAGAGCAATTCAGCCTCATGAGGAATAGTTGGATACAATCAACTTGGGTACTGAGGAAGACAGAAAGTAAATCAAGATAGGTGCCAATCTAGAGCCGAGTGTTAAGGAGCGCCTAATTCAGCTACTGCATGATTATGTGGAGATCTTTGCCTGGTCATACGAAGACATTTCGGGACTTGATACAGACATTATGGTACACCGTCTCCCCACAAGAGAAGACTGTCCACCAGTGAAGCAAAAGGTCTGTCGCATGAGACCTGACATGTCCGAAAAGATCAAAGCAGAAGTTATGAAACAGTTCAATGCTGGATTTCTGGCTGTTACTTGCTATCCATAATGGGTTGCTAACATTGTGCCTGTGCCTAAGAAGGATGGCAAAGTGAGAATGTGCATGGATTACAGAGACTTAAACAGGGCCAACCCTAAAGATGACTTTCCACTTCCACATATCGACATCCTGGTCGACAACACAGCTCAGCACAAAGTATTTTCTTTCATGGACGAATTCTCGGGCTATAACCAGATCAAAATGGCACCTGAGGACATGGAGAAAACTACTTTTGTCACACAGTGGGGTACGTTATGCTACAAAGTGATGCCATTCGGACTGAAGAATGTCGGGGCAACCTATCAGCGCGCCATGGTAGCTTTGTTTCATGATATGATACATCATGAGATAGAAGTCTATGTAGATGACATGATAGCCCGATCACAAACTAAAGAAGAACACTTGGATCACTTGCAAAAGTTGTTTGTCATGTTGAAGGAGTACAAGCTCAGACTGAATCCAAACAAGTTTACATTCAGAGTCTGGTCCGGTAAACTCTTGGGTTTCATTGTCAGCAACAAAGGCATCGAGGTTGATCCTGCCAAAGTCAAAGCTATACAAGAAATGCCTGCTCCTCGCACTGAGAAGGAGGTTAGAGGTTTCTTGGGATGCCTAAACTACATTGCAAGGTTCATTTCTCACCTAACATCTACCTGTGAACCAATCTTCAAGCTGTTGAAGAAAGACCAGGTAGTTAAATGGAATGATGACTGTCAAATTGCTTTCGATAAAATCAAGGAGTATTTGCTAGAACCTCCTATCTTGATGCCACCTGTCGAAGGAAGGCCGCTAATCATGTATTTGACCATCCTAGAGAATTCAATGGGGTGTGTACTAGGCCAACATGAAGAGTTTGGCCGAAAAGAGCATGCCATTTATTACCTTAGCAAAAAGTTTACCGACTGTGAGACTCGATACTCACTGCTCGAGTAAACTTGCTGCGCTTTGGTATGGGCTGCTCGCTGGCTAAGGCTGTATATGTTGACTCATACCACTTTGCTGATATCTAAGATGGATCCAATAAAGTACATCTTTGAGAAGCTTGCTCTATCCGGATGAATAGCTAGATGGAAGATGATCATAATGGAGTATGACATACAGTACACGACCCAAAAAGATATAAAGGGGAGTGTGTTAGCCGATCATCTGGCCCATCAAGTTGTCAAAGATTACCAATCCATGAGGTTCGACTTCTCTGATGAAGATATCATGACATTGGACAACGTTGAAGATTTCAGACCATATGACGGACCTGAACAAGGATCCCAATGGACCCTGTACTTTGATGGGGCCTCCAATGCACTTGGCAACAGTATTGGCGCGGTACGTATCTCCCTAGAAGGTTGCCATACACCTTTCACTGCTAGACTTTGCTTCAACTGTACGAACAACATGGCAGAGTATGAAGCTTGCATCTTTGGACTTAAGGTTGCCATAGACTTGGGAATCAAATCTTTGATTGTGTTTGGGGACTCAGCTTTAGTCATCAGTCAGATCAAAGGAGAGTGGGATACTAAGCATCCAAACCTAATCCCTTACAAAGAACATGTCTTGACATTGTTACCATATTTCGAGCAGATTACCTTCGAGCACTTCCCGCGAGAAGAAAATCAGCTAGAAGATGCTCTAGCTACAATGTCATCCATGTTTAAACTTAACTGGAATAATGAGGCTCCCCAAATTACCATTCAATGGATGGACGAACCGGAACATTGTCACGAGATTAATACCGAAGAAGTAGTGGACTGGCCATGGTTTCATGAAGTTAAAAGGTATCTCGAGGCTCAAGAATACCCTTAAGGAGCTTCAGTCAACGACAAAAAGTTCTTAAGGAGGTTCTCGGAAAAGTTCTTCTTGAGTAATGGCATCCTATACAAGCGCAATCATGATTCTATTCTGCTCCGTTGTATGGACAAAACTGAAGCTGAAAGAATTATGGCTGAATTGCATGAAGGTACCTTCGGCACTCACTCTAGCGGGCATACGATGGCTAAGAAGATTCTACGGGCATGCTACTACTGGTCTACCATGGAAGCTGACTGCTATCAACATTCCCGAACATGCCATAAATGTCAAATCTATGCGGACAAGGTGCACGTGCCTCTTGTTCCTCTAAATGTCTTAACAGCTCCTTGGCCATTCTCTATATGGGGAATCGACATGACTGGAGAGATAAAGCCTACAGCATCCAATGGACACCGCTTCATCCTGGTGGCCATTGACTACTTCACCAAGTGGGTTGAAGCAGCTTCCTTCGCATCCGTTACTAAGAATGTGGTTGCCCGCTTCATCAAACAGAACCTTATTTTCCGGTACGGTATCCCCGAAAGGATCATCACTGACAATGGTACAAACCTTAACAATACTATGATCACCGCTTTGTGCGAGCAGTTCAAGATTCAACATCACAATTCATCTCCCTATCGGACAAAGATGAACGGTGTTGTCGAAGCTGCGAACAAAAATATCAAGAAAATCATACAAAAGATGACAGTCACCTACAAGGACTGGCATGAAATGTTACCGTTTGCTCTTCACGGGTACCGTACCACGTCACGCACATCAACTGGGGAAACACCCTATTCCTTGGTATATGGAATGGAAGTTGTTTTACCTATCGAGGTTCAGATTCCCTCCTTGAGAATCATGAAAGATGCTGGTTTGAGTGAAGAAGATTGGATCCAAACCCGACTTGATCAGTTGAACTTGATCAACGAGAAGAGACTTACTGCTGTTTGCCATGGTCAGACGTATAAAAAACGGATGATCAAGGCTTTCAACAAGAAAGTCAAACGCCAGACATATCAAGTCGAAGATCTAGTGATCAAGTGCATCATCTTGCTGCAAAGTGATCCCAGGGGCAAATGGACTCCTACCTACGAAGGACCATTTGTGATCAAAAACATCTTTTCTGGTGGGGAAATGATTTTAACCACCATGGACGGCGACGACTTTCCGCACCCTGCGAACGCAGACATAGTCAAAAGATACTATGCATAAATGACCCTCTAGGTTGACACACCTAGGCAAAAAAGGGCATCCCGGTGAATCGAAATCCCGAAAGGGAGATTCATGCAAAAATTAGGTATAAATAAAAAAAATCAGTACACCCGGCAAGTTGAAAACCCGAAAGGGCGACTTGGGCGAAAAAGGGTTTCCCGGTGGACTGAAAACCCGAAAGGGTGGTCAAGGAAAAAGTTAGGGAATTAAAGCGTATGACTATGTCTCGTCTGATCACTTTAAGGAAAATCTCTTCACTGACAAACTCTGAGCTCCTGATCAACCCAATCATCTTTGGAGGAAGCTGCGAATGCACAAGATATTCGAAGATACGAAGGCTATAGCGGAATGGGAACCCCATGGGATTTTTACACACATAGCTATCTTTCTTTGTATAAATTTTTCTTACTTTTATGACATCATCCTCTTACTAGGATGTCTGTCTCCTTTGTATGAAACACTTACTCAAAGTTAATACAAAAATATCTCTTTCAAAGTACAAAAACTATTTGTCTTTTTCTTTTACACTTGTGTTTTTATTTGCAAAAACGTCCAATGATTCATTGATGAACATATGCATTTGAACATAATTACTGTTTACAAATAAACAGGATGGAAAACAATAATTACTGACAGACTGAAAGGATAGGAAAATGTCTTTAGGCTATTCCATGAGCAATCCCTACGGTACATCATCTAGATCCCCAGCGGAGCTAAAACCTTGAAATACATATCCCCAACGGAGTTTTAATTTCAAACCTTAATCCACCATCAGCGTTTATACTTCAAACTCCCAATCCCTAGCGGGGCCAAAACTTTGAATTACAGATCCCCCAGCGGAGCTGAAACCTTCATCCTCAGTCTAATCAAGACTTCTAATCCCCAGCGGAAACCATCCAATTTCCCCAGCAAGTTATCTTGAAGTCTGGAAATCAACCAGATAATAGTTAACTTTTGTCTCTCCCCAACCTAGGATAACTTCCCAGTAGAGTGGCAGACGATCGAAACTCCTGAACTTACTCTCCAGCAGTAAGCCTTCTTCCCCACAGAGTTTTTACTCCCCAACAGAATGAAGATTCTCATTCTTGGTTCCCCAGTAAAGTTTCCAGGGTCTTCATTACTCCCCAGCATGAAGTCGCCAAGGTTTTCATGGCTCCCTATCAGAATGAAGATTCTCATTCTTGATTCCCCAGTAAAGTTACCAAGGTCTTCCTTACTCCCCAGCATGAAGTCGTCAAAGTTTTCATTGCTCCCCAACAGAATGAAGATTCTCATTCTTAATTCCCCGCAGAAATCATCAGAGTTTTCCCTATTCCCCAGCCGAGTAAGGATCCCAGTTGTGTAATCCCCAGTAGAAGTCATCAAAATTCTCTGGATACTCCAAGAAGATTTCTCAAGCAGTATGGCATTGCTCACAATAGAATTTTTATCAACAAGGATCCTTATATCCCCACAGAAGTTGTCAAGAATTTTTTAATGCCCAACAGTCACCAAGGATTTCTCATCCTCAACAATCAAAGATTTTGAATCTCCAGCAGCGGTCAAGGATTTATTTTCCCCGGCAGCAGTCAAGGGTTTTTATTATCCCCAGCCATCAAGGATTTATTTTCCTCAGCAAGATAGCTAATCAGCTTACATGCGCATACATTACAATCATATATCATAAACATTGATAAAACACATATATATTGCATCATGCATTTCATGCAGTATAACTTTATGTTTCATCTAACATTTTACCCTTTTCAGGATAAGATTAACAGCTACAGTTTAACAGTATACAATCATGATACAATACAGATACACTCCAGACACAGAAGTCATTATGTTGCTCATTCAGATTTAGATTTCAGATACAGTTCAGATACGCTCCAGATACGGACGCCATCCTGATCCTTATTCAGATTTCAGATATCAGATACAGATTAGATACACTCCATACACGGAAGCCATTCTATTTCTCATTCAGATTCAACTATCAATTTCAAGTTCAGATACACTCCACCACAAAAGTCATTCTGACACTTATTCAGATTCTAGTTCAGATATGCTCTAGACGCGGATGCCATTCTGGCCCTTATTCAGTTTTCCGATTCAGATACAGTACAAATACACTTCAGACACGGAAGTCATTTTGTTGCTCATTCAAATCCAAATTTCAGATACAGTATGGATACACTCCAGACATGGTTGCCATTCTGTCACTTATTCTGATTCTCCCCAGCTCAGAGACGCTTCAGACACGGATGCTATTCTATTGCTTATTCAGATTCAACATTCAGATACAACTTGGATACGCTCTAGATACGGATTCTATTCCCTTGCTCATTCAGATTTAGTCCCCAGATACAGTTCAGATACGTTCCAGATGCGGATACCATTCTGATACTTATTCTCCTGACTTACAACTTACAACTCAGCAAACATTCTTGGATGGCATCTTTAAGCCCATGTCCAATAAGATTCTATCACGTCTCCAAATGGCATCTTTAAGCCCATTTCCTCAACTATATTTTGACGAGTGCAAATTTACGGGCACTCTAGTGTCCAATCATCTTTTACCTTCGAGTCACGAACGACAAACTCGCCAATCTAACTCTTCAAGTTCAAGAAGATTGAACAGGGGCAGCTGTTGTACCACAAAATTTTCCCTCTCATATTATCAAGATTTTCCTCACAAGACCTCTTGGACTCCAGACAGGATTAGGGTTTGCTTAGCTCAAGACTTCCTCTTGCACTGATAGCCTGAAATTAGGGTTTGAGTTTGCGTAAGTATTTTTGGATCATAAATGCTCAATGCGACTTTCATAGACCATCTTGGACCCCTAAGATTGCTCATACCAAGTTTCAAGCCTTGAATTACATTTTTGCCCAGTTAATTGAACAGTTGACCTAAAAATCAGCTGTATTGGGGAAAAAGTCAACCATGGGCAATTTACAGTCAATCTTCATAATTTTTTATCCACAATCACATTATAGGCTCCTATGTACCATTTGATCAAGTTTGGGTCACAATTCCTCAAGAAATTTGATCAGATCATCAAAAGGGCAAAATGGTCAAAATTAGGGTTTTGACTGAGAAAGGGCAATTTCTGATTTTTGACCCAGCCAATGACCAATTGGGTTCAATCATGATTTCAAGGACTAAATAGCATCATATTTACCTAGTCACATGGTTCAAAATATCTCAAATGCATAGAATTGACAGATGAATTTTGCAGTCAACTGATCAAAAATCAACTGTACACTGAAAAGTCAAACTTTGACTTTTTGGTCAAAATCAAGTGCCAAGGGTCATAATTCATCAAGATATGTCAAAATATGAAACTTGTTAACCAAGAAACCTAAAATTGCAAATTAGGGTTTTAATTTGAAATTTTTCATAACTTAGAATTTTTCTAAGTTATGGAAATTCCTTATTTTTTCCCAACTTTCCACAACTTTTTCACCATTATGAAATTGGATTCAAAGAAAACTTCCAACATGAAAGTTGTATTCATCCATGAAATATAAAACTTTGATTCAAAAAGTTTTCCCAAATGATGTTTGGATCTAAAGTTATGATTTTGTGAATAGGGGTCCATAAACTTTTTAACTTAGTGAAATTTTGCCCTAGTTTAGGCAAATTTTTGACCTAACTTCATGGAAAAATTTCACCTAATTCCAAGAGGAATATCAAAATTCATTTCAAATATGGATTATAGAGCATGTTACAAGCTTTCCAGAATGTCCATGAACTCTACAAGATCATTTATGGTTAGGGAGAATCGAAGAAATGAAAATGGAAATTTATCCCTTTTTGTTCAAGGCATTTTCACAATGTTACAAGTTGCAAATCCGTTTCAAACATGCTTGTACTTGGTATTACAGGTCCTAATCCCTTCTACACTCCATAATTGAATGCTAACATATTTGATATTGGCTTTATTCTGACCTATGAAGATTTGCACAAAGAATTAATCCATTTATGGCATAAAGTTCTCAATACCATTTTCATAAAGCTTGCTTTTTGTAACTTTGCATTCCTTGAGCATTGAACCTGTTTCTTTGTCACAAGCAAGGTCCACATTTATCAGGCATGTTTACCAACTCTTATCAGCTAAGGAACTAGCAAGTACAAGCTTTTGGGCATTGTCACTTCAATTTTCTTCAAAAGCAAGCAACCTTGCAAAAGTCAAGGAAGCTTGGGCATCTGATAAAGAGAAGTCTTGGTATCATTGAAAACAACCTCAGAACTTTGTAACAATCCTAAGCACGGATTGCTAACCTCCCAAACACTCTCAAACACCAAAATCTCATTTTTCTACCCAAACAGGGCATCTTCTGCAAAACTCAAGCCAAATCATAATTTGCTCGTGCGTTTTTTGTTTCAAGGCTTCAAACACAGTCCATACCTCCTACCTAAACTATCCAGGCCTTTGTCTTGCAACTGTAACCCCTGTTTCAAGCTTCACCGTTTTTATTTTAAAGGTTTGCAGGTTGACTTTTATAAGTAGTTTCAGGCAACTTCAAGGCAAGCTGAGCATTGGGATAGCTTGAGGGAACTTCAAGGAAGCTCACACGATCTTCGGGCCTCACTCAAAGTTCCCACATTGCCATATTCAAATTCAACTGAACAAGCATGAGCAAGAACAGGATTTGAAGAAGAACGCGCGCGTTTGTAGAGACAGAGGTCAGGGACGAAGTTGTTTGGGCCTCGCGCGCTTGGGCCTTGCATTTATGACTTTTTTCACCCCCCATTTTTCTTTTACACCCCCTGACTTATTATTTTTATATTTTTGTATTTTCTTGCATATTTTATATTTTTGACTTTATTATTTTTTTTCTGAACATTGAAAAATCCGAAAAATATTTTCTTTATTTTTTGCATTTTATTTTAGTTTTTTTAATTATTTTTTGGCATAAAAAATAGTTTATTAGTAATAATATACTTTATTTTCTTAAATAAACTTGTAAATAATAAAAAGTTACTTAATATTTTATTTTATATTTTATATACATTAAATATTTATCTTTCATACATATTTTTTTTATATTTATACATAATATTATTATTATTTTTCTTGAACAAAAATGAATAAATAAAAATTAGAAAACAATATTTTCTTTTAAAACAAAATTAGGGTTTCCCCTTTCAAAAATAATAACATTATTTTTTCTTATTTTTAGGACTTTGATAATTTTATTTTTTCATTAATAAAACAATTACAAAACATTTTTTGCATATTTACATTTTATTGCATATTTAAATAATTGTTTATTTATTTATTGTACAATAAATTCAATTGGGTTGTAATAGTAAATTAGGGTTTTATTTTATGCAAATATCCCCATTCAAAACTTGTATCCCCCCTCCCATAATATTGTTGTAATAGCTTAGAGTTACTTTACGCAATTTATCGCATTATATGCATGTTTAGTAAATTAGGGTTTGTATGATAAGACAAAAAAAAATCAAACAAATAACATGACCTAATATAAGACAAAAATGCATGAAAAATGACAACACCTTGCACACAAGCACCCCTAGGGTTTCACCTACTTGGTTGCCTAATTAAAATGGCCATGGTATGCATGCTAGGTATCTTAGCAAAACAAAACAAAACAAAAGATCATAGTCCCTCGATGACGCTACACAAGGTTGCCTAAAAACAAATGATCTTGGTCCCTTAAACTTGCTAAGGTACTTGGCACCATTGCTATCATGGTCATACGATGACCCACGCCCGTCCCGTTTAACATCCAAAGATAGGGTTATCTACCAAAACAATGGTAGGTTAACAATGTCAAAGGAATAAAAATGTACAAGAAAGACTTTTGAGTAGGTAGATAGCTTCTAGTTACATGATCAACTTCAAAACAATCCTTGCTACTTTCAAACACACACAATTTCAAAACAATTTCCAAACAACTTTCAAAACATTGAAACATTTTTCAAAAGACAAACATATTTGTATACATTCTTACAAACAAGAATCATTACAAAGATTGCCTAAACAAATGCCTCTTTTCAAAATACTTTCAAAACCACACAAAGTACCATTTCAAACAATTGAAAAAGAGAAGCAAGTGATCTAAAACAAGTAACTAAGAGCCCATGGAAAACCATGGATGAAAAGGGTGCTAGCACCTTCCCTTTTCATAATCTACCCCCCCCCCCCCTCCCCCGAACCCAAAAACAATCTCAAAGGTCTTTCCTGTGCTTTTTTACCTTTCCTTTTGGATAAAATAAAGGTCGTTGGCGACTCTTGCTAAACCGCAACATTTGCAAACACAAACGCAAAACCTTTAAGTCAGTTCTCCCACCGCATCACAGAACTGGAGGATCTGTTGGGGAATAATGAAAGTGGGGTTACCTTAGGGTTTTAGATCACCTTTACATGCTTATCTTGCTTGACTTGTTTGCTTTACACTTTGGTTCTATTGTTTGGGTTTGAATCCTCTACCCGGATTTTGGGAAACATTCATAGGTAAATAGCAATACGTTGTGGAAACTATGTGGGGTATACCAACATGGTCTAAGCAATAGCTATATTAGTGCGACATATTTGTGGGTACCGGTAGCCTTTGAGTCAATCAAAGAGAATACGGGGCCGCTGAGTGATGTCATGAAGCACTAATGGACTTTTAGAACCTTTACTTGACCAACTTGGCCTTTTAGGATGTAGTGAGATGACCGACTTTGGTGCAGTCCGAAGTTGGTAGATACTCGATACTACACTCATTAAGGGTTGGTTCCTTGGAATATTTCGGTCGCCAGTAAAGAGGATGAATTGAAACAATGAACAAGGAAACAATCCAGTGATATTGAGCTCCTTAGAACCCGATTACTATTTCTAGGACAGGTTGAGCCAACTAAACTTCAAGAGGGTACTACCTATGAAACCCCATGCAAACCTAAACTAGGAACTTGTGTGATTTTCTTGTACATATATACTTGTGCATAACATCATGGACATCATGAAGCATCATATGCATCCACTAACCATTTCAAGGATTTTGGATTTTCATCTTTGTTCCTGTTTTGAAGGTTATGGATTCACTTCGCAGGAAAACTGTCCAAGTCAACCTTGTAAGAATTCCTCCTCAACTCAAGGAGGTAGCTTCAAGGATTCCTGATAATTCTCCATTCACCGAGAGGCATGGTTGTCTACTCAACTTAGTCACCACCAACACTGAAGAGGATATGCTGAAAGTTCTCTTCCAGTTCTTTGACCATTTGCATCATTGTTTTACATTTCCTGACTACCAACTTGTGCCCACTTTGGAGGAATTTTCTCAACTCTTGATAATTCCTATTCTCAATCAACTACCCTTCAACGGTACGGAAAGAGATCCAAATCCAGAATAAATTGCTCAAGCCCTACACTTGCACTCATCTGATGTCATAACACATTGGGAAACCAGAACTGGTGTTAAAGTTTCTGTTTTAGAAGGCCCAAGGTTGCTGGAATTCATTGGACTTACAAGCTTTTGAGGATATTGTAGCTCTTCTCATCTATGGGATGGTCTTGTTCTCTAACCCTGACTAACTCATAGACGTGAGTGCTGTCAAAATCTTCATGGCTCGCAACCCGGTGCCTACATTACTTGGGGATATCCTCCACTCTTTTCACACTCGTACAATGAGGAAAAGAGGTGTTCTCATGTGTTGCACTCCTCTACTGGAAAGATGGTTTATTTATCATCTTCCCCAATCAGTTTTGAAGAATGAGCAAGGTTTGAGGTAGTCACAACGATTGATGACTCTTAAACATTCAGACATTCATTGGTGTTCTCTATCAAAAGAGAATGTCATCATCATTGACCATTGTGGGGAATTCCATAATGTCCCTTTACTTGGCATTAGGGGAGGCATCACCTACAACCCCTTCTTGGCTCTGAGATAGTTTGGGTATGCCCGAAGGGATGGCCCACATGACATGCTGATTCAAGGTTTGGTTTTCGACTTCAACAATGACAACCAAGGACTCCGACAAAGGTTCATCCGAGCTTGGAGGATGCCAAACAAGGTGGACAGTAAGAACTTGGGATACAAAAATTCTATCCCTCTTGAGCCTTACCTCAAGTGGGTACGAACCCGCGCCTAAAGTCTTATGATCCCTTACCCCTCCATTCTCCATGTGATTATAGAGCTTGTTATGGAAGGAAAGGTTCCACACACCCTCCTACATCCTGACATGCCAACATCACTCGAAGACTTACAAAGGAGTTGGATACAGCTCAAGGGATAGAGCGATACTTTCGAAGCCCAATTCTACGCAAGCGAGAAGAAGGATTTGGAACTCACTCATAAACTTCACGAAGAGCAGACTCTCAACACCTACGTTGCACCAAAGAGGATGCACAACGTCTTTTTTACCTTAGAATTTTGTATTATTTTGCCCAAGGGGCATTGATGTACTAACAAATTCTATCTTATTCATATGACGTGTGTTCCTTTTTTGTTTAAAACAAATTTGAATTTCTAAATCCTTGAATGCATTACATGAATACATATCATTCATCATATGCATAAACAGGTCTTCACACCAAGTTTCCTCATCTCTCTGCTGTTTATTTCAGCAAGATGGATATTGAACAAACGGTCAAAGATTTGCAAGCTTAGAATTCACAATTTCAACAGCTACTCTTGACCTTGGCCAAGGGGCATGAGGAGCTCAAGACTCTACTAGAGAAGGAAAAAGAGAAAAAGAAGAAGAAGAGAGCCGGTGTAGTTATCATGGGCAGAAGGTTTGAAGGACAAGCTAGATGGACTTTGGAATTGCCATCAACATCTGAAGAGGGGGAAGGAAAAGGAAAAGGAACTGCAGTGCCATCTGAGTCTGAAGCAGAAGAAGAAGATGAGGATTACTCAGAACAACAGTATCCTCCGGCCGATGACAAATACAAAAACTTGGAAGAGTGTCTAGCTGCCATGGAGATACAGAGAGTGCCTGGGCTAGACTTTGAGGAGTTAGGGTTGGTTTCTGGAATTGTAATCCCTACTAAGTTTAAAGTATCTCTATTTTCTAAGTACAATGGGGTGTCTTATCCTAAGATGCACCTACAATCTTAGGTCAAGAAAATTCAACCACATTCTTCTGACAAGGACCTGTGGGTCCATTTTTTCCAGGACAGTTTATCGGGGATGCAAGTGGATTGGTTTTACCAGTTGGAGAGGTCTGATGTGCATAATTGGGAGGATTTTGTGGCCGACTTCTATAAACAGTATCAATAAAACGCCGACTTGGCGATAACCCGTACGCGGCTACAAAGTATGGCCATGGCTACCAATGAGGGTTTCAAAGACTACGCCTATAAATGGAGGGATTTGGCCGGAAGGGTGCAACCACCTTTATCTGAAAGAGAGCTAGTGGACATGTTCTTGGGGACTCTGTCATGTCCTTTCTTTAATCACCTGATTGGAAGATCCTCTGCAGGTTTCACTGAGTTGATTCTCACTGGTAAAAGAGTGGAAGCCGGTATTACAAGCGGGAAAATTCATAAAGATGCATCTACCTCTACTACTACAAAAAAGCCCTCCATTGGAAAGAAGGAAGTGTCTGCTGTCTATGCCCAGAGAAATCAGGGAAGAATTGAAAGACGACCGACTGTGGGGGCCGTTATGATTCAGAAGTTTTCCTCAGACCAGCCGAGAAACAATCAACCGAGAAATGATCAGCCGAGGAATAACCAGCAAAGGGTGGAAAGGCCTGTAAGGAAATTCACCAAGATAAACACGAATCCTGCTCAAGTCTTACCACATATCTTGAATTTGAACCTGGCCATGCTAAAGGAGGCCCCTAAAAATCCTAACACTACTTCTCCACACTACCATCCCAATGCAAGATGCGCGTACCACTCAGAAAGCCAAGGGAACGACACCAACAACTGTTGTACCCTGAAGAACAAGATTCAAGATCTGATTGACGCAAAGGAAGTTGAGTTTGAAGCTCCTTAAAAGCCGAATGCTATCTCCGCACCGATGCCCAGGCATGGGCATAATGCCAATGCTGTGGAAGAAGATCTGTTTGTTTCTACTGTAGATGAACTGTTAACTACTCTCCTAACCATCAAGTTGAATTTGTTGAAGGTTGGGTTGTTCCTAGGTTGTGACCAAGATTGTCGTGCTTGCCTATCCTCTCCATTTGACTGTCCTATTTTGAAGAAAAGAATCCAACAATTGATTGATAACAAGGAAATTTTGTTTGAGAAAGCTCCTGTCTCACCCATTCCAGTTCCAGAAGTTTCAATAATAACAATATACGCCAATCCTTCCAGGGTTCCTAAAAAACCCGTTAGGATTACATCCGCTCTCGTGACTACTCCATTGAAGATAACAATGCCAGGGACAACCCCTTACAAAACCGATAAAATGGTACCATAGAACTATGGTGGAGAAATCTACTACCATGGTGTCAAACAGATTGAACAGACCATTGAAGAAAAATGAATAAATAAATAAATAATGAATAAATAAAAATTAGAAAACAATATCTTATTTTAAAACAAAATTAGGGTTTCCCCTTTCAAAAATAATAACATTATTTTTTCTTATTTTTAGGACTTAGATAATTTTATTTTTTCATACATAAAACAATTACAAAACATTTTTTGCATATTTACATTTTATTGCATATTTAAATAATTGTTTATTTATTTATTGTACAATGAATTCAATTGGGTTGTAATATTAAATTAGGGTTTTATTTTGTGCAAATATCCCCATTCAAAACATGTATCCGCCCTCCCATAATATTGTTGTAATAGCTTAGATTTACTTTACGCAATTTATCGCATTATATGCATGTTTAGTAAATTAGGGTTTGTATGATAAGACAAAAAAAATCAAACAAATAGCATGACCTAATACAAGACAAAAATGCATGAAAAATGACAACACCTTGCACACAAGCACTCCTAGGGTTTCACCCACTTGGTTGCCTAAACAAAATGGCCATGGTATGCATGCTAGGTATCTTGGTAAAACAAAACAAAACAAAAGATCATAGTCCCTCGATGACGCTAGACAAGGTTGCCTAAAAACAAATGACCTTGGTCCCTTAAACTTGCTAAGGTACTTGGCACCATTGCTATCATGGTCATACGATGACCCACACCCGTCCCGTTTAACATCCAAAGATAGGGTTATCTACCAAAACAATGGTAGGTTAACAATATCAAAGGAATAAAAATGTGCAAGAAAGACTTTTGAGTAGGTAGATAGCTTCTAGTTACTTGATCAACTTCAAAACAATCCTTTCTATTTTCAAACACACACAATTTCAAAACAATTTCCAAACAACTTTCAAAACATTGAAACATTTTTCAAAAGACAAACATCTTTGTATACATTCTTACAAACAAGAATCATTACAAAGATTGCCTAAACAAAGGCCTATTTTCAAAATATTTTCAAAACCACACAAAGCACCATTTCAAACAATTGAAAAAGCAAAGCAAGTGATCTAAAATAAGTAACTAAGAGCCCATGGAAAACCATGGATGAAAAGGGTGCTAGCACCTTCCCTTTTCATAATCTACCCCCCGAACCCAAAAACAATCTCAAAGGTCTTTCCTGTGCTTTTTGACATTTCCTTTTGGATAAAATAAAAGTCGGTGGAGACTCTTGCTAAACCGCAACATTTGCGAACACAAACACAAAACCTTCAAGTCAGTTCTCCCACCGCATCACAGCAAGCAATAGAGCAAAAAGCTTACAACTGAGAAACCTGGTGTGGATCTGATTTGGAACCTTCTCTATACTTATACACAAACACATTACAACCTAACAAACGATTGCTAAAGGCCAGAAACTCTCCCAAACTCTCTATCACCAAAAACCTGCCATAACGTGCAGTTTTGTACCAAGCATAGCAATCCAAAAATCCACTCGTGCGTTTCAAGTTATAATCACCTAAACACTTAACCTACATCATATCTAAGTGTTCCAGACCATCATCCCTTCACTGTAACTCCTCCTTCTCCATCTGCCATTTTTGTATTTCAAGCTTGTAGGTTGACTTGGATAGAGAGATTCAGGCACTTTAAAGACAAGGTAAAGATTGGAACATACTCAGGGAGGTCCAGGCAAGCTAAAGGGATCTTTAGGCCTTCATAAAACTCACTCAAACTCCATTCACGATCTCATCTGAAAGAGGTAAGAACTCTAACTTTTATCTCCTCATACAGGCATCCTTAGGCCTTGATTTGTGAAAGAAAAATGTAGATATTATTGTGCTAAAGCCAACCATGTGCATAGATTTCATTTATATTCATTTTGTATAGAGAATTTTAGATTTCAAATTTCTGTAAAAATTAGGTTTGAAATTGGGGCCAATGAAATTAGTTTTGATCTTTGATTGTTAGCTTACATGAGTTACATGGTTGAAATCTTGGGAAAGAGTATTATCATTTTTCATGTTTGAAGTTTCCATTTTCATGGAGAAATGAGAGATATATGTTTGGTCTGGCTAGCTAGAGGAAGAAGACGAAGTATAGGACAAGGAAGAGATTCATGTTATGTATTTTTGTTTCCATTTGAACTAACGGATGTATAGCCACCCTAGTGGCAAGGCAGCGCGCTGAAATTGCTAAGGTCATGGGTTCGAGCCTTGGTGCCTGCCTTTTGCATATTTTCTCATTTTTTACCATTTTTCTCACTATGCAGCGCTGGGCCTTTGTCTCATTGGGCTTTATTTATTTTTTCTAATGCTTACCTCCTGGTTACTCAGGACACCCCTGGCCCAACCATTTTATTATTTATTTTTATTTTCATTTTCATTTTATTAAATATATTTTCTTTAATATAAAAAAAATCATAAAACATGATAAATATTAGATTTTGTTTATTTTATTTTATTTTCACATAAAAAATATTTTTATTAAATTATATATTAACTATTTTTCTTAAATAAACTTGTAAAATAAAATAGACTTAGATTAATTTTATTTCTTTTCCTTCATACTCTTAAATATTTACTTTAACATATAAAAAGACTAAATATTTTCATAAATATTATTTTATTTTTTCAAGACAAGAATACAAAAAAATAATACTTAAGGAACTTTATTTTCTTTTAACAAATTAGAATTAGGGTTAACCAATTTCTAAAAATAATTTCCTTTTCTTAAATTATTAGGTTTTAGGTCAAAACTCTTTTCCATATAAAAAACAAAACAAAATCTTTTTCTTGCATATACATACCATTGCACATTTAATTTATATTGTATATTATTTATTCAAATATTTGTACAAATTCGATTTGGTTGTAATAGATTAAATTAGGTTTACCATTTTTCTCACTATGCAGCGCTGGGCCTTTGTCTCATTGGGCTTTATTTATTTTTTCTAATGCTTACCTCCTGGTTACTCAGGACACCCCTGGCCCAACCATTTTATTATTTATTTTTATTTTCATTTTCATTTTATTAAATATATTTTCTTTAATATAAAAAAAATCATAAAACATGATAAATATTAGATTTTGTTTATTTTATTTTATTTTCACATAAAAAATATTTTTATTAAATTATATATTAACTATTTTTCTTAAATAAACTTGTAAAATAAAATAGACTTAGATTAATTTTATTTCTTTTCCTTCATACTCTTAAATATTTACTTTAACATATAAAAAGACTAAATATTTTCATAAATATTATTTTATTTTTTCAAGACAAGAATACAAAAAAATAATACTTAAGGAACTTTATTTTCTTTTAACAAATTAGAATTAGGGTTAACCAATTTCTAAAAATAATTTCCTTTTCTTAAATTATTAGGTTTTAGGTCAAAACTCTTTTCCATATAAAAAACAAAACAAAATCTTTTTCTTGCATATACATACCATTGCACATTTAATTTATATTGTATATTATTTATTCAAATATTTGTACAAATTCGATTTGGTTGTAATAGATTAAATTAGGTTTACATTATTGCAAATCCCCATTCATAATTTGTATACCCCCCTCCCATAAAATGTTGTAATAGCGTAGCAATCTTTAAATTACGCAATTTATCGCTTTTACATAACATGCTAGTAATTAGGGTTCGTATGGAAAGATAAAAACAATCAAATAGAAAACCCTAATCGAAGACAAAATCAAGCATGAAAATAACACACTTGCATACAAGCACCCTTAGGGTTACTCCAATTGGTTGCCTTACACAAAAATGGTCATATTACGCATGCGAAGTATATTAGCAAAACAAAGGAGTATAAGATCATAGTCCCTCGATGACGCTACTCAAAGTTGCCTTACAAAATGAACTTGGACCCTCAAAAATGATAATATGCTTTGCAACATTACTAATCATGGTTATACGATGACCCACGCCCGTCCCGTTTACATCCAAAGATAGGGTTGCTTACTAAATCAATGGTAAGACAACAATATCCAAGGAAAAGAAAATGAACAAGAAAGACTTTTGAGTAGGTAGATTACTTGTAGTTACTTGCTATATTTCAAAACAACTATCCTTGCTATTTTCAAAACAAACACACACATTTCCAAATATCTTACAAACATTGAAAACATTTTCAAAAAGACAAACATCTTTGTATACATTCTTAAGAACGAGAATCATTATAAAGATTTCCTAAACAATGGCCTCTTTTACAAAATACTTTCAAAACCACACAAAGCACAATTTCAAAACAAAAGCAAGTGATTTAGCAAGTAACTAAGAGCCCGTGGAAAACCATGGATGAAAAGGGTGCTAATACCTTCCCTATTCATAATCTACCCTCCGAACTCAAGAAACAATCTCAAAGGTCTTTCCTATGATTTTTTCACCTTTCATTTTGGATAAAAGAAAAGTCGGTGGCGACTCTTTCTAACCGCAACATTTGCGATAAAACGCAAAACTCTCAAGTCAGTTCTCCCACCGTATCACAAAACTGGCGACTCTGCTGGGGATTTTTTAAAAGTGGGGTTACCTTAGGGATAGATCATATTTATTAGCTTACATTGTTTGACTTGTATGCTTTACATTATGGTTCTTTGTTTGGGTTTGAAATCCTCTGCCCGTATTTGGGATACATTATAGGTAAATAGCAATACATTGTGGAAACTGTGCGGGGTATACCGACATGGTCTAAGCAATAGCTATGTTAGTGCGACATATTTGTGGGTACCGGTAGCCTTTGAGTCAATCAAAGATAATACGGGGCCGCTGAGTGATGTCATGAAGTACTAATGAACTTCTAGAACCTTTACTTGACCAACTTGGCCTTTTAGGATGTAGTGAGATGATCGGCTTTAGTGCAGTCCGAAGTTGGTAGATACTCGATACTATACTCATTGAGGTTTGGTTTATTAGGATATTTCGGTCGCCATTAAAGAGGCTTGAGCTGAAACAATGACCAAGGAAACAATCCGGTGATATTGAGCTCCTTAGAACCCGGTTACTATTATTAGGACAGGTTTAAGCCAACTAAATTTCAAGTGGGTATTTACCTATAAAACCCCATGCAAGCCTAAACTAAGAACTTGTTTGCTTTGCTTGTATATGCATACTTGTACATAACATCATGGACGTAATGAACATCACATGCATCCACTAACCATTTCAAGGATTTTTTGAGATTCATCTCTGTTCTTGTTTTGTAGGATATGGATTCACTTCGTAGGAAAACTATCCAAGTCAACCTTGTATGAATTCCTCCACGACTTTAGGAGCTAGCTTCAAGGATCCCTGAGAACTCTCCATTCAACGAGAGATATGGTCGTATACTCAACTTGGTCACCTCCAACACAGATAAGGATACAATGAAGGTGCTCTTTCAGTTATTTGATCCTTTGCACCATTGCTTCACATTTCTCGACTATCAGCTTGTGCCTACTTTGGAAGAATTATCCCAACTCTTGAGGATTCCAATTCTCAATCAACTACCTTTAAACGGTATGGAAAGAGACCCAAGGCCAGAAGAGATTGCTCAAGCTCTGCACTTGCACTCATCTGATGTCACAACTCATTGGGAAACTAGAAGTGGTGTCAAAAGCTTCTAAGCAAAGTTCCTGTTTGAGAAAGCCCAAAGTTGTTGGAATTCCTTAGACTTGTAAGCCTTTGAGGAAATTGTGGCTCTTCTTATCTATGGGATGGTCTTGTTTCCCAATCTTGACCAACTCATAGATGTGAGCACCATCAAAGTCTTCATATCATGCAACCCGGTGCCTACATTGCTAGGGGATATCCTACACTCTTTTCACACTCGCACAATGAGTAAAAGAGGTGTCCTTATGTGTTGCACTCCTCTTCTGGAAAGATGGTTTATTTCTCATCTTCCCCAATCAGTCTTAAAGAATGAGCAAGGTTCAAGGTGGTCAAAAAGGTTAATGACGCTCAAAGACTCAGACATTCATTGGTGCTCCCGATGCAAAGAGAATGTTATCATTGTTGACCGTTATGGGGAATTCCCTAATGTCCCTCTACTTGGCATTACGGGAGGCATCACCTATAAACCATGTTTAGCTCTAAGATAGTTTGGTTACGCCCGAAGGGATGGCCCGCACGAGATGCTAATTCAAGGTTTGGTATTCGACTACGACAACGACGATCAAGGTCTTCGCCAGAGATTCATTCGAGCTTGGAGGATGCTAAACAAGGTGGATAACAGGACTTTGGGGCACAAGAATTCCATCCCTCTTGAGCCTTACCTCAAATGGGTACGAACCCGCGCTCAAAGTCTTATAATACCTTATCCTTCCATTCTTCTGGTAATTATTGAGCCTGTTGAGGAGGGAGATGTTCCATACACTATCCTATATCCTGACATGCCCACATCTCTTGAAGACCTACAAATGGATTAGATACAGCTCAAATGAGAGCGAGATACTTTCGAAGCCCAATTCTACGCAAGCGAGAAGAAGGTTTTGGAACTCACTAGGCTACTTCATGAGGAGCAGACTCTAAATTCCTACATTGCACCAAAGAGGATGCGCAATACTTTTTATCTTAGAGTTTTGTATTATTTTTCCCAAGGGGCATTGATGTACTCAAACTTTATCTTATTAATATAACGTGTGTTTCTTTTTGTCCATAACGAACTTTAATCTTTGAAATCCTTGAAAACATTGCATATGCACATATCATTCATCATAACATAAACAGGTCTTTTGCAACAAGTTTCCTCATCTCTCTACTTTTTATTTCAGTAAGATGGATCTAGAACAAATGGTCAAATATCTCCAAGCTCAAAACATGCAGTTTCAACAGTTGCTCATGACCCTAGCCAAGGGGCAAGAAGAGTTGAAGACTCTGCTGGCTAAAGAGAGAAAAAAGAAAACAAAAAAAGTCAACAGGGTCTTAAACATGGGGAGAAGATTCAGGGGCAGACTAGAAGAACCTTTAACTTCGCAACAACGTCCGATGAAGGAGAGGGGAAAGGAAAAGAGACAGCGGTCCCATCAGAATCTGAAGAGGAGGAAGAAGAGGAAGACTACTCTGAGGAAAAGTATCCTCCAGCTGATGATAAGTACAGACATCTCGAAGATTGTTTGAGCGCAATGGAGATACAAAAGGTGCCAGGCTTAGACTTTGAAGAATTGGTACTAGTGTCGGGGATTGTGATCCCTCCGAAATTCAAAGTGCCTTTGTTTGCAAAATACGATGGAGTGTCATGCCCTAAGATGCATCTCCGATATTATGTGAGAAAGATCCAACCATACTCCGCTGATAAAGACTTGTGGGTACATTTTTTCCAAGATAGTCTATCTGGAACACAAATCGACTGTTTTTACCAACTAGAAAGAGCCAACGTCCATAATTGGGAAGATCTTGCCGCAACTTTCTACAAGCAATATCAATATAATGCTGATTTGGCGCCTACCCGTACTCAACTTCAGAGTATGGCTATGGCTTCCAATGAGGGTTTCAAGGATTACGCGCAGAAATGGAGAGATATAGATGGAAGAGTTCAACCCCCTCTATCTGAAAAGGAATTGGTGGACATGTTTTTAGGCACTTTATCGGGCCCTTTCTTCAACAATTTAATTGGAAGCTCATCTGCAGGATTTACTGAGTTAATATTAACCGGAGAGAGGGTGGAAGATAACATAAAAAGTGGAAAGATTCAGAAGGATTCATCTTCTTCTACAGCTGTGAGGAAGCCTTTTATTGGGAAGAAAGAGGTAGCTGCTGTATATCCGTGAAGAAACCAAGAGAGAGCCGAACGCCGACCAATGGTGGAGGTTGTTATAATTCTGAAACCTACGTCCGATCAACAAAGAAGTAATCAACCAAGGTTGGAAAGGCCAATCAGGAAATTCACCAGAATCAATATGACTCTGTCTCAAGTATTACCGCATCTTCTGAAATCCAATTTGGCAACTTTAAAAGAAGCTCCAAAAAACCCCAACACAGCGTCCCCTCATTATCACCCCAATTCCCGTTGCGCATATCACTCCGAAAGTCCGGGTCACGATACTAATAACTGTTGGGCCTTGAAAAACAAAATTCAAGACCTTATTGAAGCAAAAGAAATTGAGTTTGATGCGCCCGAGAAGCCAAATGTCATTTCTGCTCCTATGCCCAGACATGGTCACAACACCATTGCTATTTAAGAAGATTTGTTTGTTACCACAGTTGATGAACTCGTGACTCCACTCCCAATCATTAAGATAAACTTGTTGAAAGCCGGTGTATTCCCAGGTTGTAATGAAGACTTCCACCTCTGCTTATCTGCACCAACTGATTGCCCTTTATTGAAAACAGGCATTCAACGCTTGATAGATAACAAAGAGATTTTGTTTGAAAGTACTCCTGTTTCACCTGTTCTTGTTGAAGATGTTTCAATCATTACCATCTCCGCCAATTCTTCCAGGGTCCCCAAAAGACCCGTTAGAATTACATCAGTTCTGAAAACTACTCCTCTAATAATCACAATTCCTGGGCCAGTCCCATATGAATCAGACAAAACTGTGTCGTGGAATTACGGTGGGGACATTTACTACCATGGCATCAAACAAGATGGGCCGGCCGCGGAAGAGATAAGCTCCGAAGAAGAAGATTCCGACATTATCAATATTACCGGAACTAGTAAAATTACCCGAAGTGGTAGGATCTTTTCTCCAGAAATCCCCCCCCCCTCCCAAAGGAAGTTTTTGGACTCGTGACTGCTCCAAAGGTTACTTTCGTACCAATAATCATCTCTGCAAGTTCTCCTGTTGACGAATCCATTACAACCCCTGCTGTCATTCCTACCAACACTCCTGCTACTAAAACTCGAGGAAAAAGTATTCATGTGGAGCCTGTCCGGACGAAGGCTCGATCACTGACTATCCCCGAGACCTCCAAGAAAGAAATGGAGGAGATCCGGAGAATCATAAAAAGGAGCGACTATGATGTAGTTGAACAGTTGGGGCAAACTCCTTCCAAAATATCCATGCTGGCATTACTACTGTGTTCTGAGGCACATGCGAAAGCCTTGGTGAAGTTCCTAAAAATAGCCCATATGCCTCAAGAGACGCCTGCTGGTCAATTTCAAGACTGCGTGGCCAGCTTGACAGCGGATAACGGCATAGGATTCTCAGATGTTGATCTGACACCAAGGGGAAGAAAACACAACGAGGCATTACATGTCTTTGTAGAATTTAGAGGCACAACTCTGGCCCATGTCTTGTTGGACACTGGCTCATCTTTGAATGTTTTACCGAAGAAAGCTCTTGACAGACTTGACTGCGAAGGACTGACGTTAAAGCCAAGTAACATAGTGGTAAGGGAATTTGATGGTTCTAATAGGATGGTTCACGGGGAGGTGGATATCCCCATAAAGGTTGGGACTCAAACTTTCAATTCAATCTTTTATGTAATGGACATCCGCCCCTCTTAATCGTGTCTGCTAGGACGGCCATGGATCCATAATGCGGGCGCTATTACCTCTACATTGCACCAGATGCTGAAGTATCCGGTTCAAGGAAATATTATCACTGTCCATGGAGAGGGGGAATATATGATTAGCCATCTCAATTCCTTCAGGTATGTGGAATTGGACGGCTAGTTCATTGAAACTCCTTTTCAACACTTCAAAGAGGTCCCCCAAGAGGTAGCAGTGACCAAAGTTGTGTCCCAGATTCCCAAGATTACAAGACCTCCGCTCCAGATGTCATCTCTGAAGGACGCCAAAGTAGTAGTAGAGGAGGGTGGATGCACCATCTGGGGGAAACTTCCGGATATCCCATATAAGTCTGACAAGTTTGGCTTAGGTTTCACTTCAAGTGCTCAAATGGTTGTACGCCGTGCCCATGCTGGAGGGCCACCCTTGAAGATTAGCAACCGAGATGTCAACGCGGTAGAAGATGGTGAAGAGGATTGCAGCTTGGAGGATTGGATCTTTCTGACTATCAATGGAGTACTCCGCAATTGGGAGGCTAGAGACTTCGTCCTAATAACTTTCATCCCTCAGTAATTTATCTTTACATTTTGTTGGACCTGTAATATTCAAAAACAATTCGCACTCTTAAAACCTTGTGTCTTTCCCGAGGCACAATGGTCCATTTGTAAGGGTTATTATTTCATCTTCATATGACATTCAATGAATCATGGACGTTTTTCGCATACAAACTTTTCTGCTCATTGTTTTTCTTTTACATTTTATTTTCTTTTAAAGATAGTTATACCCTTACACACATCCACACTCACAAATGCAGGTACCCATCCGTTATGGATCCCATGGGTAACGATACTGCTATGGCCTTTTGTGACTCTGAGGATCTAATCTACCAAGCCGAAGATGAAGGTGAGGAAGATTATGAAGTACCAGGCGAACTTTCTATACTGCTACAACAAGAGGAAAGAACCATTCAGCCTCACGAGGAACCTGTGGATATGATCAACCTGGGTACCGAGGAGGATAAAAAAGAGGTCAAGATGGGCACCGATCTGGATCCTAGTGTCAAGGAGCGTCTGATTCAGCTATTGCATGACTATGTTGAGATCTTTGCCTGGTTATATGAGGACATGCCAGGACTTGATACAGACATCGTGGTACATCGTCTGCCTACAAGAGAAGATTGTCCGCTAGTAAAACAAAAAGTCCACCGCATGAGACCTGATATGTCAGAAAAGATTAAAGCGGAGGTCATGAAGCAATTCAATGCTGGATTCTTGGTTGTCACTTCCTACCCTCAATGGGTTGCCAACATTGTTCCCGTACATAAAAAAGATGGCAAAGTACGAATGTGTGTGGATTATAGAGATTTGAATAGGGCAAGCCCTAAAGATGATTTTCAACTCCCCCACATTGATATCCTGGTTGACAATACGGCCCAACACAAAGTGTTTTCCTTCATGGACGGATTCTCAGGTTATAACCAAATCAAAATGGCACCTGAGGACATGGAGAAAACTACATTTGTCATACATTGGGGCACATTCTGATACAAGGTAATGTCATTCGGACTGAAGAATGTTGGGGCAACCTATCAATGCGCCATGGTAGCTTTATTTCACGACATGATACATCATGAAATAGAGGTCTACGTATACAATATGATAGCCAGATTGCAAACAGAAGAAGAGCACCTTGATCACTTACAAAAGCTCTTTGAGAGAATGAAGAAGTACAAGCTAAGGTTGAATCCAAACAAGTGCACATTTGGAGTGCGGTTCGGTAAACTCCTAGGCTTTATCGTTAGTAACAAAGGTATTAAGGTCGATCCTTCCAAAGTTAAAGCAATACAAGAGATGCATGCTCCTCGTACTGAGAAGGAAGTCAAAGGATTCTTGGGACGCTTGAACTATATTTCCAAATTCATTTCTCACCTAACAGCTACTTGTGAGCCAATCTTCAAACTATTGAAGAAAGATCAAGTAGTCAGATGGAATGGTGAATGCCAAGTTGCTTTTGACAAAATCAAGGAATACTTAAAAGAACATCATGTATTGATACCACCAGTCGAGGGGAGACCATTGATCATATATCTGACTGTTTTAGAAAACTCAATGGGGTGTGTATTGGGGAAGCATGACGAGTCTGGCCGAAAAGAGCATGCTATTTATTACCTGAGCAAAAAGTTTACTGACTGTGAAACCAAATATTCACTGCTCGAGAAAACTTGATGCGCTCTAGCATGGGCTGCTCACCGGTTAAGACAGTATATGCTGAGTCATACTACTTTGTTGATATCTAAGATGGATCCGATAAAATACATCTTCGAGAATCCTGCTCTTTAGGGGAGAATAGTTAGATGGCAGATGATCCTAATAGAGTACGACATACAATATACTACCCAAAAAGCTTTAAAGGGCAGTGTATTGGCTGATCACCTTGCTCACCAAGCTGTAGAAGGCTATCAGTCCATGAAGTTTGAATTCCCAGATGAAGACATCATGACATTAGACAACTGTGAAGAAATCAGGTCATATGACGAACCTGAACAAGGATCACGATGGACCCTGTTCTTTGATGGAGCCTACAACGCACTCGACAATGGTATTGGTGTTGTACTCATATCTTCAGAAGGTTGTCATACTCCCTTTACTGCCAGACTTTGCTTCAACTATACAAACAACATGGAAGAATACAAAGCGTGCATCTTTGGTCTCAAAGCTGCCATAGACTTGGGAATCAAATTGTTATATGTGTTTGGAGATTCAGATTTGGTCATCAGTCAGATCAAAGGGGAATGGGACACTAAGCACCCAAACCTTATCCCTTACAAAGAACATGTTTTGACATTGCTACCACATTTTGAGAAGATTACCTTTGAGCATTTCCCGTGAGAAGAAAATCAGCTAGTAGACTCTCTATCCATAATGTCATCTATGTTTAAACTTAATTGGGATAACGAGGCTCCCCAAATCACCATCAAACGAATGGACGAACCAGCACACTGTCACGAGATTAATACTAAAGAAGTAGTGGACCATCCTTGGTTTCATGAAGTCAAGAGGTATCTCGAGGCTCAAGAATATCCAGAAGGAGTTTCAATCAATGATAAGAATTTCTTAAGGAGATTCTCTGCTAAATTCTTCCTTAGTAATGGCATCCTGTACAAACGCAATCATGACTCCAATTTGCTTTGGTGCATGGATAAATTTGAAGCTGGAAAGATCATGGCTGAATTACATGAAGGTACGTTTGGCACCCATTCCAGTGGGCATACGATGGCGAAGAAAATCCTACGGGAAGGCTATTATTGGTCTACCATGGAAGCAGATTGCTATCGACACTCCCGAATCTATTATAAGTGTCAAATTTATGCTGACAAGGTGCACGTACCTCTGGTTCCTCTGAATGACATGACGGCTCCTTGGCTCTTTGCTATGTAGGGAATTGATATGATTGTAGAGATCAAGCCTACAACTTCCAATGGAAACCGCTTCATCCTAGTGGCCATTGATTATTTTACAAAGTGGGTAGAAGCAGCTTCCTTCGCTTCTGTTACCAAGAATGTTGTTGCCCGCTTCATCAAGCAAAACCTTATTTACCGGTATGGTATCCCAGAAAGGATCATCACTGACAATGGTATAAATCTCAATAACACTATGATCACTACTTTATACGAGCAATTTAAGATTCAACATCACAATTGTTCTCCCTATCGGCCAAAGATGAATGGTGTTGTCGAAGCCGCGAATAAAAACATTAAGAAGATCATACAGAAAATGACAATCACATACAAAGACTAGCATGAGATGTTACCATTCGCTCTCCACGGGTACCGTACCACGGCTCGCACATCAACCGGGGCAACACCCTATTTTCTGGTCTACGGCATGGAGGTTGTCCTACCTATTGAGGTTCAGATCCCCTCTCTGAGAATTATGAAGGATGCAGGTTTGAATGAAGACGATTGGATCCAGAATCGACTTGATCAACTGAATTTGATTGATGGAAAAAGACTTACTGATGTTTTCCATGGTAAAATGTATCAAAAACGGATGATTAAGGCTTTTAACAAGAAATTCAGATGCCATGTATATCAAGTTGGGGATCTAGTTATCAAACGTATCATCTTGCCACAAAGTGATCCCAGGGGAAAATGGACTCCTACCTATGAAGGACCATTTGTAATCAAAAACATATTCTCCGGTGGGGCAATGATCTTGACCACCATGGATGGCGATGACCTGCCACACCCTATGAATGCGGACATAGTCAAAATATACTACGCATAAGAGACCCACTAGGTTGACACACCTAGGAAAAACAAGGGCATCCCGGCGAACCAAAAGGTTCGGGCAAAAATGAGGGATAAAATAAAAAATCTGTACACCCGGCAAGTTGAAAACCCGAAAGGGCGACTTGGGCAAAAAAGGGTTTCCCGGTGGACTGAAAACCCAAAAGGGCAGTCCAGGCAAAAGTTAGGGAATTAAAGTGTATGACTATGTCTTGTAGGATCACATTACAGAAAATCTTTGACTTCCACTGGCAAACTCAGAATTTCTGATCAATTCAATCATCTTCGGACGAAGCAACAAATAGACAAGATATTCGGAGATATGAATGTTATAGCAGAATGGGAACCCCATGGGATTATTACACATAGCTATCTTTCTTTGTATCAAAATTTTCTTGTTTTATGACATCATTCTCTTACTAGAATGTTTGTCCCCTTTGTACAAAATATTTATTCAAATTCAATACAAAGATACCCCTTTGAAAGTGCAAAAAACTATTTGTCTTTTTCTTTACGCTTGTGTTTTGTTTACAAAAAACCTCCAATGATTCATTGTTGAACATATGCATTTGAACATAATTACTGTTTACGAATAAACAAAATGAGGAAGACAATTACTGATAAGTTGAAACAATAGGAAAGTGTCTCTAGGCTATTCCATAAGTGATCCCCTACAGTACGTCATTTAAATCCGCAGCGGAACAAAGTTTCAAATTATTAATCCCCAGTAGAAGTCGTCAAATTTCTCAGGATTTCCCAAACAGATCGTACAAGCAGTACATGGCATTGCCCTCACAACATAATTCACTTCTCTCAACAAAAGTTCACCAGCACTTTAACTTCAAGACATAAAAATCCATATATCCTCGGCTGTATTCAGGGATTTATTTTCTTCAATCAAACAGCAATACAGCAAATCAGCTCACATGCGCATACATTGCATCCATATATCATAAACATTAATAAAGCAAATACGTTGCGTCATAAATTTCATGCAGACATAAATTTATGTTTTAGATAACATTTTACCCTTTTCAGGATAAGATTAACAACTACCATTAACAATATGCAACCTTGATATGGTTCAGATACGCTCCAAACACGGATTCCATTCTGATACTCATTCAGATTTAACTTTCAGATAAAGTTCAGATACGCTCCAGACACGGATGCCATTCTGATACTCATTCAGATTCAACTTTCAGATACAGTTCAGTTACACTCCAGACACGGATTCCATTATGATACTCATTCAGATTCAACTTTCAGATAATGTTCAGATACGCTCCAGACACGGATGCCATTCTGATACTCATTCAGATTCAACTTTCAGATACAGTTCAGATACACTCCAGACACAGATGCCGTTTTGATACTCATTCAGATTCAACTTTCAGATACAATTCAGATACGCTCCAGACACGGATGCCATTCGGATACTCATTCAGATTCTACTTTTAGCTAAAGTTCAGATACGCTCCAGACACGGATGCCGTTCTGATACTCATTCAGATTCAACTTTTAGATAAAGTTCAGATACGCTCAAGACACGAATGTCATTCTGATACTCATTCAGATTCAACTTTCAGATACAGTTCAGATACGCTCCAGACACGGATACCATTTTGATACTCATTCAGATTCAACTTTCAGATACAGTTCAGATACGTTCCAGACACAGATGCCATTCTGATACTCATTCAGATTCAACTTTCAGATACAGTTCAGATACGCTCCAGACACGGATGTCATTCTGATACTCATTCAGATTCACCTTTCAGATACAGTGCAGATACGCTCCGAACACAGACTCCATTCTGAGGCTCATTCAGAAACAACCTTTCAGATAAAGTTCAGATACACTCCATACACGGTTTCCATTATGATACTTAGTCAAAATCAAGTTCCGAGTACAGTTCAGATACACTCCAGACACGGACTCCGTTCTGATACTCATTCTTTCAGCTTACAACTTACAATTCAACAAACATTCTTGGATGGAATCTACAAGCCCATCTCCGACAAGATTCTATCACTTCTCCAAATTGAATCTTTATGCCCATTCCCTCAACCACACATCGTCGAGTGCAAATTTCTGGGCACTCTAGTGTCCAATCATCTTCCACCTTCGAGTCACGAATGGAAAAACTCGCCAATCTAACTCTTCGGGTATAAGAAGATTGAACAGGGGCATTTTTTGTACCCCAAAATTTCCCCTCTCATTTATCAAGACTTTTCTCACAAGATCTCTTTGACTCAAGACTGGATTAGGGTTTGACCAGCTCAAGACATCTCATCATGCACTGATGACCCAAAATTAGGGTTTGGGATTGCACAAGGATTTTTGGACTATCAATGCTTCATATGACTTTCAAGTAATATTATGAACTCCTAAGATTACTCATGTCAAGTTTGAAGCCTTGAATCACATTTTTGACCAGTCAATTGGACAGTTGACCTAAAAATCAACTATATTGGGAAAAAGTCAACTATGGCCAATTTTCAGTCAAACTTCATAATTTTTTATCCACATCAACATTTTGGACTCATATGTGTCATTTGATCAAGTTTGGACCACAATTCCTCAAGAAATTTGATCAAATCATCAAAAGGGCAAAATGGTCAAAATTAGGGTTTTGATTGAGAAAGGGCAATTTATGATTTTTGACCTAGAAAATGACCAATTGGTTTGAAGCATGATTTCAAGGGTTAAATTGTATCATCTTTACTTAATGACATGTTTCAAAACATTGCAATTTCATTGGATTGGCAGATAAATTTTGCAGTCAACTGATCAAAATTCAACTGTATACTGAAAAGTCAAACTTTGACTTTTTGGTCAAAATCAAGTGCCAAGAATCACAATTCATCAAAACATGTAAAAATATGAAACTTGTTCATCAAGAAATCAAAGATTGAAGATTTTGTTTTGAAATTTGAAATTTTCTTAACTTAGAAATTTTTTTAAGTATAGAAAATTTCTTATTTTTTTCTCAACTTTAAGCCGAATTTCCACCATGATACAAAATGATTCAAAGAAAGTTCTCAACATGAAAGTTATAGATCTCTATGAAATATACAACTTTGATTCATATATTTTTCCCTAAATATGCTTGGATCTCAAGATATGATTTTGTGAATACATGCTCATGAACTAAAATAACTTGGTCAAATTTTGCCCTAATTTAGGCAGGTTTTTGACCTAACTTCATGGAAACTTTTCATCTAGTTCCAAGAGGAATCTTGAAAAGCATTTCAAAGATGATTTATAGATAACACTGCAAGATTTCTAAAATGTCCAAGAACTCCTTGAGATCATTCTTGAGTAGGGAGAATCGAAGAGATGAAGTTGGCAATTTCTCACTTTGATTTCAAGCTATTTCATGAAGAACAAAATTCAAATCTGAACCTAGGCTGCATAATACTTGCTCTACGAGCCTCAAACTTGTTTCTCACTTCATAATTTAATGCTTACATAGTTGATAAAGCCTTAATCCAAGCATAAGATGTTAGAACAATGTTTGAATCTACTACCCTATATTTAAGTTTTGATGATAACAAAGTGAAAAGATATAGTATTTATATGTTTCATGTTTGAACTATATGCTGCCTAAAATTACTATGCTCTGACTTGCAGATACGCTGATTAAAATAAGCAAGATCACTTCTTCAGCATCAGAATTTGATTTCATACACCAGCATCAGAAGTTGCTGAATCAGAACGTCAAGATCAGATGATCAACTCACGTACATGCTGAAGCTTGATGAACAGAACTGCGCGTAAACACTCTGATACAAAAACAATAGTTCATCAGCAGCGAAGCAGAATTAGAATGAGCCAAGCCAGAACTTGCATTGAAGAAGCAACGGTACTGTGCATTGAACGCTAATTAATTCCAACGGCATCATTCTAGACAAGATCTGCTCAAAAAGGAAAGCTTGTTATTAGCATTGAATCAAGAATATTGCATTCAACGTTCATCTTCTCAAGTGCTATATAAACAAGGCTTCGAAGATTATAATGGCTAATGCTCTCCAATTCTCTACACGCACAAAGCTGAACAATAATCTTCATCTACCAGTTTTGCTAAACCACAAACTCTGATACTCCATTAGTGTTTAGCAATCTAAGTTTCTAAGCTTCATTTGTGTATACATCACAGTTGTGATAAAGTTTTGTAGAAAACATTCACACACATTTGTTTTATACCTTTGTAAGAAAGTGTTGCCTTGACAAACCGGATTGTGGTTTGAATCAAGAAGGCTTTAGCAGTTGTTAAAGCAGTCTGTAATATTCAGTTGAGTATAGTGAATTAAGACCTCGTTGGAGAGAGGCGAAATCACCTTGACGGGTGGACTGGAGTAGTTTGAGATCAAACGAACCAGGATAAAAATATCTTGTCAATTGCTTTAAGATTTCAGTTTTACAATTCAACCCCCCCTTCTTGTGTTTTTCACCCCTTCAATTGGCATCAGAGCGCCTGGTTCTGAGCTAAAACACTTAACCGTGTCAGTACAAGATCCAGCGTCAGAAAAACACAATGGCAGGAAACAACTCTCATTTCAGCAATGACAACAATGAGGACAGAGACAGATTCAGCGGCAAACCTCCAGTCTTTGATGGAGAAAACTTTGATTACTGGAAAGACAGAATTGAAAGCTTTTTTCTAGCACATGATGCTGATCTGTGGGATATGGTGACAGATGGATACACGCACCCTGTGAATGCAACTGGTCAGAAGATTGATAGAAAATCAATGACTGATCAACAAAAGCGTGATTTCAAGAATCACCATAAGGCCAGAACCATCCTCCTCAGTGCCATCTCCTATACTGAGTATGAAAAGATCTCCAACAGAGACACAGCTAAGAACATCTTTGATTCTCTCAGAATGACGCATGAGGGCAACGTTCAAGTCAAAGAAACAAAAGCTCTGGTGCTCATTCAGAAGTATGAGGCGTTCAAAATGGAAGAATCTGAATCCATTGAAACTATGTTCTCTAGATTCCAGATTCTGGTAGCTGGTCTCAAAGTTCTGGACAAAGGATACTCTACTGCTGACCATGTCAAGAAGATAATCAGAAGTTTACCCAAGCAGTGGAGGCCTATGGTTACTGCTCTGAAGCTAGCGAAAGATCTCAACAAAATCACTCTGGAGGAACTTATAAGCTCCCTCAGAAGTCATGAGATAGAGCTAGAAGCTGATGAGCCTCAGAAGCAAGGTAAGCCTTTAGCTTTAAAATCTAACAGAAAATCTGAATCTAAAGTTTTGCAGGCAGTTGAAGAAACATCTGATGGATCCTCATCAGAAGAAGACGAACTTTCCCTTCTCTCCAGAAGAGTAAATCAACTGTGGAAGCAAAGACAAAGGAAGTTCAGGAATCCCAGAAGATCTGATCAGAACGAGTCTTCCTCCAGATACAGAAGGACAGATTCTTCCTCTGGATACAGAAGATCTGAAGGCCCTTCCAGTAGCAAGAAGCCAAACACAAAAGACATCATCTGCTACGAGTGCAATGAGCAAGGACACTACAAGAGTGACTGCCCAAAGCTTCAGAGGGAAAAGCCCAAAAAGAAGTTTGGAAGAGAGAAGAAGAAAAGTCTCATGGCCACATGGGATGACTCTGACTCGTCTGAAGCTGACTCAGAATCAGATGATGAAAGGGCAAACATAGCGCTCATGGCTAACATTCCAGATGACAGTGAAGCTTCTGAATCAGACTCAGAATCAGACACAGAAGAGGTATTCCCTAACTTCGCTGTTAACTTTACAAAGGCTGAACTTGCTGAAAGCCTCAATGAAATTCTGGAACGTTATCAGCAGATTAGAGCTAAATTCAGAGACCTGAAAAGGAATCTTGAATCTGACTCTAATAAGTCTGAGAGTCTCAAATTGGAAAACTCTGAGCTGGGAGATAAAATTTCAAAATTAGAAAACTCTTTACAAAACTCTCAGAAGGAACCAATTTCTGAAACTCCCAGCAACGCTCATGAGATCATCAAGGAGTATGATCATAGTTTCCAGAAGTTCCTTGCTAAAAGCATAGATAGAAGCAGAATGGCTTCAATGATCTATGGAGTTAGCAGAAACGGCAGGAAAGGAATAGGATACCTAGGTAAGGTTCCTACACCTAAAAATGTCATGGATTTAACCATTAAACACACTCCTCTAAATTCACACTTCGTGTATGGTCACACACATGACATCAAATATACTAGTAGTAAGCACTCTGTGAAACCAAAATTCAACCAGAGTTTTGGTAAAACTAACAAATCAGGACCCAAGAAGATCTGGGTACCTAAGGATAAAATAATACATGTTGCAGATATCTTTAACAGCAAGTCAGAAACACCAGTCATGGTACCTGGACTCTGGCTGCTCACGACACATGACGGGAAGAAGGCATATGTTTCAAAGCCTGGAACTTAAGCCTGGAGGCCACGTTGGCTTTGGAGGCAATCAGAGGGGAAAGATAATTGGCTCTGGAACTGTAGGTAATGGAAATCTTCCCTCTATTAATAATGTTCTGCTAGTAGATGGATTGATGCATAATCTGTTATCCATAAGTCAATTAAGTGATAACGGTTATGATATAATCTTTAATCAAAAATCATGTAAAGCTGTTAGTCAGAAAGATGGGACTATCCTGTTTAATGGAAAGAGGAAAAACAACATTTACAAAATCAAACTTTCTGAACTAAAGAGTCAGAACGTAAAATGTCTTCTGTCTGTTAACAACGAGCAGTGGATCTGGCACAGAAGATTGGGGCATGTTAGTATGAGAAGAATATCTCAGATTAACAAACTCAATCTGGTCAGAGGACTTCCAAATTTGAAGTTCAATTCAGATGCTCTGTGTGAAGCATGTCAGAAAGGCAAATTTGCAAAACCTTCTTTTAAATCCAAAAATGTTGTTTCTACCTCTAAGCCATTAGAACTTCTGCACATTGACTTATTTGGACCAGTTAAAACTGCTTCAGTCAGTGGTAAGAAGTATGGGTTAATTATCGTAGATGACTATAGCAGATGGACATGGGTAAAGTTCTTAAGACACAAGGACGAGTCACACTCTGTGTTTGTTACCTTCTGTAACCAAGTTCAGAATGAAAAAGATCTTAGAATCGTTAAAGTCAGAAGTGATCATGGTGGAGAATTTGAAAATAAAGATTTTGAGTCATTCTTTAATGACAAAGGCATTCTGCATGATTTCTCTTGTCCTAGAACTCCCCAACAAAATGGAGTTGTAGAACGAAAGAACAGAACATTGCAAGAAATGGCCAGAACCATGATCAATGAGACAAACGTTGCTAAGACTTTCTGGGCAGAGGCAATAAACACAGCGTGCTACATTCAGAATAGAATCTCAATAAGACCTATTCTGGAAAAGACTCCATATGAATTGTGGAAGAACAGAAAGCCCAACATTTCGTATTTTCATCCATTTGGATGTACTTGCTTTATGTTAAATACAAAGAATTATTTGAACAAGTTTGATTCTAAGGCACATAAGTGTATTATGTTAGGATACTCTGAACGCTCAAGAGGGTACAGAGTATACAATACAGAAACACAGATTGTGGAAGAATCAATCAGTGTTCGTTTTGATGACAAGCTTGACTCTGAAAAGTCAAAGCAGAATGAAAATCTTGCAGGTATAGAAATTGAATTTGCAGGTTCTGAAGACAAGTCATCAGAAGCTCTCAACACAGACATTCCTTCAACGTCTGAAAGGAGCAATGCTAGAAATCCTACAACTGCTGCTGATCAACCTCAGAAGAGATTACCCAGAAGCAGTTTGGATCACCCAGAAGAGACTATCCTAGGAAGAAAGGAAGATCCAATCAGAACAAGAGCAAGCTTCAGAAACTCTGAAGAAACTCTTATGGGACTTGTGTCTCTGATTGAACCTTCTTCTATTGATGAAGCACTTCTGGACAATGACTGGATTCTGGCAATGCAAGAAGAGCTGAATCAATTCACCAGAAACGACGTATGGGATCTCGTTCCCAGACCAAAAGGATTCAACGTCATTGGAACAAGATGGGTGTTCAGAAACAAGCTAAATGAACAAGGTGAAGTCATCAGAAACAAGGCACGACTGGTTGCACAAGGTTATAGTCAGCAAGAGGGGATAGACTATACAGAAACCTTTGCCCCAGTTGCCAGGTTAGAATCTATCAGACTTTTAATTTCATTTGCTGTTAATAGAGGCATCACTGTGTATCAGATGGATGTCAAAAGTGCATTCTTAAATGGTTATATAGAAGAAGAAGTTTATGTTCACCAACCCCCAGGTTTTGAAAATACAAAACATCCAGAACATGTTTTCAAACTGAAAAAGTCACTGTATGGTCTGAAACAAGCTCCCAGAGCTTGGTATGAAAGGCTAAGTAGCTTTCTGCTTGAAAATGAATTCACCAGAGGGAAAGTGGACACTACTCTATTCTGTAAAACAGTTAAGAGTGACATTTTAGTCTGTCAAATTTATGTTGATGATATTATTTTTGGTTCTACTAATCCTTCTCTTGGAAGAAAATTTGCTAAGTGTATGCAGGCAGAATTTGAGATGAGCCTCATGGGGGAACTGAAATTCTTTCTAGGAATTCAGATCAATCAAACTCCAGAGGGAACTTACATTCATCAGAGCAAATACATCAGAGATCTTCTGAAGAAATTTGACCTCTCAGAATGTAAGCCATCAAAGATTCCAATGCATCCCACGTGCATTCTGGAAAGAGAAGAGGTAAGCAAAAGTGTAGAACAGAAGGTCTACAGAGGTATGATTGGTTCTCTCCTTTATCTGACAGCTTCAAGACCTGATATCTTATTCAGCGTATGTATTTGTGCTAGATTCCAATCAGATCCTAGAGAATCTCACTTAACAGCTGTTAAGCGAATTTTCAAGTATCTGAAAGGTACTACTAATCTGGGTTTGTTTTATAGAAAATCTAGTGATTACAGCTTAGTAGGCTACTGTGATGCTGATTTTGCTGGAGACAGAGTGGAACGTAAAAGTACTTCTGGAAGCTGCCAGTTTCTGGGAGAAAATCTGATCTCGTGGTCCAGCAAAAGGCAATCAACAATTGCTCTGTCAACAGCAGAAGCTGAGTACATAGCAGCAGCAGGATGTAGCACACAAATGCTCTGGATGAAAAGTCAGCTTGAAGACTTCCAGATTTTTGAGAGTAACATTCCTATTCTTTGTGATAATACTTCTGCTATTTGCTTAAGTAAGAATCCTATTTTACATTCTAGAGCTAAGCATATAGAAATAAAACATCATTTCATTAGGGACTATATTCAGAAAGGTATTTTAAACTTGAAATTTATAGATACAGACCATCAATGGGCTGATATCTTTACTAAACCCCTTTCAGAAGATAGGTTCAATTTCATTCTGAAACATCTCAGCATGAAAGTATGCCCAGAATGAAAATGTTTTAATTCCATGTATTTATCTTCAGAATGTAATTATATTACTGTGAACTTCTGATCAATCTTCTTTCAGAAAGATAGAACATGCAGATTGTATCAGATGCAAGTCTAAAGATCTGAGAGTCTAATCTCAAATACAGACGTGTTGATCACTACATCAAACAAGTGTCATCCAATCATCAGCAAATCCCTGAAGCAGAACGCGTGCACGCTTCTGAGAAGGCAAAGCGCTGATTGGGTGCATTGAGACACATGTCTGGTAACCGTTTTTAAGTATCTTTCTCAAATCCCCCAAAATCAGCAAGCATTTAATGAAAAGTAATCACGCTTGTTAAATGGCAATCATTATTTTTTCTCTCTCTTAAAAACGTTTAATTTTTCAAAATAATTTTTGAAAACTCTATTTAAGCACATTAATCCTTCACTCTTATTCTTTACGCTTTCTCATAATCATTCAAGTATTTTCTGCATATTTCTGAGTTTATCCCCTACAAACCTTTTTCTCTCAAATCATTCTCAAAGCTTTTTTTGTGAGAACAATGGCATCCTCCAGCATTTCTGCAGGCAATCAGAAGAAAGAAACCTCTGAACAATATCAGGTGCCCCTCAGAACTCTTCTCACACCGGTAAAGAATCTTGAAGTTCTCTCTGAGTTAATCATCGACTTTGAAAGTTTGAAGGAAAATGGATTTGACCTAACTGAAGAAATTAGGGCTCAAAAGTGGGAGAGGTATTTCGATAGGTTGGTTGGACCAACATTCCCAGAGCTTGTCAAGGAATTTTGGATTCACGCCAAGATTCATAAACATCTAGTCATCTCTTCTGTCATGGGAAAGAAGATAGTGATTTCTGAAGACCTCATTGCAAAGCTAATCGGTCAAAGTGGTGGTGGAGTCCGTTGTGTGGACATGGCTGATAGATGCCCTGATATAGGTGTGGTAGCCAACAGCATTTTCACTCTTGGATTTCCCAGCAGCAAAATTAAGGATCTGAAGGATCACTGCAGAGTATGGGCCAAGATTGTTCTTGGATGCTTCAATCACAGGAAACCAACAAGTTCTCCTGATTATATAAACGTGGATCAGCAATTTCTGATCTACTTTATTGATCAGAGGGTAAAGATCAATCTGGCACACTTCCTGTTCAACCATCTCAAGACCAGTGTCAAAGAAACAAGAGAAGAAGAAAGGACCAAAAGGGACTGGATACCGTTTGGAAGGCTCATATCAGATATTCTGACAGAGAATAAGCTGATAGAGTATCTGAGCGAAGCTCAAGTGCTGAGCACTATTGAACCTACTGTTGGAAAACCGCTGAACGCTAAGAACCTGAAAAAGATGAAGCTGATAGAAAATATTAAGAAGGAACCCAGAGCTACTTCAACTGCTGACATCTCCAGCAGAAGAGTGCCTCTGAGTGATTTCCCAAAATTTTCTGAAATGGAATCCAAACCTGATATGTTTCTCAAGTATCCAGATTCATACAAGGAAGAAGATACAGTTTCAAAGCTGAAGATCAAAGATCTGAGTCAACCCCAACCTGAAGTGACTCAGAAGAAGACAAAGAAGAGGAAAGCGCCAACAGCAGGATCATCTCATCAGACTCCAAAGAAAAGAGGTATTTCATCTGCTGCCCCTATTTCAATTTCATCTACTATTCCAACATCTGCTGCCCCTCCTCAAACCTCTCACAGAATATCCATTCCAATCCCTACTATTGATGAAACCATACCAGAAGACCCTTCTGAGGCCTTACTACTCAGAAGACCCAGAACTAAGATTCCCAAACAACCAACTGTTTCAACAACACCAGCACTTGATAGAGTGCTAGCTGATATTGAGCGTGAACATGCTTCTGCTCAATCAAATTCTGAACCACCAAATATTCCTCCTCCACAACCAGAACCACAATCACAACAACCACTCACAGAAGAACCTCTGATCCCTGAGCAATCAGAGATTCCACCTCCTCAACCAGAAAATAATCCACCTTCACCACAAACAGAGTTTCACCGCTATGAAACCCCCTCTCCTCATCATTCTGACCCTCACTCACCTCAACCTTCACCGCTGGCAATCCAGTTGCCATGTGGAACCACTATTGTCAGGCCCCAGTTGCCATCTTCAGAGGAATCAACACCTCCAAAAACTCCAACCACTCCAATAGAAATATCTGACTCTGATTCTGATAACCCTCCTCCAAAACAAACATCCTCTCAGAAAACCGCTGAAAACCCCAGCAGAACTTTCATTGACTTAACAAGTCTTGAACGTCTTGCTGATCTAAGACACAAAATTTCCATACCCAAACCAAAGCAACCAGATGTTGGCTCTGGTATTTTGAATTTTGAAACAGGTATGCTGCAATGGATTGCTTCTTTGAAGCAAGTCTGTCCGGGGATGATCGACCCAGCTGCTTCTGATCAGCTCTGGTCACAGTTCAGAATATGGGTACGTGCTGAAGCCCTCAAGCTGCAGGACGTCAACTACGAGCAGGCTCAACAGAACTTTAGCAAGCTGCTGAAGGAAGTTGAGAGTCAGCTGCCTCAAGAAGTTGTGCTCCCTCTGGACAGTGAATCTTGGTCTGAGAAAGAGAAAGCTGCACAGGTGCAACCATCAGAAGAAGACAAGACCATTCAGGCTGAAGAAAATCCAGCAGAAGATGTCGCTGAAAGTTCTGAGAAGCTTCCTCCTTCTGACCCTTCTCAAGCTGCCTTGGACAGGCAGGCTCTGGAAGAATTAAGGCTGAATGACTTGCGTCTACAGCAGCGGATGGAAGAGAATGATCAGAAGATGAAAGCAAGAATGGATGTACAGGACAGCAAGATTGACACTGTTGTCCACATGGTTCAGAAGCAGAATGAAACTTCTGAAAAGATTCAAGCAATGCTGGAAAGCCTGTTCTCACGCATGCCCCCACAACCTTAAAATTTTTTTTCATGCATGACATTCTCTATGTTTTCTTCATTTTCTGATGTACTGTTTTGACTATGTTTTGTAATGTTCTTTTGCTCTGATTATGAACTATTTTTAATATAATTTGTTTTTCTGATCTAAATTGTTTTAGCACATCACCAACACTTTTTGATTGCTGACAAAAAGGGGGAGAACAAGAATGATATTTAAAATCAATAACGGCTAACTAGACAGAAATTCTCAAACATTCTAACTCTATTACTTGAAATGTTTTTCTGTTTTTGTTTAAAGTCTACAGGCACAAGGAAGCTCCTGAACACTATGAAGACTAGAAGCTCTGATCAAAATGTAGAAGCTCTGATCAATGTTGCTCTGATCTAATATGAAGATTCTGATCGACCAAATACTCTGATCCAAAGCAAAGCTCTGACAGGAAAAGCTCTGAAGCTCTGCTCTCTGATAAGTCAAAGACTCTTAATCTGATGTTCAAAGAAAGACAAAGATCTGATCCTGAAGAACACGTATCATCAAAGGGAAGTAATCAACTCAGGGGGAGTATCTCTTAACTCTGATTTTTTTTTTCCGTACTTCTTATTCTGATACATTTCCCAGACACCTTTTCACGTTATTTTTCATTTAAAATATCTAGTTTTTGTCATCATCAAAAAGGGGGAGATTGTTAGAACAATGTTTGAATCTACTACCCTATATTTAAGTTTTGATGATAACAAAGTGAAAAGATATAGTATTTATATGTTTCATGTTTGAACTATATGCTGCCTAAAATTACTATGCTCTGACTTGCAGATACGCTGATTAAAATAAGCAAGATCACTTCTTCAGCATCAGAATTTGATTTCATACACCAGCATCAGAAGTTGCTGAATCAGAACGTCAAGATCAGATGATCAACTCACGTACATGCTGAAGCTTGATGAACAGAACTGCGCGTAAACACTCTGATACAAAAACAATAGTTCATCAGCAGCGAAGCAGAATCAGAATGAGCCAAGCCAGAACTTGCATTGAAGAAGCAACGGTACTGTGCATTGAACGCTAATTAATTCCAACGGCATCATTCTAGACAAGATCTGCTCAAAAAGGAAAGCTTGTTATTAGCATTGAATCAAGAATATTGCATTCAACGTTCATCTTCTCAAGTGCTATATAAACAAGGCTTCGAAGATTATAATGGCTAATGCTCTCCAATTCTCTACACGCACAAAGCTGAACAATAATCTTCATCTACCAGTTTTGCTAAACCACAAACTCTGATACTCCATTAGTGTTTAGCAATCTAAGTTTCTAAGCTTCATTTGTGTATACATCACAGTTGTGATAAAGTTTTGTAGAAAACATTCACACACATTTGTTTTATACCTTTGTAAGAAAGTGTTGCCTTGACAAACCGGATTGTGGTTTGAATCAAGAAGGCTTTAGCAGTTGTTAAAGCAGTCTGTAATATTCAGTTGAGTATAGTGAATTAAGACCTCGTTGGAGAGAGGCGAAATCACCTTGACGGGTGGACTGGAGTAGTTTGAGATCAAACGAACCAGGATAAAAATATCTTGTCAATTGCTTTAAGATTTCAGTTTTACAATTCAACCCCCCCTTCTTGTGTTTTTCACCCCTTCATAAGAGTCTTTGTCCAAGCTTTAATTCCATAAATGGCACAAAGTTGCCATTGCCATTTTAGAAAAGCACAACTTTTGCATTTGTCAACTCCTTGAGCATTGCACCTGTTCTCTTTGCACACACAAGTCCTATAAACCAAAAGCAAAGTGTCTAGGACTTGTACCAACTCAAACCAGGCATGTACAAGCATGTAAAGAGTTGTCTCCTCACTTTTCTTAAAAGGCAAGCAATAGAGAAAAAAGCCTACAATTGAAAAACCTGGTGTGGATTTGATTTGGAACCTTTTTTATACTTATACACAAACACATTACAACCTAATAGACGATTGCTAAAGGCCATAAACTCTCCCAAACTCTCTATCACCAAAAACCTGCCATAACTTGCAGTTTTGTACTAAGCATAGCAATCCAAAAATCCACTCGTGCGTTTCAAGTTCTAATCACCTAAACACTTAACCTACATCATATCTAAGTGTTCCAGACCATCATCCCTTCACTGTAACTCCTCCTTCTCCATCTGCCATTTTTTGATTTCAAGCTTGCAGGTTGACTTAGATAGAGAGATTCAGGCACTTTCAAGACAAGGTGAAGATTGGAACATACTCAGGGAGGTCCAGGCAAGCTAAAGGGATCTTCAGGCCTTCATAAAACTCACTCAAACTCCATTCACGATCCCAGTTGAAAGAGGTAAGAACTCTAACTTCTATCTCCTCATACAGGCATCCTTAGGCCTCGATTTGTGAAAGAAAAATGTAGATATTATTGTGCTAAAGCCAACCATGTGCATAGATTTCATTTATATTCATTGTGTATAGAGAATTTTAGATTTCAAATTTCTGTAAAATTTAGGTTTGAAATTAGGGCCAATGAAATTAGTTTTGATCTTTGATTGTTAGCTTACATGAGTTACATGGTTGAAATCATGGGAAAGAGTACTATCATTTTCATGTTTGAAGTTTCCATTTTCATGGAGAAATGAGAGAGATATGTTTGGTATGGCTAGCTAGAGGAAGAAGACGAAGTACAGGTCAAGGAAGAGATTCATGTTATGTATTTTTGTTTCCATTTGAACTAACGGATGTACAGCCACCCCAGTGGCAAGGCAGCGCGCTGAAATTGCTAAGGTCATGGGTTCGAGCCTTGGTGCCTGCCTTTTGCATATTTTCTCATTTTTTGCCATTTTTCCCACTATACAACGTTGGGCCTTTGTCTCATTGAGCTTCTTTTTTTTCTTCTAATGCTTACCTCCTGGTTACTCAGGACACCCCTGGCCCAACCATTTTATTATTTATTTTTATTTTCATTTTCATTTTATTAAATATATTTTCTTTAATATAAAAAAATCATAAAAAATATAAAACATGATAAATATTGCATTTTATTTTATTTTCACATAAAAATTATTTTTATTAAATTATATATTAACTATTTTTCTTAAATAAACTTGTAAAATAAAATAGACTTAGATTAATTTTATTTCTTTACCTTCATACTTGTAAATATTTATTTTAACATATAAAAAGACTAAATATTTCTAAAATATTATTTTATTTTTTCAAGACAAGAATACACAAAAATAATACTTAAATAACTTTATTTTCTTTTAAAAATTAGAATTAGGGTTAACCAATTTCTAAAAATAATTTCCTTTTCTTAAATTATTAGGTTTTAGGTCAAAACTCTTTTCCATATAAAAAACAAAACAAAATCTTTTTCTTGCATATACATACCATTGCGCATTTAATTTATATTGTATATTATTTATTCAAATATTTGTACAAATTCGATTTGGTTGTAATATATTAAATTAGGTTTACATTATTACAAATCCCCATTCATAATTTGTATACCCCCTCCCATAAAATGTTGTAATAGCGTAGCAATCTTTAAATTACGCAATTTATCGCTTTTACATAACATGCTAGTAATTAGGGTTTGTATGGCAAGATAAAAACAATCAAATAGAAAACCCTAATCCAAGACAAAATCAAGAAAGAAAATAACACACTTGCATACAAGCACCCTTAGGGTTACTCCACTTGGTTGCCTTACACAAAAATGGCCATATTACGCATGCGAAGTATCTCAGCAAAATAAACAAGTATAAGGTCATAGTCCCTCGATGACGCTATTCAAAGTTGCCTTACAAAATGATCTCGGGCCCTCAAAAATGCTAAGATACTTTGCAACATTTCTAATCATGGTTATACAATGACCCACGCCTGTCCCGTTTACATCCAAAGATAGGTTTGCTTACCAAATCAATGGTAAGACAACAATATCAAAGGAAAAGAAAATGAACAAGAAAGACATTTGAGTAGGTACATTACTTCTAGTTACTTGCTCTATTTCAAAACAATTATCCTTGCTATTTACAAAACAAACACATAAATTTCCAAATATCTTACAAACATTGAAAATATTTTCAAAAAGACAAACATCTTTGTATACATTCTTACGAACGAGAATCATTACAAAGATTTCCTAAACAATGGCCTCTTTTACAAAATACTTTCAAAACCACACAAAGCATAATTTCAAAACAAAAGCAAGTCATCTAGTAAGTAACTAAGAGCCCATGGAAAACCATGGATGAAAAGGGTGCTAATACCTTCCCTTTTCATAATCTACCCCCCGAACTCAAGAAACAATCTCAAAGGTCTTCCTTTGCTTTTTTCACCTTTCCTTTTGGATAAAAGAAAAGTCGGTGGTGACTCTTATTAACCACAACATTTACGATAAAACACAAAACCCTCAAGTCAGTTCTCCAACCGTATCACATCAAGCAACTAAGAGCCCGTATATAACTACGGATGAAAAGGGTTCTAACACCTTCCCTTTTCATAACCTACCCCCCGAACTCAAGAAAATATCTTAAAAGGTGTTTCCTATTCTTTTCACTCTTTCCTTATTTGATAAAATAAAAGTCGGTTGCAACTCTTGCTATCCGCAACAATTGTGATAAAACACAAAATAACCAATTCAATTCTCCCACCGTATTACACTTCCCTTAAAACAATACACCTCTTAACTCGAAAGGGATCTCTAAAAACCTAATGGGCCATCAGATATTGATGGTCCATTTTGGATCAACACACCTCTCTTTCATATTTTACCCCCTCATAGAAACAAAAATTAAATAGTACGATTTATTTAAAAGAATCCTAAATATAATTATAAAGGTAGGTAAAATTTGCGGTGTGACAATTGCCCCTATTTAATCACTTTTCGATTGAATAGTGTGAGAATACTTAGGTCTCACACGTTCTGATCAGAAATTTATTAAATATTGGAAGAACCCAAAATTTGTCCGAAGGATTATAAGAATATGTTGTACAGTGTTCCCATGAATGTGAAAAGTAGGCATTAGATGATGATGTATCATCTAACCAGCATTCGCACCAAAGTAGATTTGACTTAGATATGACGATGCAAATAACCCGTCAATATCTAAAAAGATATTTTTTGCATATTTACCATAACCTAAGAGGTAAAATAATACAAGTTTTGCAAAGCTGACTTACTAACGCTTGGAGACTAATATAGTAAGTTTTGGTTTGATTTTATTCTATTTGTTCATCGCAACCTAGGGGATGAATAAAACGAGGTCTGATAACATATTGTTGCATGGAGACCGATGCAATGGATTATGCAAGTTTATTCACATATCTATTGCAACCTAGGGGATATATATTTGAAAATAGCTTGATACCTACATCGATGCATGGAGACTGAGGCAATGAGTTATATCGAGGAAGAAACTTGATAATGACATTGCTGGCAGGAGACTAATGCAATGGGTTATATCGCTGAAAAAGTTTGATAACAACATTATTGCATGGAGACTGATGCAATGGAACAAGTTTGATAATGACATCGCTGCATGGAGATTAACGCAATAGAAAAAAGTTTGATAATGACATTTTGATACGGTGGGAGAACTGACTTTGGATGTTTTGCATTTGATCGCAATTGTTGCGGTTAGAAAGAGTCCCCACCGACTTCTCTTTTATCCTAAAGGAAACGTGGAAAATAACATGAAAGACCTTTGAGATTATTTCTTGAGTTCGGGGGGTAGATTATGAAAATGGAAGGTTCTAGCACCCTTTTCATCCATAGTTATCTATGGGCTCTTAGTTTCTTTCTAGATCACTTGCTTTGTTTGAAAATGTGCTTTGTGGTGGTTTTTGAAAAGCCGCCTTCCTTTAGGCAAACTTTGTAATGGTTCTCGTTTCATAAGAACATATACAAAGTGTTGGACTTTTGAAAATATTTCATGTTTTGAAAGTGTTTAGTGTTTGTTTTGAAAGTGTTTGGCGTGTGTTTGTTTTTTAAAGTGAGCAAGCAACTAAGAATGTTTCTACCTACTCAAAAGTCTTCTGTTCATTTCTTCCTTCCTTTGATATTGTTATCTCACAATTGCTTGGTGAAAAGCCTTATCTTTGGATGTAAAGAGACGGGTGTGGGTCATTGTATAGTCATGTTGGCAATGTTGTTAGATATCTTAGCACTTCTCTTTGAGGGACTAAGATCATTTGTAAGGCATCATTTGTAGCATCATCGAGGGACTATGATCTTGTATTTTGATTGTTTTTTCTAAGACATCCCACATGCATAACATGACCATTTTTTAGGCAACAAATGGAGTTAACCTTAGGGGTGCAAGTGTGAAAGTGTTTATTTTTCATGCTTGGTTTATCTCGAATTAGGGTTCTCTAAGCATTAATTTTATCTTTTCATACAAACCCTAATTTACTAGCATTTATATGAAAGCGGTAAATTGCGGAAATTAAATATTTTACGCTATTACAATCATTAGGGGGATGGGATATACAAATTTACAAATGGGGATTGCAAAAAATTAAACCTAATTATCTATTACAACCATATTAAAATAATGTACAAGAATGGAAAGGAATATAGTGTACAAGGATATAAATGGATAAGAAATGGATTTTGTTTGGTTTTTTGAGGAAAGGGTTTTAACCTAATTATGTAAAAGAAAATAATTAATTAAAATAAGAAAATTAAACCTAAATTGATTAAGAAAAGAAATTAAGTTTAATCAAGAAAATATTTTTAGAGTTTTTTATGAAAAAAGTTTTTATTTAATTAAACTAAAATAAAAATTAATTAAAAGAAAAACTAAATTCTAAATTAATTTGATTAAAGAAAATTAAAACCTAAGTCTAATATTAATTTGTTTAGGAAAAGAAATTAAATTTTCAATAAGAAAATATTTTTGTATTTTTTATTAATAAAAATAATATTTATAATAATATTAATAATAATAATATTATTTAAAGAAAATAAAATAAGAAAAATAAAATAAGAAAATAAAATAAAATAAGGAAATAAAACCAGGGGGTAAAAATTATATTTAGGGGTTTGTTTGTGTAAAATAGTTTTTGTTTGACCCATTAATGATTTTGTTTGGAAATCAGAAAAGAATAAAATAAAATAAATGGGTTGTGATGTGCAGTGAAGTGGGGTATTGTGCAGTAAAAAAGGGAAAGCCCGTTCAGGGAGGCCCAAGCGCCTGGCTTGTATAAAAAAAAATGTTGAAAAATGAAAAAGTGGTAGCGCTGGGGCTTGAACCCACGCCCTTGACATGATACGCGCGTTGCCTTACCACTGGGTTGGCTATACATCCGTTAACTTAAAGAAAACCATAAATATATAACACAAATTCATTCCTAGAAATGAAATTCATCTTCAACCTCCAGCCAGGGTCCCTGGAACTCGTTCATTTCTCATCCATTCTCAAAACTTCCAACATCAAACTTGTTAGAAATTTTACCAGGATTCCAAAAATATAAATAATTTTGACTAACAATCAAAGATGAGCATGTATTTCTAAAAGTACCAAATCCTGACCTAACTTGTTTCAGAGATTCAAACCTAAAATTCTCTAAGCTCAGGCAATATAAATGAAAACTATGAATATGTACAACTTCAGGGCAATGATATCTACATTTTATCTTCGAAAATGGAAACTTAACAATGCATGTATGAAGAGTTTGAAAACCAGAAAACTTACCTTGCAAGTAGGGATCGCGTTTTGAATAAGAGGAACTTTCAAGGTGTTGTGATGATCTGTTTAGCTTGCCTAGACCTCCTTGAGTGTGTTCCAACTCCTACTTTTCTTTGAGGATGGCTGAAACTCTCTACTCAAGTGAAGTTGCAAGCTTGAGTTTTGAAAATGGTGAATGGTGCAAAGGGAGTTACAGTACAGAAACAAGGGCCTGAATCACTTTGACATGATGTATATTAGGTGTTTGGATGGTTAAAACTCAATACGCACGAGTGGATTTGGAGATGGAAATGTGAAGCTCAAAATTGTCAAGTTATGGCAGATTCTGAGTTGCAGAGTGCTTGGGAGTGTTTTGGGGTGCTTGAGCTCGTGTGTTATGTTGAAATAGACTTGTGCATATGTATGGAAAAGGTTTGAGATTAAATTCACTCAAGGTTTCTGAGGTCTATCCTTTTGGCTCTATAACTTGCTTTTGGAGAAAAGTGAGAAGACAAGTCTCAAAGTGTTGCACAAGCATGGTCTGAGTCGGTAGAGGCCTTATACATGTTGCTTTTGGTTTTTACTTTGCCTGTGTGCAGTGAAAACAATTGAGAGGCTCAAGAAGTTGACAATTGCAAAAGTAATGCTTTATCAAAATGGAAAGGCAACTTTGTGCCATAAATGGAAAATTATTTTGGACAAAGCTTCAAACATTTGGATAAAGGCATAACCAATTGTGTAAACCATTAATTATGGAATGAAAAACAAGTTTGAGGCCTGAAAAGTGAGGATTATGCAGCATGTTTAGGGATTGGATCAAATGTTCATCATGAAAATGACTTGAAAAACAAGTTTGAAACCCTAACTTCTTGCCTTCGATTCTCTTAGCTCAAGTATGATCTCAATGAGTTCCTTGACATTTTGGAAATCTTGTAACATCCCCTACAACCTTAAAGTTGGACATTTTTGAATATTTATCTTGGAACTAGGTGAAAATTTTCCATGAAGTCGGTACCAAAAATCTGCCTAACTAGGGCAAAATTTCACTAAGTGTTTAAGTTTCATGAGCATGTCTTCACAAATTCATAACTTGAAATCCAAGCATTTATAGAAAATGTTCTACCCTAAAATGTTTTATATCTCATTGAGATCTACAACTTTCATGTTGAGAGTTTCCTTTGAATCATCTTGCATCATGGTGGAAATTTTGCACAAAGTTGTGAAAAAATGTGAACTTTCTAACACTTAGAAAAAAATTCTAAGTCTTAGAATTTTGACTTTTCAAAGATAATTTTGACTTTTCAATTTATTGATGAAAAAGTTTCATATTTTTACATGTCTTGATGAATTGTGATCTTTGAAACTTGATTTTGATCAAAAAGTCAAAGTTTGAATTTTCAGTGTATAGTTGACTTTTCATCAGTTGACTGAAATTCACCTGTCAATCCAATGATCTTGAGAGGTGATTTGAACTATGAAATTAGGTCAAGATGGTGTATTTGAATCCTTGAGATCATGTCTTAACTTTGAGATCATGTCTTAAACCAATAAGTCAATTTCTTGGTCAAAAGTCAAGAACTGAGCCTTCTCAATCAAAACCCTAATTTTGACCATTTTGCCCTTTTGGTGCTCTGATCAAATTTCTTTGAGGAATTGTGATCTAACTTGATAAATTGACATATATGAGTTCATAATGTTGATATGGATAAAAAATTATGAAGTTTGACTGTAAATTGACCATAGTTGACTTTTTATCCAATACTACTAATTTTAGGTCATCTGATCAAATGATTGAGAAATTTTGTGATCCAAGACTTAAAACTTGACATGAGAAATATTGAGGGTTCCTAATGATCCATGAAATTCATTTGAGGCATTGAAAATCCAATTGTCCTTGTGAAAACTCAAACCCTAATTTTTAGTTGTCAGTGTTTGAGGAGGTGTCTTGAGCTGATCAAACCTTGTGTAGTCTTGAATCAAATGGAGATATTATGAGAGATTTATTGAGAAATAAGAGGGAAAATTTTGGGGTACAACAGCTGCCCCTGTTCAATCTTCTTAAACCTGAAGAGTTAGATTGGCGGATCCGCCATTCATGACTTGAAGGTGAAAGATGATTGAACACTAAAGTGCCCAGAAATTTACACTCGAAGATGTGTTGGGATGGGCTTATAGAATCCATTTGGAGGAAAGATGGTAAATACTGGAAGAAGTATCAACACAAATATTTGGTCGATTTATACTAAAACTTGATTTTTTACCTGTGGGGAAAAGGATTAGTTAAAAGCAAATGTATGCATGGCGTTCTCAAGATGAATGAGATTGTGCTAAATGCGTTCCATATGTATATGATATGATGTATGAACGTGAGATGCATAATTGTCCGAGAAAATAAATCCCTGACTACTGCTGAGGAGTTCTGGGAAGCTGAATCCCGAATTGTTGTTGGGGATGAAGAATATACATATCTTCGAATTTGTTAAAAGAACGCTTCCGTCGAGGATTATCTCTTGAATGTCAGTTGTTATCTGGTCGGATCCAGGCTTCACAACAACTTGTTTAGGATGAGGAATTCAACTACTATCTGATCGGATTCCAGGTTTTACAGTAACTTGCTGAGGAAGAATAAATTAACTGTTATCTGGTCGGATTTCAGGCTTCGCAGAAAATTGCTTGAAATTGAACTATTATCTGGTCGGATTCCAGGCTTTGCAGATTTCTGAGGTGGATGAAATTAATTTATATCTGGTTGGGTCCATGCTTCACAATAAACTTATCTGAAGAGATAAAGTTAAACTGATATATGATCGGGTCCAGGCTTCACAGTAACTTGCTTGAAATTAGTTGCTATTTGGTCGGATTCCAAGCTTCACAACAAATTTCTGGGGGAATAAAGTTAATTGCTATCTGGTCGGATCCAGTCTTCACAATAACTTACTTGAAAATATGAAGTTGAACTAATATCTAGTCGGATCCAGGCTTCACAGTAACTTGCTTGTAACTAGTTGTTATCTGGTCGGATTCCAGGCTTCACAACAAACTTCTGAGGGGAATTGCTATCTGGTCGGATTCCAGGCTTCACAATAACTTGTCTGAAAATATAAATTTGAACTGATATCTGGTCGGGTCCAGGCTTCATAGTAACTTTCTAGGGTAGAGGCATACTCTACTGGGGAAAAGAAGTTAAACCCTTATCTGGTTGAGTCCAGGTTCTTCAATATCTCGAAGAGTTAAACTATAATCTGGTCGGGTCCAGGCTTCATAGTGTCTTGAGAAGTTAACTATTATCTTGTCGGGTCCAGGCTTTATAGTATTTGAAAAGTTGTACTATTATCTGGTCGGGTCCAGGCTTCATAGTATCTTAAGAAGTTAACTATTATCTGGTTGGGGCCAGGCTTCATAGTGACTGAAAGTTGTACTGTTATCTGGTCGGGTCCAGGATTCATAGTATTTGAATGAATGAAGTTGACTCTTATCTGGTCGGATCCAGGCTGCGACTTTTGGAGATATCAATGACTTTGATGGTGACTTCACTGTGGATTAGGGGTTGTAGCCCTCTGATTTGTAATAGACTGAAAGGAAAACTCAAGCTGGAGAGGATAGACTATAATGAGGAATTTTGATGTTCGTTGTTTGTTGTATATTGTTTTTTGGGGAAATAAACCTTGTTTGGGAAATAAACCTTGTTGATGAATACTTGATGAACTGTTGACGAGGTGAGTTCTTTTAGGAAGATATCTGCAAGGCTTCTTCTTTTAGGACCAACTTAACTAGGGAGAGAGATGCCAAGAGATTGAGACTCTGGATGGGGATCAACCTATGCAAAGAGACTTTGTGGGAAACTTTGTGGAGGATTGGTTTATTGTAGCCGTCCTTGCGGATAATGCAAATGAAATAACTCTGTGGGGATATTCCATATACATTAAAGAGATGTTTATTGCCGCTTAGCAGGACACATGTGCCAAATAGTTTTAATCATGTTCATATGCATATGTTCGTTCGATTTTAGTCATTGGACCTTTTTGCATTCAAAACAAAAACAGAATGTTTACACTTCAAAGTATATTTGTATTGATATTTTTCCCATGAATATGCGTTTTTGTACAAAGAGATGGAGATCCTAGTAAGAGGAAATCGTCGAAAGGAAACCAAAATTGAAAACAAAGATAGTAGCCATGTGGAAGTGATCTCATTACATTCCAACTCTATTATTGCCCCAATGCCTTCAAATTTCCCTTGCCGTTGACAGAAGTTAATTGGACTGATCTTGGACCATTCGAACTTGGAACTTGGTAATAAAGTCGACTATGGTGATTCCATGGACATAGTCATACGCTTTAAATCCTTAACTTTTGCCTGGACCGCCCTTTCGGGTTTTCAGTCCACCAGGATACCCATTTTTTCCCAAGTCTCCCTTTCGGGTTTTCAACTTGCCGGGTGTATAATCTTTTGCATATATGCCTAATTTTTCCCAAACCTTTTGGTTTATCGGGATGCCCTTATTTTGTCTAGGTGTGTCAACCTAGCGGGTCTCTTATGCATAATATTTTTTAACTATGTCTGTGTTCACAGGATGTGGGAAGTCTTCACAATCCATGGTAGTCAGCATCGTGGCACCACCAGAGAAAACTATCTTGACAACAAATGGTCCTTCGTATGTGGGAGTCCATTTTCCCCTGGGGTCACCTTGTGGAAGAATGATGCGTTTTATCACCAAGTCACCAGCTTGATATACTCGAGGCTTGATCTTTTTGTTGAAACCCTTGATCATATGTTTTTGGTACATCTGACCATGATAAACGACAGCCAGTTGCTTTTCATCGATCAAGCTCAACTGATCCAATCTAATCGGAATCCACTCGTCTTCGCCTAGGCCTGCTTCATTCATAATCCTTAGTGAGGGAATATGAACTTCCACTGGAAGAACAACTTCCATTCCATAGACCAAAGAAAAGGTAGTTGCCCCAGTTGATGTTATAGCTGAAGTACGGTAGCCATGAAGAGAAAACGGTAACATCCCAAGCCAGTCCTTGTAGGTTACTACCATCTTCTGCACAATCTTCTTAATGTTTTTTTTGGACACTTCCACTGCACCGTTCAATTTAGGTCTATAAGGAGAAGAATTGTGATGCTTGATTTTGAACTGAGTGCAAGGTTCTGTAATCATAGCATTGTTGAGGTTAATCCCATTGTCGGTGATGATCCTTTCGGGGATACCATAACGGCAGATGAGGTTATGCTTGATGAATATGGCTACCACGTTCTTGGTGACTGAGGCAAATGAGGCAGCTTCAACCCATTTCATGAAATAAACGATAGCGACAAGAATAAAGTGATGTCCATTGGAAGCAGTGGGTTTGATCTCTCCAATCATGTCAATGCCCCACATTGCAAATGGCCACGGAGCGGTCAAGATGTTTAGAGCGATATAAGGTACATGGAGCTTGTCAGCTTAGATTTGGAATTTGTGGCAATTTCTTGAGTGGTGATGGCAAGCAGTCTCCAACGTTGGCCAATAGTAACCAGCTCTCAAGATTTTCTTGGCCATAGATGTCCGCTAGAGTGAGTCCCAAAGAGACCATCATGCATGTCTTCCATAATTTTCTCTACCTCCTTCTTGTCCACACGTCGGAGTAGAGTAGAGTCATGGTTGCATTTGTACAAGATTCCATTACTTAGGAAGAATTTGGCTTAAAATCCTCGTAAGAACTTTATGTCATTGATGAATGCTCCTTCAGTGTGCTCTTGTGCTTCGAGGTATCTCTTCACCTCATGGTACCATGGCTTTTCTGTGTCAGTGTCGAGCTCATAGTAGTGCACAGGTTTGTCAAATCTCTCGATTGTAATCATAAGAGCTTTGTTATCCCATTTGACCTTGAACATAGAAGACATGGTAGCCAAGGCGTCAACCAACTGATTTTCTTCCCTAAGGAAGTGTTCAAAGGTGATCTCTTCAAAGTAAGGAATCAGAGATAGCACAAGCTCTTTGTAAGGAATGATATTAGGGTGCTTAGTGTCCCAATCTCCTTTTACCTGACTAATCACTAGAGCGGAATCCCCAAACACATTCAAATGCTTGATCCTCAAATCAATGGCAGCCTTCAGACCCAAAATGCATTCTTCGTACTCAGCCATGTTGATCGTGCAATCTAAGCATAGTCTAGAAGTGAAAGGAACGTGGAAACCTTCAAAGGAGATTATCAAAACACCAATTTTGTTACCCAAAGCTTTGGCATCCCCATCAAAGACCATAGTCCATCGGGATCCTTGTTCAGGTCCGTCATACGGTCCAGGTTTCGCGCAGTCGGTCACTAGCATGATATTCTCATCCGGGAAGTAAAAGTTCATAGACTGATAATCATTAACAACTTGATGGGCCAAATTATATGCTAATATACTTCCTTTGGTGGCCTTTTGTATTGTGTATTGAATATCGTACTCATTCAATATCATTTGCCATCTAGCTATCCGTCCGGAAAGAGCGGGTTTCTCGAAGTTGTACTTGATAGGGTCCATCTTAGAAATCTGTAGAGTGGTATGAGTCAACATATACTGTCTTAGCCGACAAGAAGCCCATGCCAGAGCGTACAAGTTTTCTTGATCAGCGAATATCTGGTTTCACAGTCGGTAAACTTTTTTGCTCAGGTAGTAAATAGCATGCTCTTTTCTGCCAGACTCGTCATGTTGGCCCAAAACACACCCCATAGAATTATCTAGTACCGTCAAATACATGATAAAGGGACTTCCTTCAACTAGAGGCATGAGAATCGGAGGTTCTTGCAGATATTCTTTGATTTTTTCGAAGGAAGCTTGGCATTCATCATTCCATCTGACTACTTGATCTTTCTTCAAGAGTTTGAAGATTAGCTCACAAGTAGCAGTTAAGTGAGATATGAAGCGGGTGATGTAGTTAAGATGACCCAAGAATCCTCTAACCTCATTTTCAGAGTGGGGGACTAGCATTTCTTGTATGGCATTTACCTAGACAGGATCGACTTCGATGCCTTTACCACTGACAACAAAACCTAGATGCTTTCCAGATCGTACTCCAAAGGTGCATTTATTAGGGTTCAACCTCAACTTGTACTTTTTCAGCCTCTCGAATAGCTTGTATAGGTGATTAAGGTGCTCCTCTTAAGTTTGTGACCTTGCAATCATATCATCCACATAAACCTATATTTCATGATGGACCATGTCATGAAACAAAGCTACCATAGCCCTTTGATATGTTGTCCCTGCATTCTTTAATCTGAACGGCAGGACCTTGTAACAAAAGGTGCCTCATTGCGTAACGAAAGTGATCTTCTCCGTGTCTTCGGTAGCCATCCTAATTTGATTATAGCCGGATAAACCATCCATGAAAGAGAAGACTTTATACTGAGCAGTGTTATCGACCAGGACATCAATATGAGGTAGAGGGAAATCATACTTGGGACTTGCCCTATTCAGATCCCTATAATCTATGCACATAAAAACTTTTTCGTCTTTCTTCGGAACTGGCAACAAGTTTGTAACCCATTGGGGATAAGATGTCACAACTAAGAATCCTGCATCAAATTGTTTCACCACCTCAGCTTTTATCTTTTCAGACATGTCAGGCCTCATGCGACGAACTTTTTGTTTGACAGGAGGACAATCTTCCTTTCTCGGCAGACGATGAACTACAATGTCGGTATCCAACCCTGGCATATCTTCATACGACCAAGAAAACACTTCCACATAGTCATGCAACATCTGAACCAATCTTCTTTTGACACTTCTCTCTAGGTTAGTGCCGATATTGACTTCTTTCTTGTCTATCTCGGTACCTAGATTGATGACTTCAACTGACTCTTCATGCGGTTGAATAGCTTTTTCCTCTTGTAATAGAAGTATGGCTAGTTCTCCCGGTATTTCACAATCTTCTTCGCCTTCATTTTCGGCTTGGTTAATTGGATGTTCGAAATCATAGTCGCAATGGTAGAGTCATTGGCAATGAGATCCAGAGTGGATGAGGACCTGCAAGAGTGTGTGCGTGTGCATGTAACATACATGGTTATTTTGAAAAACGTATTTGAAGAAAAAGAAAGATAATTAGCACAAATATTTGAATGCAAAAGTCCAATAATTTATATTGAATGATCATATGATAAAATGAACATAAATAAAACCCTTGACAAATGGACCATAGTCCCCCGGGCCAGACACATGGCTTAAAAGTCATTGTTTAATATTACAGACAAAATGTTCTTGAATTAATAGAAAGCAATAAACAAGTCATTACTCCTCAATGAAGGATACGAGAATGAAGTACTTTGCGTGTCAATTGTTGAGCTCCGTTGTAGTAGGATATACACAATCTTCCAATGCAACCTCATTATCAAAATCACCCACAACGTTAACTTCATGAATTCCAATACGGAGAGGGGGCTTCCCTGCATGAGCGCACCTCACTTCTTTTTGAGCCTTGATAGTGAAACCCAAACCTCATTTGGCTTCTTTGAATGGGATGTCGAGGAGTTTCCCCCAAGTATCACAACTTCCTTCTTCAACTACAGCACGAGCATCTCTAAGCGAAACCATCTTTGGAACGACCTTAACAACTTTGGACACATCAGAGGAACATTTGGAAGTAGCAACCATTGGTGGCACAACTTCAAAAGCCTGACATGGGGTTTCTATAAATTCGTCATCCATCTCCACATATTTGAAAGAGTTGAGGTGGCTTACCATGAACTCCTCCTCGCCATAGACAGTGACAATCCTTCCTTTGACCGGATACTTGAGCTTTTGATGAAGGGTTGACGTTGCTGCCCCTGCTCCATGTATCCAAGGGCGACCCAGCAAACATAAGTAAGCAAGACGGATATCCATGATGTAGAAAGTAGAGTTGAAAATCTGTGAGCCCGCCTTGATAGGGAGATCCACCTCTCAATGAATTATCCTTTTGGACCCATCGAAAGCCCTCACAATAATATCACTTGGTTTTAAAACTAGTCCTTCACAGTATAAGAAGTATAGTTTCAAATATCCCAAGATAGATGAGTTATTGAGTCTGATACCCGAGATCGAGAGTGTAATACGGTTGGAGAACTGACTTAGGTGTTTTGTGTTTCATCGCAATTGTTGCAGATAGCAAGAGTCGCCACTGACTTTTCTTTTATCCAATAAAGGAAAGGGTGAAAAGAACAGGAAAGACCTTTGAGATATTTTCTTGAGTTCGGGGGGTAGATTATAAAAAGATAAGGTGTTAGCACCCTTTTTATCTGTAGTTATCTACGGGCTCTTAGTTGCTTGCTAGATCATTTGGAAATGCTTTGTTTAAAAATGTGTTTTGTGATGGGTTTTGGAAATATTTTGAAAACGCCTTTGTTGCGGCAAACTTTTTAATGATTCTCGTCTCTATAAGAATTTATACACAATGTTGGTTTTGAAAATAGTTCAAAGAGATGTTTGTTTATGAATATGTTTTTGAAAGTTTAAGTGTGGAAATGGTTTTAGTTTGGTGAGCAAAAAACTACGAGCGTCCTACCTACTCAAAAGGTCTTTGTCATTTTCCTCCTCTTTAGATGTTGCTATCTTACCATTAATTGATAAGAAGCCCCATCATTGGATGTGAAGGGATGAGCATGGGTCAATGTATAGTAATAAAAGGCAACTAATGAGACATTTTAGCAATTTCCGTAAGGGACTAGATCGTTTATCAGAGGCAACATCGAGGGACATCGAGGGACTACGATCTTTTTTATCGAGGGTCTTTACTAAAATGCCCATATTCGAGGGACGTGACTATTTTTCGAGGCAACAAGCGAGGTTACCCTAGAGGTGCACGTGTGTGAATAGTGTGTTTGATTGCATGCATTTTTGTCTTTGAAATTAGGGTTTTCTAACGGTTGATTCTTTATCTTGCCATATACACCCTAATTACTAATATTTTATATTAAAGCGGTAAATTGCGGAAATTAAAATCCTAAGCTATTACATCATTATTGGGGTATAGGGATACAAATGTACAAATGGGGATTGCAAGAAATTAAACCTAATTATCTATTACAACCATATTGAATAAATGTACAAGAAATGACATGAATATAATGTATAATGAATATAAAAAGAAATGGATTTTGCTTTGGATTTTTTGTTAGGAAAATTGTTTTGACCTAATTAATCTAAAGGGATATGATTAATAGAAATAGGAAAATTAATCCTAAGTTAAAAGGAAATCAAATTAATCAAGATATCATTTTTAGTTTTTTTTTATGGAAGGCTTTTGGTTAATTAAAATAAATATGAAAATATAAAAAAAATAGCGCAAAAGAGAAAAAACAAATCTTTGGACATCATGTGTCGAAGCATGTTTCGAAGCATGCTTATACGCATCGAGCGTATCCTTCTTTCGACCCTGTAATTCCAAATCAAAGCATAATGTGTTGTGTCGAATCACACACCTTTTTTTCATTTCTGTTTGGGCCTGTAAAGCAGTATATGTCGAAGCCTAAGGCTTTGTGTCGAACCATGTTGTAATTTTTCACTCCAACATTGTTTTATGGTCTGTACAGGTTAGTATTTAACATATAATTAACAAGAAAGGAAGAAAAACTAAAGGTTAGCTTCAAAGGCGATGGTTATTACATATTATATTCGAAGATGAATCATCAATGATGCTTGAAATGAAGGGTTTAAGGTCAAGCAGACTTACCTTGAAGCTAGAATTTGTGTTTCGAACTTTAGTTGTTGCCTTGAATGTTCTTGGGTTCGAAAGAAAAGAAACAAAGTTGTTATGTTTTTTGGTTCTGGGTTCAAAAGAAAAGAACAATGGTGTTGTGTTATTTTTGGTTCTGGGTTTAAGAGTGTTTCAAGGCTTCATCCTTCGTGTTCTCTCTTCTCTCTTTTTTTCTTCTTCTCCTTTTTCCTTGCTAAAAGCTCCCCTTTTGTGTGTTGTGAAACAACTTATTTATAGAAGAGTCTTATTGGGGTTTAAGGGGAAAAACAGATAAAATTTGAATTGTTTGGGTATGTTCTTCCATTACTTTTTTTATGCAGCTCTTATGTGTTAATTCTGTGCAAATATGGGGCTGAGATAATGCAGGCTTGGACTGGATTAGAAGCAGCATAATAGGACTATTTTGAAGCATTATTGGAGTGTTGTGGCAGCTTGGTGCAGGGCAGTTTCATAGCAGTACAATAGACTATTTTTTGACATGGTTTTAGATTGTTATATGGACAATACAATAAGCTTGGGTTTGGCAGTATATAGTACTTTTCTCAGCAAGCATCTTGAATCTCTTAAAGATGTCGAATACTTCATCCTTTCATTTTGATCACATAGATCCACAACCATCGACCAAACTCACAAATAGACAAAACAAAATTTGTTTCCACCAATTGTGTGTTCTTTGAATGAACCACTTACAACCTTCGACCAAACTCATCAACAGACAAAACAAAAATTTGTTTCCACCAATTGTGTGTTTTTCGAATGGACCACTTACAACCTTAGACCAAACTCATCAATAGACAAAATAATATTTGTTTCCACCAATTGTGTGTTCTTCAAATGGCCCACTTACAACCTTCGACAAAACTCATCAACAGACAAAACAATATTTGTTTCCACCAATTGTGTGTTTTTCGAATGGACCACTTACAACCTTTGAACAAACTCATCAACAAACAAAATAATATTTGTTTCCACCAATTGTGTGTTCTTCGAATGGACCATATTTATATGAATGTACCACTTTGAGTATGCAAGATGATCTCATTGCCATAGTCAAAACGAAAGATTTTCAAGATTGCTTTCCTACCAGTAACCATCAGTTGATTAAGTGGTCGAAAGTTCAAATGTCCAAACCTCAAATTGTAATTCATAGTGTAGAAACTATGTGTCTTGAAGGTTGTAAAGGTGGATCGATGCAAGTTGCTCGAAGGAAGCCATTGCCTAGTCGAAGCTTGTGGGTCGAAGCAAGCATGAAGATAGACTTGTAATTCATAGTGTCAAAACTATGTATGTCAAAGAGTTTAGTATGTGGATCGAAGCAGGTTTAGAGGTGGATCAAAGCAGGTTGCTCGAAGGAAACCATTTCCCAATAGAAGCTTGTGGATCGAAGCAAGCTTGCTCTTTGATTTTTCAAAATCTTCCCACCACTCCTTTTCGATCAGTCATATGGTTCGAACAGCCTAAACCAGATTTTGAATTCGAATTGTTATCTGCAGTTGCATACCTTTCGAGCTGCTTTGCCCTTTCGACAATTTACTCTTCCTCCTTTCGATGATTCAGAAGTTCCATATTTGACCTGATGCTTGAGAGCCCAATATGATCCATGGAAACTATATGGGGCATTAAAAGTCCAATTGTACTTGTCCAAATCCAAACCTTAATTTGAGCTCAATGTTGAGGAAGTGTCTTGAGTTGATCAAAACTTATGCAATTTTGAGCAATGGAGATTTTTGTGAGAAAATTTTTGAGAAAAGAGAGGGAAAATTTTGGGGTACAACAACTTCCCCTGTTCAATCTTCTTTAACCTGAAGAGTTAGATTGGCGAGTCCGCCATTCGTGACTTGAAGGTGGAAGATGATTGAACACTAGAGTGCCCATAAATTTGCACTCGATGATGTGGTGGTTGATTGTGTCGGGAATGGGCTTAAAGATTCCATTTGGAGAGGTGATAGAGAGTCTGTCGGAGATGGGCTTACAGATGCCATCTAGAGTGACTGTTGGTTAAAATTGGAAGAAATATCAGAATAAATCTTTAGTCGATTTATACTGAAATAGTAGATGTCTTGAAGGAAGTGTTTGTCATGTAAATAGTCGCCTCGTCTGGTTTTGAGAATTGATCTACAATATGCTCATATAGATAGTTATCATGTCTTGTTTCAGGTATTAATCTACAATCAGTAGTTCACAGATAGTTATCCTGTCTTGTTTCAGGTATTAATCTGGAACCCTTTTTTTGTTGGTCGTAGAGATAGTTGCCCTAGCTTGTTTCAGGAATTAATCTATGACCTTAGAGAAAGAAAGATAGTTTCTGTGTCCTATTTCGGGAGTTAATCTTCAATATGATTATGTAGATAGTTGTCCTGTCTTCTTTCTGGTATTAACCTACAATCAGTTGTTCACAGATGGTTGTCCTATCTTGTTTCAGGTATTAATCTGGAACTTGTTTTTTGTTGGTCATAGAGATAGTATCCCTGGCTTCTTTCAGGAATTAATCTCTGACCTTAGAGAAAGAAAGATAGTTTCCACGTCCTATTTCGGGAGTTAATCTTCAATCTGATCATGTATATAGTTGTCCTGTCTTGTTTCAGGTATTAACCTACAATTAGTTTTTCACAGATGGTTGTCCTGTGTTGTTTCAGGTATTAATCTGGAACTTGTTTTTTGTTGGTCGTAGAGATAGTTACCCTGGCTTGTTTCAGGAATTAATCTCTGACCTTAGAGAAAGAAAGATAGTTTCCCCGTCCTGTTTCGGCAGTTAATCTTCAATCTGCTCAAGTAAATAGTTGTCGTGTCTAGTTTCAGGTATTAATCTACAATCAGTTGTTCACAGATAGCTTTCCTGTCTTGTTTCAGGTATTAATTCAGAACCTTCTTTTTATTGGTCGTGGAGATAGTTTCCTTGGCTTGTTTCAGGAATTAATCTCTGACCTTAAAGAAAGAAAGATAGTTTCTCCATCTTGTTTCGGGAGTTAATCTTCAAATTGCTCATGTAGATAGTTGTCTTGTCTTGTTTCAGGTAATAATCTATAATCAGTTGTTCGCAGATAGTTATCCTGTCTTGTTTCAGGTATTAATTTGGAACTTGTTTTTTGTTGGTCATATAGATAGTTGCCCTGCCTTGTTTCAGGAATTAATCTCTAACCTTAGAGAAAGAAAGATTGTTTCCCCGTCCTGTTGCAGGAGTTAATCTTCAATCTGCACATGTAGATAGTTGTCCTGTCTAGTTTCAGGTATTAATCTACCATCAATTATTCACAAATAGTTTTCCTGTCTTGTTTTAGGTATTAATCTGGAACTTGTTGAAAATTGATGATGATATTTGATTGCTGATCTTTCCTGAAAAGGTAAAGATTTTAGCTGTATGCAATGTCATGATGCATGATGTTCTCAAAAGAAATGAGATTGTGTTATATGTATTTTGTATGCATATGTTATGATGTTTGTAAAATAATGTATGAATGCAATATATGAACTGATCAGTTGTTCTTTGCAACGTTGTTAAATTGAGGGAAAATAAATCCCTGACTGCTGTTAGGGATGAAGAATGTGATTCTTCATTATTTATTGAATTTGAACTGCTGAGAGATGTATCAGAAAAAATATTTGGTTGATTTAATTCTGAATTATATGCTGGAATGAGTATCAGAATAATATCTATAACTGGATCGTATCTGAACCACTTTCGAAAGATGTGTTGAATGAGTTTCAGAATGACATCCGCATCTGGATTGTATATGAATTGTATTCAAAAGATGTATTGAATGAGTGTCAGAATGACATCCGCATCTGGATCGTATCTAAACTGCATTTGAAAGATGTATTGAATGAGTTTCAGAATGACATCCGCATCTGGATCGTATCTCAATTGCATTTGAAAGATGTATTAAATGAGTGTCAGAATGACATCCGCATCTGAATCGTATTTGAATTGTATTTGAATGACTGTCAGAATGACTCCGCATCTGGATTGTATCTGAAATTTATCTAGGAGAAAATCTGGAATAAGTGCCAGAATGACATCCGTCCCTGGATCGTATCTGAACCATTTCTAGAATAAGTATCAGAATGACATTCGTATCTGGATCGTATCTGAACTGTATTTGAAAGATGTATTGCATGAGTGTCAGAATGTCATCCGTCTCTGGATCGTATCTAAATCGTTTCTAGAGTGAATCTGGAATAAGTTTTAGAATGTTATCTGTCTCTAGATCGTATCTGGACTGTTTCTGGAGTGAATCTAGAATAAGTGTCAAAATGTCATCCGTCTCTGGATCGTATCTGACCCATTTCTAGAGGGAACCTGGAATAAGTGTCACAATGTCATGCATCTTTGGATCGTATCTGGATTATTTCTGGAGTGAATCTGGAATAAGTGTCAGAATGTCATCCGTCTCTGGGTCATATCTGAACGGTTTCTAGAGTGAATCTGGAATAAGTGTCAGAATGTCATCAGTCTCTGGATCGTATCTGGATTGTTTTTGGAATAAGTATCAGAATTTCATTTGTATCTGGATCGTATCTGAACTATATCTAGAAGAGAATTTGGAAATTTGTGAGAAGGAGCCTGTGTAGGTCCGCTTCAGGATGAGTCAGTGTGAAAGTTTCATCTGGGTAGGGCTGCATTTGGAAGTTAGAAGGAATCTGTGTAATATTGCTTCATGATGGGAAGGAATCCATGTAAGATTGCTTCATGATGAACCCGTGTGAAGCTGCATCTGGAAATTAGAAGGAATTCGTGAAAGATTGCTTCATGCTGAGCCCGTGTGAAGTTGCGTCTGGTCGTATAGATAGTTACTCTGTCTTGCTTCAGGAACTAATCTTGGACTTCTTTAAAAAATTGCTGATGATAATTATCGGTCGATTGATCTTTCCTAAAAAGGTAAAGAGTTAGCTGCATGCAATGTCATGATGTATGAAATGCATTGTGTAATGGTGTTCTCAAAATAAATGATATTGTGCTATATGCTTTTCATATGCATATGTTATGATGTATGAAATGTGAAATGTGAAATGTTGTTAAAGTGTGTCTTTGTCTGGGGAAATAAATCCTTAACAAATGCTGGTGAGCCTCGGGAAATGAAATCTCAGACTGCTACTGGGGATGAAAAGTATGCTCCTCTTCAGACCTTGTTTTAGGATGTTTCCGCTAGGAATTCCTATTTTGTTGTTTTGAGAAGAAATTTGCTGGGGAACATTGATTTTGCTTGAGGGAAACTCTATGGAGAGTGTTGATTTCTGCTTGGGGGAAAACTTCAGGAGTTTTAGTTGTCCGTTGTTCTACTGGGGAGTTATCTCTTGATTGGAGAGAATGGAAGTTAACAACTTGTTAGGGATAAAGAAGTTAACTATTACCTGGTCAGCTTCTAGGATTTGCAGCAACTCACTGGGAATAGTGGCAAACTCTACTGGGGAAGAAGAGTTTGTTAGTGATTTGAAGAATTTAAACTATTATCTGGTTGGGTCCAGGTTTTAGCAATTCGAAATGTTAACTGGTCGGGTCCATGCTTTGTAGTAGATAGAGAAGTTAAGTTACTAAATGGTCGGGTCCAGGTTTCACAGTCACTTTCGGGGATAGTAACGACTCTGTTGGCGACTTCAACTGGGGATTAGGGGTTGCGGTCCCTTGATTTATAATAGTCTGAGAGGCAAACTCAAGCTGGGGAATCTGTAATCTGTTGGGGAAATAAACCCTGTTGAAGAGAATATTTAACGAACTGCTGGGGAGGATACTTTTTAGGAAGAATTTCATAAGTCACCCTTTTAAGACCAACTCAGCTGGGGAGAGGATCTTTCGGAGATTGAAACTCTGAACCGGGATTGCATGAATCCAACTCTGTGGAGATATCCATGATTTTGGCCTTGTGGGGTTTTGACCCTTATTTGTGAAGATTATTCTGTGGGGATAACCTTATAGAGGTGGCTCTGGAGAATTTACCGGGGATCACCTTGTGAAAGGGACTTTGTGTGGATTTGTTATTGTCCACGGCAGTAAGTCTTTTAGTTACTGCCAGAAAATTTTTGCTTGATTGTACGTTCCCCTTTGATGGAATTCATGTTCAATTCCCCAGTGATTCGAATGGAGATCTTCCCTCGGCTATGAGAGATTTCTTGGAATCTTGAATTAACTTCTCCAGATCGGTTGGACAATAATCATGTTATGCCCCTTGATTATGGAAGATTTGTCAATGGAAGTGGTTCTGTTCATTGAATATTCTTCGTGTGAATTTCTCTATTGTTAAACAAATAGCTATATGTAAACAACGGTATTCAAAATAATGCAAAGTTTATGTTTGTCTTGAAGTTTTGAAAATGCAATTTTAGCAGATAAAAGAGTTTAGTAAGAATATGAATTCAACTCAGGATTTATAGTGAGCCTTACAGGAGTCAGGATACCTTTTTTAACAGTATGCTTTCAAACTAACCCATGCTTCAATTAGGACTTTTAAAGGGTTGTAACGTGTCCTGGTTCACGGTTTAAGAAACAAAGGATAAGGCTCTAAGTTTATTTATACCCACCCGTTCTTCATAATATTCTCCAGTCTTAAACTCAGTTAATTGTGCGTTTGGATTCCAATTGAGTCTTGGAATGGTTTTTAGGTGATGGTTCAGAAACTGGAAGTTTATTTGAGAAGGAAGTCGTTTTTTGCAACATTTTTTGTTTTTGAGGATTTGTAGTTACTTCTTTTTGATATATTATCCCTAGTTTGTGCCTAACTGCTCTTGTTTTTAGATTACAGTCAGCGGGATACCCCAGTTTTTATTAAGTCTCCTTCATAGGTTTTGACTTAGTGAGTTTTTTCTTTTGAGAGATAATGACTGCCCATTTTACAGGGAACCATTGTCGTCTTTTGATTCAGCAAGATGTTTTTGATGTCATTCATTGTGTATGAAGTGAAAGCTTGCGACTGAACGCGCATTTGAATTAGCTGAGAAAACTACCCTTCCCCAGCTTATGATTAAAGGTTTTAATTTGTGTGAAAAAGAAAACTCATACTTCTTAGGCTCAAAGGGGTTGACTAGGGATTATCTTATTTATAACTCTAGTGTTTAGGAATTTGAAACAACGCTTGTACATCGTCAGCAAGGTCTGTCCAAACGCATATTGTGATACGGTGGCCAAAATCGGGACGTGGTTTCCCTATTTTTTAAGGAATTTACTGGTTTACATTTTGCGTTTGTTTTTCGCAAAATGTCGCGGTAAGCAAGAGTCACCACCGACTTTTATTTTATCCAACAAGGAAAGGAAAAAAGCACAGAAAAATTCCTTTTTCGAGATATTTCTGAGTACGGGGGGTAGATTATAGAAAGGGAAGGTATTAGCACCCTTTCTATCTGTAGTTATCTACGGGCTCTTAGGTACTTGCTCATCATTTTCAAAATTGTTTTCTTTTTGTTTTTGTGCTTTGAAAAGTTTTTGTTTTGACTTCGATTTAACTCTTGCTTCTGTCTTCAAGAGTGTAATGAAGTGTTTTTGAAAACTTTGTTTGTAAAGGAGTGTAAGTGTGAAAAAATTGTTTTGATTGAGCAAGTACTTAAGAGCTAATCTACCTACTTGAAAAAGAATCATTCTATGTTCGTTTCCTTTAGACAGCGCTATCCCACTATTAGTGAGTAGGTAGCACCATCGTTGGAGTTTTGAGGGTCAATTCGAAAGGGACGTACGGTCACTAAAGCAACTTTAGGACGTCTTAGTAGTAACCCTAATGTCTTAGATCAATTATACGAGGCAACAATTCAGAGGCACCCATTCCGAGGCAACTTTTCCGAATCGGGACTTTGATCTTTGTTTAGACAAAAGGACGCCCACTAAAGCATCCTATACTCAATGATCGTTTACCGAAGGCAACCAAGTGGGAGTGTACACTAGGAGTGCGCATGTGCGAATGATTCAATTTCAGTTTATTTATCTTTGTGCATTTAGGATGATCTAACTGTTTTAAAATTAATCATACATTCTTGTCATGCACCCCTATATCATACATCTAACAGTTAATAATTTGTGGAATTTAAAATATGGAAATTAAACTACGCTATTACAAGGCTTCGGGTATTTACATAGCCAAAAACAAACCCTTTGAAAAATAAAGCGGTAAATAGAAATAAATGTCCTAATTAACTATTACAAATTGTAGGCGGTTACATCAATATGATAAAAAATAATAATAAAGCGCGCGAGGAAAATTAGATCGACGAGAAATTAGGGCTTTGACCCTTCTAACCTAATTAAAAGAAGAAATGTTTTTTTTTTGTTTTTAATAAAAGAAATAAGTTTTCTAAATTAAACATGCAATTAATTAGTTAATTAAATTAATTAATAAAAAATAATTACATGACCTATTTTTTATGTTTTTGATTATTTTAGGAAAAATAAAAAATAAAAAAATTAAATTAGAAATAAAACCTATTTGTTCTAATTAATTTTAATGATTTGCAAAAAGAATTAAAAATGTCTAAAATTAATAATTTAATTTAATTAATTAATTTTTTAATAAAAATAAAATCTAGACCTAATTTATGAAAAGTATATTTTTTGGTGATTTTTTGATAAAAATGAAATAATTATTTGGTTAGTAAATAAATAGATAAAATAATTAAATAAAATATAAAAAGGAAAAGGAATAGGAAATGGGCCTGAAAATAGCAACTTGGGGAGGTGTGAATATCAGATTTTGGGCCCAAGAGATGGTGACCCACGCTGACTTTTTTGCATCCAATGCAATGCTTTGACTAGGCCTCATGGTGGTCTCTCACATACTGGCCTTCAAATCTAGTTTCCAGGAAATCTAATGGCTGGATGATGAGGATGCATGGTGGTCTTCTGGCTTATGCACGCATGTAATTGCCTGAAAGAAAATATTATTGAGAAAAGTGGGGGACCTGGGATTCGAACTCAGTTCCTGAAGACAATCTCCAACGCTTGGTAACCAGCTGATCCAACTGTTCTTTTTGTACATGTAATGAATAATAATAATAATATATAAAAACAAGAATTAGTGGAAAACAATAAGAAAATGCGCACCAGGTTTGAATGTTCCAATAGGGATGTGACATGCAGTCGTCTCTTTCCTCTCTCTGTGGCTAAAAGGTTTAAAAACCTTTACCTATGGACAACGTCCGTCGCTACAGCCTTGCAATTTCTCAAAATCACATACACGTGATATAAATGACCACCAAGGCCATGAATAGACTCGTCTGGTTTTGCTGAGCACAGTGGTGGCCCTTTCGTGGCCCAATTTTGCTTGCACGCAAAAATCCCAAATCAAGCTTGTAAACCCTAATAATGGTGAAACTCCATACAAGCCATGAAAACACAATTAAACCATACAGGAAGTTTGCATATGTCTTAAGGATCAAGAATATATCATTAGTTCATGCTATCAATGCCTAAATCATGGAATTCGAATTCAAGAAATGTATGGTATCATGATGGACTTACAGCGCGATACAGGGCCTGGAAACGCTTGCTTTGAATTGCTTTAGCTTGTTGAGGATCCCAGGAAGCAAATGGAATGGTCAAGAAGTCTTAAATTGGGCTGGAACAATGAAATCGTGTTTTCACTTTTTCTTGATTTTTTCAATTCTGTTCTCCTTGATGCGCCTGCCTCTAACCTCTCTTTTTGGTCCGCCTTGCTTCTATATGTATTGAGGAGTGAATTAGGTTTGAAAACTTTGCCTCAATCTTCCTCCATCAATGTCCTTGATATTGATTTCATTCACCTTTAAATCTTTCCAAAAATGTCCTAAATCCAATCTTTTTGTCCACCCTAATGCCTTGCACGAGTTTGATTTGATGCTAGCTGTAATTGAAACCTGAAACAAGCACAATATCTTTTGTTTTCAATATTTTGGATTTTATATGATTTGTTTTGATTTAAATTGAATTAATTCAAATAAAAATCAAAATAAATAATAAAAACATGAAAAGGACAAGTGGAAAGGGATAGAGCACGTGGATTATGTTGCCAACTCAAAACAAGTGAAAAAGATTGGGCCCATTTGGCAAAATTTGAAGTTTTGGGCATAGTTGACTTTTGGCAATTTTGCAAAAAAGGTCAACTTCACCAATGCAGAACTTCCTCAATTTTGACCCTTTGGAAGTGTTCTTGGACTTTTTAGAAATATTGAGATATCCTCTAATCAACCCTTTTGGTCTCATCTCAATTTTGTATTTCATGCTCATGTATGAAGCTTTGACAAAAAAGGTGTTTTTATTGACTTTTCAAAATGACCTATAATGTCCAAATTCATAACTTCTTGTGAGTGCATATTTTGAACTTGGGAGATGAAGATGGATTGTAGGGAATTGCATCCTCTTAAAAATGAGCTTTGGATGGGTCACTTATCATAAAGTATGAGAAAGTTATGCTTGGTCAAATTTGAGTTGACTTTTCTTGCAAAACCCTAATTTAGCAACTTTTGAGTCTTGATGAATTATGAGAAATCCTTGATGAATCATGATCAACCCTTGACCAAATGATGAAATATACTTCAAAATGAGGATGTTGACCAAAAATCTTGTGGTTTGACTGTATGTGGGCCACAGTTGACTTTTGCCCTAGCACGGTCGATTTTTAGGCCTTTGAGCAATTGACTGAGCAAACTTTTTCTGTAGGGTTTGAAACTTGACATGGATGATCTTGAGAACATATTATGACAATTTTGATAATTTGGGGTCCCTTGGACTCAAGTATCTTGATGCAACATGAAACCCTAATTTGAGGTAGACTGCCTTTGGAGAGAGCTTGTCTGGCCAACCCTTAGACTACCTTGAGCAACTTGAGGATCTTTCTTGAAATGTTTTGAGAAATATGGCAGGGAAAATTTTGGGGTACAATAGCTGCCCCTGTTCAATCTTCTTAAACCTGAGGATGTAGATTGGCTTTCGTGCCTTTCGTGATCCGAAGGTGGAAGATGATTGAACACTAGAGTGCCCAGAAATTTGCACTCGCATGAATTGGTGTTCGTCTTACGATATCAGGAATGCGCTTACAGATGCCATTTGGAAATTGCTGACGAGGGGATGGGCTTAAAGATGCCATCTGAAGGAGTGTCGATCGCATAAGAGATTCCTTAGCGAGAGCTTACATACCTGTCATTGGGGAAGATTTCGTTGGGGAATGTTGATCTCTATCTTGAGAGAAATAGAATTTTAGGAACTTCGTTCGTCCGTTATTCTGCTGGTGAGTCGTCTCAGTTTGAATTTTAGGAACTTCGGTCGTCCATATTCTACTGAGGAATCATATCTGTTGAATTTTAGGAACTTCTGTCGTCCGTATTCTACTGAGGAAACATCTCTGTCGAATTTTAGGAACTTCGGTCGTCCGTATTCTACTGAGGAAAAATCTCTGTTGAATTTTAGGAACTTCGGTAGTCCATATTCGACTGAGGAATCATCTCTGTTGAATTTTAGGAACTTCGGTCGTCCGTATTCTACTGAGGGAACATCTCTGTTGAATTTTAGGAACTTCGGTCGTCCGTATTCGACTGAGGAATCATCTTTGTTGAATTTTAGGAACTTCGGTCGTCTGTATTCTACTGAGGAACCATCTCTGTTGAATTTTAGGAACTTTGGTCATCCGTATTCTATTTAGGAATCATCTCTGTTGAATTTTAGGAACTTCGGTCATCCGTATTCGACTGAGGAATCATCTCTGTTGAATTTTAGGAACTTCGGTCGTCCGTATTCTACTGAGGGAACATCTCTGTTGAATTTTAGGAACTTCGGCCGTCCGTATTCGACTGAGGAAACATCTCTATTAAAGAGGAAAGTTGAATTTTAAGAGCTTCGATCGTCTGTATTAAACTGAGCAATCATCTCTATTGAATTTTAGGAACTTCGGTCGTCTGTATTCTACTGAGGGAACATCTCTGTTGAATTTTAGGAACTTCGGCCGTCCGTATTTGACTGAGGAAACATCTCTATTGAAGAGGAAAGTTGAATTTTAGGAGCTTCGATCGTCTGTATTCAACTGAGGAATCATCTCTGTTGAATTTTAGGAACTTCGGTCGTTCGTATTCTACTGAGGGAACGTCTCTGTTGAATTTTAGGATCTACGGTCGTCCGTATTCGACGGAAGAAACATCTCTATAGAAGAGGAAAGTTGAATTTTAGGAGCTTCGATTGTCCGTATTCAACTGAGGAATCATCTTTGTTGGATTTTAGGAACTTCGGTCGTCCGTATTCTACTGAGGGAACATCTCTGTTGAATTTTAGGAACTTCGATCGTCCGTATTCGACTGAGGAAACATCTCTATTGAAGAGGAAAGTTGAATTTTAGGAGCTTCGATCATCCGTATTCAACTGAGGAATCATCTTTGTTGAATTTTAGGAACTTTGGTCATCCGTTATTCAACTGGGGATTAAACTATTATCCAATTGTACCCGGGCTTCACAGCTTGAATTTTGTGAGAATTTGATTGTATCTTTCCTGAAAGGTAAAGGTTAGTTGTATGTAATGCATGATATGTATCAAGCAATGATGTTCTCAAAATAAATGAGATTGTGTTGATATGATGCGTATATGCAGGTGTCATGATGTATGGAAATATGATGTTTTATCTGGGGAAAATAAATTCTGAATTGCTGCTGGAGAAAATAATTGAATTCTTCGTTTCCACTGGGGATAGTGAATGAAGATGTTTGTGAGAATAAACCTGCAGGAGAGGATAACTCCGCTGGGGAATAAACTGATGAGGAAATGACTCTGTGGGGAGGACAACTTCTGCTAGAGAACTTGTTTATTTGGAGAAATAACCTCGGTTGGGGATGAATCATCATTGCCGACGATGATAAACTCTGTTGGGAATTGAGTTTCTGTTTGTGAAAGGAACGAACTCCGCTGGGGATGATTTTCCAGTTGCGACTTCACGGGGGATATTATTTTAGACTCTACTGGGGACAGTCTTCCAGAGTCCATTGGGGATAATCTTCCAAACTCCACTGGGGATGATTTTCAAGTGCTGACGGTAGATAAACTCTTCTTGGGGAGAATATTGCCGACTCATTCGCGGTTGCGAGCTTCAGCTAGGGAGAATTAACACCATCGTCCTTCTCTTACTATGCGGGGAGTGAATATATCTTTAACGGATTTCTCCAACTAGGTTTATCCCTATACCTGGTGAATAAAGCAAGTGTAAGGTTTGGACATTTCTTGTTTGCCCCTGTTTCTGATATTACGAGTAATTGTCTTTTGTTTCGCATGTAAATATTCATGAGCACCAATTATTGTCAAATGCATATATCAAAAATGAACCATTGGACGTTCTTGCAAAACAAAACAGAAAAGGGAAACAATTTGAAATTTCTTTGTGAAAATGAATTATATTGATTTTGAAATTAGCATGTAAATAGGCGTTTTTTGTACAAGTGGCTGACGTCCTAGTAAGAGAACTCCGCCGAACAATAGAGTTTATACAGTTTGTGTAAAAAGAAAGAAAAACAGCTATATGAACAATCCCACTGGGTTCCAACTCTGTTATTGCCTTTATGTCCTCGAGCATCTCATCACTTCGCTACTTGGTTGAAGGTAGTTCAGATTGTTTGGTATCGTCCGAGCTTGATAGTCGATACTGAAGTCTGGTTGCAAGGTGATCCAATGAGACATAATGTTACGCTTTATTCCCTAATTTTTGCCTGGACCTCCCTTTCGGGATTTCGGTCCACCGGGATACCCTTTTTTGCCCAAGCCGCCTTTTCAGGTTTTCGACTTGCCGGGTGTACATATTTTTCATTTTCATCCCTTATTTTTGCCCGAACCCTTTTGGTTCGCCCGGAAGCCCTTATTTTTGCCTAGGCCAATCAACCTAGCGGGTCTTTGATTATGCGTAGTATTTTTTCACTATGTCTGCATTGACGGGGTGAGGAAGGTCGTCACCATCCATGGTGGTTAGAATCATAGCTCCTCCTGAGAAAATGTTCTTAACCACACATGGCCCTTTGTAAATAGGGGTCCATTTGCCCCTAGGATCACCTTGTGGTAGGATGATGCACTTGATCACCAGATCCCCAACTTGATACTCTTGTCGTCTAACTTTTTTGTGAAATGCCTTGATCATCCGTTTTTGATACATTTGACCATGATAAATAGCAGTAAGTCTTTTTTCATCAATTAAGTTCACCTGATCGAGCCGGGTCTGGATCCAATCATCCTCGCTCAAACCAGCGTCCTTCATAATCCGAAGAGAGGGTATCTGAAATTCAATGGGCAAGACGGCCTCCATGCCATATACCAAGGAATAGGGTGTTGCCCCTGTTGACGTCCGCGCTGAGGTACGGTACCCATTGAGAGCAAACGGTAACATCTCGTGCCAATCTTTATATGTCACCGTCATCTTCTGCACAATCTTCTTAATGTTCTTGTTGGCCGCTTCTGCAGCCCCATTCATCTTCGGCTGGTAAGGAGAAGAGTTGTGATGATGTATCTTGAACTTCTTGCAGAGCTCGGTAATCATTGTATTGTTGAGATTTGTACCATTGTCCGTAATGGTCCTCTCGGGTACACCGTATCGACAGATCAAATTGTGCCGAATAAACCGTGCCACGGCGTTCTTGGTTACTGTAGCAAAGGAAGTTGCTTCAACTCACTTCGTAAAGTAATCAATAGCCACCAGAATGAAACGATGCCCGTTGGACGCAGTAGGTTTGATCTCGCCGATCATGTCGATGCCCCACATTATAAAAGGCCAAGGAGCTGTCAAGACGTTCAGAAGAACTGGAGGTATGTGCACTTTATCAGCATAGACATGGCATTTGTGATAGCTCTTGGAATGCTGATAACAGTCGGCTTCCATAGTAGACCAATAATATCCTACCCGACGGATTTTATTTGCCATCGTATGTCCACTGGAATGAGTCCCGAAAGTACCTTCATGTAAATCTACCGTAATCCTTTCTGCCTCGTTCTTGTCCATACAACGCAGTAAGGTTGAATCATGGTTACGCTTGTAAAGGATACCATTGCTGATGAAGAACTTCGCCGTGAACCTTCTCAGAAACTTCTTATCATTAACAGATGGACCCTCGGGGTACTCTTGAGCCTCAAGATACCTTTTTACCTCGTGAAACTAGGGTTTATCTACTACCTCTTCAGTCTCAATGTCACAGCAATGTGCAGGTTCGTTCAACCTTTCAATGGTAATCTAGGGAGCCTAATTGTCCCATATGACCTTGAACATAGAAGACATCGTAGCTAGCGCGTCCGCCAACTGATTCTCCTCTCTAGGGAAGTGTTCAAAGGTTATCTCCTCAAAATTCGGAAGCAATGTCAACACATACTCTTTGTAAGGAATAAGATTTGGGTGCTTCGTATCCCACTCGCCTTTGATCTGACTGATCACGAGAGCGGAATATCCAAATACACTTAAGAACTTAATCCTTAGGTCAATAGCTGCTCGAAGACCCATAATGCATGCTTCATACTCCGCCATGTTATTGGTGCAGTTAAAACATAGTCGGGCGGTGAATGGAGTATGACAGCCTTGAGGAGATATGATTACGGCGCCAATGCCATTACCCAAAGCATTTAAAGCTCCATCAAAGTTCATAGACCATCAGGATCCCTCCTCAGGTCCTTCATCCGGTCCAGGTGTTTCATAGTCAGTCACCAACATGATGTTCTCATCCGAGAATTCAAAGTTCATAGACTGGTAATCATCCACGGCCTGATGCGCCAAATGATCCACCAATACACTTCCCTTGATTTCTTTTTGGGTCGTGTATTGGATGTCATACTCAGTCAAGATCATCTACCATCTTGCTATTCTTCCGGATAAGGCAGGCTTTTCGAAAATATACCTGATTGGATCCATCTTCGATATTAATAGAGTAGTGTGAGTCAGCATATACTGTCTCAGCCAAGTGAGCAGCCCATGCCAAAGCACAACAAGTTTTCTCTAGCAACGAGTATCGGGTCTCGCAGTCGGTAAACTTTTTGCTAAGGTAGTAAATAGCATGCTCTTTTCGGCCAGACTCGTCATGCTGCCCCAACATACACCCCATCGAATTATCGAGTACTGTCAAGTATAAGATCAAAGGTTTTCCTTCAACTGGAGGCATCAGAATAGGTGGCTCTTGGAGATATTCCTTGATCCTTTCGAAAGCGACTTTATATTCATCGTTCCATCTTACCACTTTATCTTTCTTCAGTAACTTAAAGACCGGCTCACAAGTAGCAGTTAGGTGTGAGATGAATCGGGAAATGTAGTTCAGACGTCCCAAAAAGCCTTTGACTTCCTTTTCAGTTCGGGGAGCTTGCATTTCCTGTATAGCCTTAACCTTTGCAGGATCCACTTGAATACCTTTATCACTAACAACGAAACCCAGCAGTTTACCAGACCTCACCCCGAAGGTGCACTTGTTCGTATTTAACCTCAGCTTGTACAACTTCAACCTGTCAAATAGCTTATGGAGGTGGTCAAGATGTTCCTCTTCAGTCTGTGATCTTGCAATCATGTCGTCAACGTATACCTCAATCTCATGATGAATCATGTCGTGTACAGAGTGACCATGTCGCGCTGATACGTTGCCCCAGCATTCTTCAATCCGAACGACATGACTTTGTAGCAAAAGGTACCCCCATTGAGTAACGAACAATGTCTTCTCCATGTCTTCGGGAGCCATTTTAATTTGATTGTAACCAGAGAAACCATCCATAAAGGAGAAGACCTTATGTTGTGCGGTGTTATCAACCAAAACGTCGATATGAGGAAGAGGGAAAGCGTCCTTGCGGCTTGCCCTGTTCAGATCCATATAGTCAACACACATTCGGACCTTACCATCCTTCTTCGGCACTAGAACCACGTTGGCGACCCACTGCAGGTAAGAAGTAACAGTTAGAAAACCGGCATCAAACTGTTTCATAACCTCAGCCTTGATTTTCTCAGACATCTCTGGGCGCATTCAGCGAACTTTCTATTTCACTGGAGGACATTCTTCTTTGGTTGGCAAGCGGTGAACCACAATAAATGTATCCAACCCAGGCATATCTTCATAAGACCAGGAAAAGATCTCAACATAGTCACACAGCATCTGAATCAACCGTTGCTTGACACTAGACTCCAAATTTGCACCGATCTTGACCTCTTTCTTGTCTTCCTCTGTACCCAGATTTATTGATTCCACTGCCTCTTCATGGGGCTGTATGGCCCTCTCTTCCTGAAGTAACAATCTAGCAAGTTCCCCAGGCACTTCACAATCATCCTCACCTTCGTCCTCGGCTTGGTTGATCGGACTATCGAAATCATAATTGGCAGTAGCAAAGTCGTTATCAGTGGGATCCAGAGTGGATGCAGACCTGTATATGTGAGTGTGTGTAAGACAAATAGCTGTTTTGCAAGATAGAAAAGAAAAAAAAAAGGAGCGCAAAATTCGTAATGCAAGAAAATGTACAATGCTTTTATTGATGATATATGGAAATGACACATAATAAGCCCTCAAACAAAGCCACGGTATCTCGGGCAAGGCACCGGGCCGTAAAGTTTCAAATTGTCTGTTACAAACTCAAAACAAAAGTCTTATTACTGTGCAATAAAAGAAATGGGCACGAAGTCCTTTGCCGTCCAATTGCTTAATCCACCGTCAGTAGTCAGGTAAATCCAGCTGTTAAACTCAGACTCTTCATCATCATCTTCAATTGCATTCACTTCCGGATTACTGATACGCAGGGGAGGTCTTCCAGTACGCACACGCCGAACGGCTCTTTGAGCTTCTGCAGTAAATGCCAAACCAAACTTTTCAGTCTTGTGTGCAAATTCAGGGAGTTGACCCCAATTCGCACACCCACCTTTTTCAATAATAGCCCGGGCATCCTTAAGGGAAGCCATCTTCATTGGAGGATCTTCAGCAATAGTTTCAGTCGACGCCAGAGTCTGGGGGACTTCTTCAAAGTTCTGGCACGGGGTTTCAATGAACTCCCCATCCATCTCCACATACCTAAAAGAGTTAAGGTGGCTCACCATGTACTCCTCTTCTCCTCGTACTGTAATGATTTCCCCTTTACTGGATACTTTTACATCTGATGGAGCGTAGAAGTTACTGCCCCAACTTTATGGATCCACGGGCAACCCAGCAAACAAGAATAAGATGGGTCGAATGTCCATCACATAGAATGTAGACGCGAAAGTCTGGGAACCAACCTTAACTTGAACATCCACCTCTCCATGTACCATCCTTTTGGACCCGTCAAAGGCCCTAACCACAATATTGCTTTGCTTCAGCACCAACCTTTCACAGTCCAACCGATCTAATGCTTTCTTGGGTAAAACATTCAACGAGGACCCAGTATCCACCAACACGTGAGCTAGAGTAGTGCCCCTGCACTCGATTGAAACATGCAGAGCGTCGTTGTGATTCTTTCCTTTGGCAGTCAAATCTGTGTCGGAGAAACCCAACCTGTTGTCAGCGGTCAAACTAGCCACACAGTCTTTGAATTTATCAAATGATGTTTCCTGCGGCACATGCGCAGTTTTCAGGAAAGCAATTAAAGCCTTAACACGGGCTTCTGAGCACAACAGTAAAGATAACATGGAGATCTTCGACGGGGTTTGCCCCAGCTGTTCGACTACGTTGTAGTCACTTTTCTTAATGATCTTTAAAATCTCCTCTATCTCCTGCCTAGAAGTTTCAACAGTAATCTTCTTTGGTGCTTCCGTACAGGAAGGCTCACTGGTGATCCCTTTGCCCTGAGCGTCAGATGACTCAGTGACAGGGGTAATGATTGGAACATGAACAGGGACAATAGCAGATGTACTGGCAGGGGTAATAGCAACAGGCTTCTGAACAGTTGGTGGGGAGATCTCAGGAGAGAAAAGTCTTCTGCTGTGGGTGACCTTACTAGACCCGACGATATTGCTGACATCAGTATCAACCTCCTCAACCTTCAAGTCTTGTTTAATCCCATGATAATACACATCGGCCCCATAGTGCCACGGGACCGCCTTATCCGACGTGTAAGGGATAGGACTGGGAATAGTAATGACCAATGGAGCAACTCTTGGAACATATGTAATTCTAACAGGCTTTCTCGAGGAAGCCTTGGAAGAATTGGCGAAAATGGTGATTATGGAAACATCTTCAACAGGAATCAATGGAACCAAAGTTTTCTCGAACAAGATCTCTTTGTTATCCATCAGGCGCTGAACACCTGATTTCAACAAATGACAACCAGCAGGTAGGATGGAACATAGGTGGAAACCTTCGCCACAGCCCGAAAATAAACCGACCAACAATAAATTCTTCTTAACGGTCAACAACGGAGTAGAAATGTCTTCCACAGAGGTTACAAACGAATCATCATCCACAGCATATACTCCATGCTTAGGCATAGGAGCAGTCATGACATTAGGCTTTTCTGGCGCTTTAAACTCAATCTCCTTAGCATCAATCAGATCCTGCACCTTATTCTTCAAAGCCCAACAGTTATTGGTATCATGCCCCGGGCTATCGGAGTGATAAGCATAGCGGGCAATCGGATTATACAGCGGTGATGTAGTACTGGGATTCTTTGGAGCCTCCTTCAGAATCACCAAGTTAGTTTTTAACAGTTGCCGCAAAATTTGAGATAGAGTCATACTGAGCCGAGTATACTTCCTTTGTCGTCTTTCTACTCTTTGCTGATTGTTGCGTTGTGGGGAAATAGTTGGTCTTGAAATTACCACCGCATTAACTGCTTGGCGGTGTTCAGGACGGTTTTGGCTCCTCGAGCTGTAAACTGCACTAGATTCCTTCTTGAAAGGTTTCTTTTATGTGCCTGACGAAGCACTTTTCTGTATCTTGCCACTTTTGATACCGACCTCAACTCTCTCCCCAGTCATAATCAATTCAGTAAACCCGGATGATGAACTACCGATCAAATGATTGAAGTATGGACCAGACAAAGTCCCAAGAAACATATCCACCAACTCCCTGTCAGCCAGAGGGGGTTGTACTCTTCCTGCAAGATCTCTCCACTTCTTAGCGTAGTCTTTGAAACCTTCCCTTGCACCCACTGACATACCCTGAAGTTGGGTACGCGTGGGAGCAAGGTCGGCATTATACTGGTATTGCTTGTAAAAAGCGGCAGCAAGGTCCTCCCAGTTGCGGACATTAGCTCCTTCTAGTTGATAGAACCATTCAAGTTGAGTCCCTGACAGACTATCTTGAAAGAAATGAACCCAGAGGTTCCTATCAGTAGTATATGGTTGAATCTTTCTGACATACGAGTGGAGGTGTAACTTTGGGCAGGAGACCCCATCGTACTTAGCAAATACAGGAGCTTTAAACTTGTGTGGGATCACCACCCCAGATGCCAGACCCAAATCTTCGAAGTCCAACCCAGGTATCTTCTGGATCTCCATTGCGCTCAACCGGTCTTTGAGTTGCTTATACCTATCCTCGGTAGGAGGATACTGGTCTTCATCAAAGTCTGTGTCATTGTCAGAAACCATAAGGCTAGGACCATTACTTTCTTCTTGATTCTCTCCCCCTCCAGATGAGTGAGATAAATCGGCTTCTTGTCGCAACCTGTTCCCAAATCTGTGACCCATATTCAGGAGGACCACCTTCTTCTTCTTCTTCTTCTTCTTATTTTTCTTCCTGTCCTTCAAGATAAGAGTCTTCAAATCTTGTTGACTCTTGGCCAAGTTCATGAACATCTTCTGGAACTGAGCATTCTGAGCTTGCATAGCCTTGATGGCTTGATCAGTATGTGTTTTAGAAGACATGTTGTGCTGAAATAAACAGCGAAGAAGATGAGAAACCTATAAGGGTACCTGTAATGAGGTGCATGGGAATGGAATGCGTATGAAATGATTTCGAAGACTTAGGGAGATTCAAATTTGTAAACCAAAATAAAACACACTTTATTAGATTAAAACTTGAAACGATGTTTAACAAATGCCTTTAAGGCGTTACAAAAGAAATAATGAAAAGAAAATCTAAACTAGAAATGGTGAAAGACATCAGAATTCCCATGGTCGTTTTACTTTCGTGCTGACATAATCGTTGATTGTCCTCTCAGTCTCTAGCTGCCTTGTAAGCTTCAGGATCTTCCGCTCCTGCTCATGATACTTTTCTCTGTAAGTATCCCTTTCTTCCCTTAACTGGATCCAAGATCTCTTCAATGCCCCAATATCAGTAGGCATGTAAGGATGGAGGATTGTATAAGGAACCCCTTCTTCATCTGTATGCTCTACAATCACCGACAAAATGGCTTCATATGGCATCCCCAACTTTTAAGCATGGGCTCGAACCCAATGGAGGTATGGTTGCATCGGGAGAGAATTCTTCGTTCCTAGCTTATGTGGATCAGACTTGTTCACCCTATCCCAAGCTCGTATAAACCGGCGACGATGTCCCTCAACATCCCCCTTGAAGTCAAAGACAATGCCTGTAAGCAGCAACTCATGAGGACCATCCCTCCGAGCTCGTCCAAACTATCATAAGGCCAAACAAGGATTATAGGTTATTCCTCCTATAATTCCAAGCAATGGAGCATTGGGGTATTCCTCACACCGATTAATGACAACTACCATTTCCATATCTTTAGTACTCCAAAGGATGTCCGTATGAGCAAGGGACATGATCCTGTAAGCCCAACCCATACCTTCCTCATTCTTCAATACAGATTTAGGGAGGTGAGAAATAAACCACCTCGCCAGTAGCGGTGCACAACACGAGAGGGTTCCCCTTCTCCGAACAGTACGGGTATAGAGAGCATGTAGATTGTCACCTAAGAGAGTAGGCACTGGGTTACGGGACATGAAAATCTTGACTGCGTTCACATCGACAAAAGAATCTGAATTAGGGAACAGAACCAAGCCATAGATGAGGAGAGCCAGGATGTCTTCAAAAGCTTGAAAGTCCAAGTTGTCCCAGAACTGTTGAGCTTGATCGATCAAGAACTTAGCCAAGAAACCTTTAACCCCACTCCAAATCTCCCAGTTAGACACTACATCAACCTTTGTCAGATGTAGGGCTGAAGAAATATCCTCTGGCCTAGGAGCTATCTCCAAACATGTAAAGGGTGTCTGCTCTAGAATAGATATGCCAAGTAAATCAGAAAACTCCTCCAAAGTAGGGACTAACTGATAGTCCGAGAAGGTGAAACAGTGATGCAACGGGTCAAAGAACTAGAACAGGACACTCATCATTTGTTCATCCAACTTGGAAGTGACCAGGCTAAGGAGATGACCATGTCTTCTGACAAAGGAGGAAGTATCAGGAATCTTTGAAACCAACTCTCTAAGCTGAGCATGGATTTGCACGAAGCTGATTCGAATGGTATTTCTGCACATAGAGGCCATGATCTGCCAAACAGAACAAAGATGAATCCCCTCGGTCTTTGAAATGGTTAGTCTAATGCAATATGCATGCAATGTCATGATGCATGATGTCATGATAAAAACACACCACAGGTATCACAGATAGAAAACATGGTAAGGGCAAACAAGTCACACAATAGCCCTTAAATTTCAGGCTGATATGGAGTTTAGGTATTACCCTCTTTCAGTTTAGTTGGTTGAACCTGTCCTAGTAATAGTAACCGGGTTCTAGAGGTTCTCAATATCACTAACCATCCTCCATCGGTCATAATTCCAGTTTAGAAATCTTTTCTTGTGGCCAGAATCATCGCGAGAGTATGGTCTCAATGAGTGTAGCATACTGCTACTTTCTATGGCCAAGTTGGTCAATTATAGGTTCTAAGGTCAGTTGATGCTTAATGACCCATTAGTAGCCCCATACTCTCCTTGTTCCTCCACAAGGGATATCGGTAGCAACTAATGTGTTACACCAACGTAGCTACTGCTTCAACCGTATCGGTCTACGCTGTACAGTTCCCTCAGTCTATTGCTACTTACCTAAAAGGTGTCCCCCAGATCCGGGTTAGGATCTATAGTAACTCTGATACAAAGTCCACAAAATAAAGCAATCTGATCAAGCAATTGAAAATAATATGATGAACTAATCCTAAGGTACACCCCACTTATTTATTCCCCAGCAGAGTCGCCAGTTCTGTGATACGGTGGCCAGAACCGGGATGTGGTTTCCCTATTTTTTAAGGAATTTGCTGGTTTGCGTTTTGCGTTTGTTTTTCGCAAAATGTCGCGGTAAGCAAGAGTCGCCACCGACTTTTATTTTATCCAACAAGGAAAGGAAAAAAGCACAGAAAAATTCCTTTTTTGAGATATTTCTGAGTACGGGGGGTAGATTATAGAAAGGGAAGGTATTAGCACCCTTTCTATCCATAGTTATCTACGGGCTCTTAGGTACTTGCTCATCATTTTCAAAATTGTTTTCTTTGTGTTTGTATGCTTTGAAAAGTTTTTGTTTTGACTTCGATTTAACTCTTGCTTCTGTCATCAAGAGTGTAATGAATTATTTTTGAAAACTTTGTTTGTAAAGGAGTGTAAGTGTGAAAAATTTGTTTTGATTGAGCAAGTACTTAAGAGCTAATCTACCTACTCAAAAAAGAATCATTCTATGTTCGTTTCCTTTAGACAGCGTTATCCCACTATTAGTGAGTAGGTAGCACCATCGTTGGAGTTTTGAGGGTCAATTTGAAAGGGACGTACGATCACTAAAGCAACGTTAGGACGTCTTAGTAGTAACCCTAATGTCTTAGATCAATGATTCGAGGCAACAATTCCGAGGCAACCATTCTGAGGCAACTTTTCCGAATCGGGACTTTGATCTTTGTTTAGACAAAAGGACGACCACTAAAGCATCCTATACTCAATGACCGTTTACCGAAGGCAACCAAGTGGGAGTGTACCCTAGGAGTGCGCATGTGCGAATGATTCAATTTCAGTTTATTTATCTTTGCACATTTAGGGTGATCTAACTGTTTTAAAATTAATCATACATTCTTGTCGTTCACCCCTATATCATACATCTAACAGTTAATAATTTGTGGAAATTAAACTACGCTATTACAAGGCTTCGGGTATTTACATAGCCAAAAACAAACCCTTTGAAAAATAAAGCGGTAAATAAAAATAAACGTCCAAATTAACTATTACAAACTGTAGGCGGTTACATCAATATGATAAAAAAATAATAATAAAGCGCGCGAGGAAAATTAGATCGACGAGAAATTAGGGTTTTGACCCTTCTAACCTAATTAAAAGAAGAAATGTTTTTTTTTGTTATTTTTAATAAAAGAAATAAGTTTTCTAAATCAAACATGCAATTAATTAGTTAATTAAATTAATTAATAAAAAATAATTACATGACCTATTTTTTATGTTTTTGATTATTTTAGGAAAAATAAAAAATAAAATAATTAAATTAGAAATAAAACCTATTTGTTCTAGTTAATTTTAATGATTTGTAAAAAGAATCAAAAATTGTCTAAAATTAATAATCTAATTAAATTAATTAAGTTTTTAATAAAAATAAAATCTAGACCTAGTTTATGAAAAGTATATTTTTTGATAAAAATGAAATAATTATTTGGTTAGTAAGTAAATAGATAAAATAATTAAATAAAACATAAAAAGGAAAAGGAATAGGAAATGGGCCTGAAAATAGCAACTTGGGGAGGTGTGAATATCAGATTTTAGGCCCAAGAGATGGTGACCCACGCTGACTTTTTTGCATCTAATGCAATGCTTTGACTAGGCCTCATGGTGGTCTCTCACATACTGGCCTTCAGATCTAGTTTCCAGGAAATCCAATGGCTGGATGATGAGGATGCATGGTGGTCTTCTGGCTTGTGCGCGCTTGTAATTTCCTGAAAGAAAATAATATTGAGAAAAGTGGGGGACCTGGGATTAGAACCCAAGTTCTGAAGACAATCTCCAACGTTTGGTAACCAGCTAAGCCAACTATTCTTTTTGTACATGTAATGAATAATAATAATAATAATATATAAAAACAAGAATTAGTTGAAAATAATAAGAAAACGCGCACCAGGTTTAAATGTTCCAATAGGGATGTGACACGCAATCGTCTCCTTCCTCTCTCTGTGGCTAAAAGGTTTGAAAACCTTTACCTACGGACAACGTCCGTCGCTACAGCCCTGCAATTTCTCAAAATCACATACACGTGATATAAATGACCACCAAGGCCATGAATGGACTCGTCTGGTTTTGTTGAGCACAGTGGTGGCCCTTTCGTGGCCCAATTTTGCTTGCATGCAGAAATCCCAAATCAAGCTTGTAAACCCTAATAATGGTGAAACTCCATACAAGCCATGAAAATGCAATTAAATCATACAGAAAGTTTGCATATGTCTTAAGGATCAAGAATATATCATTAGTTCATGCTATCAATGCCTAAATCATGGAATTCAAATTCAAGAAATGTATGGTATCGTGATGGACTTACAACGCGATACAGGGCCTGGAAACGCTTGCTTTGAATTGCTTTAGCTTGCTGAGGATCCCAGGAAGCAAATGGAATCGTCAAGAAGTCTTGAATTGTCCTGGAATAATGAAATCGTGTTTTCACTTTTTCTTGTTTATTTCAATTCTGTTCTCCTTGTTGCACCTGCCTCTAACCTCTCTTTTTGGTCTGCCTTGCTTCTATATGTATTAAGGAGTGAATTAGGTTTGAATACTTGGCCTCAATCTTCCTCCATCAATGTCCTTGATCTTGATTTGATTCACCTTTAAATCTTTCCAAAAATGGCCTAAATTCAATCTTTTTGTCCATCCTAATGCCTTGCACGAGTTTGATTTGATGCTAGCTGTAATTGAAACCTGAAACAAGCACAAGATCTTTTGTTTTCAATATTTTGGATTTTATATGATTTGTTTTGATTTAAATTGAATTAATTCAAATAAAAATCAAAATAAATAATAAAAACATGATAAGGACAAGTGGCAAGGGCTAGAGCTCGTGGAATATATTGCCAACTCAAAACAAGTGTAAAAGATTGGGCCCATTTGGCAAAATTTGAAGTTTTGGGCATAGTTGACTTTTGGCAATTTTGCAAAAAATGTCAACTTCACCAATGCATAACTTCCTCAATTTTGCCCCTTTGGAAGTGTTCTTTGACTTTTTAGAAATCTTGAGATATCCTCTAACCAACCCTTTTGGTCTCATCTCTATTTGGTATTCCATGTTCATGTATGAAGCTTTGACGTAAAAGGTGTTTTTGTTGACTTTTCAAAATGACCTATAATGTCCAAATTCATAACTTCTTGTGAGTGCATATTTTGAACTTGGGAGATGAATATGGATTGTAGGAAATCTCATCCTCTTCAAACTTAGCTTTGGATGGGTCATTTCTCATAAAGTATGAGAAAGTTATGCTTGGTCAAAGTTGAGTTGACTTTTCCTACAAAACCCTAATTTAGCAACTTTTGAGTCTTGATGAATTATGAGAAATCCTTGATGAATCATGATCAACCCTTGATCAAATGATGAAATATACTTCAAAATGAGGATTTTGACCAAAAATCTTGAGGTTTGACTGTATGTGGGCCACAGTTGACTTTTGCCCTAGCATAGTCGATTTTCAGGCCTTTGAGCAATTGACTGAGCAAACTTTCTCTGTAAGGCTTGAAACTTGACATGGATGATCTTGAGAACATATTAGGACAATGTTGAGCATTTGGGGTCCCTTGGACTCAAGTATCTTGATGCAACATGAAACCCTAATTTGAGGTAGACTGCCTTAAGAGAGAGCTTGTCTGGCCAACCCTTGGACTACCTTGAGCAACTTGAGGATCTTTCTTGAAATGTTTTGAGAAATATGGGAGGGCAAATTTTGGGGTACAACACATACTGTATGAGATTATGGTATTATTTTCGTCATCCCCTCTCTAAAGGCTTGCAACTTTTAATGAGAGTTTAATATCACTAAAATAAAAGGGAATAAAAGCACAGTTTAAATATAGTGAAAATGAATGGAATAATTCAAGATAAACATATGCAATACATTAATGAAAGTAACTAAAGTATGACATAAAGATAAGTGTTTAAACAAACAAAGAAATTACAATTGAAAATTCAAAATGAACTAGACGCTCAATGACTTGGCATGGGAGCAGTGATCACGTTGGGAGTCTCAGGAGGGCCGAATACAATCTCCTTGGCATCAATCATATTTTGAATCTTGTATTTCAGCGCTCAACAATCGTTAGTATCATGCCCAGGACTGTCGGAATGATAGGCACAACTTGCATCATGATTGTAGTTAGGAGAAGAAGTTTTGGGGTTTGGATGAGGTCATATCAATGTAATCAGATTCATCCTTAACATGTGTTGTAATGCTTGATACAGTGGCATGTTGATCTCGGAAAATTGTCTTCCTTTCTTACGCTGACCACCTTGTCGTGGTTGGCGAGGTTTTTGTTGGACTCTTGGTATAGTAGCCATTTTGAAGGGTGTTCTCTCGACCAAACCAACTTCTTGTCTCCTCGGAGGCTGATTAATGACTTAACCCCAAATTCCAGTTGTTTGTCCCATATGGTTGCATTCGTCTTGATGAAGCTTATTGATGAGGACTCTCAGCTCTTCTTGTCCCCGAGCTAAGTTTTGGATAAGAGCCATCTGACCCACCATCTATCCCATCATCTGGATTTTCATGGTTGCCATTTCAGTTTGTAATTGTTCCAACTGGTCATCCCTGTTGTCCTCAAGATTCTTCTTGGTCATGCTCTCAATTAGAGTTCTTCTACTTCTTCTTGCCCCTTGGATAGGTTCAGGAGAATTCTTGAAGTTGAGCATTTTGGGTCTGAAGATCTATGACAGTTTATTCTAGAGCCATCACTACTGAAATAAACAGTAATCAAATGAGAAACATGTGTGGGGAAAACCTGTCATGATATGATGCATGGTATCTGGATGCAATGTCGGAAGTTGAACTTTGATTACAGCTTTGATTGAATAACTTTATATTGTTGGAATGTCCTACTATAAGAATCGAGCTCACCATGTCGAGTGGGTCATAGCCCTTGACTCAAGTTATTGTGCTTTGGTTTTTAACGGTGTTTGGTTAGAGGAAAATAAATCCTCTTGCACCTTGATAGACGTCTGGTTTAATATAACCCTGCATCAAAAACCCTTGAGATCCTTGAAATTGTTATTGAACATGCTATGGTATGATATCATGATGTTATGTACAAATATATACACAAACAAAGCAAACAAATCCTTAGGTTTAGGCTTGCATGGAGTCATAGGTAAATACCTTCTTGAAGCTTAATTGGTTCAACTTATCCTAGAAAGTAATCGGGTTCTAGGGAATCTCAATATCACTGATCTTTCTTCATCGGGCATTGTTTTAGCACAAGCCTCTCTATTGGCGATCGAAATATCTTGAAAGTCCGGTCTCAATGAGTGTAGCATCGAGTATCAACCGAATTCGGACTGCACCAAAGCCAGATATCTCACTACTTCCTAATGGCCAAGTTGTTCACTTAAAGGTATTAAGGTCAGTTAGTGCTTCATGAAACCACACAACGGCCCCATATTCTCCATGACTAAGTTCAAGGGCTACCGGTACCAACAAATGTGTCACACTAACGTAGCCATCTCTTCAACCATGTCGGTATACCCTGCATAGTCCCCACGATTTATTGCCACTTACCTAATAATGTTCCCCGGTCCGGGTGGAGGATCAATAAAAACCCAAACAAGGACCCATAAATGTAAAGCAATCAAGTCAAACAATGAAAAATAAATAAATGTGATCTAGCTCTAAGGTAACCCCACTTTTAAGTTCTCCCCAGCAGAGTCTCCAGTTCTGTAATACGGTGGAAGAACTGACTTGGGTGTTTTACATTTGATCACAATTGTTGCGGATAGCAAGAGTCGCCACCGACTTTTCTTTTATCCAATAAAGAAAAGGGTGAAAGGAACAAGAAAAACCTTTGAGATATTTTCTTGAGTTCGGGGGGTAGGTTATGAAAAGGGAAGGTGTTAGCACCCTTTTCATCCGTACTTATCTAAGGGCTCTTAGTTTCTTGCTAGATCATTTGAAAATGTTTTGTTTGAAAATGTGTTTTGTGATGGGTTTTGAAAATATTTTGAAAACGCCTTTGTTGCAGCAAACTTTGTAATGATTCTCGTCTCTATAAGAATTTATACTAAGTGTTAGTTTTTAAAATAGTTCAAAGAGATGTTTGTTTTTGAAGATGTTTTTAAAAGTGTAAGTTTGGAAATGGTTTTAGTTTTATGAGCAAGAAACTACGAGCTTCCTACCAACTCAAAAGGTCTTTTTCCTTTTCCTCCTTCTTTAGATGTTGCTATCTTACCATTTATTGGTAAGAAGCCCCATCATTGGATGTGAAGGGACGGGCGTGGGTCATCGTATAGTCATAGAAGGCAACTTATGAGACGTTTTAGCAATTTTCATAAGGGACTAGATCGTTTAATGGAGGCAACATCGAGGGACATCGTGGGACTACGATATTTTTTATCGAGGGTCTTTTTTAAAATGCATATATTCGACGGACATGACTATTTTCCGAGGCGACAAGCGAGGTTACCCTAGAGGTGCACGTGTGTGAATACTATATTTGATTGCATGCATTTTTGTATTTGAAATTAGGGTTTTCTAACGGTTAATTCTTTATCTTGCCATACACACCCTAATTAGTAACAGTTTATATTAAAGCAGTAAATTGCGGAAATTAAAATCCTAAGTTATTACATCATTAGGGGATGGGGATACAAATGTATAAATGGGGATTTCAAGAAATTAAACCTAATTATCTATTACAACCATATTGAATAAATGTACAAGAAATTACATGAATATAATGTATAAGGAATATAAAAAGAAATGGATTTTGCTTTGGATTTTTTGTTAGGAAAATTGTTTTGACCTAATTAATCTAAAGGGATATGATTAATAAAAATAGGAAAATTAATCCTAAGATAAAAGGAAATCAAATTAATCAAGAAATCATTTTTAGGTTTTTTTATGGAAGGCTTTGGTTAATTAAAATAAATATTAAAATATTAAAAAAAAGCGCAAAAGAGAGAAAAAAACGAATCTTTCGACATCATGTGTCGAAGCATGTTTTAAAGCATGCTTATATGCATCGAATGTATCCTTATTTTGACCATATAATTACAAATCAAAGCATAATGTGCTGTGTCGAATCACACACCCTTTTTCCTTTCTGTTTGGGCCTGTAAAGCAATATGTGTCGAAGCCTAAGGCTTTGTGTCGAACCATGTTATAATTTCTCACTCTAACATTGTTTAATGGTCTGTACAGGTTAGTTCTTAACATATAATTGACAAGAAAGGAAGACAAACGAAATGTTAGCTTCTAAGCTAATGGTTATTACATATTATCTTCGAAGATGAATCATTAATGATGCTTGAAATGAATGGTTTAAGATCAAGAAGACTTACCTTGAAGCTGGAATTTGTGTTTCGAACTTGAGTTGTTGCCTTGAATATTCTTGGGTTGGAAAGAAAAGAAACAGAGGTGTTGTGTTTTTTGGTTCTGGGTTCGAAAGAAAAGAACAGAGGTGTTGTGTTTTTTTTTGTTTTGGGTTTAAGAGTGTTTAAAGGCTTCAACCTTCGTGTTCTCTCTTCTCTCTTTTTTTCTTCTTCTCCTTTTTCCCTGCCAAAATCCCCCATTTTGTGTGTTGTGAAGCAACTTATTTATATAAGATTCTTGCTGGGGTTTGGGAGGGGGGGGGGAACAAATAAAATTTGAATTGTTTGGGTATGTTCTTCCATTGCTTTTTTATGCATGTCTTATGTGCTAATTCTGTGTAAATGTGGGGTTGAGATAATGCAGGTTGAACTAGATTAGGAGCAGCATAGCAGGACTGTTTTGCAGCAGTTTTGGAGTGTTGCGGCAGCTTGGTGCAGGGTTGTTTCATAGAAGTACAACAGACTGTTTTTTGACATTGTTTTCGGCTGTTATATGGACAGTACAGCAAGTTTGGGTTTGGCAGTATATAGGACTTTGTTCAGCAAGCATCTTGAATCTCTTAAAGATGTTGAATACTTTGTCCTTTCATTTTGATCACATAGATCCACAACCTTCGACCAAACTCATCAACAGACAAAACAAAATTTGTTTCCACCAATTGTGTGTTCTTCGAATGGACCACTTACAACCTTCGACCAAACTCATCAACAGACAAAACAATATTTGTTTTTATCAATTGTGTGTTCTTCGAATGGACCACTTACAACCTTCAACCAAACTCATCAACAGACAAAACAATATTTTTTTTCACTAATTGTATGTTCTTTGAATGAACCACTTACAACCTTCGACCAAACTCATCAACAGACAAAACAATATTTGTTTCCACCAATTGTGTGTTCTTCGAATGGACCACTTACAACCTTCGACCAGACTCATCAACAAACAAAACAATATTTGTTTCCACCAATTGTGTGTTCTTCGAATGGACCACATTCATCTGAATGTACCACTTTGAGTATGCAAGATGATCTCATTATCATAGTCAAAACTAAAGAATTTCTGGATTGCTTTCCTACCAGTAACCATCAGTTGATTAAGTGGTCGAAAGTTCAAATGTCCAAATCTTAAATTGTAATTCATAGTGTAGAAACTATGTGTGTCGAAGGGTTTAGAGGTGGATCTAAGCAAGTTTCTCGAAGGAAGCCATTGCCCAGTCGAAGCTTGTGGATTGAAGCAAGCATGAAGATAGACTTGTAATTCATAGTGTCGAAACTATGTGTGTCAAAGGGTTTAGTATATGGATTGAAGCAGGTTTAGAGGTGGATCGAGGCTAGTTGCTCGAATGAAACCATTTCCCAATCGAAGCTTGTTGATTGAAGTAAGCTTGCTCTTCTTAGATTTGTCAAAATGTTCCCACCACTCCTTTTCGACCAGTCATGTTGTTCGAATAGCCTGAACCAGATTTTAAATTTGAACTGTCATCTGGAGCTGCACACCTTTCAATATGCTTTTCCCTTTCGACAGTTTCCTCTTCCTCCTTTCGAGGATTCGGAAGTTTCGTCTTTGACCTGATGCTTGAGAGCCCAATATAATCCATGGAAACTATATGAGGGCATTAAAATTCCAATTGTACTTGTCCAAACCCAAACCTTAATTTGAGCCTAGTGTAGAGGAAGTATCTTGAGCTAATCAAACCTTATGCAATTTTGAGCAATGGAGATTTTTATGATAAAATCTTTGAGAAAAGAGAGGGAAAATTTTGGGGTACAATAGAGAGTTCTACAAATTTTAGGAGGAAGTATGGGTCCATCATTTCTCCTATGAAGCTCAGGATAAAGGAGAGCATTCTCTCGACTTTGGTCTATTTTTATGATTTGATGTATTGATGCTTTACTTTCCTTGATTATAAGTTGATGCCTACATTAGAGGAGTATTCTTATCTGTTGGGTTTACCTATTACCGATCATGTTCCTTTTACTGGTTTGGAGGGGGGGCCAAAATCCCATGAGAGTGTTGTTTGATCCATTTGGGGAAGTCTGAGGTTGAACCACACATGACTACCAAAGGAGGGATTAGAGGATTACTAGCTCAGTTCTTATTGGAGAAAAATCACTATTTTTCCATAATGAAGAGTACGGTTGCTTTTGAAGCCATCTTTGCACTACTTGCTTATGGGTTGTTCTTATTTCCCAAAGTCGACAAATTTGTGGATATCAATGACATCAGGATCTTTATGATTAGGAAACCAGTCCCTACATTATTGGGTGATGCTTATTACTCTATTCATCTTTGGGATTCTTATAATTGAGGGATGATCATTTGCTTCACATCTTTGTTTTATCAGTGGTTTATTTCTCACTTACCTCGATCTGATGCTTTCTGGGATGTCAAGATATTGTTTCAGTGGTTTATTTCTCACTTACTCATTCAGATATTGTTTGGTATCATCAGGCTTACCATGATGCAGAGATTATTGACAGTTGTGGTAGTTTTCCTAATGTACCTCTTCTTGGTACAGAGGGAGGAATTAACTACAACTCTATTCTTACACGACAAAGCTTGGATACCCGATGAGGGATAAGCCAAATAGTATTGATTTGAGTGGTTTCTTTCTTAAAGAGGAAGAGGTTCATAAGGAAGTTAAAGAGGAGATTGTGAAGGCTTGGCGTCATATTCAAAAGAAAGGTAGGAAGGACCTGGGACCAAGAGGGGCTGTTTCTTTGGAGCCTTATATGCAGTGGGTACAAGCAATAGCCATCCAATTGAAGATGTCATATTCTCGGGACACACCCATTCCTGACATATTTGTGAAAACCACTCCTCCCTTGTTAGACGGTATGGAAGAACTTCAGCTTGCCTTAGTCAGGATGCAGCGGGAAAAGGAAGCTTAGAAGAATAAGTGTCAGACTCTAGAGGTGTCCTACCGAGCAGACCTAAAGGAGAAAGACAATTTGATCGAGATTCTTGAGAGTCGTGCTATAGAGACGATGGGGAGGAAAGAGAATTTATTTTCCTCTAAGCCTCAATCAGACCTTAGTTGCTCACTTCCCAACTCTAATGATTGGAAAGAGGTCGCCAATAGGTACGCAGAAGAGAACCAGAGGTTGAAGGCTCAGATTGTAAGACTCACAGAGAAGCGTCAGCGTGTAGAGTGATCTCCTTCAGATTTTCTTTCTTAGGGTTTTTAGACTTTATCTTCATCTTGTACTTATGATTATTGAAATTTGTACTAAAAAGTGTAATCCATTTTGAGGTTATTATAATGAGATTTTCAGTATTTCAAATGTGTTAATACTTTGGTATTTGCAAAATTATATTTAAACCTTTGAGGTCCTTGAAATATTAATAATCAAATAAATCATATGCATTGCATGTCATGCATCATATTGTACATACTTCTTGCATTTTTTGAGTATAACCAAGTGTCTTACTGAGCTTCTTTACTTCGTTCAGCAAGTTGTCTCATCAGTACAATACTCGAGTTAATTTTAGAAGAAAGATAGACAATCTAGAACAAGAGAATCGCGAGTTGCACGAAGAAGTTTCTGCTCTGAAGGTCGGTATGGCCAATCTCACTACTCTAATGTAATCTTTGGTGGATGCTCAGAATCATTCACCACTTGCTCAGCCTCAACAGACAATAGTTACTACCGAAGCTCCAACTATTCCTGTTTCTGTTACTCCAACTGTTGTTGTTCTGAATTGTTTGCCTAGAGGTTATCCTTGGGGAATGCTAAAGAACTTTATACCCGAAGGTTATAATTATGATGCTCAAGATGTTCCACTTCCTCTGGCTGCTGCTGCTTCTACACCTCATGTGGTGCATATTACTCATGCTGCTAGAAATGAGAATCACTATGCGGCACCTCCCTCGGTGAATGTGGTACCATTTTCTAATTATGAAGTGTATCACCCTATTCCTCCACCAAGTGAAAGCTTGGGTGTCTATGATCGAATGGATGATTTTCAGGATCAGTTTGATAGGATGCAGAAAGAGTTGAAGGCCCTCCAAGGAAAAGGACTGTTTGGGCAGAATTTGAATGATATGTGTTTGGTTCCAAATGTGAAAATACCTACAAAGTTCAAATTACCAGAGTTCGAAAAGTACTAGATCTTTTCCCGATGAATGGTAGCCTTGTCATTATGGAAGGTAGTTCGTCTTCGAGATTCTATTGCTCTAAAGGAATTCATTTGTTTCCAGTTGTAAGTACTAACGACTTACCCTAATATTAATTTTCACCGGTATCATCTCACCGCTTTGTTGTACCCAAAAATTTTCCCTCTTATTTTACTCAACATATGTTCATGGAGATCCTCAACTTGCTCAAGGATGCCCAAGAGTTGACCAAACAAACTCTCTCCTAAAGCAATGAACCTCCAACTAGGGTTTACATTTTCACAAAGAAGGGTGAGCTCCAAAGGACTCATATGCTCCCCATAGTCCTAAAATGTCTTCAAGACCCTCCATGTCAAATTTCAAGCTTGGCACAAGAAGTTTGCTCAGTCAACTGCTCAGATGCTTAAGAATTGACTGTATTAGGTCAAAAGTCAATTGTGTCCCACATACAGTCAAACTTCAAGATTTTTGGTCAAAATAAACATTTTGAATTGATATTCATCATTTGATCAAGGGTTGATCATTATTCCTCAAGTAATGCTCCTAATTCATCAAAACATAAAAGTTGCTAAATTAGGGTTTCTTAGGAAAAGTCAACCAAACTTTGACCAAGCATAATTTTCTCATACTTTATCAGAAATTTCTCATCCAAGGCTCATTTTGAATGGAATTCAATTTCCTACAATCCATCTTCATTCCTCAAGTTAAAAAAATGCACCCATAAAATGATATGAATTTCTACATTATAGGTCCTCTTGAAAAGTCAACAAAAACACCTTTTGGGTCAAAGCTTCTTACATGAACATGGAAGACCCAATTGAAATGAGACCAAAAGGGTTGTTTAGAAGACATCCTAAGATTTCTAAAAAGTCAAAGAACATCCGTCTAGGGTTAAAATTGGAAGAGTTATGCATTGTCAAAGTTGACCATTTTTGGAAATTTGCCAAATTTCAAATGTGCTCAAACATTTATTTTTTGCCAAAAGGGCAAAGCATTTTAGGATTGTATCTTGTTAAGGACATGGTCCACGACCCAAATCAACAGCCATATCTTATTTTCTCTATTTATTTATTTTATTATGATTTTTATTTATTAAAAATCACATTAAATCAAATAAATAACAAAAAATATCAAAGATTGTTTTGATGATCTGATTTTGATGGAAATCAAATCTAATTATGATGGACAAATTAGATAAAAATGAATCAAGGTATTTTGAGGAAAAAATAGAATTATTTGCATGGTTATGGAAAGATATCATATGGCAAGAAAATATCATTCAATCTCAATAATTCCAAAGGATTCAGGTCGTTTTTGTTATCCTAATGCATCATACTACATATAATGAACAAAAACAAGGCAAGAGAACAAGGGTTGCAGCCGTGAGAAGAGAGAAAGAAAACTAAAAAATTGGACAAAAAGTGTTGAATCATTTTCTCATATATAGGGTGATTCAGGCCATTCCAAATCTTCCAATCGCTTCCTGGACATCTCTTGGAGCTAACACAATTCATTGCAAGCATTCCTAAGCCCAGAATTGTCCCCTAAGCTTCATACGGTTTGCATCTTTTCTCAAAATTGATTACGATAATCCTTGCATCTTAGGCATGTTTGAATGATATATTTGTGATTGTTAACATATTTGCAACATGTTGGGATAATTTAATTGAAGTTTTGATGCGTATACTGATGGTTGCCATGGTTAGGGTTTAAGAAGCCATTTTGGGGCTTCTCTGTACAGGTGAAATTATGCCAAGAAACTAATGCCATGTGTTGTACCCCAAAATTTTCCATCCCATATTTCTCAACACATGGCAAGAGAGGCCCCCAAATTGCTCAAGGAAGGTCAAGAGTTGACCAGAGAAACTCTCTCCTAAGGTAGTATACCTCAAATTAGGGTTTCTATTTTCATCAAGATGTGTGAACCACAAAGGACTCAAATGCTCACCGTTATCCTAATATTTTCTCAAGATCATCCATTTCAAGTTTCAAGCCTTGCAGAAGAAGTTTGCTCAGTCAATTGCTCAAATGCCTGAAAATCAATTGTACTAGGTCAAAAGTCAAATGTGGCCCACATACAGTCAAAATTCAAGATTTTTGGTCAACATCCTCATTTTGAAGTATTATTCATCATTTGATCAAGGTTTGATCATGATTCCTCAAGGATTGCTCACAATTCATCAAAACCCAAAAGTTGCTAAATTAGGGTTTTGTAGGAAAAGTCAACTCAACTTTGACCAAGTATAACTTTCTCATACTTTATCAGAAATGACCCATCCAAATCTCATTTTGAATAGGATTTAATTCCCTACAATTCATCTTTATCTCCCAAGTTCAGAATATGCACTCACAAAAAGATATGAATTTTGACATTATAGGTCCTTTTGAAAAGTCAACAAAAACACCTTTTGGGTCAAAGCTTCATACATGAACATTGAAGACTCAATTGAGATGAGACCAAAAGGGTTGATTAGAGGACATCCTAAGCTTTATAAAAATTCAAATAAAACCTCTCTAGGGTCAAAATTGAGAGAGTTATGCATTGGCCAAGTTGACCATTTTTGCAAAATTGCCAAAAGTCAAATGTGCTCAAATTTGCATTTTTTTTTTCTAAATGTGCCCAACTTTTTATGCTTGCACTTCAATTATAATGTGGTCCGCGACTCAAATACTTATCCACACGTTATTTTCTTCATTTTTCAATTTATTTTGATTTTTCATTAATTGAAAAGTGAATTAAATCAAATAAATAATGAAAATTATCAAAGATATGATTTGATTTGTTTTTTTTACAGATTAGCAATCACGATATGCTGAGCTTGCATGGTCAAATCGAATAAAGGGTAATTGGTACAAAAAGAGCATGATTGGCATGAAAATAGAAAGATATCATACAAATTGAAAATCAAATCAAATCTCATCAAAGCTTTAAGATTCAATCTACTTTGCAACCCTAATTCATTGAGGGATATATAATGAACAAGAACAAAGAAACAAATATGGGTAGAGGTCGTGCATAGCCAGGAAGAAAACTGAAAAATTCAAGAAGAAGTGGGAATCGGTTTTCAATCTACAAGGCGTTTCAGAGCATTTCAAGATCACCAATCCCTTCCTAGACATCCCAGGAAGCTATTCCAATCATTCCCAGGGCCTGAAGCACTTAGAAACTCGTTCTACAACTCACACGGTTTGGTATATTTTTCAAATTTGATTATTGCAATTTACGCATCATTGGCACTTTTAATTTATATATTCTTGTTCATTATTGTGTTTGCAATCTATTGGTACCACTTAATTGCATTTGCAGTGCAGGAATCACGATATGCCATTGTTAGGGTTCCTTTGCTCGTTTTAGGGGCTTTCAGTATAGGCAAAATTAGGCCTAGATTTTGGTATCATGATGCTCGTGAGGATGAGACGAGTTGATTGGTACCCTTACCTTTCATTTATATTGCTTGTATAGGATATTTGAATGTCACAGGTTTGTAGTTACAGCAAGATGTCCGTAGGTAAAATTCTTATTGCCTAAAACGACAGTCTGGGGAAGAAGATGAGGCGTGGCGATCATTGGTTGGTTGGTTTGAATTTTTGCGCATTTTCTGAAAATAATGTTTGATTTACTTATATTATTTGGCTTCTATTATATGAACAAACAAACAACGCAGCACAGCTGGCAAGCAGGTACTGGAAGCGAGCATAAGGACCTGGGTTCGATCCCCAGGTCCCAACATTTGTTTCATGTTATTTTTCATCATGTGATCAGGTGCGCTGCTGGCCCATATGTCCACCATGCAACTTATTGATCTGGCCAGCATTGAAGGCCCACCATACACCTCAAAGTCAACATTGCATGGGAACCAGCGTAGTCAATACAGGCTTGGATTATTTGGGCCCAAAAATCAGCTTGACACCCACCTCTCGAGAAATGCTATCAGGCCCACTTCTTCTTTTTCTTATTTCTTTTTATTTTATTTAATTCATTAAATATTTTTCTTTAATTACTTTAATTCATAAAATTAATTACTATTTTTCATAAATATCATAAAGTCAAGAAATCATAAAAATTAGAATTAGATTTTTTTTATCAAATTTAATTTTGTTAATTTAATTTAGTTTAATTTAACTTAGGGAAATTTTAACTTGTTTTTATAAATAAAATCAAATAGAAGTTAGGTTAAATTCTTGATTTAATTCTTTTATTTTTCTCAAATAAATAAAACACAAAAATAGGTTTTTAGAATGAATTAACTTATTTTTAGGTTTTTAGAATGAATTAATTTATTTTTCTTAATTTAAAATTAATTAGAACTTAGGATTTTCTTTTTAATTCAATTATTTCATTATCTTCTTAAATAACAAAAATGACAAAGAAACTTTTTTAATCAATCGCAAGTAGGATTCGCCAAAGGGTCAAAACCCTAATCGCCCCGCATTTAATTCGTCGCGCGCTTCTTAATTAGTTAACTTAGGGTTTTTATTTACTGTTTAAATCCCCGGGTTTTTTGGCTATGTAATTAATCCCCCTCCCTGAAGCCTTCTAATAGCATAGATTTATTTTCTCACATTTTCAATTCCCGCAAATACTTAACTGTTTAGATGTATGCTAATAGGATTGTATGGAAAGAATGCATGATAAATTAATACGGTTAGAGAACCCTAATGTGCAAAGATAAATAACTGAAATAAATCACTCACACATATCACTCTTAGGGTATACTCTCACTTTGGTTGCCTTTGGTAAACGATCATTAAGCATAGGATGTCTTAGTGATTGCCCTGCTGTCTAAAAAAGATCAAATGTCCCATTCGAATGTTGCCTCAGAAATGTTGCCTCAGAAATGTTGCCTCGGGAATGTTGCCTCGAATATGATCTTAAGACTCTAGGGTTATTACTAAGTTGTCCTAATATTGCTTTAGTGATTGTACGTCCCTTTCGAATTGACCCTTACAATTCCAACGACGGCGCTACCTATTTCTCAATAGTAGGATAGCACTGTCTAAAGGAAACAAGAACAGAAACAATCTTTTTTCGAGTAAGTAGATGCTAGTAGGTACTTGCTCAAATCAAAAATTTTCACACTTACACATTTTCAAACAATTTTTCAAAACAACTTCGTCACACCTTTGAGGACCGATACAAGGGTTATCACGAAGTAAAACATTTTTCAAAACAAAGCACATAAACACAAGAAATTTAAAAATGAGCAAGTACCTAAGAGCCCATGGAAAACCATGGATAGAAAGGGTGCTAACACCTTCCCTTTCTATAATCTACCCCCCGTACTCAAAATCTTGAAAAAGGATTTTTCTGTACTTTTTTCCTTTCCGGTTGGAAGAAATAAAAGTCGATGGTGATTCTTGCTTACCGCGACATTTTGCGAACACAAAACGCAAAACGCAAACCAGTATTAAACAATCAGTTCTGCCACCGTACCACCAGAACTGGCAACTCTGCTGGGGAGTGTATAAGTCGGGTATACCTTAGGATCTAGGTCATCATATTTGCTTCTCTTGATTGCTTTGTTTGCTTTACTTTTAAGGGTTTTTTTTTGGGGTTACTATAGATCCTACACCCGGATCTGGGGAATACCTTTTAGGTAAGTAGAAATAGACTGTGAGGGAACTGTACGACGTAGATTGATACGGTTGAAGTAGTAGCTACATTGGTGTGGCACTTTGGTTGGTGCCAATATCCCTTGTGGAGAAACGAGGAGAATACGGGGCCGCCGCGTGGTGTCGTTAAGCATCAACTGACCTTAGAACCCTTAATTTCCCAACTTAACCATTAGAAAGTAGTGAGATAGCCGGCCTCGGTGTAGAGCTGAGAACTGGTTGATACTCGATGCTACACTCATTGAGATCATACTCTTGGAATATTTCGGCCGCAAGAAAAGATTGTGTGAGCTGAAACCAAGACCGATGGAGGATGGTCAGTGATATTGAGATCCTCTAGAACCCGGTTACTTTTCTAGGACAGGTTGAACCAACTTAACTTCAAGAGGGTATTACCTTTGACCTCATGCAAGCCTTAAACCTAAGGGCTTTGTGTGATTTGATTGTGTTTGCAATACTTGTGTTTGCTATACATGTGGTTTATCATGACATCATGCATCATAACATGGAATTCATGCTTCATTACACTAACCATTTCAAAGACCAAGGGAATTTGTCTTTGTTCTGTTTTGCAAATCATGGCTTCCGTGCATAGAAATGCTATCTGAATCAGCTTTGTGCAGATACCTGCCCAACTCAAAGAGCTAGCATTAAGAGTCTCTGAAACTTCTACTTTAATTAAGAGACACAGTCAACTTCTCAGCCTGGTTACTTTAAACCTTGATGAACAGATGATGAGCATACTTTTTCAGTTCTTTGATCCCAAGCATCACTGCTTCACTTTTATAGATTACCAGTTGGTACCCACCTTGGAATAATTCTCTCATCTATTGGGCATATCCATTCTTGAACAGGTACCCTTCACAGGCATGGAAGAAATTCCTAAGCCAGAAGTCATTGCCTCAACTTTGCATTTGAAACGGGCCGATATGGTATCCAATTGGGAAACTCGAAGCGGAGTCGAGGGTTTTCTAGCCAAATTTCTGATAGACCAGGCTCAGCTATTTTGGGATGATATGGAGTTTCAGGCTTTTGAGGATGTCTTGGCTCTTCTTATCTATGGTTTAGTTCTCTTCCCTAATCCGGACTTTTTCGTAGATGTGAATGCTATCAAGATTTTCCTTTCTCGCAACCCTGTGCCTACCTTGCTTGGAGATATTTTGCACGCTATCCATACTCGTACCATGAGGAGAAGAGGGACTCTTATGTGCTACATGTCGTTGCTGTCGAGGTGGTTTATTTCTCACCTCCCTAAGTTTGTACTAAAGAACGGAGAAGGTTTGGGTTGGTCTTACAGAATAATGTCACTCGCTCATACGGATATTCTTTGGTGTTCCCGAGCTATGGAAGACACTGCTGTTATTGACCGTTGTGGGGGGGTACCCTAATGTCCCATTACTTGGTATCAGAGGGGGTGTAACTTACAATCCTTGTCTAGCTTTGCGACAATTTGGTCGTGCTCAAAGGGATGGTCCCCATGAGTTACTTCTCGAGGATATTGTATTCGACTACGAGGATGATGTTAAAGGGCATCGCCGGAGGTTCATACGAGCTTGGGGCATGGTAAACAGATATGACCCCCAAGAGCTGGGACCAAAGAATTCCCTTCCTATGCAGCCTTACCTCTAATGGACCCGAGCTCGTTCCCAGAAGCTTATGATGCCTTATGCGGCTGTATTACTAGTGATTATGGAGCCCACTACTGAAGACGGTATTCCTTACACGGTTCTTTATCCTTACATGCCCACTGATCTTGGGGAGTTACAGAGGTCTTGGATTCAGCTGAAGAATGAGCAGGATACTTACCGGGAGAAGTTCCATGAGCAAGAGAGGAAGGTTTTAAAGCTCACCAAGCATCTCTAGGAAGAAAGAGTGCTCAATGATTATATCAGCACAAAGAGAAAGCGTACATAGGACTTTTTATTTTTCTTTTCTAGTTTTAGATTTGTTTTATTTACTTCTTTGTAACGCCTTAAAGGCATGTTGAACCTTTCAAATTTAAGCTAATAAAGTTTTGTTTGTTTTGGTTTGCAAATTTAAATCTCCCAAAGTCTTTAAAATCATTACATGCACATCCCATTATCATACACATCATCATAGGTACCACTACAGGTTTCTCATCTTCTTCGCTGTTTATTTCAGCAGAAATGTCATCCAATCAAGTCATCAAAGATCTTCAGGCACAGAACGCCCAGTTCCAACCGAAGTTCATCAGTCTGGCAAAGGGGCAAGAGGATCTGAAAGCCCTCATTCTAAAAGAGAAGAAGAAGAAGACTGGTATTCTGAATATGGGTAGAAGGTTCGGAGAAAGGTTAAAGCATCAAATTGATCTGAACTCTTCATCCAAGGAAGGAGAGAACCAAGAAAGGGAAAAGGACCCTAGTCCTGCGGTCTCTGACAGTTATACTGATTACAATGATGAGCAATATCCTCCTGTTGAGGATAGGTACAAGCAGGTAGAAGACCGTCTGAGCGCTATGGAAATTCAGAAAATACCTGGTTTAGAATTCGGAGAATTGGGGTTGGTATCAGGAGTGGTCATCCCTCATAAGTTCAAAGCTCTGGTTTTTGCCAAGTATGATGGGGTGTCCTGCCCAAAACTCCATCTTCGCTGTATGTCAAGAAGATTCAACCCCACACTGCTGATAGAAATTTGTGGGTGCATTTCTTTCAAGATAGTCTGTCAGGGACTTAGCTTGAATGGTTCTACCAGTTGGAGGGAGCCAGTGTCTGAAACTAGGAAGATCTTGTTGTTGCTTTCTACAAGCAGTATCAATATAATGCCGACCTTGCTCCCACTTGTACTCAACTCTAGAGTATGTCCATGGGTGCAGGTGAAGGTTTTAAATATTATGCTCAAAAATGGAGAGATTTGGCTGGGAGAGTTCAACCCCCGTTGTCTGATAGGAAGTTGATTGATATGTTTTTGGGGACGCTATCTAGTCCGTTTTTCAATCACTTAATCGGCAGCTCGTCGTCTGGTTTTACCGAGTTAATTTTAACTGGAGAAAGAGTAGACGCTGGAATTCAGAGTGGCAAAATACAGAAGGATGCCTCCTCGAGTTCAGCAAAGAAGCCTTTCGCTGGTAAGAAGGAAGCCAGTGCAGTCTATAGCTCGAGGGGCCAAAGCAGATCTGAACATCGTCAAATGGTAAATGCTGTAATGATACCAAGACCCGCAGTTGCTCCACAACGCAAAAATCAACAAAGGGTGGAAAGACCACAACGACAGTTTACCTGCATCAACATGACTTTGGCTGAAGTTCTGCCTCATCTGTTAAAATCCAACTTGGCAACCTTGAGAGAGGCTCCCAAGAATCCAAACACTACTTCTCCCAGATACAATCCCAACGTGCGGTGCACCTACCATTCTGAGAGTCCTGGCCACGATACAAATGATTGCTGGGCTCTGAGAAACAAAGTACAAGATTTACTTGAAGCCAAGGAGATAGAGTTCGATGCTCTAGAAAAGTCGAATGTTATAATGGCTCCCATTCCCAAACATGGTCGTGGATTAATGTTGTTGACACCGATTTATTTGTGACCTCTGTTGAAGAAATTTCTACTCCTCTTGTGACTATTAAGAAGAATTTGCTGTTGGCCAGTTTATTTCTGGGTTGTGGTGAAGGTTGCCACATGTGCTCGATTCTACCTTCTGGTTTCCATTTGTTGAACTTAGGTGTTCAGCGCCTGATGGATAATAAAGAGATTTTGTTCAAGAAGACTATGATCCCTGTTGTTCCCAACAAAGACATTTCCATTATAACCATTTCCGCCAATCCTCCCAAGGTTTCCTCGAGAAGACCTGTTAGGATTACACCTGTCCAAAGAATTGCTCCGCTGATAATCATTGTTCCTGGTCCTATCACGTACACCTCAGATAAGGCTGCCCCATGGCATTATGGTGCTGGTGTGTATTATCATGGCGTTAAGAAAGATCTGAGGAATGAAGAAGCTGATACTGATGTCAGTAATATTGTAGAGACTAGTAAGGTTACCCGAAGTGGAAGGATTTTCTCTCCTGAGATTTCTCCGCCAATCATCAAGCCTACCATTATTTCAACTGCTGCTCCAACCATCACTCCTAACATTTCTCATGTTCCTACTCCAGTTATCACCCCTGCTGCTGAGCCATCTGGGACTCGGGGCAAGGAAATTATAAGTGAGCCTGCCCAGACAGAGACACCTAAGAAAATCGTTGTGGGAGCCTCTAAATAAGAAATAGAGGAAATACTTAAAATCATTAAGAAGAGCAACTACAATGTGGTCGAGCAGTTGGGGCAGATCCCATCAAAGGTATCCATGTTTTCTCTGCTATTGTTTTCTGAAGCCCATGCGAAGGCTTTGATTGCATTCCTCAAAACTGCGCACGTGCCGCAGGAAACTTCAGCAGATCAGTTCAAAGATTGTGTGGCCAACCTAACTACTGACAATGGGCTAGGTTTTTCGGATGCGGATCTGACACCGAAAGGAAGAAATCATAATGATACTCTGCATGTTTCAATTGAGTGCAGGGGCACCACTATGGCTCATGTGTTGGTAGATACCGGGTCTTCACTAAATGTTCTACCGAAGAAAGCGTTGGATCGTTTGGATTGTGAGGATTTGATTCTAAAGCCTAGTAACATTGTGGTAAGGGCTTTTGACGGATCGAAGAGAATGGTGCACGGGGAGGTGGACATCCCTGTCAAAGTGGGTTCTCAGACTTTTGGGTCCACCTTCGACGTGATGGATATCATGTCGTCGTATTCTTGCTTGTTGGGTCGTCCTTGGATCCACGAGGTTGGGGTAGTTACTTCCATGCTCCATCAAATGTTGAAGTATCCAGTGAAGGGAAAGATTGTCACAGTGCGGGGTGAAGAAGAATATATGGTGAGTCACCTCTATTCCTTCCGCTACGTAGAGATGGACAGGGAATTCAGAGAAACTCCTTGTCAGAATTTCGAAGAGGTCCCTCAGATCTTGGCATCAACTGAAGTTATTGCCGACAAACCCCCGTTGAAGATGGCTTCTCTCAAGGACGCCAGGGCTATAGTCGAAGAAAATGGGTGTTCCAATTGGGGTCAGTTCCCTGATTTCACTCATAAAATTGACAAATTTGGTTTGAGCTTTACTACAAGGGCTCAAAGGGCTGTTAGGCGCGCTCGGGCTGGAAGACCTCCGCTACACATCAGCAATCGGGGAATTAATGCAATTGAAGACAGTGAAGAGGATTCAGACATCAACAACTGGATCTATCCTACAATCAACGGTGGACCAAATAACTGGACGGCGAAGGACTTCATACATGTTTCTTTTATTTCGCAGTAATTGACTCATTTGTTTTAAGATTTGTAATAAACAGTTTGAAACTTTATGGCCCGGTGCCTTGCCTGAGGCACCATGGCTTTGCTTGTGAGGGCCATTATTTGTCATTTCATATATCATTAATAAAGCATTGGACGTTTTTTGCATACAAATTTTGCGCTCCTTGTTTTTCTTTTCAGTTTCTCACTTTATCAAAATAGCTATTCTCTTACACACACTCACGTATGATAATGCAGATCCATGTCCACTATGGATCCCATTGATAATAGCTCTGACATTGCCAGTTATGACTTCAAAAATCCGATCAACCATTCCGAGGATGAAGGTGAGGATGATTGTGAGGTGCCAGGAGAACTTGCTAGACTGTTATAGCAGGAAGAAAGGGCCATACAACCGCATGAAGAGCTAGTTGAGTCAGTGAATTTGGGTACAGAAGAAGACATGAAAGAGGTTAAAATAGGTGCGAATCTGGAGCCCAGTGTCAAACAATGGTTAATACAGATGCTACACGACTATGTTGAGATCTTCTCCTGGTCCTATGAAGACATGCCTGGTTTGGACACTGATATTATGGTACATCGCCTGCTGACTAAAGAAGACTGCCCTTTGGTAAAGCAGAAGGTTCGCCGTATGCGCCCTGAAATGTCAGAGAAAATCAAGGCAGAGGTCATGAAACAGTTCGACACAGGATTCTTGGCTGTCAGTTCTTATCCGCAGTGGGTTGCCAACATATTTCCGGTACCTAAGAAGGACGGTAAGGTACGGATGTGTGTGGACTATAGAGATCTGAACAGGGCAAGCCCCAAGGATGACTTCCCACTTCCTCACATTGATGTTCTAGTCGACAACACCGTGCAACACAAGATATTTTCCTTCATGGATAGTTTTTCTGGCTACAACCAGATCAAGATGGCTCCTGAAGACATGGAGAAGACAACCTTCGTTACACAGTGGGGCACCTTCTGTTACAAAGTAATGCCTTTTGGGTTGAAGAATGCTGGGGTAACTTATCAGCGCGCCATGGTCGCTTTGTTCCATGATATGATTCACCACGAGATCGAGGTTTATATTGATGACAAGATAGATAGGTCCCAGACTGAGGAAGAGCACCTTGATCATCTCCAGAAACTGTTTGACAGGTTGAAGACGTAAAAGCTGAGGTTGAATCCGAACAACTGTACCTTCGGGGTAAGATCTGGTAAGCTTCTGGGTTTTATCGTCAGCGATAAAGGTATTCAGGTAGACACTACAAAGGTAAAATCCATATAAGAGATGTCGGCTCCCCGCACAGAGAAGGAAGTTAGAGGTTTCTTGGGACGTCTGAATTACATCGCCATGTTCATTTCACATCTGATTGCTACTTGTAAGCCAATCTTCAAGCTGCTGAAGAAAGATCAAGTGGTAAAGTGGAATGATGAATTCCAGGCCGCTTTCGAAAGAATCAAGGAATACCTTCAAGAACCACCAATTCTGATGCCTCTAGTTGAAGGAAGACCTTTGATATTATACTTGATAGTGCTAGACAGTTCAATGGGGTATGTGTTGGGGCAGCATGACGAGTCTAGTCGAAAAGAGCACGCTATTTACTACCTTAGCAAAAAGTTTACTGACTGTGAGACCCGATACTCATTGCTCGAGAAAACTTGCTGCACTTTGGCATGAGCTGCTCGCTGACTGAGACAGTATATGCTGACTCACACTACCTTGTTGATATCAAAAATGGATCCGATCAAGTATATTTTCGAGAAGCCCGCCTTATTCAGAATAATAGCAAGATGGAAGATGATCTTAAACGAGTACGAAATCCAATACATAACCCAAAAAGCAATCAAGGGGAGTGTATTGGCGGATCATTTGGCGCATCAGGCCGTGGATGACTACCAGTCCATGAATTTCGAGTTCCAGGATATGAACATCATGTTGGTAACCGACTGCGAAGAACCTGGACCGGATGAAGGACCTGAGGAGGGATCCCAATGGTCTATGTACTTTGATGGAGCCTCGAACGCATTGGGTAACGACATTGGTGCTATAATTATATCTCCCGAGGGTTGTCATACTCCGTTCACTGCCCGATTATGTTTTAACTGCACCAACAATATGGTGGAGTATGAAGCGTGTATCATGGGCCTTCGAGCTGCTATTGACTTGAGGATTAAGTTCTTGAGTGTATTCGAAGATTCCGCTCTGGTGATAAGTCAGATCAAAGGAGATTGGGATACGAAGCACCCGAATCTCATTCCTTACCGAGAGTATGTACTGACATTGCTCCCACACTTTGAGAAGATAACCTTTGAACATTTCCCACGAGAGGAGAACCAGTTGGCGGACGCGCTAGCTACTATGTCTTCCATGTTCAAAGTTAGGTGGGACAATGAAGCTCCCCAGATTACCATTGAGAGGTTGGATGAACCCGCACACTGCTGTGAGATTGACACCGAAGAAGTGGCAGACAAACCCTGGTTTCACGAGGTAAAGAGGTATCTTGAGGCTCAAGAAAACCCCGAGGGGGCATCTGTTAATGATAAGAAGTTTCTATGAAGGTTCACTGCGAAGTTCTTCATTAGCAATGGGATCCTCTATAAGCATAACCATGATTCAACCATACTGCAATGTATGGACAAGAGCGAGGCAGAAAGAATCATGGAAGAGTTACATGAAGGTACCTTCAGAACTCATTCTAGTGGACATACTATGGCGAAGAAAATCCTACGGGTAGGATATTATTGGTCCACTATGGAAGCCGATTGTTATCAGCACTCTCGAACCTGTCATAAGTGCCAAGTCTATGCTGATAAGGTGCATGTACCTCTGGTTCCCTTGAATGTTTTAACAGCTCCTTGGCTCTTTGCAATGTGGGGAATCGACATGATTGGAGAGATCAGACCTACTGCGTCTAATGGGCATCGCTTCATTCTGGTAGCTATTGATTATTTTACGAAGTGGGTTGAGGCAACTTCCTTTGCTACAGTAACCAAGAATGTCGTGGCGCGGTTCATCCGACACAATCTGATATGTCGATATGGGGTCCCGGAGAGGATTATTACTGACAATGGTACAAATCTCAATAACACAATGATCATCGAGCTCTGCAAATAGTTCAAGATACAACATCGTAACTCTTCTCCCTATCGGCCGAAGATGAATGGGGGTGTTGAAGCAGCTAACAAGAACATCAAAAAGATTGTGTAGAAGATGACGGTGACATACAAAGACTGGCATGAGATGTTACCATTCTCTCTTCATGGATACCGTACCTCAGCACGGACGTCGACAGGGGTAACACCCTACTCTCTGGTATATGGCATAGAGGCAGTCCTACCCATCGAAGTCCAGATACCCTCTCTCAGGATTATGAAGGATGCGGGTTTGAACGAAGACAACTGGATCCAAACCCGACTTGATAAGCTAAATCTAATCGATGAAAAGAGACTTACTGCTATATGCCATGGTCAGACGTATCAAAAGCGAATGATCAAGTCTTTTAACAAGAAAGTCAGACGTCAAGAATATCAAGTCGAGGATCTAGTGATCAAACGCATCAACTACCGCAAGGTGATCCCAGGGGCAAATAGACCACCACACACGAAGGGCCATTTGTGGTTAAGAACATTTTCTCGGGAGGAGATATGATTCTAACCACCATGAATGGTGACGACCTTCCTCACCTCGTCAATGCAGACATAGTGAAAAGATACTACACATAACAAAGACCCGCTAGGTTGACTGTCCTAGGCAAAAATAAGGGCTTCCCGGCGAACAAAAAGGGTTCGGGCAAAAGTAAGGGATGAAAATGGAAAAACTGTACACCCGACAAGTCGAAAACCTGAAAAGGCGACTTGGGAAAAAAGGGGTATCCCGGTGGACTGAAAACCCAAAAGGGCGGTCCAGGAAAAACTTAGGGATCAAATCGTAACACTATGTCTCATTTTATCATCTTGCAACCAGACTTCAGTATCGACTATCAAGCTCAGACGGTGCCAATCAATCTGATCCACCTTCGAACAAGTAGCAAAGTGATGAGACGCTTGAAGATATAAAGGAAATAGCAGAGTTGGAACCCGATGGGATTGTTTCACATAGCTGTTTTCTTTTTTTAACACAAATTGTAATTTCTATCTTTTAGCGGCATTCTCTTACTGGGACGTCAGCCTCCTTGTACAAAACTCCTATTGCAGGCCAACTTCAAAAATCAATACAATTCATTTTCATAAGAAATTTCAAATTGTTTTTCTTTTCCTGTTTTGTTTGAAAGAACATCCAATGATTCATTTTTTATATATGCATTTGAAAATAATCGCTGCTCATAAATATTTACATGAGAAACAAAAGACGATTACTCGTAATTCCAGGAACAGGGACAGACAAGAAGTGCCCCAACCCTACAGTTACCCTGCCCATCAGGTACATGGATAGAGCCAGCTTGAGAACATGAGCAGTGGTACATACACTCCCCACAGAGTAAAAAGTATCCAAAGACAGTGATGTTAGCTTTCCCGAACAGGACATAGCTCTCGCGAGCGAGTCGGTAAAATTTTCCCCAAGCAGAGTTTATTTCTCTCACAAGCAGAAACTTAATCTCCAACAGAATTCATTATCACCAGCAATGGAAATTCATCCCCGGCTGAGTTTACTTCTCCAAATCAACAGATCTATCAACAGAGTATCTCCTCTCAAATAGAGTTATTCTCCCACAGAGTTGTTCTCAAATAGAGTCTCTCCTCGGCAGAATATCTGTAAACGAGGGGCAAATCCCCAACATAGTCATCTTTGTTCACCATCCCCAACAGAAGTAGAGGAACTATGGTTTTTTATAGCCTTCAAGAATACCACTTCTCATACTCTCCAAAAAACAGTCAGGGATTTATTTTCTCAGACTCAAATTATTACGTCAAGCATTTCATATTCATACATCATGACACGTGCATACATTACATATAACATAATCTCAGTTATTTTGAGAACCCATCACAATGCATCTCATGCATCGCGCATATCTAACCCTGTATTTCTTTCAGGAAAGACAGTTATTATCAACAATTTCCAGCAGGTCCATGATCAACACTCGAAGCTAAATAGAGTAATCATCGGTGCGACAAGAACAACTTTACCCGGGTTCCCTCTGCAGTTTTACCCAAACTCACTCCGAAACAACCCTACTATCCAGGATTTCATATCGAAGTAACCCTACTATCCAGGTTCCTTCTCAAGCCCTACTATCCAAGCTTTCATATTGAAGTAACCCTACTATCTAGGTTCCTTCTCAAGGCCTACTATCCAGGATTTCATATCGAAGTAACCCTACTATCCAGGTTCCTTCTCATAGCCCTATCATCCAGGCTTTCATATCGAAGTAACCCTACTATTCAGGTTCCTTCTCACTAGCTCTAATATCCAAGCTTTCATCTCGAAGCAACCCTACTATCCAGGTTCCTTCTCACAGCCCTACTACCCAGGCTTTCATCTCGAGGTAACCCTATTATCCATATTCCTTCTCACAGCCCTACTATCCAGGCTTTCATATCGAGGTAACCCTACTATCCAGGTTCCTTCTCACAGCCCTACTATCCAGGTTTTCATATCGAAGTAACCCTACTATCCAGGTTCCTTCTTACAGCCCTACTATCCAGGCTTTCATATCAAAGTAACCCTAATATCCAGGTTCCTTCTCACAATCCTACTATCTAGGCTTTCATATCTAAGTAACCCTACTATCCAGTTCCTTCTCACAGCCCTCCCATCAAGGCTTTCATATCGGAGTAACCCTACTATCCAGGTTCCTTCTCACCAGCCCTACTATCCAGGCTTTCATCTCGAAGCAAACCTACTATCCAGGTTCCTTCTCACAACCCTACTACCCAGGCTTTCATCTCGAGGTAACCCTACTATCCAGGTTCCTTCTCACAACCCTACTATCTAGGATTTCATATCGAGGTAACCCTACTATCCAGGTTCCTTCTTACAGCCCTACTATCCAGGCTTTCATATCGAAGTAACCCTACTATTCAGGTTCCTTCTCACAGCCCTACTATTCAGGCTTTCATATCGAAGTAACCCTACTATCCAGGCTTTCATATCAAAGTAACCCCTACTATCCAGGTTCCTTCTCATAGCCCTACTATTCAGGCTTTCATATCAAAGTAACCCCTACTATCCATTTTCCTTCTCACAACCCTACTATTCAGGCTTTCATATCGAGGTAACCCTAATATCCAGGTTCCTTCTCATAGCCTTACTATCCAGGCTTTCATATCGAAGTAACCCTACTATCCAGGTTCCTTCTCACAGCTATACTACCCAGGCTTTCATATCGAAGTAACCCTACTATCTAGGTTCCTTCTCACAGCTATAATACCCAGGCTTTCATATCGAAGTAACCCTACCAATCAGGTTCCTTCTCACAGCCCTATTATCCAGGCTTTCATATCAAAGTAACCCCTACTATCCAGGTTCCTTCTCATAGCCCTACTATCCAGACTTTCATATCGAAGTAACCCCTATTATCCAGGTTCCTTCTCACAGCCCTACTATCCAGGCTTTCATATCAAAGTAACCCCTACTATCCAGGTTCCTTCTCACAGCCCTACTATCCAGGCTTTCATATCGAAGTAACCCTTACTATCCAGGTTCCTTCTCATAGCCCTACTATCCAGGCTTTCATATCAAAGTAACCCTCCTATCCAGGTTCCTTCTTATAACCTTACTATCTGGGTTCTTCCTCCTTTATCCCCAGACATCATTCCACAACATTGTAAGACCGGGACCTGATCAAACACGATTAGTTTCGCATTTCCCTAGTAAGTCGCGGTGCAGCATATACCCCGACCAGATACGCAGTTCACTGCCGCTCCCCAAACCGGAGTTATTCACCAGTAGAGTAACGAACAACTGAAGCTCCTAAAACTCTATTTATCTCAATACAGAGACCAGCATTCCCCAGCGAAGTCCTCCTCAAAAACAGGTATACGGGTTCTTGCAAAGGAATCTCTTATGAGATCGGCACTTCCTCGGATGGCATATTTAAGCCCATCTCTGACAATTCTTAAAGCAACTACAAAATCTCATCTATAAGCCAATTCCCGACATCACAAATCAAGTGTCACTTCATGCGAGTGCAAATTTCCGGGCACTCTAGTGTTCAATCATCTTCCACCTTCAGATCACGAAAGGCAGACGAGCCAATCTACATACTCAAGTTTAAGAAGATTGAACACGGGAAGCTGTTGTACCCCAAAATTTTCCCTCCCATATTTCTCAACACATGGCAAGAGAGGCCCCCAAATTTCTCAAGGAAGGTCAAGAGTGGACCAGACAAACTCTCTCCTAAGGCAGTATACCTCAAATTAGGGTTTCTATTTTCATCAAGATGTGTGAACCAAAAAGGACTCAAATTCTCACCATTGTCCTAATATGTTCTCAAGATCATCCATGTCAAGTTTCAAGCCTTGCAGAAGAAGTTTGCTCAATCAATTGCTCAAATGCCTGAAAATCAATTGTACTAGGTCAAAAGTCAATTGTGGCCCACATACAGTCAAACTTCAAGATTTTTGGTAAACATCCTCTTTTTAAAGTATTATTCATCATTTGATCAATGGTTGATCATTATTCCTCAAGGATTGCTCACAATTCATCAAAATCCAAAAGTTGCTAAATTAGGGTTTTGTAGGAAAAGTCAACTCAACTTTGACCAAGCATAACTTTCTCATACTTTATCAGAAATGACCCATCCAAAGATCATTTTGAAGAGGATGCAATTCCCTACAATTCAACTTCATCTCCCAAGTTCAGAATATGCACTCACAAAAAGATATGAATTTTGATATTATAGGTCCTTTTGGAAAGTCAACAAAAACACCTTTTAGATCAAAGCTTCATACATGAAGATGGAAGACTCAATTGAGATGAGACCAAAAGGGTTGCTTAGAGGACATCCTAATATTTCTAAAAAGTCCAAGAACACCTCTCTAGGGTAAAAATTGAGAGAGTTATGCATTGACCAAGTTCACCATTTTTGCAAAATTGTCAAAAGTCAAATATGCTCAAATTTGTATTTTTTGCTAAATGGGTCCAACTTTTTATGCTTGCACTTCAATTATAATGTGGTCCACGACTCAAATACTAATCCACACGTTATTTTCTTCATTTTTCAATTTATTTTGATTTTTCATTAATTAAAAAGTGAATTAAATCAAATAAATAATGAAAATTATCAAAGATATGATTTGATTTGTTTTTTTTTTTACATATTAGCAATCAAGATATGCTGAGCTTGCATGATCAAATCGAATCAAGGGCAATTGGTACAAAAAGAGCATGATTGGCATGAAAATAGAAAGATATCATACAAATTGAAAATCAAATAAAATCTCATCAAAGCTTCAAAATTCAATATGCTTTGCAACCCTAATTCATTGAGGGATATATAATGAACAAGAACAAAGCAAAAAATAGGGGTTAGAGGTCGTGCATAGCCAGGAAGAAAACTGAAAAATTCAAGAAGAAGTGGGAATCGGTTTTCAATCTACAAGGCGTTTAAGAGAATTTCAAGATCACCAATCCCTTCCTTGACATCCCAGGAAGTTATTCCAATCATTCCCAGGGCCTGAAGCACTCAGAAACTCGTTCTACAACTCACACGATTTGGTATATTTTTCGAATTTGATTATTGCAATTTTTGCATCATTGGCACTTTTGATTTATATATTCTTGTTCACCATTGTGTTTGCAAGCTATTGGTACCACTTAATTGCATTTGCAATGCAAGAATCACGATATGTCATTGTTAGGGTTCCTTTACTCGTTTTAAGGGCTTTCAGTATAGGCAAAATTAGGCCTGGATTCTGGTACCATGATGCTCGTGAGGATGAGACGAGTTGATTGGTACCTTTACCTTTCATTTATATTGCTTGTATAGGATTTTGAATGTCACGGGTTTGTAGTTACAGCAAGATGTATGTAGGTAAAAGTCATGTTGCCTAAAACGACAGTCTGGGGAAGAAGATGAGGCGTGGCGATCATTGGTTGGTTGGTTTGAATTTTCGCGCATTTTCTGAAAATAGTGTTTGATTTATTTATATTATTTGGCTTCTATTATATGAACAAACAAACAACGCAACACAGCTGACAAGCAGGTACTGGAAGCGAGCATAAGGACCTGGGTTCGATCCCCAGGTCCCAACATTTGTTTCATGTTATTTTTCATCATGTGATCAGGTGCGCTGCTGGCCCATATATCCACCATGCAACTCAATGATCTAGCCATCAGACTCATCTTCAGCCAAGATCCAACGTGCCAGCATTGAAAGCCCACCATACACCTCAAAGTCAACGTTGCATGGGAACCAGCGTAGTCAATATAGGCTTGGATTATTTGGGCCCAAAAATCAGATTGACACCCCCCTCTCCAGCAATGCTATCAGGCCCACTTATTCTTTTTCTTATTTCTTTTTATTTTATTTAATTCTTTTAATATTTTTAGTTAATTACTTTAATTCACAAAATTAATTACTATTTTTCATAAAAATCATAAAATCAAGAAATCATAAAAATTAGAATTAGATTTTTTTTATCAAATTTAATTTTGTTAATTTAATTTAATTTTATTTAACTTAGGGCAATTTTAACTTGTTTTTATAAATAAAATCAAATAAAAATTAGGTTAAATTCTTGATTTAATTCTTTTATTTTTCTCAAATAAATAAAAAACAAAAATAGGTTTTTAGAATGAATTAATTTATTTTTCCTAATTTAAAATTAATTAGAACTTAGGATTCTCTTTTTAATTCAATTATTTCATTATCTTCTTAAATTATAAAAATGACAAAGAAACTTTTTTAATCAATCGCAAGTAGGATTCGCCAAAGGGTCAAAACCCTAATCGCCTCGCATTTAATTCGACGCGCGCTTCTTAATTATTTTGCCAATATTTTTGTAATTGTTCATGGTTTGTAATAGTTAACTTAGGGTTTTTATTTACTGTTTAAATCCCCGGGTTTTTTGGCTATGTAATTGATCCCCCTCACCGAAGCCTTGTAATAGCGTATATTTATTTTCTCGCATTTTCAATTTCCGCAAATACTTAACTGTTTAGATGTATGCTAATAGGATTGTATGGCAAGAATGCATGATAAATTAATACGGTTAGAGAACCCTAATGTGCAAAGATAAATAACTGAAATAAATCACTCGCACATATCACTCTTAGAGTATACTCTCACTTCGGTTGCCTTCGGTAAATGATCATTAAGCATAGGATCTCTTAGTGATTGCCCTCCTGTCTAAAAAAGATCAAATGTCCCATTCAAATGTTTCCTCGGAAATGTTGCCTCGGGAATGTTGCCTCGAATATGATCTTAAGACTCTAGGGTTATTACTAAGGTGTCCTAATATTGCTTTAGTGATTGTACGTCCCTTTCGAATTGATCCTTACAATTCCAACGACGGAGCTACCTATTTCTCAATAGTAGGATAGCATTGTCTAAAGGAAACAAGAACATAAACAATCTTTTTTCGAGTAAGTAGATGCTAGTAGGTACTTGCTCAAATCAAAACTTTTCACACTTACACATTTTCAAAAAAAAATTCAAAACAACTTCGTCACACCTTTGAGGACCGATACAAGGGTTATCATGAAGTAAAACATTTTTCAAAACAAAGCACATCAACACAAGCAATTTAAAAATGAGCAATTACTTAAAAGCCCACGGAAAACCATGGATAGAAAGGGTGCTAACACCTTCCCTTTCTATAATCTACCCCCCGTACTCAAAATCTCGAAAAAGGATTTTTTCTGTACTTTTTTCCTTTCCGGTTGGATGAAATAAAAGTAAGTGGTGACTCTTGCTTACCGCGACATTTTGCAAACACAAAACGCAAAATGCAAACCAGTATTAAACAGTCGGTTATGCCACTGTTACACCACCATGATGTTCGTGAGACCAAGACGAATTGATTGGTATAGTTAGAATTGATTTATTGTGCATCATATGAATTTTTGAAGCTTCCAGGTGTATAGCTATGGAGTTTCGTCCATAGTTATAGATATGAGATCTAAAATGACGAACAGGGAAGAAGACGCTGACTTGTCACCACCCCACTGGCCCATTTGAATAACCGCGCACGTTTTGTTTTGTTCAACCTATCCATTTTGTTTCACATATTATGCTTTAATGTTATTATGATAACAACTAAGCAGCTAGCACAGATGGCAGGGCAAGCGTGGAATGAGTGGAAGGACCTGGGTTCCATCCCAGGTCCCAGCATTTTCTTTATTTTCTCAATATGTAATTGCAGATCCCATGCGTTCCAAAGCCTGATTTCCATCATGCGCCCCATTGATCCAGCCATTGGATCGTTGCCAACGCATATCCAATGTTCAATCCAAGGAGAGACCATGGTGCACCACCCAAGCATGCCAACACAGAATCAAGCGCAAACTGGGCTCAGCCATAATGGGCCCTGAAAATTCCAAAACACACCCCCTTGGGTGCTTATTCAGGCCCAAGTCCTTTTTTTATTTTTCATTCTTTAATTCTTTTTATTTATTAATTATATCTTTTTAATAACACAAAAAAAATCATATTTTTCTATTTTAATCAAAAAATCATAAAAAACATCAAAAATCTTTTTTTCATAAATTTTTTATTAATTAATTAGTTTAATTAAATTAGGTTAATTTAATGTTTTTTATTATAATTCAAAATAATTAGAATTAGGGTTTAATTTTGTACTTAACCTAATTTTCCTCAAAAACAACATAAATATTTTCTCAAATTAATTTTTAGGTCGTCTAATTATTTCTCGCATTTAATTCGCCGCGCGCTTTTAATTTTGTTTTTTTATTATTTGTAATAGCTCCGAGTTTGTAATAGATTTAAATTGGATTTTTTTTCCGCGTTTTATTTTCAGTCAAAATGATTATGTATCTGCCCAAAGCCATGTATTAATTAGGACTCTAACTTCTCGCATTTTAATTTCCGCAAACTATAAATTGTCTAGATGTATGTATAGGATTGTATGGAAAGACGAACTGAAATTAAAACAGTAGAAAACCCTAATTGTGCAAAGATAATTAACTAAAAAAATACACTTGCACATGCTCACTCCTAGAGTCTACTCCACTCCGGTTGCCTTCGGTAAACGGTCATAAAGTATAGGGAATGTTAGTGGTCGTCCTCTATTCTCAAAAGATCTAAAATGACCCATTCGGATGTTGCCTCGGAAAAAGATCTTTAAGACTTTAGGATGATTACTAAAATTTCCTAACATTGCTTTTGTGATCGTATCTGTCCCTTCAAATGTCCCTTAAAACTCCAACGACGGTAGTACCTATTCGTTAATAATAGGATAGCGCTACCTAAAGGAAAACGAATAGACTTTTTTCGAGTAGGTAGATTAGTTCCTAGGTACTTGCTCAAACAAAACTTTTCACACAAACACCTTTCAAAAACAATTTTCAAAACAACTTCGTCACACTCTTGAGGACAGATACAAGGGTTATCACGGAGTTAAACAAAAAAATTTCAAACCAAGCACACGCAAGCAATTTTAAAAAAAAAAGAGCAAAGTACCTAAGAGCCCATAGAAAATCATGGATAGAAAGGGATCTAACACCTTCCCTTTGTATAATCTACCCCCCGTACTCAGAAACATTCTCGAAAAAGGTTTTTTCTGTTCTTTTTCCTTTTCCTTTGTTGGATAAAATAAAAGTAGGTGACGACTCTTGCTTACCGCGACATTTGCGAATACAAAATGCAAACCAGTATTAACAATCGGTTTTTCCACCGTATCACAGAACTTGAGACTCTGCTGGGGAGTTTAATAAGTGGGGTATACCTTAGGATCTAGGTCATTTAATTATTTCTATTGCTTGTCTTGATTGCTTTACTTTTAAGGGATTGTTTGGGTTACTATAGATCCTATACCCGGATCTGGGGACACCTTTTAGGTAAGTAGAAATAAACTGTGAGGGAACTGTGCGGGGTATACCTATACGGTTGAAGCAGTAGCTACGTTGATGTGGAACTTTGGTTGGTACCGGTAACCCTTGAGTCAACCAGGGAGAGTACGGGGCCGCCGCGTGGTGTCGTGAAGCATCAATTGACCTTAGAACCTTTAATTGCACAACTTGGCCAGTAGGACATAGCGAGATGGTCGACTTTGGTGTATTCCCAAGGTCGACAGATACTCGATGCTACACTCATTGAGGTTTGACTCTTGAGTTTTGTTCGGTTGCGAGTCAATCGCCTATTGAACGAAGCTGGGGGAAAGATCGGTGATATTGAGATCCCTTAGAACCCGGTTACTATTTATAGGACAGGTTGAAACAATCCAACTTCAAGAGGGTATGACCTTAAAACTCATGCAGGCTTTAAACCTGAGAACTTGGTGTGACTTGTTTGTTGTTTGCTATACCTGTGATTTTCTAACATAATCATGACATCATAAGCATGGCATATCATGGCTAACCATTTCAAGGATTTCCCAGGGCTCATTTTTGATTTGTTTTGTAGGACATGGCATCCGCCCGTAGGAACACTATACATATCAACCTTGTGAAAGTGTCTCTCCAACTGAAGGACCTGGCATTAAGGGTTCTTGAAAGTTCTCATTTCACTAAAAAGCATGGTCAGTTGCTCAATTTGGTCACTGCAAAACCCGATGAAGAATTATTAAAAGTGTTGTTTCAGTTCTTCGATCCTGTGCACCATTGTTTCACCTTCCCGGATTACCAGCTAGTACCTACTATGGAGAAATTTTCTCAGTTGTTGGGGGTACCCATTCTTGATCAGTTACCTTTCAACGGTATGGAAGAACATCCAAAGCCTAAAGAGATTGCTAGAGCTTTGTCCTTACAACGGTCTGACATAGTGAAAATTGGGAAGCTAGAGGGAGTGTCCAAGTAATTCCAGTTAAGTTTCTATTCGAGAAAGCTTACCATTTTTGGGATACTTTAGATTTACAAGCTTTTGAAGAGGTGTTGGCACTTCTCGTTTACGGGACGGTACTTTTCCCTGATACGGATCAACTCGTATATGTGAGCACTATTATGTTTTTTCTGTCTCATAATCCAGTGCCTATATTACTAGGGGATATTCTACACTCTCTGTATGCTCGCACTCTAAAGATAAGGGGGACCCTCCTGTGTTGCACTCCTCTATTGACTAGGTGGTTTATTTTGCACCTACCCATGATTGTTTTGAAGAACGAACAGGGTTTCAAATGGTCTCGTAGGCTGATATCCCTTAAGCATTCAGACATTCATTGGTGTTCACGGTTCTCGGAAGATATTACCATCATCGATCACTATGGTGAATTATCGAATGTCCCTCTCTTAGGAATTAGGGGAGGAATCACTTATAACCCTTTTTTGGCACTGCGTCAGTTTGGTTATGCGAGAAGAGATGGTCCTCACGACACGCTTATCCAAGGAATCGCCTTCAACTATGAGAATGATGCTCAGGGGTACCGCAGGAGGTTCATAAAACCCTGGGGCATGGTGCATAAAATTGATAGCAAGACGCTAGGGCACAAGAATTCCATTCCTCTTGAGCCCTATCTCTGATGGGTACGAGCTCGCGCCCAAAGCCTCATGATGCCTTACCCTGCTGTCCAACCAGTAACTCTGGAGCCAGCTATTGAGGGAGATACTACTTCACTTGGTCATCACCCTGACAAGCCAACCGATCATGAAGAGTTACATAAGTCTTGGGTTCAACTCAAAGAGGAGTGGGACACGTTTGAAGCTCAATTCTATGCTAGCAAGAAGAAGGTCCTGGAACTCACTAGACTACTTCATGAAAAGCAGAGCATAAACGCCTATATTGCACCAAAAAGGATGCGCTCCTGGGAGACTTAGTTTCTTTTTTGCTTTAAGTTTTGTTTTGTTTAATTGTAAGCCTAAAGGCATTCTCTGTAACAATTCGAACTTATTAATGCAATTAACGTGTGTTTCTTTTGGTTAAACAAATCTGAGCCTTTAAGAATCCTTGAAATCATTTCATACGCGTCCCATTCATAACATCTCATAAACAGGTACCATTACAGGTTTCTCATCTTCTTCGTTGTTTATTTCAGCAGAAATGTATTCCAAACAAAGCATCAAGGATCTTCAGGCACAAAATGCCCAGTTCCAACAAATGTTCATAAATCTGGCAAAAGGGCTGGAGGATCTGAAGGCCCTCATCCTGAAGGAGAAGAAGAAAAAGAAGAAGGTCGCTGGTATTCTGAATATGGGCAGAAGGTTTAGGGGGGCGTTGAAGCAACAAGTCGATTTGACCTCTTCATCCAAAGAAGGGGAGAATCAAGAAGAAGAGACAAGGGAAAAGGACCCCAGTCCTGAAGTTTCTGACAATGATACAGATTATAATGATGAGCAGTATCCTCCTACTGAGGATAAATACAAGTAGTTGGAAGACCGTCTGAGTGCTATGGAAGTCCAGAGGATACCTGGGTTAGATTTCAAAGAATTGGGATTGGTGTCGGGAGTGGTCATCCCGCAGAAGTTCAAGGCTCCAATTTTTTCTAAGTACGATGGGGTGTCTTGCCCAAAACTCCATCTCTGTTCCTACGTATGAAAGATCCAGCCCCACACCGCTGATAGAAATTTATGGGTCCACTTCTTTCAAGACAGTCTGTCAGGGACTCAGCTTAAATGGTTCTAACAACTAGAGAGATCCAATGTCTAAAATTGGGAAGACCTGGCTGCTGCTTTTTACAAGCAGTATCAGTATAACACCGACCTTGCTCCTACTCGTACTCAACTCCAGAGTATGTCCATGGGTGCAAGTGAAGGCTTTAAAGACTACGCACAGAAGTGGAGAGACCTGGCTTGAAGAGTTCAACCCCAATTGTCTGATAGGGAGTTGGTCGATATGTTTCTGGGGATGCTATCTGGTCCATTCTTTAATCACTTGATCGACATCTCGTCAACTGGTTTCACAGAGCTGATCCTAACTGGAGAGAGAGCAGAAGCTGGGATTTGGAGCGGTAAAATACAGAAGGATGCCTCTTCGAGTTCGATAAAGAAGCCTTTTACTAGTAAGAAGGAAGCCAGTGCCATCTATAGTCCGAGAGGCTAAAGCAAGCTGAACACCATCAGACAGTAGGTGCCGTAATGATACTTAGGCCTGTAGTTGCTCCACAATGCAACAATCAACAAAGGGCAGAAATACCACAATGGCAGTTTACCTGGATCAACATGACGTTGGCTGAAGTTCTACCCCATCTGCTGAGATCCAACTTGGCAACCTTGGAAGAGGCTCCCAAGAATTCGAACACCATATCTCCCTGATATAATCCAAATGCTCGGTGTGCCTATCATTCTGAGAGTCCTGGCCATGACACCAACGACTGCTGGGCTCTGAGAAATAAGGTGCAGGATCTGATCGAAGCCAAGGAGATTGAGTTCGATGCTTCGGAAAAGCCCAACGTCATAACTGCTCCCACACCTAAGCACGATCGTGGAGTTAATGCTGTGGATATCGATCTGTTTGTGACCTTGGTGGATGAAGTCTCTACTCCTCTTATGATGGTTAAGAAGAATTTGTTATCGGCCAGTTTATTTCCGGGTTATGGTGAAGGTTGCCACATGTGTTTATTTATACCTTCTGGTTGCCATTTGCTGAAGTGAGGTGTTCAGCGCCTGATGGACAGCAAAGAAATTTTGTTCGAGAAAACTCTGATTCTCGTTGTTCCATTTGAAGACGTCGCTATTATAACCATTTCCGCCAATCCTTCCAAGGTCTCCTCGAGAAGACCTGTTAGGATTACATCTGTTCTTAGAGTCGCTCCGCTAATAATCACCGTTCATGGTCCTGTCCCGTATGCCTCGGACAAAGCCGTCCCCTGGCATTATGGTGCCGATGTGTACTATCATGGCAACAAACAAGATCTGAAAAATGAAGAGGCTGATCCTAAAGTCAGTAACATTGTCGGGACCAGTAAGGTTACCCAAAGTGGAAGGGTTTTCTCTCCCGAGATTTCCCCGAAGACTATTAATAGGCCTATTGTTATTCTGTCTGCTACTCCAGTTGGTACATCAACTACTACTCATGTGCTTACTCCAATTATCACTCCCGTCGTCGAGTCATCTATGACCCGAGGCAAAGAAGTTAAAGGTGAGCCTGCCCGGACGGAGGCGCCTAGAAAAATTGTCATGGAAGCCTCTAAGCAAGAGATAGAGGAAATACTAAAAATAATAAAAAAGAGCGACTACAATGTGGACGAGCAGCTGGGGCAGACCACCTCAAAAATATCCATGTTGTCCCTACTGTTGTGCTCTGAGGCCCATGTGAAGGATTTGATTGCATTCCTCAAGACTGCGCATGTGCCGCAAGAGACCTCAGCTGATCAATTCAAAGATTGTGTGGCCAGCCTGACTGTTGACAATGGGCTGGGTTTTTCATATGCATACTTGACACCAAAGGGGAGGAAGCATAATGGTGCTCTGCATGTCTCGATTGAATACAGGGGCACCACTATGGCTCATGTGCTAGTAGATATTGGGTCTTCACTGAATGTTCTGCCTAAGAAGGCATTGGATCGGTGGGACTATGAGGGCTTGACTTTATAGCCTAGTAACATTATGGTGAGGGCTTTCGATGGATCAAAGAGAATGGTGCATGGGGAAGTGGACATCCCCGTCAAAGTAGGTTCTTAGACTTTTGAATTCACTTTCTATGTAATAGACATCCGGCCGTCATACTCTTGTTTGTTGGGTCGTCCTTGGATCCATGAAGTTGGAGCAGTTACTTCTACATTGCACCAAATGTTGAAGTACCCAGTAAAAGGTAAGATTGTCATTGTGCGTGGTGAGGAGGAGTATATGGTGAGCCACCTCAATTCCTTCAGGTACGTAGAGATGGATGAGAAATTCATAGAGACTCCTTTCCAGAACTTCAAAGAGGTTCCCCAGATCTTGGCATCGGCTGAAACTACTACCAATAAACCTCCTCTGAATATGGCTTCCCTCAAAGACGCCAGAGCGGTGGTTGAAGAAGGTGGGTATACCAATTGGGGACAACTCCCTGATTTTACTCACAAAACTTAAAAGTTTGGTTTGGGTTTTACTTCAAGAGCTCAAAGGTCTGTTCGACGCGCTCGGGCTGGAGGACCTCCCCTCCGCATCAGCAATTGGGGGAATTAATGCCATTGAAGACAGCGAGGAAGACTCAGACATTGACAGCTGGATCTACCCAACTACCAACAGTAGACCGAGTAATTGGACGGTTAGGGAATTTATACAAGTTTCTTTTATTCCGCAGTAATTGTCTTACTTGTTTTGAGATTTGTAATAAATAATTTAAACACTACAGCTTTGTGTATTGCCCGAGGCACATTGGCTATGTTTGTGAGGGCTATTATTTGTCATTTCATATATCATCAATAAAACATTGGACGTTCCTTACATACAAATTTTGCGCTCTCTGTTTTTCTTTTCTATTTTCACTTTATCAAAATAGCTATGCTCTTACACACACTCACGTATCATACTGCAGATCCATATCCACTCTGGATCTCATTGATAACAGCTCTGCTACTGTCCGTTATGACTTCAAAAATCCGATCAACCAAGCCAAGGACGAAGGTGATGATGATTGTGAGGTGGCTGGAGAACTTGCTAGACTATTACAGCAAGAAGAAAGGGCTATACAGCCTCATGAAGAGCCAGTTGAGATGATAAACCTGGGCACGGAGATAGACAAAAAAGAAGTCAAGATCGGTGCAAGTTTGGAAGTTAAGGTCAAACAGCAGTTGATACAAATGTTGCACGACTATGTTGAGATCTTCGCCTGGTCATATGAAGACATGCCAGGTTTAGACACTGATATTGTGGTTCATCGTCTGCCGACCAAAGAAGACTCCCTTCCGGTTATATAGAACGTCCATCATATGTGCCCTGAAATGTCAGAGAAGATCAAGGCAGAGGTCATGAAGCAGTTCGATGCAAGGTTCTTAGTTGTCACCTCCTATCCACAGTGGGATGCTAAAATCTCTCTGGTACCTAAGAATGATGGTAAGGTATGGATGTGTGTGGATTATAGAGATCTGAATAGGGCAGGCCCCAAGGATGACTTCCCTCTTCCTCACATTGATGTTCTGGTTGTCAACACTGCGTGTTGTACCCCAAAATTTTCCCTCTCATTTCTCAAAGGATCATCCTGGACTCTCAGGTTTGCTTCTATCATGTTTCAAGTCTTGAATTACAACTTCTCAAGAAAATCATCCACAAGGGCAAAATGGTCAAAAGCACACTGAAAAGTCAAACTCTGACTTTTAGATCAAATCAAGTTTCAACAATTATATTTAATTAAGACATGGAATTGGTTCATCAAAAAAATCAGAAGACATAAATTACTTTGAGAAAATCAAATTTCTAAACATTTAGAAAATTTTCTAAGTGTTAAGAGAATATGATACTTCAGAACTTCTGGGCCAGCCTTCATGCGAGTGCAATCAGAATTTGCAGACACGGTTCAGAACATGATGCTTCAATCAGAACATATGGAAGCAATGTTCTTCGGTCAGAACATGACTCTTCAGTATATGGAGGCTACATTTCTGATCTTCTGCGACCAGAACATCACCAAATCCCAAAAGCTCGTTTAAGCAGCCTGCTGCCCTGCTATATCACAGTCCTGCAATGAGCTGCTGATCCAGTTCATGCCTGCACTTTCTTAAACCCCATATTTGCATCAAATTAGAATACAAGAACTGTGATTAAAAAGCAATGGAACAATATGCAAAATAGGTTAAAAATCCCATTTCTTTATCCCCCAAAAACCATAGCAAATCCATTTATAAATAAGTGGCTCCATCATACGTTCAAGGGGCTGGCTTTGGGAGAGAGAAAATTGTCAAAAGAGAGAAAAGAAAACTGTGAAACCTTCGTAAAAATCCAGAATTCCCAAACAGAAAATCAAACCTTTGTTCTTCCCTTTGAATCAAAGAACTTGGCATTTTCTCTTCTGTTGCTCTTGCTGACTCCAGAACATTTGAAGGCAGCAGTTCAAGTCCCAAGCACACGCTCTAGATTCAAGGTAAGTCTTTCTGACTTTGTATCTTCTCATTAAGAACATCATTAAATATGTAAATATCATAGTGTTGATGGTGTCCATATCATTGCATAAGAAAAAAATTGTGGATCAGAACTTCTTGATTAAGGCTAGGCTCAAAACTAGGATTAAAACTTCTATAAACTATTGTGCTTTTATCCTCCTGATTGATGTTAAGGACTGAATAAATTGCTGATGGGCTGATTAATATGATGAAAAAGTTGAAATTTAACACAGAACTTTTGTTCTTCATTCACCATTTTAACACAGAACTTTTAGGCTTTCTTACTCTTTTAACACAGAACTTCTAGGCTTTCTTACTGTTTTAACACACAGAACTTCTGATACTCACTCACTGTTTTAACACACAGAACTTCTAGGCTTTCTTAATGTTAAGCACATTGAACTTCTGATGCTTCCACTCACTGTTTTAACACTCAGAATTTCTGATTTTCACACGCTGACAACACACTGAATTTTTGATGTTCACTCACTATTTTAGCACAACACAAAACTTCTGACTTTTGGCTCACTATCTGAATGCCACCCAGAACCTCTATTTCCTTTCCCTATGACGCTTCTTGCAGGGCCTTAGAGTGTATCAATCCAGAACTTCTGATTCCACTGACGTTCCTTTCTGAGTCACCACGTGCATGGCTTCAAAAATTCTGATCCTTGTTGTTTTGCTTACAGCAGCACGCTGTTTCTATCTTTCATTTATTTTCCTTTTATCATTTTCAATATTAATCACCTTTTTTATTAATATAAAAAAGACATGAAAATATTTTCTTTTACTGGTTAATTTATTTCTTTTTGTTAATTCATTAAGACAAAAAACCATTTTCTAAACAAGTCCTTTTTCTCTCTTGCATTGTACATTTCAATATGGCTGTAATAGTTAAATAGGATTTAAATTCTTGCAACCCCCCATTTATAAAATATGTACCCACATCCCTAAAATATTGTAATAGCATAGAACTTTTATATTTCCGCAATTTAACGCTTTTCCAAATATAAAATGCTAGTAATTAGGATGTGTATGGCCAGATATGAAATCAACAAATAGATAACCCTAATCAAGACTAAACGCATGCAAATCAAACACACTTTGCACACACGCACCCTTAGGGTAATCTCACTTGTTTCCTATTGGAAATTAGTCATATCCCTCGAACATGGGCGTTTTAGCAAAATACCCTCGATAAAAGATCGTAGTCCCTCGATGACCCTCGATGTTGCCTTCGATAAACGACTTAGTCCCTAACAGGACATTGCTAAAATGTTCCATAGGTTGCCTTCTATGACTATACAAACGTCCCACACTCGTACCTTCACATCCAACGATGGGGCTTCTTACAAATCAATGGTAAGATAGAAACATCTAAAGGAGGAGGAAAAGAACATCTAAGACCTTTTGAATAGGCAGATTCGCTCCTAGTTGCTCGCTTGCTCACAACAAAAAAACATTTTTATACACCAACACTTTCATCTTGAAACATTTTCAAAAATTGTATTTGTTCTTATAGAAACGAGAGCCATTACAAAGACACCTTTTAAAAATCAATTTCAAAACGCACATCACAAGCACACATTCAAACAAAAGCAAGTGATCTAGCGAGTAAACTAAGAGCCCATGGAAAACCATGGATGAAAGGGTGCTAATACCTTACCTTTTCATAATCTACCCCCCGAACTCAAGAAACAATCTCAAAGGTCTTTCTTGTGCTTTTTCACCTTTCCTTTTGGATAAAAGAAAAGTCGGTGGCGAATTTTGATAACCGCAACATTTGCGATCAAAATGCAAAACAAAAAGTCAGTTCTCCCACCGTATCACAGAATTGGCGACTTTGCTGGGGAGTTTAAAAGTGGGGTTACCTTAGGTTAGATCACCTTTGCTTACTTTTCTTTGTTTGACATGTTTGATTTACATTTAAGGGTTTTTTGCTTGGGTATTGTTAAAGATCATACACCCAGATCTAGGGGACACTTATTAGGTAAACAAAAAAAGATCGTGGAGACTGTACGGCATAGACCGATATGGTTTAAGCGATGGCTGTGTTGGTGTGACACTTTGGTTGGTACCGGTATCCTTTGTATGGAAACGAAGAGAATACGGGGCCGCCGTGTGGTGTGGTGAAGCACTAACAGACCTTAGAACCTTAGTTGAACAAACTTGGCCATTAGAAAGTAGTGAGATAGCCGACCTCGGTATAAAGCTGAGGATTGGTTGATACTCGATGCTACACTCATTGAGATCAGACTTTCGGGATATTTCGGCCGCAAGAAAAGATTGCCTGAGCTGAAACAATGCCCGGTAGAGGATGATCAATGATATTGAGACCCCTTAGAACCCGATTACTATTAAATAGGACAGGTTGAGCCAACTAAAATTCAAGAGGGTACTTACCTATAAACTCCATGCAAGCCTAAACCTAAGGACTTGTCTGCTTTGTGTGTATATGTTCATTTGTACATAAACTTGCCTACTTTGCATATTTGCACATAACATCATAACATCATACCATAAGCATTTTTTTAATACCATTTCAAGGATCTCGAGGGTTTTTGACACAGGGTCACGTTGAACCAGAAGTCTAGCGAGGGACAAGAGGATTTATTTTACTCTAACCAAACTCCGTCAAAGATCAAGTACAACAACTTGAGTCAAGGGCTATGACCCACTCCACATGGCGAGCTTAATTCTCATGGAAGGACATTCACCGATACAAAGTTCTTCAATCAAAACTGTAAGTGACTAATAAGCCCGCGAGATCCTTGAAAACATGCATCCACATATCATGCATCTTATCATGACAGGTTTCTCCCATACAGGTCTCCTTATCTTCCTAATGTTTATTTCAGTAAGATGGATATGGAACAAACAGTGAAAGACATCCAGGCTCAAAACGCCCAACTTCAAGAAATGTTCTTGAATCTGTCCAAGGGACAAGAAGAGGTGAAAACTCTCCTCACCAAGGGTATGGTCATGGGAAATTCCGGGAATGATAGAGATGACCAGTTGGAGCGGTTACAAACCAAGATAGCCATAATGAAAGTCCAAATGATGGGATAACTAGTGGGTCATATGGCTCTTGTCCAAAATCTGGCTCAAGGACAAGAAGAGCTGAAAGTTCTTGTCAACCAACTTTGTCAAGACGGTTGCAACCGTATGGGGAAAACAACCAGAATTAGAAATCAAGTCATTACTCATCCTCCCATGAGACAAGAAGCTGGGAGACCTTCCCAATTTGCTGCCACGTCACAAGCCCAACAACGACTTCGTCAACATCAACCGGAAAATCAACAAAGGCAAAGCGATCCCAAAAGACAGTTTACCAACATCAACATACCACTGTGTCAAGCGTTATAACACATGCTGGGGATGAATCTGATTACACCAATAAGACCTCATCCAAATCCCAAAACTTTTTCTCCCAGCTACAATCCTGATGCCAGGTGTGCCTATCATTCTAATAGTCCTGGGCATAATACAAATGATTATTGGGCGCTGAAGTACAAGATTCAAAACATGATCGACAAAGGAATGTTGGAGTTCACACAAGATGGCCAGACTGAATTCTTCTGTCGTCCCTCAAAGGCTCACCACCTAAAGTGACAAGTTCAGACAAAGAGGCTTTTGTTCGTTTGAATTTTCAGTTGTAATTCCTTTTGTTATTCAAACATTTATCTATTAATGTCAAACTATGTTTCATTAATGCCTTGCATATGATTGTCTTGAATTCATCCATTTGTTTTCACTATATTTAAACTATGATTTTTACTCTCTTTATAACATTCAACTTTTGCTAAAAGTTACAAGCCTTTAGAGGGAGGATGACGAAAATAATACCTTCATCTCATACAGTATGCTTATGGACAGACCTTGCTGACGATGTAAATGCATTTTTTCAAATCCAAAACACTAGAGTTACAAGGAAGATAATCCCTAGTCAACCCCTTCGAGCCAAAGAAGTAGAAGTTTCCTTTTTACACCAATTGAAACCCTTAATCAAAAACTATGGCAGGGTAGCTTCTCAGTCAATTCAAATGTGCTTTCAATTGCAAACTCTCATCTCATAATACAATGAGTGACATCAAAAATATTCCTTTGGAATCAAAAGGCAGTGATGGCTCCCTACCAAATAGGCAGTCATTAGCTCTCAAGAGAAAAGCCCACTAAGTCACAACCTACAAAGGAGACTTAAGGAAAACTGGGGCATCCCGCTGACCGTAAGAACAGTCAGGAAAAATTAGGGATAACAAATCAAAAGAAAGAGGTCACTACAAATCCTCCACAACATGAAAAACGTTGCAAAAATGGTTGCCTTCCGACAAACTTAACTTGTTTGAGCCATCACCAACGCGTCATTCCAGACTCAATTGGAGTTCAAACACACAATTAACTGAATTTAGGACTGAAGAACATCATGAAGAGCGGGTGGATACAAATACACTTTGAGCCCTTATCCTTTGTTTCTTAAACCGTGAACCAAGCCATGTTACAACCCTTCAAAAGTCCTAATTAAAGCATGGGTTAGTTCGAAAGCATATTGTTACTAAAGGTATCCTGACTCCTGTAAGGCTTTACTCTAAATCCCGAGTTTGAATTTTTCTTACAAAATATCTTTACATGCTAAAACGCATTTTCAAAACTTCAAGACAAGCATAAACTTTGCATTATTTGAATATCACTGTTTGCATATGGCTATTTGTTTGACAGTAGAGAAATTCGCACAACGAATATCCAATGAATGAAAGCTCTCTCAGTGAACAAAATCACTTCAAGTAGGATGACACTCCCAATGACAAAACTCTCATAATCAAGGGGCACGACATGACCTTTGTCCAACACATCTGGGGCAGTCGAGTCGAGATTCAAAGAATCTCTTAAATAATTGTTGAATAACCAGAAGAAAATCTTCGTATGTATCACTCAAGGGGAAATGTTACAATGATCAAGGGTTTGAACAAAATCCATTTTGAAGACCTTCAGTACCATCAAAAATTACTTGTTTGTACCAATGGTATCATATGGTGTGAGTATCATGTCTTCAAATCCGCCCGTGACAGTTCTTCGAAAATTCTGAGACTTGACCAAAGATCTTGGACACCACCATTTTGTTCATTTGTGCCAGTAGTATCAGATGGTGCCAGTATCAGGTCTTCGTTTTCTTCCACAACAGTCTTAGAAAATATCTCTAGGAAGTTCAGGGCTACCGGAAACGTGATCAAAATCTCAAGCGTCGAGGTGCACCAGTTTAACTCTAGGGGCAAACATGCTCCCACATAAAGGGTCATGTGCGGCCAAGCAAACATTTTATGGCATTACTACAGCATTTTCCACTAGGGGAAATGACAAATCTCCCCAAGACCATCTTCATGGGATGACTCCCAGCCAGAGTTTCAATCTCTGAAAACTTCTCACTAGCCGAGTCGATCTCAAGAATCCTTGAGGTTTTTCCCCGTGAAGAAGACTCATCTCCAACAGACCGACAACAGGGTTTATTTCCCCAACAAGCTACAGATTCCCCAGATTGAGTTTGCCTCTCTGACTGCTACAAATCAAAGGACCACAACTCCTCCTCCCCAGTAGACTACTCTAAAATTCCCAGCAAGTTACTGTGAAGCCTAGACCCGACCAGATATCAGTTTAACTTTGACTCTCCAGTAGAGAAACGGACAACCAAAACTCATGAACTCTTTTCCCCAAGCAGAATCAACACACTCCACAGATTTTTCAATATTCCCCGGCGGAATTCTCCTCAAACGACAAAACGGGAATCCCCGGTGGAAAAATTCAAAGAAAAGTTCAAAGACACACGGTAGTCCGGGATTTAATAACTCCACAGCATTTGTCAGGGATTTATTTTCCCAAACAAATAATACATTCATTAACATTTCACATTTCATAAATCCTGTTTGCATACATAATAGGTGCATACGACCCAATCTCGTTTATTTTGAGAACATCATTGCACCATGCGTTTCATGCATCATGACATTGCATACAACTAACATTCTACCTTTGCAGGAAAAGGTCAATCAACAGATGGTTACCATCAATCATTTTCAAGTTCCAGATTAATACCTGAAATAAGTCAGGGCATTTATCTATACGACCAATTGAAGTAACCCTACTATCCAGGTTCCTTCTTATAGCCCTACTATCTAGGCTTTCATTTCGAAGTAACCCTACGACCCAGGTTCCTTCTCATAGCCCTACTATCTAAGCTTTCATTTCAAGGTAACCCTACTATCCAGGTTCCTTCTCATAGCCCTACTATCCAGGCTTTCATTTCGAAGTAACCCTACTATCCAGGTTCCTTCCCATAGTCCTACTATCCAGGATTTCATTTCTAAGTAACCCTACTACCCAGGTTCCTTCCCATAAGCCCTACTATTCAGGCTTTCATTTTGAAGTAACCTTACGACCCAAGTTCCATCCCATAAGCCCTACTATCCAGGATTTCATTTCGAAGTAACCCTACTACCCAGATTCCTTCTCATAGCCCTACTATCCAGGCTTTCATTTCAAGGTAATCCTATTATCCAGGTTCCTTCCCATAACCCTACTATTCAGGATTTCATTTCAAGGTAACCCTACTATCCAGGTTCCTTCCCATAGCCCTACTATCCAGGCTTTCATTTCAAAGTAACCTTACTATCCAGGTTCCTTCCCATAAGCCCTAATATCTAGGCTTTCATTTGGAAGTAACCCTACGACCCAGGTTCCTTCTCATATCCCTACTATCCAGGCTTTCATTTCGAAGTAACCCTCCTACCCAGGTTCCTTTCCATAAGCCCTACTATCCACGCTTTCATTTCGGAGTAACCCTACTATTCAGGTTCCTTCTCATAGCCCTACTATCCACGCTTTCATTTCGAAGTAACCCAACTATCCAGGTTCCTTCCTGTAGCCCTACTATCCAAGCTTTCATTTCGAAGTAACCCTACTACCCAGGTTCCTTCCCATAAGCCCTAATATCCAAGCTTTCATTTCAAAGTAACCTTACTATCCAAGTTCCTTCCCTTAAGCCATACTATCCAGGCTTTCATTTCGAAGTAACCCTACTACCCAAGTTCCTTCTCATAGCCCTACTATCCAGGCTTTCATTTCTAGGTAACCCTACTATCCAGGTTCCTTCTCATAGCCCTACTATCCAGGCTTTCATTTCGAAGTAACCCTACTATCCAGGTTCCTTCCCATAAGCCCTACTATCCAGGCTTTCATTTCTAAGTAACCCTACTACCCAGGTTCCTTCCCATAGCCCTACTATCTAGTCTTTCATTTCGAAGTAACCCTACTATCCAGGTTCCTTCCCATAAGCCCTATTATCCAGGCTTTCATTTCAAAGGAACCCTACTACCTAGGTTCCTTCCCATAAGCCCTACTATCCAGGCTTTCATTTCGAAGTAACCCTACTATCCAAGTTCCTTCCCATAAGCCCTACTATCCAGGCTTTCATTTCGAAGTAACCCTACTATCCAAGTTCCTTCCCATAAGCCCTAATATCCAGGATTTCATTTCGAAGTAACCCTATGACCCAGGTTCCTTCTCATAGCCCTACTATCTAGGCTTTCATTTCAAATTAACCTTACTACCCAGGTTCCTTCTCATAGCCCTACTATCCAGGCTTTCATTTCAAAGTAACCCTACTACCCAGGTTCCTTTTCATATCCCTATTATCCAAGCTTTCATTTCGAAGTAACCCTACTACCCAGGTTCCTTCTCATGGCCCTACTATCCAGGCTCTCGTCTCAAAGTAACCCTACTATCCAGGTTCCTTCTCCCTTATCTCCAGACAACAGTTTACAACACTGTAAGGCCAGGACCCGACCAGATACGGTCGATTTCACATTTCCCCAGTAAGCCTATGTACATCCTGGACCCTAACTAGATATGCATTTTACTTTCACCTCCTCAATCAAGAGTTAATTCCCCAGCAGAGTAATGGACAACCGAAGCTCCTAGACTCTACTTTCAAGGACATAAATCAAAATTCCTTAGCAAAGTCCTCCTCAACCGTAGGTACAGGAATTCTCGCCAAGGAATCTCTTATGCAAATGATATTTTCTAGATGACATCTGTAAGCCCATTCCCGATATCACCAATCAGGTTTACTTCATGCGAGTCCAAATTTCTGGGCACTCTAGTGTTCAATCATCTTCGACCTTTAGATCACGAATGGCAGACCTACCAATCTAACTCTTCAGGCGTAAGAAGATTAAACAGGGGCAGTTGTTTTACCCCAAACTTTTCCCTCTTATTTATCAAAGGATCATCTTGGGCTCTCAGGTTTTCTTCTATCAAGTTTAAAGTCTTGAATTACAACTTTTCAAGAAAATCATCCACAAGGGCAAAATGGTCAAAAGCACACTGAAAAGTCAAATCTGACTTTTAGATCAAATCAAGTTTCAATAATTATATTTCATCAAGACATGAAATTGGTTCATCAAAAAAATCAGAAGTCATAAATTACTTTGAAAAAAATCAAATTTCTAAACATTTAGAAAATTTTCTAAGTGTTAAGAGAATATGATACTTCAGAACTTCTGAGCCAGCCTTCACGTGAGTGCAATCAGAATTTGCAGACACGGTTTAGAACATGATGCTTCAATCAGAACATATGGAAGCAATGTTCTTCGGTCAGAACATGACCCTTCAACATATGGAGGTTACGTTTCTGATCTTCTGCGATCAGAACATCACCAAATCCTAAAACCTCGTTTAAGCATCCTGCTGCCCTGCTATATCACAGTTCTGCAATCAGCTGCTGATCCAGTCCACACCTGCACTTTCTCAAACCCCATATTTACATCAAATTAGCATACAAGAACTGTGATTAAAAAGAAATGCAACAGTATGACAAAAAGGTTAAAAATCCTATTTCTTTATCCCCCAAAAACCACAGCAAATCCATTTATAAATAAGTGGCTCCATCATACGTTCAAGGGGCCGGCTTTGGGATAGAGAAAATTGTCAAAAGAGAGAAAAGAAAACTGTGAAACCTTCGTAAAAATCCAGAATTCCCAAACAGAAAATCAAACCTTTGTTCTTCCCTTTGAATCAAAGAACTTGGCATTTTCTCTTCTGTTGCTCTTGCTGACTCCAGAACATTTGAAGGCAGCAGTTCAAGTCCCAAGCACACGCTCCAGATTTAAGGTAAGTCTTTCTGACTTTGTATCTTCTCATTTAGAACATCATTAAATATGTAAATATCATAGTGTTGATGTTGTCCATATCATTTCATAAGAAAAAAACTGTGGATTAGAACTTCTTGAATAAGGCTAGGCTCAGAACTAGGATTAAAACTTCTATACACTGCTGTGCTTTTATCCTCCTGATTTGCTGTTAAGGACTGAATAAATTGCTGATGTGCTGATTAATATGATGAAAAAGTTGAAATGTAACACAGAACTTTTTTTCTTCATTCACCATTTTAACATAGAACTTGTAGGCTTTCTTACTATTTTAACACAGAACTTCCAGGCTTTCTTACTGTATTAAAACGCAGAACTTATGATGCTCACTCACTATTTTAACACACGGAACTTATAGGCTTTCTTACTGTTAAGCACACTGAACTTTTGATGCTTCCACTCGCTTTTTTAACACTCAGAATTTCTGATTTTCACACGCTGACAACACACTGAATTTCTGATGTTCACTCACTATTTTAGCACAACACAGAACTTCTGACTTTTGGCTCACTGTCTGAATGCCACCCAGAACCCCTGTTTCCTTTCCCTCTGAAGTTTCTGGCAGAGCCTTAGAGTGTATCAATCTAGAACTTCTGTTTCCACTGACGTTCCTTTCTGAGTCACCATGCGCCTGGCTTCAGAACTTCTGATCCTTGTTGTTTTGCTTGCAGCAGCACGTTGTTTATATCTTTCATTTATTTTCATTTTATCATTTTCAATATTAATCCCCTTTTTTAGTAATATAAAAAATACATGAAAATATTTTCTTTTATTGATTAATTTATTTCTTTTTCTTAATTCATTAAGACAAAAAACCATTTTCTAAACAAGTCATTTTTCTCTCTTGCATTGTAAATTTCAATATGGTTGTAATAGCTAAATAGGATTTAAATTCTTGCAACTCCCCATTTTTAAATATGTACCCCCATCCCTAAAATATTGTAATAGCGTAGGACTTTTATATTTCCGCAATTTAACGCTTTTCCAAATATAAAATGCTAGTAATTAGGATGTGTATTGTAAGATATGAAATCAACAAATAGATAACCCTAATCAAGACTAAACGCATGCAAATCAAACACACTTTGCACACACGCACCCTTAGGGTAATCTTACTTGTTGCCTATCGGAAATTATTCATGTCCCTCGAACATGGGCATTTTAGCAAAAGACCCTTGATAAAAGATCGTAGTCCCTCAATGACCCTCGATGTTGCCTTCGACAAATAACTTTGTCCCTAACACGACATTTCTAAAACGTTCCATAGGTTGCTTTCTATGACTATACAAACGTCCCACACTCGTCCCTTCACATCTAATGATGGGGCTTCTTACCAAATCAATGATAAGATAACAACATCTAAAGGAGGAGGAAAAAAACATCTAAGACCTTTTGAGTAGGAAGATTCGCTCCTAGTTGCACACTTGCTCACAACAAAAAAACATTTTTATACACCAACACTTTCATCTTGAAACATTTTCAAAAATTGTATGCGTTCTTATAGAAACGAGAGCCATTACAAAGACACCTTTTCAAAATCACTTTCAAAACCCACATCACAAGCACTCATTCAAACAAAAGCAAGTGATCTAGCGAGTAAACTAAGAGCCCATGGAAAACCATGGATGAAAAGGGTGCTAATACCTTCCCTTTTCATAATCTACCCCTCGAACTCAAGAAACAATCTCAAAGGTCTTTCCTGTGCCTTTTCACCTTTCCTTTTCGATAAAGGAAAAGTCGGTGGAGACTCTTGCTAACTGCAACATTTGTAATCAAAAGGCAAAACAAAAAGTTAGTTCTCCCATCGTATCACACCGTGCAACACAAAATCTTCTCCTTCATGGATGGTTTCTCTGGCTACAACCAGATCAAGATTGCTCCTGAAGACATGGAGAAGACAACCTTCGTTACACAGTGGGGCACCTTCTGCTACAAGGTGATTCCTTTTGGGTTGAAGAATGCTGGGGTAACTTATCAGCGCGCCATGGTCGCGTTGTTCCACGATATGATTCATCATGAGATCGAAGTTTATGTTGATGACATGATAGCCAGGTCTCAAACTAAGGAAGAGCACCTTGATCATCTATAAAACTTGTTCGACAGGTTGAAGATATACAAGCTGAGGTTGAATCCGAACAAGTGCACCTTCGGGGTAAGGTCTGGTAAACTTCTGGGTTTCATTGTCAGTGACAAAGGCATCCAAGTAGACCCTGCAAAGGTAAAGGCCATACGAGAAATTCCAGCTCCCCGTACAGAGAAGGAAGTTAGAGGTTTCTTGGGATGCTTGAATTACATCGCCAGGTTTATTTCACATCTGACTGCTACTTGTGAGCCCATCTTCAAGCTTCTGAAGAAAGACCAAGCGGTAAAGTGGAATGACGAATTCCAGACGACTTTAGAAAGAATCAAAGAATACCTACAAGAACCGCCGATTATGATGCCTTCGGTTGAAGGAAGACCTCTAATATTATACTTAACAGTGATAGACAATGCAATGGGGTGTGTGTTGGGGAAGCATGATGACTCTGGTCGAAAAGAGCACGCAATATACTACCTTAGCAAAAAGTTTATCAACTGTGAGACACGATACTCACTGCTCGAGAAAACTTACTGCGCTTTGGCATGGGCTGCTCGCCGACTAAAACAGTATATGCTGACCCACACTACTTTGTTGATATCTAAGATGGATCCGATCAAATACATCTTCGAGAAACCTGCTCTCTCCGGAAGAATAGCAAGATGGCAGATGATCTTAACTGAGTACGACATACAATATACAACCCAGAAAGCAATCAAGGGGAGTGTATTGGCTGATCATTTGGCTCATCAGGCCGTGGATGACTACCAGTTCATGAATTTTGAGTTCCCTGATGAGAATATTATACTGGTGTCTGACTACGAAGAACCTGGACCGGATGAAGGACCCAAAGAGGGATCCCGATGGACTATGGTTTTTGACGGAGCTTCGAACGCACTGGGTAATGGCATTGGTGTTGTAACCATATCTCTTGAGGGTTGTCATACCCCTTTCACTGCTCGGTTATGTTTCAACTGCACTAACAACATGGCGGAGTTTGAAGCCTGTATCATGGGTCTCAAGGCCGCTATTGACCTCAGGATCAAGTTCTTGGACGTTTTCGGGGATTCAACCTTGGTAATAAGTCTGATCAAAGGCGAATGGGATACGAAACACCTGAATTTGATCCCATACAAAGAGCTTGTACTGACATTGCTTCCACATTTTGAGGATATAACTTTTGAACATTTCCCGCGAGAGGAGAACCAGTTAGCGGACGTGCTAGTTACCATGTCTTCTATGTTCAAAGTTAGGTGGGACAATGAAGCTCCCCAAATCACCCTTGAGAGGTTAGATGAACCAGCACGCTGCTATGAAATTGATACTGAAGAGGTGGTAGACAAACCCTGGTTTCACGAAGTCAAAAGGTATATCGAGGCTCAAGAGTATCTTGAAGGGGCATCTGTCAATGACAAGAAGTTTCTGAGAAGGCTCGCTGTGAAGTTCTTCCTCAGTAATGGAATCCTCTATAAGTGCAATCATGACTCTACATTACTATGATGTGTAGACAAGAGCGAAGCAGAGAGGATCGTGACATATCTACATGAAGGCACCTTCGGAACCCATTCCAGTGGACATACTATGTCTAAGAAGATCCTATGGGCAGGATATTACTGGTCCACTATGGAAGCCGATTGTTATCAGCACTCTCGAACTTGTCATAAGTGCCAAATCTATGCTGATAAGGTGCATGTGCCTCTGGTCACCTTAAACGCCTTGACAGCTCAATTGCCCTTTGCAATGTGGGGCATCGACATGATCGTAGAAATCAGGCCCACTGCTTACAATGGACATCGCTTCATTCCAGTGGCCATCGATTACTTCACGAAGTGGGTTGAGGCGGCCTCTTTTCCTACAGTAAACAAGAACGTTGTGGCGCGGTTTATCCAACATAATCTGATATGTCGGTATGGTGTGCCAGAGAGAATTATTACTGACAATGGTACGAATCTCAACAACACCATGATCGCTGAGCTCTGTAAACAGTTCATGATACAGCACCATAAATCTTCTCCCTACCGGCCGAAGATGAATGGCGTTGTTGAAGCGGCTAACAAGAACATCAAGAAAATTGTACAGAAGATGACGGTGACATACAAACATTGGCATGAGATGTTACCATTTCTCTTCATGGATACTGTACCTCAGCACGATCGTCGACAGGGGAAACACCCTACTCTCTGGCATATGGAATGGAGGCAGTCCTACCCATCAAAGTCTAGATACCTTCCCTCAGGATTATGAAGGACGTGGGTTTGAACAAAGACGACTGGATCCAAACTCGGCTTGATCAGCTAAATCTAATCGATGAAAAGAGACTTACTGCTATCTGTCATGGTCAGACGTATCAAACGCGAATGATCAAGGCTTTTAACAAGAAGGTCAGGAGTCAAGAATATCAAGTCGGGGATCTAGTGATCAACTGCATCATACTGCCGCAAGGTGATCCCAGGGGCAAATGGACTCCCACATACGAAGGGCCATTTGTGGTTAAGAACATTTTCTCGGGTAGAGCTATGATTCTAACCACCATGGAGAGTGACGACCTTCCTCACCCTGTCAATGCAGACATAGTTAAAAGATACTATGCCTAATTAAAAGACCCGCTAGGTTGACTGGCCTAGGCAAAAATAAGGGCTTCCCGACAAACCAAAAGGGTTCAAGAAAAAGTAAGGGATGAAAATGAAAACATTTGTACACCCGGCAAGCCAAAAACCTGAAAAGGCGGGTTGGGCAAAAAAGGATATCCCGGTAGACTTAAAACCCGAATGGGCAGTCCAGGAAAAAGTCAGGGATGTAAAGCGTATCACTATGTCTCATTGGATCATCTCGCGACCAGACTTCGGTATCGAACATCAAGCTCGGACGACACTAATCAATTTAATCAACTTCGGACAAACAACAAAGTGATGAGACGCTCGAAGACATAGGGGCAATAGCAGAGTTGGAACTCCATGGGATTGTTTCACATAGCTGTTTTCTTTTACACAAATTTGTATAGTTTCTATTTTTACGGCGGCGTTCTCTTACTAGAACGTCATCCTTCTTGTACGAAAACGCCTATTAAAGGCCAACTTAAAAAATCAATATAAAATCATTTTCACAAGAAACTTTGAGTTTTTCCTTTTTATGTTTTGTTTTGCAAGAACGTCCAATGATTTATTCTTGACATATGCATTTGAATATGATTGTTGCTCATAAATATTTACATAAAAAACAAAAGTATAATTACTCGTAATTCCAGAAATAGGGGCAAAAACCAGAAGTGTCAAACCCGACAGTTACTCTGCCCAGCACGTATCGGAACAGAGACAACTTTGGAGCACAATCATCAGTACATGCACTCCCCACAGAGTAAAAATATTCAAAAGCATTGATGTCAGATTTCCCGAAACAGGAAGTAATCTCCCCAGCCAGGACCATTCAGAAACCTGACAGCTATATCCCCCAACCCAATTTCATAATCGCGAGCGGGTGAGTAAATTTCATCTCCCAGTAGAGTTTATTTCTCTGGATACAAAAGCTCAATCCCCGACAGAGCTCATTACTTCAACTACAGAAATTCACTTTCCAAGTTGTTCCCCGAAGAGTTATTCTCAAACAGAATCTCTTCCTGACAAAATATTCATGAATAACAAAAAGTAAATCTCCAGCAGTAGTCAGGGATTTGTTTTCCCAGACTCGGACATACCCCGATAGCATTTCATGTACATACATCATGACATGCGCATAGATATTATATACAGCATAATCTCATTTATTTTGAGAACATCATCCCACCATGCATTTCATGCATCGCATATAATTAACACTGTTATCATTTCAGGAAAGACAATTATCTTCAATAAATCCAGCAGTTATACAGGTCACATATGTAGACGACTAATGGAAACTCAGTTCCCGAAACCAAGCAGGTCAACTAATCTACACTATCACTCTGAAGTAACCCTACTATCCAGGTTCCTTCCCATACGCCCTACTATCCAGGCTTTTATCTCGAAGCAACCCTACTATCCAGGTTCCTTCCCATAAGCCCTACTATCCAGGCTTTCATCTTGAAGTAACCCTACTATTCAGGTTCCTTCCCATAAGCCCTACTATCCAGGCTTTCATCTTGAAGTAACCCTACTATCCAGGTTCCTTCCTATAAGCCCTACTATCCAGGCTTTAATCTTGAAGTAACCCTACTATCCAGGTTCCTTCTCGAGCCCTACTATCCAGGCTTTCATCTTGAAGTAACACTACTATCTAGGTTCCTTTCCATAAGCCCTACTATCCAGACTCTCATCTTTAAGTAACCCTACTATCCAGGTTCCTTCTTGAGCCCTACTATCCAGGCTCTCATCCCGAAGTAACCCTACTATCCAGGTTCCTTCTCACAGTCCTACTATACAAGCTCTCATCCCAAAATAACCCTACTACCCAGGTTCCTTCTCACAACCCTACTAACCAGGCTCTCATCCTGAAGTAACCCTACTACCCAGGTTCCTTCTCACAGCCCTACTATCCAGGCTCTCATCCTGAAGTAACCCTATTATCCAGGTTCCTTCTCAAAGCCCTACTATCTAGGCTTTCACCTCGAAGTAACCCTACTATCCAGGTTCCTTCTCTCTCATCTCTGGACGGCAGTTTACAATAATGTAAGACCTGGACCTGACCAATTACGGTCGATTTCACATTTCCCCAGTAAGTCACTGTGTAGCCTGGACCCTGACCAAACATGCAGTTCACTTTTAACTCCTAAATCAAGAATTAATTCCCCAGTAGAGTAATGGACAACCGAAGCTCCTATACTCTATTTCCCAAGACATAAATCAACATTCCCCGATGAAGTCCTCCTCAACAGCAGGTACAGGAATTCTCGCGAAGGAATCTTTTATACAACCGATATCTTTTATGGATGGCATCTTTAAGCCCATCTCCGACAATTCTCTGTCAACTTTTAAATGGCATCTGTAAGCCTATTCTTGATATCACCAATCACCAGGCACTGCATGCGAGTGCAAATTTCTGGGCACTCTAGTTTTCAATCATCTTCCACCTTTAGATCACGAAAGGCAGACAAGCCAATCTACTTCCTCGGGTGTAAGAAGTTTGAACAGGGGCGGCTGTTGTACTCCAAAATTTTCCCTCCTATTTTACTCAACATATGTTCATGGAGATCCTTAACTTGCTCAAGGATGCCCAAGAGTTAACCAAACAAACTCTCTCTTAAAGCAATGAACCTCCAACTAGGGTTTCCATTTTCACCAAGAAGGGTGAGCTCCAAAGGCCTTATATGCTATCCATAGTCCTAATATGTCTTCAAGACCCTCCATGTCAAATTTCAAGCTTAGAACAAGAAGTTTGCTCATTCAACTGCTCAGATCCTTAAGAATCGACTATATTAGGACAAAAGTCAACTGTGGCCCATATACAGTCAAACTTCAAGATTTTTGGTCAACATGTTGAACTGATATTCATCATTTGATCAAGGGTTGATCGTGATTCCTCAAGTAATGCTCCTAATTCATCAAAGCATAAAAGTTGTTAAATTAGGGTTTCTTAGGAAAAGTCAACCAAACTTTGACCAAGCATAACTTTCTAATACTTTATCAGAAATTTCTCATCCAAGGCTAATTTTGAAGGGAATTCAATTTCATACAACCCACCTTCAGTCCTTAAGTCCAAAAAATTCACCCATAAAAAGATATGAATTTCTACATTATAGGTCCTTTTGAAAAGTCAACAAAAACACATTTTGGGTCAAAGCTTCTTACATTAACATGGAAGACCTAATTGAAATGAGACCAAAAGGGTTGTTTAGGGGACACCATAAGCTTTCTAAAAAGTACAAGAACACTCCTCTATGGTTAAAACTGGAATTGTTATGCATTGTCAAATTTGACCATTTTTGGAAAATTTCCAAAAGTCAAATGTGCTCAAACATGCATTTTTTGCCAAAAGGGCCTAGCATTTTAGGATTGTATCTTGTTAAGGACATGGTCCACGACCCAAATCAGCGGCCATATCTTATTTGCTCTATTTAGTTATTTTATGATGATTTTTATTTATTAAAAATCACATTAAATCAAATAAATAACAAAAAATATCAAAGATTGTCTTGATGATCTGATTTTGATGGAAATCAAATCTAATTATGATGGCCAAATCAGATCAAAATGAATCAAGGTATTTTGAGGAAAAAATAGCATGATTTTCATGGTTATGGAAAGATATCATATGGCAAGAAAATCTTATTCAATATCCATAATTCCAAAGGATTCATGTCATTTTTGTTATCCTAATGCATCATACTACATATAATGAACAAAAACAAGGGTTGCAGCCGTGAGAAGAGAGAAAGAAAACTCAAAAATTGGACAAAAAGTGTTGAATCGTTTTCTCATATAGAGGGTGATTCAAGCCATTCCAAAGCTTCCAATCGCTTCCTGGACATCTCTTGGAGCTAACACAATTCATTTCAAGCATTCCCAAGCCCAGAATCATCCCCTAGGCTTCATACAGTTTGCATCTTTTCTCAAAATCAATTACGATAATCCTTGCATCTTAGGCATGTTTGAATTATATATTTGTGATTGTTAACATATTTACAACATGTTGGGATAATTTAATTAACGTTTTGATGCGTATACTGATGGTTTCCATGGTTAGGGTTTAAGAAGCCAATTTGGGGCTTCTCTGTACAGGTGAAATTATGCCAAGAAACCAATGCCATGATATTTGTGAGACCAAGACGAATTGATTGGTATAGTTAGAATTGATTTATTGTGCATCATATTAATTTTTGAAGCTTGCAGGTGTATAGCTATGGAGTTTCGTCCGTAGGTACAGATATGAGATCTAAAATGACGGACAGGGAAGAAGACGGTGACTTATCACCACCCCACTGGCCCATTTGAATAACCGCGCGCATTTTGTTTTGTTCAGCCTATCCATTTTGTTTCACATATTATGCTTTAATGTTATTATGATAACAACTAAGCAGCGTAGCACAGATGGCAGGGCAAGCGTGGAATGACTTGAAGGACCTGGGTTCGATCCTAGGTCCCAGCATTTTCTTTATTTTCTCAATATGTAATTGCATATCCCATGCATTCCAAAGCCTGATGTCCATCATGCGCCCCATTGATCCAGCCACTGGATCGTTGCCAACGCAGATCCATTATTCAATCCAAGGAGAGACCATGGTGCACCACCCAAGCATGCCAACACACAATCAAGCGCAAACTAGGCTCAGCCATAATGGGCCCTGAAAATTCCAATACACACCCCCTGGGTGCTTATGCAGGCCCAAGTCCTTTTTTTATTTTTCATTCTTTAATTCTTTTTATTTATTAATTATATCTTTTTAATAACACCAAAAAAGGTCTTCTTTTTTTACTTTAATCAAAAAATCATAAAAAACATCAAAAATCTTTTTTTTCATAAATTTTTTATTAATTAATTAGTTTAATTAAATTAGGGTAATTTAATATTTTTTATTATAATTCAAAATAATTAGAAATAGGGTTTAATATTGTACTTAACCTAATTTTTCCTCAAAAACAACAAAAATATTTTCTCAAATTAGATTTTTAGGTCGTCTGATTATTTCTCGCATTTAATTCGCCGCACGCTTTTAATTTTCTTTATTTATTATTTGTAACTTCTCCGAGTTTGTAATAGATTGAAATAGGATTTTAATTCCGCGTTTTATTTTCAGTCAAAAGAATTATGTATCTGTCCAAAGCCATGTAATAATTAGGACTCTAACTTCTCGCATTTTAATTTCCGCAAATTATAAATTGCCTAGATGTATGTATAGGATTGTATGGAAAGACGAACTGAAATTAAAACAGTAGAAAACCCTAATTGTGCAAAGATAATTAACTGAAAAAAATAAACTTGCACGTGCTCACTCCTAGAGTCTACTCCACTCCGGTTGCCTTCGGTAAACGGTCATAAAGTATAGGGAATGTTAGTGGTCGTCCTATAGTCTCGAAAGATCTAAAATGACCCATTCGGATGTTGCCTCGGAAAAAGATCTTTAAGACTTTAGGATGATTACTAAAATTTTCTAACATTGCTTTTGTGATCGTATCTGTCCCTTCAAATGTCCCTTAAAACTCCAACGACGGTGCTACCTATTCCTTAATAATAGGATAGTGTTGCCTAAAGGAAAACGAACAGACTTTTTTCGATTAGGTAGATTAGTTCCTATGTACTTGCTCAAAAAAAACTTTTCACACAAAAACATTTCAAAAACAATTTTCAAAATAACTTCGTCACACTCTTGAGGATAGATACAAGGGTTATCACGAAGTTAAACAAAGACTTTTTAAAACAAGCACACACAAGCAATTTTAAAAAAAAAGAGCAAAGTACCTAAGAGCCCATGGAAAACCATGGATAGAAAGGGTGCTAACACCTTCCCTTTCTATAATGTACCCCCCCGTACTCAGAAACATTCTCGAAAAAAGGTTTTTTTCTGTTCTTTTTCCTTTTCCTTTGTTGGATAAAATAAAAGTCAGTGGCGACTCTTGCTTACCGTGACATTTGCGAATACAAAATGCAAACTTGTATTAACAGTCGGTTCTGCCACCGTATCACACGCTTCTTTCCCCAATAGGGTCGGTTCTCCTGTTCACCAGTGATTTATTTCCTGGTTGGATTTTTCTTTTGATTCCTGTTTTTATTTACTATATCCAGTGAGGTCTTACGTCATTTTTGTATTTGTTCATTTTCATTCATAATCATAAGCACTTCATGGCATCTTAGGGCCAAAAATAGGGCTTGTTTTATATTTAAGTATCTTCAATCGCGTCGACACAAAGATTTTTAAACCTTCGCATGTCCGAAGAGAAGACACTTAAATAAGTGCAGCTGTTGTACCCCAATTTTTCCCCTAGGATTCCTCTATCATATCATATCAATTCAATCATAACAAGATCATACACTAGGGTTTGGTTCTTCATCCCATCTTTAGGTTTGTCCATGGGGAATCACCAAACACCTTGACTTGTATTGATTAAATTTTTACTAATAAGTACAACAAATATTTTCTCTAATTATTGGTATCATAGGTGAAAGCACAATACATTCCATCAAGTTGATCCATAGGTTCATGAGTGTATTTCCATGCCTTCTTCAGCAAAGCTTCATTGAGATTCAAGCTTCATTATTGAAGATATTTTGAAATAATATCATGACAAAGTCTATTATGATTAATCATGTCTCAAGTTCTCAAAAATAGTTCAAAGGTACAAGGGTTGATTGAAGAAGTTTGACCACAAGTGCATATGTTCCTCAATTCTCAAGATTTGGAAGTAGTTTTGGTTGTTGTGGTTTCTCCTTATCATCCTCAACAACTTCTATTTACATGAAAAAAGTATTTGTGCAGGAGGCTTCGGTCCTATCAATCCTCTAATGAACTTTCATCAACTTTGGTCAAATTGGATCACTTAAACATCATTGATCATTTATTTTTGCCTTGAGATTTTGAAATGAATGATATACTTGACAAAAAGCAAATGAAACATGTTGTTGAGAGGATTTGATTTTATCAATCTTCTAATGAGTTTTCAAATGCAAGTTTCAAGATGGTCATTCAACTAACCTCTAATTTATAACTCATTAACAATTGACTTTATTTTATGAATTTATTTTATGCTTTTACTTTAAGCACGTTTATTTTGGCATTTACATTTCATGCTATTTTCATCTTTTCTCATTTGAGCATTTAATTTTATTTCATTTTTATTTTTGCTCATTTGAGCTTTCATTTTCTTTTTGAAAATACCTAATAATCAACCTGAAACATAAAAAACTTTAATGTTACTTAGACTACGTGGTTACTATCCTTGGCATTATGGAGATTGTTGACTTCTTAGACTTAGGATTAGAAATTGTGACCTACTTTGAGACCTTGTGACCTAAACTGTTATTTTCTCTTGAGTTCTTGGGGTTAACCTCAAGACATTGGGTTGTTTGTTTGTTTGCTTTGTATGCATGTTATTGTGATTACATGCTTTGTCCGCGATTGGAATTCATTTGTATATAGTTGTTACTCTGCCCAATTTTTGTGAAGACTTAATGTAATTGAAGCTTGGTTTTCTTAAGAGGTTTATTATCTTTGCTTGTTTGGTTTCAAATCCAAAGGATGGAATTCTACATTGACTCATTGTGTCAAGTGTTGGCTTCTTGTTGGTTATATGGTTCTTTTCCCTAGATTTTACCTTATGCTTTAGGATAGTCCCTTCATCTCCTCATATCTTCTTTAATTTCAAAAATCTTCTCCCTCCTTTTAAAAATTCTTCTTTTTTCAAAACTTGAACCACTTTCATAATAAATTTGGACTTAAGTCCATGCATTTCCAAAAAAAATTCTTAATTAAATTTTAATCAACTTAATAATACCTTAACATTTTTGTGAGAAGACTAAAAGTCAATCAATCTCATTCAAACCATTTTGGTCACTTTGGCTTTTTACCTTAAAAATTTTCTCAAAAAGATCATACCCTTGTCAATCCTTGTAGTGATGTGAGCTATTATACTTTTGCGATATGTAGTATAGTGAGATATTTTCCACATGGGTGTTGAGTGAGGCTCTGTTGATTTTAAAATCCAAGCCATATCATCCACTTTGAGATGAATAAAATTCTCCTTTCCCATAATCATGGGTAGTAAGTATGTTCTTCCACTCGGATAATGACGATGACGTCTCGTCTCTTAAAATTTAACCAACACACTTGTCTTTTTTTAAAATTTTTAAAAGATGAACTACGAGTACCCTGATCCCCTATTGCACGGAAGGTGGTAGTAGGCACTAAAGGTTCACAACCGCAGAGGGTGAAAAAATTATTAAAAAAATACTTCTTTTCTCATCTCCACCATATATTATTTTATACAACATTTATAGCCAAAATACACATATTTACAAAGAGGTTCCTACGAATTACCATAGATATTTAGGGTGCTAATACCTTCCCTTTGCATAACCAACCCCCGAACTTAGATTCTCTCCCCCTCTTTTTGGGTTATTCGCTCTTTTCCAATTCCTTTGGAAACGATAAAGTGCGGTGGCGATTTTTATTTTGATCTATGCGAGTTAAGTCAATCCAATGTCTTAGTCTCAACATTTCTACCGCTACACCTCTTTATAGACTGAAACTCCCATCTCAATATCGTGAAAGGTCTCATCATGAGATTTTGGTTTAAAGGTTGTACAAAGAGTCATAGGTGTTGTGCCAAAGTCTTTCTTCCCGAGAGGGTGTCTCTTGAGAGGTATTCCTTTTACGGAGTTTCACCGACTCTAGGCGAAGTCGTCAGATAAACTCATAGGGCTGATATATTCCCTTGGCTAATAGATGAACCTTCTTTCTAAGGTTTTTTTAAAATATTTTTTTGAAAAATTTAAATCCCTCCACATATATAATAATATGATAACAATAGATAAATAAATTAATAAAATGAATAAATAAACAAATATAAAAACAAAAAAAAAACCTAAAAACCAAAATAAAAGGCTTCTAAACCTAGGGTTGAGTCCCTAGCAGAGTCGCCAGCTGTTGCAACTGTTTTTAAATTAGAGTTTCCACTCTTAATTTTTATCCTAAACGAAGGGAGTATAAATGAATAACACTAAAGTTCAGAGATTCTGGATTTGGACTCGGTTCTAGATGAGGGGAAGGTGTTAGGCACCCCTTATCTACCTTGTTCGCAAGGATACTAGGTTTAGAAGCACGATTTTAGGAAAAAGGGTTTTTAATATTTTTTAGGAGAAAAGGGTTTTCATTTTTTAATAGGGGAACTCGCCACGATTTTAATCGTATGCCTACGTTTCCTCTTAGGAGGAATCATAGTCTCATTTTGTAGTTCACATTTGGTTTGTGTTTTGTATGGATTACGAAGATATTTTGCATTTTCCACATGGTCAGTCTAGGTGTCGGGAGTGGCGGAGATTTTTAGACAAAGCACGCGGTTGATTGAAATATATTCGCAATCCTTTTTGAAAGTTGTTTATTGAACTAATTTGATTTATGAACATAAATGATGATTGCTTGAAATATTTTTTATAGCTTTAATTGTGAAAACATATCTTATTAGATGCATGATTTAAAAAAAAAAATCTAATGCAAAAAATAAAATATATATTTTTTAGTTGAAAATAAATAACTTGATTTATAATAAAATAATAAATATACTATTAAAACAAAAATATAAAATATAAAAATAATAATTATAATAAAATAATAAAATTAAATTAAATTAAAACACAATGGGGTGTGTTGTACCCCAATTTTTGCCCCTAAGATCCTTTCATCATACCATGTTGATTCATTCACAATAAGATCACACTAGGATACTTGGTTTCCCTCCCTATATGTAGTTTTACCATTTTGAGGAATCACCAAGCACCTTGACTTATGTTCTTTTGTGATCATGAATATTGTTTTTGTCTTGATTTCTTCTTTCAACTAAATAAAATGCAATGTTGGTTTGTCTTGCTTGTTATCCATGTAGGTAAAGGCAATGGGATTTAACAAGTTACCCCATGAGTTCATGAGTTTATTTCCATGCCCTAGTAAATAAAGCTTGAGAAGTTAAAACCTCACCATTAGCTTGGTTTTGGAAGAATTGGCATGTCAAGGTTGTTTTGGTTCATCACATTTCAAGGTTATCAAATTTGGTTGAAAAGCACAAGGGATTGATTGGAGAAGTTGTCATGGTTGGACAAGATTTTATTCCATTTGGTCACAAGTACATATTTCTCTCAATGTTCAAAATATGGAAGTGGTTTTGGTGGCTATGAGTTCTTATTATCATCCTCAACAACTTATATTTACAAATCATGTGTGTTGGTACAAGAAGTGTCTTCAAAATTGTCAAAGTTCCTCAAAGCATTCTCTTAATCTAAGGACCTAAGTGTGATACGGTGGAAGAACCGACTGTTAATACTGGTTTGCATTTTTTGTTTGCAAAATGTCGCAGTAAGCAAGAGTCGCCACCGACTTTTATTTTATCCAATCAGGAAAAGGAAAAAGAACAGAAAAAACCTTTTTCGAGAATGTTTATGAGTACGGGGGGTAGGTTATAGAAAGGGAAGGTATTAGAACTCTTTCTATCTGTGGTTTTCCATGGGCTCTTAGGTACTTTCTCATTTTTAAATTGCTTGTGTGTGCTTTGCTTTGAAAATTTTTGTTTTACTTTGTTTTAGCCCTTGTTTTTATCCTCAAGAGTGTTACGAAGTTGTTTTTGTAAACTTTGTTTTGAAAGTGTTGGTGTGAAAAAGTTTGTTTGTTTGTTTTGAGCAAGTACCTAACAGTTATCTACCTACTAAAAAAAGGTGTTCTTTTCCTCCTATCCTTTAGACCGTGTTATCCTACTATTAGTGAGTAGGTAACCCTAGTCGTTGGATGTTTGAGGGACTATTAAAAGGGACGTAATGGTCATTGAAGGCAACATGTAAGGATACCTTAGCATTTCGAAGGGATTGTCATCATATAGGCAACATCGAGGGACAAGATCATTTCTCGTAGAGAACTCGAGGGACATTGAGGGACTGTGATCTTTATGATGACTTTAACCGAGGGTCTTTGCTAAGATACCCCTACATTTGAGGGACATGACCATTATTTCCGAGGCAACCAAGTGAGGTATACCCTAGAGGTGCAAGTGTGCAGTAGTGTTTGTTTTCAAATATAGTATCTTTGAATTAGGTTATGCTATGTTAAATTAGTTTACCGGTCTTTCCATACATTCCTATAAGTCTAAGCATTGCATAAAATATAGTAGCAGAAGGTAAAGGCTAAAATGTAAATCTAGGCTATTACAGAGCTTTGGGGCAGTTACATAATAATGAAGAGTGCGGAAAAGAAATCTTAAAACTATTACATCAGGGAAACAATTACATAATTAGAAAAAAGTGCGAGAAAAGATAAATCTACGCTATTACATTGATAATGTGACCTATACAATTTTCCTAGAAATTAAAATGTAAAAGAACAAATAAAAAAAATTAAGGAAAAATTAAAACCTAAAATTCTAAGTTAATGTTTTTGGTGTTTTTTGTAGAAAATAATTTTAAGTTAATTAAAAAACCTAATTCTAACTAATTTTAATAATAAAAAAAGTTAATTAACTTAATTTATTTATAAATGAAAAAATCCAAAAATTCAGTTATTAACTAAAACAAAAACTTAATCTTAATTTGTTAAAAAAAATAGTTAATTAAAGGGTTAATTACAAAGAAAACCTAAAACCTAATTGTTTTCCTAATTTGCATAAAAAAAAGTTCATTAATTAAATTAAAGAGTTAATAAAAAAAAGAGTTAATAATAATAATAAAACTTAAAAACCTAAATTAATTAGGGTTTGTAAAAAAGATTAAGTTTGCTAATAAATAGAGTTTTTTATTTAAATAAAATTAGAGTTTATATGAATTTAGGGTTTTTAAGGAAGATATTAAAGAGAAAGAAATGAGGCAAAAAGGGTTAAAAATAAGCAAAATTATACATATTGCCAGGGGTGGATATTGACCCAAAAAATTAATTTAAAACCTAAAATTAAAAAAAAACATTAAAATTAATTATTCGAGTTTATTATAAAAAATCAAAGGTTTGTGAAAAATGTTAAGTTTTATGAAAAGGTTTTAAACATAAAGAATGAAAATAGATAAAATGATAAATAGAAAGGAAGAAAACCAAAACCAATAGGGGTGAGTGTTGAACTCACGCCCTTAGCCTCCTCAGGATGCCTATCTTGCCATGAGTCATGTATTGGTGGTTGTTCTATTTTGGACTTCAGCGCTTTGTGATAAACCTGCATGGGACCATGTCTAAATATGCAGTGTTGAATCTCATGAACACATTAAATAAGTTACTATATCATGAAATACAAAGAAAATAAATATATAAAAGTTTTTTAATGTTAAAACCGATATGACATGTATGACTATTTCTACATCCTTTTGATCATGGAGATCAAACCAGCCTTACCCTTACTGGAGAAGTAGTGAGATGTGGGTTTGTAACAAGGATGACTTGTTTGTAGTGAGATGAGGGTTTGTTGGGGGTTTGTAACAAGGATTTCAAGATTTTTAGGGTTCTTGAAAGAGTTTGATATTTTGACAGGGTTGTGGCAAAGGTCTTTTTTCGTTTTATCGTTTGTGTGAAAAGAATGAGATTATATAATGGAAATTACAAGGAAAAAATAGGCTTTGAATGTGCAATATGGCCTCCAATAACCACAAGCAATAGTGCAGATTTTTATTCACTTGAGTCTGTCACGTTCCAGGCTAAATCGCAGAGGCTTAAGTGGAATTTTTGAAGTTGAAATGTGAAAACAAAATGTAGCCTACATAGATAACTAACTCCTATCCAAAAATGGGCTCAATCAGATAAATGGTGAATTAATTATGAATTTTTGAAGTTTCACCTCAGACATACTTATTTTGGGCTCCAGTGTCAACTCTGACACGTTCTTCAATAAACAACTGGTATTGATCAGAGCATAACTCGGTCTCGACTTTGGAAGAAAAGTTGTATATCACTAAGTCAGTGACCTTGTGTAAAAATATGGACCCGATCCGATAAAAATTGATCGAGTTATGAAGTTTCGAAGTTTCGACCCAGATGAAATAATATTCAGCATTCAGGATTTTCGGTGCGTCACGCGCATTCTGGGCAAAAAACGAAGGCCTTTTGGACACCGTTCAAACTCGATATCTCCTGTGAAAATGTATCCAACTCAATTTTTGAAATTTTGGTGCTGGAACTAGCTCAATATAATGAAAATCGACCAAGTTACGATTTTCTGAACATGACACAAATAAACTTTTGTTACAATTTTTTTGTATAAAATACTTGATAAATCCGCATTTTTGAAGAGCTTCTGATCGAAATTGGCTTCCAGCTGTGATAGATGAAAACGTAGATGACATCAAGACGGAATTTTGGCCACTGGAATGGGTTCAAAATAAACCATGATCTTCAAGTTATGAATTTTTTTAGTGCGTAAAAACTGCACTTTCAACACACCTTTTCACCACACTTCTTCGAGAAAACTCACACATTTGGAGACCTTCTTTAAAGAATTGACTCTTGAGCAGAACCTGAATTTGAGAATATGTTATCAGAGATATATTAGCAAAAGAACACATGAATATGACGCGCCGGGTTGGACTTGTGAATCTTTGAACCCCGAATCGTTGCAAAACAGCGAACTGATCTTCAGCACAGAAAATACTCTGAGAACATCCATTGGCAAAATAAATGTCACTTGTAACCTGAAGAAGCTTTCTAAATATACCTTGATTCCATAACCATAAAACCAATGATATGCGTGTATGTAATAATGAAATGTAAGCCAAAAGGTTGAAATAAAGAGGGTAAATTTTGGGGTACAATAATTGTCCCTGTTCAATCTTCTTAAACCTGAGGATGTAGATTGTTTGTCTGCCTTTCGTAATCTGAAGGTGGAAGATGATTGAACACTAGAGTACCCAGAAATTTGAACTCGTCTGAGATGGTGTTGGACTGTGTAGGTAGTATCGGGAATGGGCTTACAAATGCCATTTGGAGGAGATGACGGAAGGTCACCAGAGATGGGCTTAAAGATGACATCCGTAAGATATGACGGAGAATCTTCGGGGATGGGATTAAAGATTCCATCTAGAGGATGTTGATTTCCCGAGATATTCCTTTGATGAGAATTCCTGTTCCTGTCGTTTAGGAGGAATCTGCTGAGAAATGTTGGTCTCTGTCTTGGGAGAAGTGGAATTTTAGGAACTTCAGTTGTCCGTTACTCAACTGGGGAATCATCTCTTAGTCGAGGAGATGAAAATGAACTGCTATCTGGTCGTGCTCCAGGCCTTACAGTGATTTGCTAAGGATAATAAGACTGACTGCTATCTGGATGTGCTCCAGGTTTTACAGTGACTTACTGGGGAGATGAGATTAAACTTACTATCTGGTCGTGCTCCAGGCTTTGCAATCTCAATTCTTATCTGGTCGTCTTCCATGCTTCAGAAGGAATTAAGTGGTTATCCGGTCGTATCTGGGTTTCAACTTGAATTTAAGGCATACTAATATCCAGTCATTTCCAGGCTTCAATAGTAATTGGCCGAGTAAATTGCTATTTGGTCGAATTCCAAGCTTCCCAGTACCTCATACTGTTATCTGGTCGTGCTCCAAGTTTCACAGTGTCTCTTGCCTCTATCTGGTCGTGCTCCAGTCTTCATAGCTTCTTATACCGTTATCTGGTCGTGCTCCAGGCTTCATAGTGTCTTATACCACTATCTGGTCGACTCCAGACTTCATAGTATTTTGGAGAAATTAAGATATTATCCAGTCGATTTCCGGGCTTCATAGCTTGAATCTGAGATATACCACTATCTGGTTAATTCCAGGCTTCATAGTATCTTGTACTGTTATCCGGTTGATTTCCAGACTTCACGGTATGATGGGGAAATTAAGCTATTATCTGGTCGATTTTCGGGCTTCATAGCTTGAATTTGAGATAGACCACTATCTGGTCGATTCCAGGCTTCATAGTATTTTGGATAAATTAAGATATTATCTGGTCGATTTCCGAGCTTCATAGCTTAAATTTGAGATATACCACTATCTGGTCGATTCCAGGCTTCATAGTATTTTGTATTGTTATCCGGTCAATTTCCGGTCTTCATAGATTTTTTAACTGGAATAGAAATCAGTATCGATTTGACTGAACTAGAGAAAGGTCTCGAGTTGTCTTCAACTGGGAGAGAAATCTTAGTATCGATTTGACTGAACCCGGGAGAGGTCTCGGATTAACTTTGACTGACATTGAAATCAGGGGAATCTTAAAGGAGATTCGGCTGACCCAGACGAAAGTCTTAACACCTTTAACTAGAATAGAAACCTTAGTGTCGGTTTGACTGAACTAGAAAAAATGTTGGAATATCTTCAACTGGAATAGAAACCTTAGAGTCGGTTTGACTGAACCAGAGAGAACTCGTGAGAACTTGATTGCATCTTTCCATGAAAGGTAAAGAGTTAGTCATATGTAATGTCATGATGTATGAAATGCATTGAGTAACGATGTTCTCAAAATAAATGAGATTGTGTTGTATAATGCGTATGCGTATGCCATGATGTATGGATATGCAATGTTCTTGCGATATGCTATGGCTAGGGAGAATAAATCATGGACTGCTGCTGGAGAGTATAAGGAGTTGAGTTCTTCGTTCCCGCTGGGGATAGTGATCGAAGATGATTAGCTGGAGATTAACATCCATTCTGCTTGAGAATATTTTGCCGGGAGAGACTCTGTCTGAGGATAACCCTGCGGGGAAATGACTATGTGGGGGAAGAGAGGTACTCTATTGGAAAATCTGTAGATTTGGAGAAATAAACTCAGCTGGGGATGAACTTCCATTGCTGGAGAGAAGAGCTCTATTGGAGATTGAGCTTCCGCTGTCAGAGAAATAAACTCTGCTAGGGAGAAAAACTATAAATTGATTATAAAGCTCGGCTAGGGAATACATATATTAGCTTTCTGAAAGATCCTGCTGGGGAAGGAATTCCTGCTTGGGGATACGGAGGTCGGACCTTGGTTGTCTCTGCTCTGTGGGGAATATAGGTATCACTGGCTTGTATGTGATAGTGACTTTGCTTCCAATTGTCTCTGCCCCTTTTACCATGCTGGAAAAAGTACATGCTGAGATTTTGTGGATGGATCTATGTTGTGATTGTACTTGAACATGTATTTAATGAGTGTCTGGATGACATCCGTCTCTGGATCGTATCTGAACTGTACTTTGAAACATGTGCTGAATGAGTGTCAGAATGACATCCGTCTCTGGATCGTATCTGAACTGTTTTTAGAAGACAAATCAGGAATAATTACCAGGATAACATCTGTCTCTGGATCGTACCTGAACTGTTTCTCAATGTATGCAAATCTTGAATAAGTAGCAGAATAACATCCGTATCTGGATCGTATCTGAACCATTTCTCGATGTATGAAAATCTTGAATAAGTAGCAGAATGACATCCACATCTGGATCGTATCTGAACCGTATCTGAAAGCTGAATCTGAATGAGTATCAGAATGGCATCCGTATTTGGAGCGTATCTGAACTGTATGTGAAAGCTGAATCTGAATGAGTATCAGAATGGCATCCGTATCTAGAGCGTATCTGAACTGTATCTGAAAGATGAATCTGAATGAGTATCATAATGGCATCCGTATCTGGAGCATATCTGAACTGTATCTGAAAGCTGAATTTGAATGAGTATCATAATGGCATTCGTATCTGGAGCGTATTTGAACTGTATCTGAAAGCTAAATCTAAATGAGTATCAGAATGGCATCTGTATCTGGAGCATATCTGAACTGTATCTGAAAGTTGAATCTGAATGAATATCAGAATGGCATCCGTATCTGGAGCGTATCTGAATCGTTTCTCGATTCTGGTGCTCTTGCTGAATGCTGGTCAAGGTATAAGTCTTCCACTGACAGATAGGTGACGGGACATATTCGTGTGTTTTAAATCCCTAACTTTTTCCTGTACCGCCCTTTCGGGTTTTCAATCCACCGGGATACCTTTTTTCCCAAGCCGCCTTTTCAGGTTTTCGACTTGTCGGGTGTATATATATTTTTATGTATATCCCTAACTTTTTCCCGAACCCTTTTGGTTCGCCGGGATTCCCTTATTTTTTTCCTAGGTGTGTCAACCTAGCGGGTCTTTTTTTCATGCGGAGTATTTTCTGACTATGTCCATGCTTTCAGGATGTAGAGAGTTGTCACTGTCCATAGTGTTGTGTTATAGTACTGTCAAAAATGTTTTCTTGATGGCACGTGATTCGTTGCTAGAATGCGTGCGTAATGCCCCAAGCGATTCAGATGGAGATCTGCCCATGGTTATTTGGCATTTTTTGAGAGACTACCCCAGGTGTGTTTAGACATCATGTTATTGCCCCTTTCTTATGGAAGGCCTGTTATTGGAAGTGTCTTTCCCGCTTAAGTGATTCTGTCCATTGAGAGGATGTTTGTTCATCGAATATCCATTGTGCAGATTTCTCTGCTGTCAAACAATTAGTCATGTGCAAACAATGTCATTTAAAGAATGCAAAACTCATGTCTGTCTTGAAAAATTTTTGAAAATGTGTTTTGTGTAGTAAAACGAAATTTGCAAGAATGTGATATCAACTCAGGATTCGTAACAAAGCCTACAGGAGTCAGAATACCTTTGTAACAGTATGCTCTCAAACTAACCCATGCTTCAGCTAGGACTTTTAGGGGTTATAACATGGCCTGGTTCACAGTTCAAGAAACAAAGGATAAATGCTCAAATTTTATTTGTACCCGACCCGCTCTTCGTGATGTTCTTCAGTCCTATGCTCAGTTAATTGCGCGTTTAGATCCCGATTAAGTCTGGAATCTTTGCTCTGATACTTGGTGATGATTTAGAAATTGAACATTTGTTTTGAAAAGGCAGTCATTTTTGTAATCTTCTTTTTGTCGAGGATTTATAGTAACCTTTTTTTTGTTTTCGTTATCCCTTCTTTTGCCTGAACTGTTTCTTTTGTGATTATAGTCAGTGGGATGCCCCAATTTTTCTCTTAAGTCTCCTTCATAGGTTTTGACTTTATGGGCTTTTATTTCGAGAGATAATGACTTCTTGTCTTGACGATTATACGGAACCATCACCATCTTTTGTTTTGGAAGGACGTCTTCGATGCCATTCATTGTGTACGAAGTGACGGATTGTGACTGAATACGCCTCTGAATTAACTGAGAAAACTACCCTGCCCCAGGTTATGATTAAGGGTTTTAATTTGTGTGAAAAGAAAAATTCCTACTTCTTTGGCTCGAAGGGGTTGACTATGGATTATCTTCCTTATAACTCCACTGTTTAGGATTTGAAACAACACTTGTACATCGTCAGCGGGGTCTGTTCAAAAGCATACTGTAGAGATTGTGGTATTATTTTCGTCATCCTCCCTCTAAGGCTTAGAGTTTTTTAATAGATAGTTGAATATCACAAAAGGAAATAAAAACACATTTTTGAAATAGTGAATACGAATGAATTGATTCAAGACAAACATGTGCAATGCATTGATGAAATAACAAGGTTTGATATGAATAAATGTTCAAACAAATCAAAATAAAATTACACATTGAAAATTCTAATGAACGAAAAGTCTTCTTGTGAGAACTTGTCACTTCATATGGTATGCCTTGGAGGGATGGCAGAAGAACTCAGCCTGACCGTCTTGTGCGAATTCTAACGCTCCTTCATCAATCAGGTCTTGAATTTTATTTCTCAACACCCAACAGTTGTTGGTGTCATGTCCAGGACTGTTGGAGTGGTATGCACATCTTGCATTCGGATTGTACCTTGGGGAGGCTATGTTGGGATTCTGAGGAGGGTCCCTTAATATAAACAACTTGGCCTTCAACAGGCGTTGCAATGCTTGAGCCAATGACATGTTGATTTCAGTGAAGCGTCTTTCAGATGTATTCTTCTTATGCCGATTGCCCCGTTGTCATTGACGAGGTTGTGGTTGGGCTTGTGATGTAGTAGCAATCTGGAAAGGTCTGTTCCTGACCAAACCAACCTCTTCTCTCACTGGGAGCTGATTAATGCCTTGATCCACAATTTTAACTGTTTGCTTCATGGATCTGCATCCATCTTGGTGAAGCTTTTTGAGGAAGTCTCTTAGCCCTTCTTGTCCTCGAGCTAAGTTTTGGATAAGAGACATCTTCCCCAGCATCTGGATTCTCATTGCTTCTACCTCAGCTTGCAGTTGTTCCAATTGTTCATCCTTGTTGTTGTCAGGATGTTCCTTGGTCAGATTACCAGTGAAGAGTGTTTTCAGGTCTTCTTGCCCCTTGGATAGATTCAAGAGAAATTCCTTGAACTGGGCATCTTGAGCTTGTAGATCTCTGTTGTCTTGTTGGAGAACCATTGCTGAAATAAACAGCGAGAACATGAAAGACCTTCTTTGGAACCTGCTTATGCAATGATATGTATTATATATGTATGCAATGTTTTCAAGGATCTCGCGGGGTAAACAAGAAAATGTCAGAAGTTGAATTTTGCAGCTTTGATTGAAGAACTTTGTATCGTTGAGAGTCCTTCTACGAGAGTCAAGCTCACCATATCAAGTGGGTCATAGCCCCTGACTTAAGTTGTTGAGTTTTGATCTTCTGACGACATTGGCTAGAGGAAAATAAATCCCCTTGCCCCTTTCTAGACGTCTAATTTATCATAACATGCATCACAGGCCCTCGAGATCCTTGAAATGGTTAAGGAAATGTTAAGGCATGATGTTATGATGCATGATGTCATGTTCAAACAGGATAAATCACATATAAGCAAAACACACAATAGACCGTAGGTTCAAAGGCTTGCATGAGGTTAAAGGTAAGTACCATCTTGAAGTTTAGTTGGTTACAAACCTGTCTTAGAAAAGTAATCGGGTTCTAAAGATTCTCAATATCACTGATCATCCTTTATCGGGCATTATTTCAGCTCATCCAATCTTTTCTTGCGGCCAAAATATCTCGAAAGTATGATCTCAATGAGTGTAGCATCGAGTATCAACCAATCCTCAGCTTTATACGGAAGCCGACTATCTCACTACTTTATAATGGCCAAGTTTGTCCAACTAAGGTTCTAAGGTCCGTTAGTGCTTCACAACACCACGCGGCGGCCCCGTATTCTCCTTGTTTCCATACGAAGGATACTGGTACCAACCAAAGTGTCACACCAACACAGTCATCGCTTAACCCATATCGGTCTATGCCATACAGTCTCCACGATCTATTATTGTTTACCCAAAAAGTGTTCCCAGATCCGGGTGTAGGATCTTGCCCAAGCAAAACCCTTTTTAAGAATAAAGTATACAAAACAAACAAGAAAGCAATTAAAAAAAATGACCTAGATCCTAAGGTAAACCCCACTTATTTAGTCCCCAGCAGAGACGTCAGTTCTGTGATACGGTGGCAGAACCGACTGTTAATACTGGTTTGCGTTTTTTGTTCGCAAAATGTCGCGGTAAGCAAGAGTCGCCGCCGGATTTTATTTTATCCAATCAAGTAAATGAAAAAGAACAGAAAAAACCTTTTTCGAGAATGTTTCTGAGTACGGGGGGTAGGTTATAGAAAGGGAAGGTGTTAGCACACTTTCTATCCGTGGTTTTCCACGGGCTCTTAGGTACTTGCTTATTTTTAAATTGCTTATGTGTGCTTTGCTTTGAAAAGTTTTGTTTTACTTTGTTTTAACCCTTGTTTATGTCTTCAACAGTGTTACGAAGTTGTTTTTGAAAACTTTGTTTGGAAAGTGTTGGTGTGAAAAAGTTTGTTTGTTTGTTTTGAGCAAGTACCTAACAGTTATCTACCTACTCGAAAAATGCATTCTTTTCCTCCTATCCTTTAGACTGTGTTATCCTACTATTAGTGAGTAGGTAACCCTAGTCGTTGGATGTTTGAGGGACTATCGAAAGGGACGTAATGGTCATTGAAGTCAACATGTAAGGATACCTTAGCATTTCGAAGGGACTGTCATCATATAGGCAACATTGAGGGACAAGATCATTTCTCGTAGACAACTCGAGGGACATTGAGGGACTATGATCTTTATGATAACTTTAACTGAGGGTCTTTGCTAAGATACCCCTACATTCGAGGGACATGACCATTATTTCCGAGGCAACCAAGTGAGGTATATCCTAGGGGTGCAAGTGTGTAGCAGTGTTTGTTTTCAGATATATTATCTTTGAATTAGGTTATGCTATGTTCAATTAGTTTACTGGTCTTTCCATACAATCCTATTAGTCTAAGCATTGCATAAAATATAGTAGCGGAAGGTAAATGCGGAAATATAAACCTAGGCCATTACAGAGCTTTAAGGCAGTTACATAATAATGAAGAGTGCGGAAAAGAAATCCTAAAACTATTACATCTCGGAAACAATTACATAATTAGAAAAAAATACGAGAAAAGATAAATCTACGCTATTACATTGATAATGCGACCTATACAATTTTCCTAGAAATTAAAATGTAAAAGAATAAATAAAAAGAAATTAAGGAAAAATTAAAACCTAAAATTCTAAGTTAATGTTTTTGGTGTTTTTTGTAGAAAATAATTTTAAGTTAATTAAAAAACCTAATTCTAACTAATTTTAATAATAAAAAAAGTTAATTAACTTAATTTATTAATAAATGAAAAAATCCAAAAATTCAGTTACTAACTAAAACAAAAACCTAATCCTAATTTGTTAAAAAAATGGTTAATTAAAGGGTTAATTACAACAACAAAAAAAACCTAAAACCTAATTGTTTTCCTAATTTGTAGAAAAAAGTTAATTAATTAAATTAAAGAGTTAATAATAATATAAAAAAATTAAAACCTAAATTAATTAGGGTTTGTAAAAAAGTTTAAGTTTGCCAATTAATAGGGTTTTTGATTTAAATAAAATTAGAGTTTATATGAATTTAAGATTTTTAAGGAAGATATTAAAAAGAAAGAAATGAGGCAAAAAGGGTTAAAAGTAAGCAAAATTATACGTATTGCCAGGGGTGGGTGTTGACCCAAAAAATTAATTTAAAACTTAAAATTAAAAAAACCTTAAAATTAATTATTCGAGTTTATTATGAAAAATCAAAGGTTTGTGAAAAATATTAAGTTTTATGAAAATGTTTTAAACAGAAAGAATGAAAATAGGTAAAAGGATAAATAGAAATGAAGAAAACCAAACTAATGTTAAGTTTGTTGAACTCACGCCCTTAGCCTCCTCAGGATGCCTGCCTTGCCATGAGTCATGTATTGGTGGTTGTTCTATTTTAGACTTCAGCGCTTTGTGATAAACCTGCATGGGACCATGTCTAAATATGCAGTGTTGAATCTCATGAACACATTAAATAAGTTACTATATCATGAAATACAAAGAAAATAAATATATAAAAGTTTTTTAATGTTAAAACCGATATGACATGTATGACTGTTTCTACACCCTTTTGATCATGGAGATCAAACCAGCCTTACCCTTACTGGAGAAGTAGTGAGATGTGGGTTTGTAACAAGGATGACTTGTTTGTAGTGAGATGAGGGTTTGTTGGGGGTTTGTAACAAGGATTTCAAGATTTTTAGGGTTCTTGAAAGAGTTTGATATTTTGACAGGGTTGTGGCAAAGGTCTTTTTTCGTTTTATCGTTTGTGTGAAAAGAATGAGATTATATAATGGAAATTAGAGGGAAAAAATAGGCTTTGAATGTGCAATTGGGCCTCCAATAACCACAAGCAATAGTGCAGATTTTTATTCACTTGAGTCCGTCACGTTCCAGGCTAAATCGCAGAGGCTTAAGTGCAATTTTTGAAGTTGAAATGTGAAAACAAAATGTAGCCTACATAGATAACTAACTCCTATCCAAAAATGGGCTCAATCAGATAAATGGTGAATTAGTTATGAATTTTTGAAGTTTCACCTCAGACATACTTATTTTGGGCTCCAGTGTCAACTCTGACACGTTCTTCAATAAACAACTGGTATTTAACAGAGGATAACCCGGTCTCGACTTTGGAAGAAAAGTTGTAGATCTCTAAGTCAGTGACCTTGTGTAAAAATATGGACCCGATCCGATAAAAATTGATCGAGTTATGAAGTTTCGAAGTTTCGACCCAAATGAAATAACATTCAGCATTCAGGATTTTCGGTGCGTCACGCGCATTCTGGGCAAAAAACGAAGGCCTTTTGGACACTGTTCAAACTCGATATCTCCTGTGAAAATGTATCCAACTCAATTTTTGAAATTTTGGTGCTGGAACCAGCTCAATATAATGAAAATCGACCAAGTTACAATTTTCTGAACATGACGCAAATAAACTTTTGTTACAATTTTTTTGTATAAAATACTTGATAAATCCGCATTTTTGAAGAGCTTCTTATCGAAATTGGCTTCCAGCCGTGATAGATGAAAACGTAGATGACATCAAGACGGAATTTTGGCCACTGGAATGGGTTCAAAATAAACCATGATCTTCAAGTTATGAATTTTTTTAGTGCGTAAAAACTGCACTTTCAACACACCTTTTCACCATACTTCTTCGAGAAAACTCACACATTTGGAGACCTTGTTTAAAGAATTGACTCTTGAGCAGAACCTGAATTTGAGAATACATTATCAGAGATATATTAGCAAAAGAACACATGAATATGACGCGCCGGGTTGGACTTGTGAATCTTTGAACCCCGAATCGTTGCAAAACAGCAAACTGATCTTCAGCACAGAAAATACTCTGAGACCATCCATTGGCGAAATAAACGTCACTTGTAACCTGAAGAAGCTTTCTAAATATACCTTGATTCCATAACCATAAAACCAATGATATGCGTGTATGTAATAATGAAATGTAAGCCAAAAGGTCGAAATAAAGAGGGTAAATTTTTGGGTACAACAATTGTCCCTGTTCAATCTTCTTAAACCTGAGGATGTAGATTGTTTGTCTGCCTTTCGTAATCTGAAGGTGGAAGATGATTGAACACTAGAGTACCCAGAAATTTGCACTCGTCTGAGATGGTGTTGGACTGTGTAGGTAGTATCGGGAATGGGCTTACAAATGTCATTTGGAGGAGATGACGGAAGGTCACCAGAGATGGGCTTAAAGATGACATCCGTAAGATATGACGGAGAATCGTCGGGGATGGTATTAAAGATTCCATCTAGAGGATGTTGATTTCCCGAGATATTCCTTTGATGAGAATTCCTGTTCCTGTCGTTGAGGAGGAATCTGCTGAGAAATGTTGGTCTCTGTCTTGGGAGAAGTGGAATTTTAGGAACTTCAGTTGTCCGTTACTCAACTGGGGAATCATCTCTTAGTCGAGGAGATGAAAATGAACTGCTATCTGGTCGTGCTCCAGGCCTTACAGTGATTTGCTAAGGATAATAAGACTGACTGCTATCTGGATGTGCTCCAGGTTTTACAGTGACTTACTGGGGAGATGAGATTAAACTTACTATCTGGTCGTGCTCCAGGCTTTGCAATCTCAATTCTTATCTGGTCGTCTTCCATGCTTCAGAAGGAATTAAGTGGTTATCCGGTCGTATCTGGGTTTCAACTTGAATTTAAGGCATACTAATATCCAGTCATTTCCAGGCTTCAATAGTAATTGGCCGAGTAAATTGCTATTTGGTCGAATTCCAAGCTTCCCAGTACCTCATACTGTTATCTGGTCGTGCTCCAGGTTTCACAGTGTCTCTTGCCTCTATCTGGTCGTGCTCCAGTCTTCATAGCTTCTTATACTGTTATCTGGTCGTGCTCCAGGCTTCATAGTGTCTTATACCACTATCTGGTCGACTCCAGACTTCATAGTATTTTGGAGAAATTAAGATATTATCCAGTCGATTTTCGGGCTTCATAGCTTGAATCTGAGATATACCACTATCTGGTTAATTCCAAGCTTCATAGTATCTTGTACTGTTATCAGGTTGATTTCCAGGCTTCACGGTATGATGGGGAAATTAAGCTATTATCTGGTCGATTTCCGGGCTTCATAGCTTGAATTTGAGATATACCACTATCTGGTCGATTCCAGGCTTCATAGTATTTTGGATAAATTAAGATATTATCTGGTCGATTTCCGGGCTTCATAGCTTAAATTTGAGATATACCACTATCTGGTCGATTCCAGGCTTCATAGTATTTTGTATTGTTATCCGGTCAATTTCCGGTCTTCATAGATTTTTTAACTGGAATGGAAATCTTAGTATCGATTTGACTGAACTAGAGAAAGGTCTCGAGTTGTCTTCAACTGGGAGAGAAATCTTAGTATCGATTTGACTGAACCCGGGAGAGGTCTCGGATTAACTTTGACTGACATTAAAATCAGGGGAATCTTAAAGGCGATTCGGCTGACCCAGACGAAAGTCTTAACACCTTTAACTAGAATAGAAACCTTAGTGTCGGTTTGACTGAACTAGAAAAAATGTTGGAACATCTTCAACTGGAATAGAAACCTTAGAGTCGGTTTGACTGAACCAGAGAGAACTCGTGAGAACTTGATTGCATCTTTCCCTGAAAGGTAAAGAGTTAGTCATATGTAATGTCATGATGTATGAAATGCATTGAGTAACGATGTTCTCAAAATAAATGAGATTGTGTTGTATAATGTGTATGTGTATGCCATGATGTATGGATATGCAATGTTCTTGTGATATGATATGGCTAGGGAGAATAAATCATGGACTGCTGCTGGAGAGTATAAGGAGTTGAGTTCTTCGTTCCCGCTGGGGATAATGATCGAAGATGATTAGCTGGAGATTAACATCCATTATGCTTGAGAATATTTTGCCGGGAGAGACTCTGTCTGAGGATAACCCTGCGGGGAAATGACTATGTGGGGGAAGAGAGGTACTCTATTGGAAAATCTATAGATTTGGAGAAATAAACTCAGCTGGGGATGAACTTCCATTGCTGGAGAGAAGAGCTCTATTGGAGATTGAGCTTCCTCTGTCAGAGAAATAAACTCTGCTCGGGAGAAAAACTTTATAAATTGATTATAAAGCTCGGCTAGGGAATACATATATTAGCTTTCTGAAAGATCCTGCTGGGGAAGGAATTCTTGCTTGGGGATACGGAGGTCGGACCTTGGTTGTCTCTGCTCTGTGGGGAATATAGGTATCACTAGCTTGTATGTGATAGTGACTTTGCTTCCAACTGTCTCTGCCCCTTGTACCATGCTGGAAAAAGTACATGTTGATATTTTGTGGATGGATCTATGTTGTGATTGTACTTGAACATGTATTTAATGAGTGTCTGGATGACATCTGTCTTTGGATCGTATCTGAACTGTACTTTGAAACATGTGCTGAATGAGTGTCAGAATGACATCCGTCTCTGGATCGTATCTGAACTGTTTTTAGAAGACAAATCTGGAATAATTACCAGGATAACATCTGTCTCTGGATCGTACCTGAACTGTTTCTCAATGTATGCAAATCTTGAATAAGTAGCAGAATAACATTCGTATCTGGATCGTATCTGAACCATTTCTCGATGTATGAAAATCTTGAATAAGTAGCAGAATGACATCCACATCTGGATCGTATCTGAACCGTATCTGAAAGCTGAATCTGAATGAGTATCAGAATGGCATCCATATTTGGAGCGTATCTGAACTGTATGTGAAAGCTGAATCTGAATGAGTATCAAAATGGCATCCGTATCTAGAGCGTATCTGAACTGTATCTGAAAGATAAATCTGAATGAGTATCATAATGGCATCCGTATCTGGAGCATATTTGAACTGTATCTGAAAGCTGAATCTGAATGAGTATCATAATGGCATTCGTATCTGGAGCGTATTTGAACTGTATCTGAAAGCTAAATCTAAATGAGTATCAGAATGGCATCTGTATCTGGAGCATATCTGAACTGTATCTGAAAGTTGAATCTGAATGAATATCAGAATGGCATCCGTATCTGGAGCGTATCTGAATCGTTTCTCGATTCTGGTGCTCTTGCTGAATGCTGGTCAAGGTATAAGTCTTCCACTGACAGATAGGTGACGGGACATATTCGTGTGTTTTAAATCCCTAACTTTTTCCTGTGCCGCCCTTTCGGGTTTTCAGTCCACCAGGATACCTTTTTACCCAAGCCGCCTTTTCAGGTTTTCGACTTGTCGAGTGTATAGATTTTTTTATGTATATCCCTAACTTTTTCCCGAACCCTTTTGGTTCGCCGGGATTCCCTTATTTTTTCCTAGGTGTGTCAACCTAGCGGGTCTTTTTTTCATGCGGAGTATTTTCTGACTATGTCCATGCTTTCAGGATGTAGAGAGTTGTCACTGTCCATAGTGTTATGTTATAGTACTGTCAAAAATGTTTTCTTGATGGCACGTGATTCGTTGCTAGAATGCGTGCGTAATGCCCCAAGCGATTCAGATGGATATCTGCTCATGGTTATTTGGCATTTTTTGAGAGACTGCCCCAGGTGTGTTTAGACATCATGTCATTGCCCCTTTCTTATGGAAGGCCTGTTATTGGAAGTGTCTTTCCTGCTTAAGTGATTCTGTCCATTGAGAGGATGTCTGTTCATCGAATATCCATTGTGCAGATTTCTCTGCTGTCAAACAATTAGTCATGTGCAAACAATGTCATTTAAAGAATGCAAAACTCATGTCTGTCTTGAAAATTTTTTGAAAATGTGTTTTGTGTAGTAAAACGAAATTTGCAAGAATGTGATATCAACTCAGGATTCGTAACAAAGCCTACAGGAGTCAGAATACCTTTGTAACAGTATGCTCTCAAACTAACCCATGCTTCAGCTAGGACTTTTAGGGGTTATAACATGGACTGGTTCACAGTTCAAGAAACAAAGGATAAATGCTCAAATTTTATTTGTACCCGACCCGCTCTTCGTGATGTTCTTCAGTCCTATGCTCAGTTAATTGTGCGTTTAGATCCCGATTAAGTCTGGAATCATTGCTCTGATACTTGGTGATGATTTAGAAATTGAACATTTGTTTTGAAAAGGCAGTCATTTTTGTAATCTTCTTTTTGTCGAGGATTTATAGTAACTTTTTTTTTGTTTTTGTTATCCCTTCTTTTTCCTGAACTGTTTCTTTTGTGATTATAGTCAGTGGGATGCCCCAATTTTTCTCTTAAGTCTCCTTCATAGGTTTTAACTTTATGGGCTTTTATTTCGAGAGATAATGACTTCTTGTCTTGACGATTATACAGAACCATCACAGTCTTTTGTTTTGGAAGGACGTCTTCGATGCCATTCATTGTGTACGAAGTGACGGATTGTGACTGAATACGCCTCTGAATTAACTGAGAAAACTACCCTGCCCCAGGTTATGATTAAGGGTTTTAATTTGTGTGAAAATAAAAACTCCTACTTCTTTGGCTCGAAGGGGTTGACTATGGATTATCTTCCTTATAACTCCACTGTTTAGGATTTGAAATAACACTTGTACATCGTCAGCGGGGTCTGTTCAAAAGCATACTGTAGAGATTGTGGTATTATTTTCGTCATCCTCCCTCTAAGGCTTAGAGTTTTTTAATCGATAGTTGAATATCACAAAAGGAAATAAAAACACATTTTTGAAATAGTGAATACGAATGAATTGATTCAAGACAAACATGTGCAATACATTGATGAAATAACAAGGTTTGATATGAATAAATGTTCAAACAAATCAAAATAAAATTACACATTGAAAATTCTAATGAACGAAAAGTCTTCTTGTGAGAACTTGTCACTTCATATGGTATGCCTTGGAGGGATGGCAGAAGAACTCAGCCTGACTGTCTTGTGCGAATTCTAACGCTCCTTCATCAATCAGGTCTTGAATTTTATATCTCAACACCCAACAGTTGTTGGTGTCATGTCCAGGACTGTTGGAGTGGTATGCACATCTTGCATTCGGATTGTACCTTGGGGAGGCTATGTTGGGATTCTGAGGAGGGTCCCTTATTATAAACAACTTGGCCTTCAACAGGCGTTGCAATGCTTGAGCCAATGACATGTTGATTTCAGTGAAGCGTCTTTCAGATGTATTCTTCTTATGTCGATTGCCCCGTTATCATTGGCGAGGTTGTGGTTGGGCTTGTGATGTAGTAGCAATCTGGAAAGGTCTGTTCCTGACCAAACCAACCTCTTCTCTCACTGGGAGATGATTAATGCCTTGATCCACAATTTTAACTGTTTGCTTCATGGATCTGCATCCATCTTGGTGAAGCTTGTTGAGGAAGGCTCCTAGCCCTTCTTGTCCTCGAGCTAAGTTTTGGATAAGAGACATCTTCCCCAGCATCTGGATTCTCATTGCTTCTACCTCAGCTTGCAGTTGTTCCAATTGTTCATCCTTGTTGTTTTCAGGATGTTCCTTGGTCAGATTCCCAGTGAAGAGTGTTTTCAGGTCTTCTTGCCCCTTGGATAGATTCAAGAGAAATTCCTTGAACTGGGCATCTTGAGCTTGTAGATCTCTGTTGTCTTGTTGGAGAACCATTGCTGAAATAAACAGCGAGAACATGAAAGACCTTCTTTGGAACCTGCTTATGCAATGATATGTATTATATATGTATGTAATGTTTTCAAGGATCTCGCGGGGTAAACAAGAAAATGTCAGAAGTTGAATTTTGCAGCTTTGATTTAAGAACTTTGTATCGTTAAGAGTCCTTCTACGAGAGTCAAGCTCACCATATCAAGTGGGTCATAGCCCCTGACTTAAGTTGTTGAGTTTTGATCTTCTTACGACAATGGCTAGAGGAAAATAAATCCCCTTGCCCCTTTCTAGACGTCTAATTTATCATAACATGCATCACAGGCCCTCGAGATCCTTGAAATGGTTAAGGAAATGTTAAGGCATGATGTTATGATGCATGATGTCATGTTCAAACAGGATAAATCACATATAAGCAAAACACACAATAGACCTTAGGTTCAAAGGCTTGCATGAGGTTAAAGGTAAGTACCATCTTGAAGTTTAGTTGGTTACAAACCTGTCTTAGAAAAGTAATCGGGTTCTAAAGATTCTCAATATCACTGATCATCCTTTATCGGGCATTATTTCAGCTCAACCAATCTTTTCTTGCGGCCAAAATATCTCGAAAGTATGATCTCAATGAGTGTAGCATCGAGTATCAACCAATCCTCGGCTTTATACGGAAGCCGGCTATCTCACTACTTTATAATGGCCAAGTTTGTTCAACTAAGGTTCTAAGGTCCGTTAGTGCTTCACAACACCACGCGGCGGCCCCGTATTCTCCTTGTTTCCATACGAAGGATACTGGTACCAACCAAAGTGTCACACCAACACAGTCATCTCTTAACCCATATCGGTCTATGCCATACAGTCTCCACGATCTATTGTTGTTTACCCAAAAAGTGTTCCTAGATCCGGGTGTAGGATCTTGCCCAAGCAAAACCCTTTTTATGAATAAAGTATACAAAACAAACAAGAAAGCAATTAAAAAAATGACCTAGATCCTAAGGTAAACCCCACTTATTTAGTCCCCAGCAGAGTCGTCAGTTCTGTGATACGGTGGCAGAACCGACTGTTAATACTGGTTTGCGTTTTTTGTTCGCAAAATGTCGCGGTAAGCAAGAGTCGCCGCCGGATTTTATTTTATCCAATCAAGTAAATGAAAAAGAACAGAAAAAACCTTTTTCGAGAATGTTTCTGAGTACGGGGGGTAGGTTATAGAAAGGGAAGGTGTTAGCACCCTTTCTATCCGTGGTTTTCCACGGGCTCTTAGGTACTTGCTTATTTTTAAATTGCTTATGTGTGCTTTGCTTTGAAAAGTTTTGTTTTACTTTGTTTTAACCCTTGTTTATGTCTTCAACAGTGTTACGAAGTTGTTTTTGAAAACTTTGTTTGGAAAGTGTTGGTGTGAAAAAGTTTGTTTGTTTGTTTTGAGCAAGTACCTAACAGTTATCTACCTACTCGAAAAATGCGTTCTTTTCCTCCTATCCTTTAGACTGTGTTATCCTACTATTAGTGAGTAGGTAACCCTAGTCGTTGGATGTTTGAGGGACTATCGAAAGGGACGTAATAGTCATTGAAGGCAACATGTAAGGATACCTTAGCATTTCGAAGGGACTGTCATCATATAGGCAACATCGAGGGACAAGATCATTTCTCGTAGACAACTCGAGGGACATTGAGGGACTATGATCTTTATGATAACTTTAACTGAGGGTCTTTGCTAAGATACCCCTACATTCGAGGGGATTGACCATTATTTCCGAGGCAACCAAGTGAGGTATATCCTAGGGGTGCAAGTGTGTAGCAGTGTTTGTTTTCAGATATATTATCTTTGAATTAGGTTATGCTATGTTCAATTAGTTTACTGGTCTTTCCATACAATCCTATTAGTCTAAGCATTGCATAAAATATAGTAGCGGAAGGTAAAGACGGAAATATAAACCTAGGCCATTATAGAGCTTTAAGGCAGTTACATAATAATGAAGAGTGCGGAAAAGAAATCCTAAAACTATTACATCTCGGAAACAATTACATAATTAGAAAAAAAATACGAGAAAAGATAAATCTACGCTATTACATTGATAATGCGACCTATACAATTTTCCTAGAAATTAAAATGTAAAAGAATAAATAAAAAGAAATTAAGGAAAAATTAAAACCTAAAATTCTAAGTTAATGTTTTTGGTGTTTTTTGTAGAAAATAATTTTAAGTTAATTAAAAAACCTAATTCTAACTAATTTTAATAATAAAAAAAGTTAATTAACTTAATTTATTAATAAATGAAAAAATCCAAAAATTCAGTTACTAACTAAAACAAAAACCTAATCCTAATTTGTTAAAAAAATGGTTAATTAAAGGGTTAATTACAACAAAAAAAAACCTAAAACCTAATTGTTTTCCTAATTTGTAGAAAAAAGTTAATTAATTAAATTAAAGAGTTAATAATAATATAAAAAAATTAAAACCTAAATTAATTAGGGTTTGTAAAAAAGTTTAAGTTTGCCAATTAATAGGGTTTTTGATTTAAATAAAATTAGAGTTTATATGAATTTAAGATTTTTAAGGAAGATATTAAAAAGAAAGAAATGAGGCAAAAAGGGTTAAAAGTAAGCAAAATTATACATATTGCCAGGGGTGGGTGTTGACCCAAAAAATTAATTTAAAACTTAAAATTAAAAAAACCTTAAAATTAATTATTCGAGTTTATTATGAAAAATCAAAGGTTTGTGAAAAATATTAAGTTTTATGAAAATGTTTTAAACAGAAAGAATGAAAATAGGTAAAAGGATAAATAGAAATGAAGAAAACCAAAACTAATGTTAAGTTTGTTGAACTCACGCCCTTAGCCTCCTCAGGATGCCTGCCTTGCCATGAGTCATGTATTGGTGGTTGTTCTATTTTGGACTTCAGCGCTTTGTGATAAACCTGCACGGGACCATGTCTAAATATGCAGTGTTGAATCTCATGAACACATTAAATAAGTTACTATATCATGAAATACAAAGAAAATAAATATATAAAAGTTTTTTAATGTTAAAACCGATATGACATGTATGACTGTTTCTACACCCTTTTGATCATGGAGATCAAACCAGCCTTACCCTTACTGGAGAAGTAGTGAGATGTGGGTTTGTAACAAGGATGACTTGTTTGTAGTGAGATGAGGGTTTGTTGGGGGTTTGTAACAAGGATTTCAAGATTTTTAGGGTTCTTGAAAAAGTTTGATATTTTGACAGGGTTGTGGCAAAGGTCCTTTTTCATTTTTTCGTTTGTGTGAAAAGAATGAGATTATATAATGGAAATTAGAGAAAAAATGGGCTTTGAATGTGCAACTGGGCCTCCAATAACTACAAGCAATAGTGCAGATTTTTATTCACTTGAGTCCGTCACATTCCAAGCTAAATCACAGAGGCTTAAGTATAATTTTTAAAGTTGAAATGTGAAAACAAAATATATCCTACATCGATAACTAACTCCTGTCCAAAAATATGCTCAATTAGATAAACGGTGAATTAGTTATGAATTTTTGAAGTTTCACCTTAGACATACTTATTTTGGGCTCCAGTGTCAACTCTGACACGTTCTTCAATAAAAAACTGTTATTGATTGGAGCATAACCCGGTCTCGACTTTGGAAGAAAAGTTGTAGATCTCTGAGTCAGTGACCTTGTGTAAAAATGTGGACCCGATCCGATAAAAATTGACCGAGTTATGAATTTTCGAAGTTTCGACCAGATGAATTAATATTCAGCATTCAGGATTTTCGGCGCATCACGCGCTTTCTGGGAAAAAAATGAAGTCATTTTGGATACCGTTCAAACTCGATATCTCCTGTAAAAATGTAGCCAACTCAATTTTTGAAATTTTGTTGCCAGAAGCAGCTCAATACAATGAAAATCGACCATGTTACGATTTTCTGAACATGACGCAAATAAACTTTTGTCACAAATTTTCTGTATAAAAATACTTGATAAATCCGCATTTTTGAAGATCTTCTTATCGAAATTGGCTTCAAGTCGTGAGATATGAAAACGTAGATGACGTTAGGACGGAATTTTGGCCACCGGAACAGGTTCAAAATAAGCCATAATCTTCAACTTATGAATTTTTTGAATGCGTAAAAATTGCACTTTCAACACACTTTTTCACCACACTTCTCCGAGAAAACTCACACATTTGGAGAACTTTTTTAAAGAATTGACCCTTGAGACGAACCTGAATTTGAGAATACGTTATTAGAGATATCTTAGCGAAAGAACACCTGAATATGACGCGCTGGGTTGGACTTGTGAATCTTTGAACCCCGAATCGTTGCAAAACAGCGAACCGATCTTTAGCACGGAAAATACTCTGAGAACATTCATTAGCGAAATAAACGTCACTTGTAACCTGAAGAAGCTTTCTAAATATACATTGATTCCATAACCATAAAACCAATGATATGCGTGTATGTAATAATGAAATGTAAGCCAAAAGGTCGAAATAAAGAGGGTAAGTTTTGGGGTACAACACTAGGGTTTTGAACTTCAAAGGAATATATCTTGGTCATCTCTTGATATTTTTGAGTGATTCCAAAGACATCTTTCTCTTTAAAGGTTTATTAACAAATAACTTCAAAAGTTTCAAGGAGTTGTCATGAGGAAGAGACTCAATGAGGAAGAAAGATTATAAGTCCTCTAGATGAATCCTCAATTTTCCATGTGTGACTTCAAATGATCATAACTTGGTAAATTTTTATCACCTTGAGCCCATTCTTTTTCCATAATTATATTGAAGGTGTGAGCTTTATGCCTTCTTTTATGTGCAAAGTGAGAAAATGGGTGGAAGTTGCCTTAAGGATGCAAAAGATTATAGGTCATTTCATGATTTTTTTTTCCAACTTCAACAATTCATAAGTCTCTCAATTTTTGGAGATTTTGAATGGTTTAAATTTCAAAATGTGATTCAAGATATCTACTTCATGCCATCTTTTTTAGTCAAGAGCAAATTCCAAGTGGAAGGTCATTTTTTGATGCATGACATTATAGGTCATATTTGAAGAAGAACTTGAAATATTTATAAGTATGGAAGGTCAACTGTTTTTCTGCAACTTTGACTCAACACAACTTTCAGCTCAAGCATCCATTTGATTCCATTAGTTTTCCATTGCAAAGCTTGTAACCTCATCTTTCTAAAGCATTAAGAATCATGCCTTAAGACCCCTTGAGCTGAGAATGTCATTGTTTCAAAAGTGGTAACTTGGAATTGAAGTTTCATTGCAACTCAGAATTTGAATTTCATGTTACAACCTCTAAACCTCAAATTAGCACGCGTTTTGAGTCTAAAAATGATTAACCAACTTTCCCAAGTGGATTAATGCATCAAAACACGCATTTTGGATGAGTTTTGACAAAAGAGGAGTCACATTTTCTTCATAATGCAGACCCACATGAATTCCCTCCAAATTGCATCATTCACCCTTCCTTTTGATCCCATTTGCTTCTCCTATAAATACATGAGCAATCTCATTCATTTTCTCAAGCTTGGATAACCAGAATCACCCTGCCAAACTTGTTCCACAACTTAGAACTCAGTAACTTCAAAATCCATTCTCAAGCTTTTTTCAATCCAATTTTTCCATCAAGTCACCTTCCTTGATCTTCCTTGAAGCTAACCACATAATTACATTCAAGAATCGTGCCCTATACTGCTCCATAGAAGTCCAGTTTCAAAGCTCTGCAACTCAACTCCAATTGGTAGATTCCTTCATCAATTCTTCAAAGCCCTGATATCATTGTGTTGCTCTTATTGCCCTGGTTCTAGTCGCAACACTTACCTTTTACTAGAAACACGTTTTGACCATAAAATTTCAAATCCCTTTTCAAAACTTTCCTTCCAAATTGCTTGAGCTACAGTTTATATAAATTTGGCGCGAGGATGTGGTTATCTTCATCTTGAAGAGACGAAGCGAACGACATAGGTCTGAGCTTCTGATTTTACAATTTGAGAGACCTGCAAATCACGTTGGCTGGAGGTTGAAGATGACCTACGTGTCAGCTTCCAACCAATGATGGCACGCCACTTGTTATTTTTGAAAATTTGATTTATATTTGATTCTGAACTATATTCACTAATGACCATGATATGCACAGCACGCCAGATCCCTTGGATTTGATTACTAAGGCGTTTTGAATCTCATCCAATGGTCCACATATTTTTACTTTTACTTTCTTTTTTGATTTTTATATTTTAATTGTTTTAAATTTCAAAAAATCATAGAAAATTCATTTTAAGTCCAAAAAATCTGAAAAAATTATGAAAAAATATTTTGATTATTCTCTTTCTGATTTTTATTTTTTCACAATTTAATTTTGTGTTATGATATTTTTTATAAATTTACACTTTATTTGAATTGTTTTAAATGTTTAAAAATACTTTTATACATTTTTAAATTCTGAAAAAATTATGGAGTGATCCAATGATATTGTGACAAATATTGGTGACCTTATTTTATTTTTGTCTCTGACCTTACTATTTTTTATCATTTTTGGTTTATTTTACCCATTTATTTTAATTTTAAAAATAGTTTCTGACTTTAAAAAATTACCAAAAAATTTGTAAAATTATTTGAGCCTTTTTCTTATTTTTCTATGGTCTTACTTTTTATTTCTTGATTAATTTGAACTTAGTTGATATTTTCTCTTTATTTTCTATTTTTAAACATTATTTTTAAACCCTTTTGTATATATTAAAATGAAATATTATTTTGTGACTATTTTCTGGCTGATCTTGGGTTAAATTTTGGATCATGAACTTTATTAATATCATTGGATCCATGGTGTTGAGTTTAACTCCACAAAAATGGATGAATGATTTTAATAATAGTTTGATTAAATTTAATTCAAAAGTGGTTTGTACATTCTCTCCCATCCCTCTTCATCTCATCCCCTTCTTATTGCACTAAATGTTGTTGGAGCATGATCTCTATATCATGTCTCTGAACAAATGGTGCATAGATTGCTATTGACCGGCCTCAAAATAGGTGCGACTTCTATATAAGTCCACTTACGATTGCTTAACATAGCTCTAAATTTTGTCCCGATTCGAATAAATGATCATTTATGGCCCAAACTTATGTTTGCAAGCCCAAGTATGTTAATTTGATCTCTTTGATCTAATAACCTTGAGATTCATTGTGTGGAGGCTGTGGTTCTACCAATCCTCTAATGGATCTACAAAACCTTTGGTCAACGCGAATCACTTAAACCTCGTTGATCATTAAATGGCACTTGTGAGAATTTCAAATGGATGATATACTTGACAAAAAGAAAATGCAACTTGTTGTATGGAGACTTTGGTTCAACCAATCCTCTAATGAGTTCCAAATGCAAGTTTCAAGATGATCATCCAACTAACCACTAATCACTAATAATTGACTTTATCCTTTATTTTTATTATATGCCCCTTTTATTTTTATGCACCATTACTTTCAGCAGTTGCATTTCATGCCATTTTCATCTTTGCTCATTTGAGCATTTACTTTCTTGTCATTTTTACTTTGCTCACTTGAGATTTTCTTTTTTTAAGATACTTAATAATCAACATAAACCATAAAAATCTTTACTGGTACTTGGAGTATTTAGTTACTATCCTTGACATTATGGAGCATTAGACTTTTTGGACTTAGGATTAGAAACCTGGGCCTATGATTGGAGACCTTGTGATCTTATCTGATTATTTTGTCTGGAGCTCTTGAGGTTTACCTCAAGATATTGGATTGTTTGTTTGTTTTGTATGCAGGTTATTATGATTACACCCTTTGTTTGTAATCTGGAATTCACCCGTATACAACCGTTACTCTGCCCAATTTTTGTGAAGACTTAATACACTTGAAGTTTGGTTCTCTCAAGAGGTCTAATATTTTTGCTTGCTTGGTTTCAATCCAAGGAATAGGAATTCTATCTTGGCTCATAATGTCAAGTATTGCCTTCTTGTTGGTTAGATGGTTCTTATCCCTAGCTTTTACCTTATGCTTTAGATAGCCTCTTCTTCTCCTCCCATCTTCTTTAATTTCAAAAATCTTCTTCCTTCTTTTGAAAACTCTTCTTGTTTTTAAACTTGAACCACTTTTATAATAAACTTGGACTTATGTCCATGCATTTTCAAAACATTTTCATAAATAAACTCCAATCAACTTAACAATACCTTGACATTTTTTGTGAGAAGACTAAAAGCCAATCAATCTCATTTCAAACCATTTTGCCACTTTGGCTTTTATCTTTAAACTTTTCTCAAAAAGATTGAACTCTTGTCAATCCTTGTAGTGATTCAAACAACTATACTTCTACAATATGTAGTGAAGAGAGATATTTTCCAATTGGGTGTTGAGTGAGGTATTGTTGATTTTAAGATCCAGGCCATATCCTCCACTTTGAGATGATGCAAATTCTCCTTTCTCATAATTGTGGGTAGTAAGTTTGTTTTCCACACGGACAGTGACGATGATGTTTTATCTCATAAAATTAACCAACACATTTGTGTTTTAAATTTTTAAAAGAGGAACTACGTGTACCCTGATCCCCTATTGCACAAAAAGGTGGTATGTAGGCACTAAAGGATCGCAACCGCGGCAGGTGAAAAAATTATAAAATAAATATATTTCTTTTCTCACCTCCACCATCCATTTTTATACAACATTTTTATAGCCAAAATATACAGATTTTACAAAGAGGTTCCTGCGGAGTACCGTAGATGTTTATGAAGAAGTGAAAAACACAAGAAGGGGGGGTTGAATTGAAAACTTAAAATCAAATGCACAGTAGACACAATATTTTTATCCTGGTTTGTTTGATCTCAAACTACTCCAGTCCACCCGTCAAGGTGATTTCACTTCCCTCCAACGAGGACTTAATCCACTAATCAAAAACTGATTACAATCACTACTTTGACAACTGCCAAAGTCTTCTTGAGTACAACCACAACCCGGATAATCTCAAGGAAAAACTAGCGTAATCAAGATAAAAAGGTATTATGTGTATGGTTGTTTTTATTTATAAAAACAGTATCACAACTGTGATATTTTACACAATTTTAAGCGTAGAAAAGAATATGTAAGCTTGCAGCATTTCTAGAGATTTCTTTCAGTTGTTTTCAAAATCGTAAATAATTTGTCCTCTTAGCTTGTTTATATAGGCATAGAAATCCCGTCCAACATAAAGCGTGATAATGGACATTCAATGTTGTTTCCATATGGATAAGATTCTTGTCTGAATGAAGCTGTTGCATGTGATGTTGTCTTGATTGAATAGTAATGCTTCAGAATCTTAGAATCTTGCATGCTGCAATTGCTTCAAAACATTTATGACTTAGAGATGCGAGGATCTGATGGTATATGAAACTTCTGTTCAGAATCAGATTATTCTTCACTTTAGTGCAGTTTCTGATCATCATTCTTCAGCGTAGATTTTGATCATCATTCTTCAGCGTAGATTCTGATTACCTCAGCTTTAAAGCTTCTATAGCTTAACTTTTGATGATGATTTGGTCATAATTTCTACATACAAAATAACACAAGTTTAAAGTGCATATTTGTTCTTTGTGTTTGTTATCATCAAAACTCTAATTAAGGTTGTTGAATCAAACTATGTTCTAACAATCTCCCCCTTTTTGATGATGACAAAAACTAGGATTTTCAATGAAAGATATAGAACAAAAAGCTTAAGAGAGACTCCCCCTGAGTTGATTACTTCCCTGAAGTTCCTTCTCGTCATAGCTTTTGATGCATCTCCTTCTGTCCTTATCAGAATGTGTTCCTGTTTAAGCTTTTCAGAAAATATAGAGGTTAAGATATTCAGAATGTTTGAGACTTTGTCCCGATATACTGTTATTGAAAATATCTTACTTTCTCCCCCTTTTTGTCAGGTATCAAAAAGCAATATAATCATAGTCAAAAAGGATGAATTATATTGAAAACAGAATGCAATGACAATATTCAGAAACAAGGAGGATAAAAAATTACAGATAAACAGTTTAAAGAAAATCTAAGAAGGAGGGGGAAGATGTGTGAACAACGCTTCCAACAAGCTCTTGATCTGAGTGCTTAATTCTTCCTGCTTTCCCATAATATCTTTGATTTATTTTGTTGTATCTTCTTGTTTATCCAAAATACCCTTGATCTCTTTGTTTGTATCCTCTTTCTTATCCAGTCTGGCATGGATTAAGGCATTCTCCTTCTTCAACTCTTCCAGAGTTTGCATGACTAGAGACGAAGCTGGTGTATCTTCAGGGGTTGCATGTTATTCAGAACATTCTACAGCCTCTTCTGATTGAACACCTTCTTCTGTTGCAATCATGTTTTCTGGAGCAGTAGTCAGAGAGTGACTATCAAAATCTGGTTCAGAGACATCTGAAGGATGGTGCTCTTTCCAGGGAGCATTATCCAACGGGAGAATTTCTTTCTTGTACCATTGGCTCAGAAATTGATCTTGGAAGGCTTTCAGCTGATCACTGAAGTTCTGTTGAGCCCTTTCATAGCCCAATTCTTTCAGCTTCTGAGTTTTAGAGTTGAGCCATTTTCTGGGAGTGGAGATTGAGTGTTTGGATTTTCTGGTATTGGTGAGGAAAATTCTTGATCAAACAGTTCAATGTCAGATAGAACTTTAGCAAGTTCTGGTTGATGATGTTCTGGATTTGGATTTGATTTGGATTAGGGGAGTGAGGTTCATACAAAAAGTTTCCAAGAGTTACAGATGGGTCAAACTCTATGTCAAAATCATCAAATGTTTGGGGTGAAGGATTTTCTGTTAGTTGAGGGGGGATGGTTTCAGATGTTGGAATAGCTATTGATTCTACAATAGAAACAGAAGATGGGTTACCTTTCTTTTTCGCAGCTTTAGGTGTATTCTGAGAGGATCCTTCTCCTTATGCCTTCCTCTTTTTGGATTTCTTTAGCACAACCTCTGGAGCTGGCTTGTGCAGATCTTGAATGTTGATTTCTGAAATAGTCTCATCAGCCTTGCAAGCTTCAAGGTATCTGACTATGATTTCTGGAGAGGAATCTATCTCAGAAAATAGTGGAAAATCCTTCAGAGGGATTATCCTAGAAGTGATGACCTCATGAGAAGCAATTGTTGGTTCCTTCTTAATGTTTTCAATAATCTTCATTTTCTTCAGATTCTTGGCATTCAAAGGTTTCCCAGCGGTTGCTTCCAGAGTACTGATTTCTTGAGCCTCTGTCAGATGTTCTATCAGCCTATTTTTTGTTAGAATGTCTGAAATTAGTCTTCCTAGAGGAATCCAATCCCTCTTAGTTCTTTCGTCTTCTCTTGTCTCTTTCACACTTATTCTGAGATGGTTGAAGAGCAAGTGTGAAAGGTTTATCTTGGTCTTCTTTGCAATGAAGTAAATCATGAACTGCTGATCAATATTGATGTAATCAGGAGAGCTTGTAGGCTTCCTGTGATTGATACATCCCAGAATTATTCTAGCCCATATTTTGTGATGATCCTTCAAGTCTCTGATCTTGTTGGATGGCAGTCTAGACGTGAAGATTTCCCTGGCAATAGATTTTAGGTCAGAACACCTATCAGCCATATCAATGCATCTGACTCCACCGCCATTGTATCAAATGAGTTTCCTAATTAAATCTTTTGTTATCACTATCTTCTTCCCCATAACATATGATGTAACCTGGTGGTTGGATGAGGTAGCATGAATCCAGAACTCTTTGACAAGAATGGGAAAAGTTTGACCCAACAGCCGGTCAAAATATCTGTTCCACCCCTGTGCAGTTACGTCTTCATATAGATTAAACCCATTTTCTTATAAGCTTTCAAATCAATGATCAATTTAGAGAGAGCTTCCAGGTTGTCAACAGGAGTGAGTAGCGTTCTAATGGGTTCTTCATATTATTCCGTTGATGAAGATTCAGGAGCACTGAGATTCTTGAGACTTGATGATGATGCCATTGTTCACACGGGTTCTTTGAAGTAAATTAATGGAAAGGGTTTTTGAAAAAGAAACTAGAACAAGATAGAATATAGAAAAGGGTAAAGCGTGAATGAATGAAATAGTAAATTGAGATTATATAGGTTTTTAGAAAACGTAAACAGTAAGCAAGAAAATAAGTAATGATTATATGCATTAATGAAACCTGAATTTAGGGGATTTAGAGAGATATTGAACAGTTACCACTGACAAGTGTCTCAATGCATCCAATCAGAGCATTGGACCCTTCAGAATTTGAACGCGTGTTCAGCCTCAAAAGGTAGCTTGTGAGAGGATGATAGATGTTTGATGATGTGAACTGCACGCCTCTATCCTTGAAATGAAACGTTCAGATCTTCATAGATAGATTCCAAGGAAACTATACTTCTAACTTCTGAAGACAAGTTGATCAGATGTTCATAGAAAACAATAAAGTTCTGAGGGTTAAGATATGCAAATAAAACATTTTATTCTGGGCATAGCTTCATGCTGAGATGTTTTAGAATGAAATTGAATCTATCTTCAGAAAGGGGTTTTGTAAATACATCAGCCCATTAATGGTCTGTGTCAATAAATTTTAAAGTAATAATTCCTTTCTGAATATAGTCCCTAATAAAGTGATGTTTTATTTCTATATGCTTAGCCCTAGAATGCAAAATGGGATTTCTACTAAGATATATGGCAGAAGTGTTATCACAGAAGATATGAATGTTACTCTCAAATATGTTGAAGTCTTCAAGTTGACTTTTCATCCAAAGAATTTGAGTGCTACATCCAGCGGCTGCTATGTATTCAGTTTTTGCTGTTGACAATGCTATTGTGGACTGTCTCTTGCTGGTCCATGAGATCAGATTGTCTCCCAGAAACTGGCAGCTTTCAGAAGTGCTTTTACGCTCTACTCTGTCTCCAGCAAAGTCAGCATCATAGTATCCTATTAAGTTGTATTCATTGGATTTTCTATAAAACAAACCCAGATTAGTAGTACCTTTCAGATACTTGAAAATTCGCTTAACTGCTATTAAGTGAGATTCTCTAGGATCTGATTGGAATCTAGCACATAAGAAAACACTGAATAAAATATCAGGCCTTAAAGCTGTCAGATAAAGGAGAGAGCCAATTATACCTCTGTAGATTTTCTGTTATACCTTTTTACTTACCTCTTCCTTTTCCAGAATGCACGTGGGATGCATTAGAGTCTTTGATGGCTTACATTCTGAGAGGTCAAATTTCTTCAGAAGTTCTCTGGCATATTTGCTCTGATGAATGTAAGTTCCTTCTGGAGTTTGGTTTATCTGAATGCCCAGAAGGAACTTACATTCATCAGAGCAAATATGCCAGAGAACTTCTGAAGAAATTTGACCTCTAGTGGATCCAAAAATGATATCATCTACATAAATCTGACAAAATAAAATGTCATTCTTGAATGTCTTATAGAACAAGGTTGTGTCCACTTTCCCTCTGGTGAATTCCTTTTCTAACAGGAAGTTACTTAGTCTTTCATGCCAAGCTCTGGGAGCTTGTTTCATACCATAGAGTGACTTCTTTAGTTTGAAAACATATCATGGGTGTTTGGAATTCTCAAATCCAGGGGGTTGGTGCACATATACCTCTTCATCTATGTATCCATTTAGGAATGCACTTTTGACATACATCTGATACAGAGTGATGCCATTGTTTACAGCAAATGAGATTAAGAGTCTTATAGATTCTAACCTGGAAACTAGAGCAAAGGTTTATGTATAGTCTATCCCTTCTTGTTGAATATAACCTTGTGCCACCGGTCGTGCTTTGTTTCTGATGACTTCTCCTTGCTCGTTCAGTTTGTTTCTGAACACCCACTTTGTTCCAATAACGTTAAATCCTTTTGGTTTGGGAACCAGATACCATACGTCATTTCTGGTGAACTGATTTAATTCCTCTTGCATTGCCAGAATCCAGTCATTTTCCAGAAGAACTTCATCAATTGTTGTTGGTTCAATCAGAGAGACCAGTCCCATGAGGGATTCTTTAGAGTTTCTGAATGCTGATCTTGTTCTGATTGGATCATCCTTCTTTCCCAGGATCTTGTCTTCTGGGTGAGCTATGCTACTTCTGGATAACCTTTTCTGGAGTTGATCAACAGAAGGTACTGGATCACTTATAACATTTCTTTCTGAAGTTGTTGGAGCGTCTCTGTTGAGAACTTATGATGAGTTGTCTTCAGTACCTGTGAATTCAACTTCTATATCTGCAAAGAATTCATTCTGCTTTGACTTTTGAGGGTCAAGCTTATCATCAAATCTAACACTGATTGACTCTTCAACAATCTGTGTTTCTATATTGTATACTCTGTACCCTCTTGAGCGTTCAGAGTATCCTAACATAATACACTTTTGTGCTTTAGAGTCAAACTTGTTCAGATAATCTTTAGTACTCAGAATGAAACAGGTGCATCCAAAAGGGTGGAAATAAGAAATGTTGGGCTTTCTGTTCTTCCATAATTCATATGGATTCTTTTCTAGAATAGGTCTTATAGAGATTCTATTCTGAATGTAACACGCTGTGTTAATTGCTTCTGTCCAGAAGATCTTAGAAATGTTAGTCTCATTGATCATGGTTCTAGCCATTTCTTGCAGTGTTCTGTTCTTTCGTTCTACAACTCCATTTTATTGGGGAGTTCTAGGACAAGATAAGTCATGATTCAAAATTTTTATTTTCAAATTCTCCACCATGATCACTTCTGACTTTGACAATTCTAAGATCCTTTTCATTTTGAACTTGGTTACAGAATGCAACAAACACAGAGTGTGACTCGTCCTTGTGTCTTAAGAACTTTACCCATGTCCATCTGCTATAGTCATTTACGATCACTAACCCATACTTCTTGCCACTAACAGACACAATTTTTACTGGTCCAAATAAGTCTATGTGCAGAAGTTCTAATGGCTTAGAGGTGGAAACAAAATTTTTAGATTTAAAAGTAGGTTTTGCAAATTTTCCTTTCTGACATGCTTCACACAAAGCATCTGAGCTAAACTTCATATTAGGAAGTCCTCTGACCAGATTGAGTTTTTTAATCTGAGATATTCTTCTCATACTAACATGCCCCAATCTTCTGTGCCAGACCCATTGTTCGTTGTTAACAGAGAGAAGACATTTTACATTCTGACTCTTTAGTTCAAAAAGTTTTATCTTATAAATTTTGTTTTTCCTCTTTCCATTAAAAATGATAGTTCCATCTTTCTGACTAACAGTTTTGCATGAATTTTGATTAAATATTATATCATAAATGTTATCACTTAATTGACTTATGGATAACAGGTTATGCATTAATCCATCCAATAAGAGCACATTATTTATAGAAGGAATATTTCCATTACCTACTGTTCCAGAGCCAATGATCTTCCCTCTTTGGTTGCCTCCAAAGCCCACTTAGCCTCCAGGTTTAAGTTCCAGGCTTTGGAACATATGCTTTCTTCCCGTCATGTGTCGAGAGAATCCAGAGTCCAGGTACCATGACTGGTGTTTTAGACTTGCTGCTAAAGATATCTGCTACATATATAATTTTGTCCTTAGGTACCCATATCTTCTTGGGTCCTGGTTTGTTAGTTTTACCAAAATTCTAGTTGAATTTTGGTTTGACAGAGTAATCATTACTAGTGTATTTTAGGTCATGTGTGTGCCCATATGTGAAGTGTGATTTTAGTGGTGTGCGTTTTATGACAAGGTCCATGAATTTCTTAGGTGTAGATACCTTACCTTAGTATCCTATTCCTTTTCTTCCATTCCTGCTAACTCCATAGATCATTGAAGCCATCTTGCTTCTATCTATGTTTTTAGCCAGAAACTTCTGAAAGTTGTGATCATACTCTTTGATGATCTCATCAGTATTACTGGGAGTCTCTGAGATTATTTCTTTCTGAGAGTTTTGTAAATTGTTTTCTAATTTTGAAGACTTTTCTTTTAACTCAGAATTCTCTAATCTAAGACTCTCAATCTTTTCAGAGTCAGAGACAAGATCCCTTTTAAGGTTCTTGAATTTGACTCTGATTTGCTTATACCTTTCCAGAATTTCATTCAGACTTTCTGCAAGTTCAGCCTTAGTGAAATTAATAGTGAAGTCGGGGAATACCTCTTCATTGTCTTATTATGAGTCTGAACCAGAAGCTTCACTGTCTTCTGACACATTTGCCATGAGAGCTATGTTGGCTCTTTCATCATCTGACTCTGAGTCAGCATCAGAAGTGTCATAATCGTTCAATGTTGCCATGAGGCTTTTCTTATTCTCCTTGAAGAACTTCTTTTTGGGCTTCTCCTTCTGAAGTCGTGGACAGTCACTTTTGTAGTGCCCTTGCTCATTGCACTCATAGCTGATGATGTCCTTGTTATTTGACTTTCTATGTCCTGAAGAACATTCAGATCTTCTGTGTCCAGAGGAAGACTCAGACTTTCTGTATCTGGAGGAGGATTCATTTTGATTCTCTGATCTTCTAGGGTTTCTGAATTTCCTTTGTCTCTGCTTCCACAGTTGATTTACCCTTCTGGAGAGGAGAGACAATTCATCTTCTTCTGACGAGGATCCATCAGAGGTTTCTTCCAAAGCCAGCAAAACCTTAGAATCATATTTTTGTTAGATTTTAATGCTAGTGGCTTACCTTGCTTTTGAGGCTCATCTTCTTCTAGCTCTATCTCGTGACTTTTGAGGGAGCTGACAAGTTCCTCCAGAGATATCTTGTTGAGATCTTTATCTAGCTTAAGTGATGTGACCATTGGACTCCATTGCTTGGGTAGACTTCTGATGATCTTCTTTACGTGGTCAACAGTAGAATATCTTTTTTCAAGAACCTTCAGCCCATCAACAAGGATCTGGAATCTTGAGAACATTGCTTCTATGGATTCACTGTCTTCCATCTTGAATGCTTCATACTTCTGAATGAGCGCAAGGGCCTTGGTTTCTTTGACTTGTATGTTGCCTTCACGCATCATTCTCAAAGAGTCAAACATGTTTTTGGTTGTCTCTCTGTTTGAGATTTTCTCATATTCTAAGTATGAGATAGCACTGAGAAGAATTATTCTGGCTTTATGATGGTTTCTGAAATCATGTTTTTGCTGGTCAGACATCCTTTTTCTGTCTATCTTCTGACCACTTTCATCCACTGGATGTGTGTATCCATAAATTACCATGTCCCATAGATCAGCATCATGGGCCAGAAAGAAGCTCTCAATTCTGTCTTTCCAGTAGTCAAAATTTTCTCCATCAAAGACCGGAGGTTTGCCACTGATTTTGTCCTTGTCCTCATGATAGTCATTGCTGATGTTTTGGCTTGGTCCCACCATAGTGTTTTTCTAAATATTGGATCTTGTACTGACACGGTTAAGTGTATGAACTCAGAACTAGGCGCTATGATGCCAATTGAAGAAGTGAAAAACACAAGAAGGGGGGAGTTGAATTGAAAACTTAAAATCAAATGCGCAGTAGACACAATATTTTTATCCTGGTTCGTTTGGTCTCAAACTACTCCAGTCCACCCGTCAAGGTGATTTCGCCTCTCTCCAATGAGGACTTAATCCACTAATCAAAAACTGATTATAATCACTACTTTGACAACTGCCGAAGTCTTCTTGAGTACAACAACAACCCGGTTAATTTAAGGAAAAACTAGCTTAATCAAGATAAAAAGTATTCTGTGTATGGTTGTTTTTCTTTACAAAAACAGTATCACAACTGTGATACTTTACACAATTTTAAGCGTATAAAAGAATATGTAAGCTTGCAGCGTTTTTAGAGATTTCTTCCAGTTGTTTTCAAAATCGTAAACAATTTGTCCTCTTAGCTTGTTTATATAGGCATAGAAATCTTGTCCAACATAAAGCGTGATAATGGACATTCAATGATGTTTCCATATTATGAAGATTCTTGTCTGAATGAAGCCGTTGCATGTGATGTTGTCTTGATTGAATAGTAACGCTTTAGAATCTTAGAATCTTGCATGTTGCAGTTGCTTCAGAACATTGATGACTCAGAGATGTGAGGATCTGATGGTATATGAAACTTCTGTTCAGAATCAGAGTATTCTTCACTTCAGCGCAGGTTCTGATCATCATTCTTCAGTGCAGATTCTGATCATCATTCTTCAGCGCAGATTCTGATTACCTCAGCTTGAAAGCTTCTATGGATTAACTTCTGATGCCACTTTGGTCAAAATTTCTGCATACAAAATAATACAAGTTTAGAGTGCATATTTGTTCTTTGTGTTTGTTATCATCAAAACTCTAATTAAGGGTGGTAGAATCAAACTATGTTCTAACAGTTTAGGGTGCTAATACCTTCCCTTTGCATAACAAACCCCCTTACCTTGAATCTTTCCCCTTCTTTTTGGGTTATTCGCTCTTTTCTCATTCCTTTGGAAACAATAAAGCGCAGTGGCGATTTCTATTTTGATCTGTATAAGTCAAGCCAATACAATGGCTTAGTCTTAAAACATTTCAACCGCTACAGGGTGTAAATATAATTGAGGTAGTAAAACAAGGAGGTGTTAAAAATAAGAGCCCTAGATCCAGATATTGGATCTAAGGCCAATTTGCATGGAGAGGTGTAGGTTGCATTAGGCAAGCAAAAATAGGAAAATGCAGGGTGTGGGTAGCATTGGCCTCAGTCCAGAAATTGTATGAAGGGCTCAGGAAGAGATTTGAGATCCGTTTGGATCGTATGGAGACGAGCGTACGACCTAATGGTAGGCGTGCGCAATTAGGGACATTAGATGGTGATCAAATGAATGGATGGGCGAGGGAGTATGATGCGGATACATGAGAGCGCAGGGGTGACGTGGCCAGATATTGGCCACGTGTACCCATCATCAATGGACGGAGGGAGAGTATATCTCCTTGTTTTTTATTTCCCTTCATTCTTTCATTTATTCCTCTCTCGTGTCTCTCTTCTTTCTATCTCACCTCACACACAAATCAAAAACACAACGAACCCTAAATCAAAACCAGATCCGGAAAAGGCGTTATTCTTATCCCTACCCAGATTTTGGTGGCGCCACAACGGCCAACCCTAAAAAAGCCCCTAAATCTAACCCCTCCTCGCTGTTAATCCTCTTCAGTTCTTCTTCTTTGATCCTGATTGCGGATCACTCTCACTTCTGGTTTTGCAGGTTTCAAAGGATGATGGTGAAAGCACAACGATGGCTTTAGGAGAACGAGGGTTTCAGATGTCGAAACCCTCAATTGGAGCAGCGATGATGGCGGTTGAGTCCTCTTGTCCTTCTCCTCTACTGTGATAATTTCCTCCTCTATGTAATTTCTGTAGCGGTTTTTTCCCTTTTGTCCCCCCCCCCCCCCCCCCATAAACTATTTTTCACTTAGGTACTTATAGCTTTTAGGGATTAGCTATTTTAGGAAATTATATAAATCTGTCGTTACTGGATCGTCTGTTTAGGAAATTAGGAATTTAGAAATTACTCGTTTCTGTATTTGGCTTGATTGTATAGTATTTTTTTATTTATGTAAGATATCAGACCGATTTCGTATTTATTGAAAATTAATTTATTCCTGTTTATAGTTTGATTATCTCTGTGTTAATGCTTTGATTTATGTTTCTGTAATGAAATGTTTTGTGAAGACCTCTGAATAAGGAAAGGAAAAAAATTGAATATGTTCGTTATTTGAACAATAAACGTTTTAACAAAAAAATATTTGTTTTTTCCAATTGATTGAAACAATGTCTATTTTCACGTTTTGGGCCATTTGTTTTTTGTTTGTTTTGGGCTTGCAATGGGTTTTGGGCTATGTTTGGTTGGGCCATGCAGTATCTCTTGTTATGGACTTGTATGTTAATAATTCTTAATCAGTAAACCAAGTTTTAATTAAGCTTTTTAATAACACATTTTAATTATAGTTAAATTTAGTAAAGTTAATAACAGTAATTATTATAATAATAATAATAATAGTAATAATAATTATTATTATAATAATGTTGTAACCAAACACTTTTTTTTCAAAACAAATCCAAGAAACTTGTAATGGGCCATACTGTTTTATTTCATTGGATCTTTAAACCAAAAAAAAGTATATTGCTTAACATATTCATTCAACCTTATCTAAAAACCTAAATGGGTCTTATATAATAAAAAAATATGTCCACACTTCCGTTAAAACAATACACCTCACTTAACTTGAAAGGGATCTCTAAAAACCTAATGAGCCATCAGATATTAATGCTCCATTTTGGATCAACACACCTCTCTTTCATATTTTACCCCCTCATAGAAACTTAAATTAAATAGTATAATTTATTTAAAAGAAACCTAAATATAAGTATAAAGGTGGGGAAAATTTGGGGTATGACACATCGATCTCAATTGGTCACGGTCAGGTGCCATAGACATGTTGTACTTATACTGCTTGATAAAAGCTTCACCCAAATCATTTAAGGTGCGGATGTTGCTACTGTCCAATCCCATATACCATTTTAAAGCAGAACCGGTTAAACTATCCTGGAAGAAATGGATAAGAAAGCGTTGGTCATCAGTATGAGCGGACATTCTTCTGATATACATCACCAAGTGGTCATGAGGACAAGAGTTGCTCTTGTATCTCTCAAATTCAGATACTTTGAACTTTGCTGGAACTTTTACATTTGGAACTAAGCAGAGATCACTGACATTTTGTCCGAATAATTGTTTCCCTTGGAGAGCCTTCACTTCTTTCTGCATTTCATTGAATTGATCTTGAAAATCATCCAATCGGTCATAGAAGCCTAATGTAGGAGGCATAGCATTCATTGTAGGAGGTGCAACATGATGAATCTCATTATTGGCAACAGAAGCAACATGCACCACTGGAGGTGCAGAGACAACAACAGTTTGAGAAAATAGAGCAACTTGAACAGCAAGATTATAACCTTCTGGCATGAAATTTCCAGGCATTCCCCACGGGTAACCGTGAGGCATATGATATTGAGCAGCAGTAACCGCGGAAACTCAGAAATAACAGTCGTCTGTTATGGCTGAGTAGACAGAGGAGGAGGTGGTGGCTGATTCTGATCAACCACCAATGATTCTACCAAAGTAGTCAGGTTAGCCATACCAACTCTCAAAGCAGTAAATTTTTCGTACAGCTCACGATTCTCTTGTTCAATATTTTCCATCTTCTTCCTGGAATTAGCTCGAGTATTGTAGTGATGAGACAACTTGCTGACTGAACAAAGTAGAAAAACACAGTAAGACACTTGGGTATGAATAGAAATGCAAGAATATATGAAAAATAATGCATGATATGAAATGCATATGATTTATTTATCATTATTTTTATTTAAAGGAACTCAAATAATTATAGGCAATTGCAAATATTAAAGTACTAACACTTTTGGAAATACTGAAAATTTCATTATAATAATAACTTCGGAATGGATTATAACTTTTAGTACAAGTTTCAATTATCCTAAGTACAAGAGAATAAAGATAGAATCTAAAATCCTAAGGAACCAAAGCTGATGAACATCTCTCCACATGCTGACGCTTTCCCATAAGTCTTGCAATTTGAGCCTTCAATTGCTTGTTCTCTTCTGCATACTTGTCGGTGACTTTTTTCAAACCACTGGAATCATAAAATGGGTGACTGGGACCTGGCTGAGCTCTAGAGGAAAATAAATCCCCTTGCTTCTCCATCATCTCCATAGAGAGACTCTCAATAATCTCGATCAAGTCATCCTTCTCTTTCAGTTCTGTTGAGTAGGATACCTCCAAAGTCTGGTACTTGTTCTTCCATGCCTCTTTCTCTTGCTGCATCCTAACCAAGGCAAGGTGAAGTTCTTCCATATCATCTAAAAGGGGAGGAGTGGTCCTCTCAAACATACCAGGTATAGATTCCTCAGGAGAATATTGCATCTTCAACTGAATTTCCCTTTCTCGTATCCAACAGAGATGAAGCTCCAAGGAAACAGCTCCTCTTGGTCCTAAATATTTTCTACTCTTCCTATGAATATGACGCCAAGCCTTTGAAATCTCTTCCTTAGCTTCCTTATGATCATCTCCTTATTTGAAAAAGAAACCACTCAAATGAATGATATTTGTCTTGTCTCTCATCGAATATCCAAGTTGACGATGCGCAAGAACGAGATTATAATTAATTCCTCCCTTTGTACCAAGAAGAGGAACATTGGGGAAACTTACACAACTATCAATTATCTCCACATTATAATAAGCTTGATGACACCAATCAATGTCAGACTGAGTGAGAGCCATAATCTTCGGGGCCCAACGAGGTTCCTTCTTGAGATCTCAAAAAGAAACAGTCTGAGGTAAGTGAGAAATAAACCAATGATATAACAACAGCGTGCAATAGATGATCATTCCCCCTTGATAATGATTCCAAAGGTGGACGGAATGATAAGTGTCTCCTAGCAATGTAGGTACTGGATTCCCAATCAAAAAGATCCTAATGGCATTGACATCCACAAATTTGTCGATATTAGGAAACAAGAATAACTTATATGCAAGCAAAGCAAAGATAGCCTCAAAATCAACTGTACTCTTCATCTTGGAAAAATAACGAGCTTTATCTAATAGAAATTGAGTAGGTAAACCTCCATTCCTCCTTTGGTAGTCATGTTAGCCTCAATCTCGGACTTCTTCAAATGAGTTATGATAGAAATCTCATGAGGCTTAGGCTCTCTCTCTCTCTCTCTCTCTCTCTCTCTCTCTCTCTCTCTCTCTCTCTCTCTATATATATATATATATATATATATATATATATATATATATATATATATATATATATATATATATATATATATATATATATATATATATATATATATATATATATATATATATATATATATATATATATATATATATATATATATATATATATATCTAATCTGGTGAAAGGAACACGATCAGTAATAGGTAAACCAAGTAAGTAAGAATACTCTTCCAATGTAGGAATCAACTGATAATTCGAGAAAGTAAAACACCGACACAACAGATCATAGAACTGGACCAATGTAGAAAGAATACCCTCTTTCATCTTGAGCTTCATAAGAGACACGACAGATCCATACTTCTTTCATAAATCTGTATAGATCTTAATCTCAGGGATCAAACTCATTAGTTCCACTATCTTAGGATCTTTAAAAGTGTACTTCCGAGTCTTTCTTTTTCCAAAATACATGGTTAAAAAGTACCTGAGATATTTTCAAAAAGTCAACTTTAAGTCCCTTGAAACAACTATTTTAAAAAATGTGCATGGGTGCATGAATGCATGATGCAACAATCACACACAAGATCACATATATGGGGGGTTCATAGGTTCGACGTCACGAGCATGGATTCAAAGGTACTACCCACAAGGTATGGACTAATGGTTTATCACCTTCCGAACAAGGTTCTAAAAGGCTCCCAGAGTCTACATCCTTCCTTCAGATATTACCAATGTCTCATTTAACTCGGTAATTAGTAATATTCTCAAAAAAAACTCGTCTGAGTGTAGTATCGCATGACAACCACTTCCGGATTGCTCCGTCATAGTTTCCTCACTACACCTAAAAGGACAATATAGGTTAAGGGTTCTACGGTCCTCAACTTTAGCAGGCTCCCAAGTCGAAAGTAGCACATCTTCCCGATTGCTCGATAAACGAATACTACAGTCAAAGGGGCCTCCATTGAGTTGGGATCTCATGTATCCTTTTTTAGGATTCCTCCCTCAAAGTTAACATGACTATACCTCTCATCCTGTCTTAAGGTTGCCCAAGTCTGGGTAGAGGACTTATGAGAAATCACAAAGCACCCTGAAAACCAGGAAAATCCAGACAAACAATATATACAACATATAATATACATTAAGTAATAGCACATATACAATATAAACAAAGATAGGCTCAACCCACTTAGAGATGGACCAACATTTGGTCGATCTTTCCCCAGTGAAGTCACCATTTTTCTGTAGCGGTAGAAATATTGAGACTAAGCCATTGGATTGACTTGACATGTACCGATAAAATAAAAATCACCACCATGCTTTATTGTTTCTAGAGGAATGGGAAAAGAGAGAATAACCTAAAAAAGAGGGGGGGGGGGAGAATCTAGGTACGGGAGTTGGTTATACAAAGGGAAGGTAATAGCATCCTAAAAGTATACGGTACTCCGCAGGAACTTCTTTGAAAATTTGTGTATTTTGGATATAAGTGTTGTATACAAAAATAGATGATGGAGATGAGAAAAGAAGTACTTTTTACAATTTTGCACCCGCCGCGGTTGCGAACCTTTAGTGCCTATGTACCACCTTCCGTATAATAGGGGATCAAGGTACTCGTAGTTCACCTTTTAAAATTTTAAAACACAAGTGTGTTGGTTAATTTTAAGATACGAGACATCATTGTCATATCCGAGTGGAAGAACATACTACCCACGATTATGAGAAAGGATAATTTACATCATCTCAAAGTGGAGGATATGGCTTGGATTTTAAAATCAACAAAGCCTCGCTCAACACCCAAGTGGAAAATATCTTACTTCACTACATATTGTAGAAGTATAGTAACTCGCATCACTACAAGGATTGACAAGAGTCTAATATTTTGAGAAAATTTTAAAGTAAAAATCCAAAGTGGCAAAATGGTTTGAATGAGTTTGATTGAATTTTAGTCTTTTCACAAAAATGTCAAAGTATGATTAAGTTAGTTAAAGTTTGGTTAAGAAAAGATTTACTGAAAAAATACATGGACCTAAGTCCAAGTTTATTATGAAAGCGGTTCAAGTTAGAAAAAAAATAAGAGCTTTGAAAAGGAGGGAGAAGATTTTTGAAATTAAAGAAGATGGAAGGAGATGAAGGGAATGTCCTAAAGCATAAGGTAAAATCTAAGGAAGAGAACTGTCTAACCAACAAGAAGCCAACACTTGACATAAAGAGTCAATGTAGAATTCACATCCTTTGGATTGAAACCAAGCGAGAAAAGATACTAAACTTCTCAGGAATACCAAGCTTCAGATGCATTAAGTCTTCGCAAAAATTGGGCAGAGTAATAGCTATATACAGAGGAATTCTCAATCACAGACAAAGCAGATAATCAGAATAACCTGCATACAAAGAAAATCAACCCAATGTTTTGGGGTAAACCCTAATAACTCTAGACAAAACAACAATAGAATCACAAGGTCCCAAGGGTAATCAAGGTTTCTAACTCCAAGTCTAAGAGGTCCATAACTCTATGATGCCAAGGATAGTAACCAAATAGTCCAAGTAACCTTAAGGTTTTTAAATGTTCAAGTTGATTACTAAGTGTCTTCAAAAAGGAAAGAAAATCTCAAGTGAGCAAAATAAAAATGACATAAAGATAAATGATCAAGTGAGCAAAGATAAAATATAGCATGGAATGTAAATGCTAAAATAAATGGTGCATTAAAATAAAGGCATAAAGTAAAATAAAAGCATAAAGTAAAAGCACAAAGTAAAATTCAATTGTTAGTGAATTAGAAGTTAGAGGTTAGTTGAATCTGAAAACTCATTAGAAGATTGATAAAATCAAAGCTTCTCAACAACAAGTTTCATTTGCTTTTTTTCAAGTATATCATTCATTTGAATTTCTCGAGGCGACTCCATATGATTAATGATGTTTAAATGATTCACTTAGATCAAAGTTTATGAAGGTTCATTAAAGAATTGATAAGATCAAAGCCTCCTAACAATGAACCTCAATGTTATTGGATCAAATGATTCAAATTAACATACTTGGGCTTGCAAACATAGGTTTGGGCTACGAAAGATCATTTCTCGAATCGGAACAAAATTTAGCGTTATGTTATGTAATCGTTATTGGACTTATATAGAAGTCACACCTATTTTGAGGTCGTTTAATAGCAATCTATGTACCGCATGTTAGAGAAATAATTTGTAGATTATTATTCAACAACATGTAGCACAAGTAAGAAGGAGATAAGATGAAGAGGGAGGGGATGTATCAGATGAAATTAGGGTTTCAATTATCATCAACATCATTCATCCATTTTGATGGATTTGGTTTTTCAACCTATCAACACCCAAGATCCAATGAAGTTGAGGAATTTGTCCCAAAATAACATCCAAATCAGGACCAAACAAATAATAAAATAATGTTTAATAAACAATATTTAAATGGTTAATAAAAGGGGGAGAATTGGTAAAAATATACAAAGTATATTAAAACACCAAATGAAAATCCAAAAATAAGGTCAGAAGTCAAATATGAGTTAATAAGTGTTGATAAATTTTTTTGGAATTTTTTAAAGTCAGAAACTATTTTTAAAATTTAAAGAAATATGCAAAATAAATCAAAAATTGTGAAAAATATTAAAATCAGAAATAAAAATAAAATGAGGTCACCAATATTTGTCAAGAGATCATTGAATCCTTCTATAATTTTTCCATAATTTTAAAATCAAGAAAAGTATTTTTAATCAATTAAAAGAAGTTAAACAAAGTGAAAAATAATAAAAAATATCAAATCATAAAATAAAATTGTGAAAAAATAAAAATTATAAAGAGAAAAATCAAAAGTATTTTTGAGAATTTTTTCAGAATTTTAGAAGTTGAAATGAATTTTGTATGAATTTTTGAAGTTAAAAAATAATTAAATCAAAAAAAATCAGAAAGTAAAAATAATGTCAAAATAATGTGGATCATCTAATCATAGTTAAAACGCGTTAGTAAACAGATCCAAAGGTCCTGGCGCGGTGTTCTTGATATGGACCCTTTTGAAAAATACACAGGATCAATTTATATTAAATAAATTAAAATAAAAAGCAAATTTAAATGTGGCACGTTGGATGAAGTCTGACTCACTTAAGTAATCAGATCAAATGGCTCATGAAACACGCGCATGGTAAAGCAAAACACCAAATCTATTTCAAAAAAAATAATGTGGCTAAATGTCATTGGTTGAAGAAGGACATGTCATCATCTTCAACCTCCAGCTAACCTCAAATCGTGATCTTTAAAATTGTAAAATTAGTAAGCCAGACAAGTACCATTTGAAGCGTCTCACTGAGGCGAACTCAACCATGGCCTCGTGAAAAATTTATATAAAATGTATAATGTTTACTTTGCAAAAAACACAAAAAATAGCGAGCACTGAGTTTTCAAGATTACATGATCAATTCTCAACGAAAACGAAAACTGTAAGAAGTGTGAGATTTAAAGAGATGAGGAGAGTAGGTTAGGAACTTATTTGAGGCAAAATGAATGAGTAATCTACCTGAATGAAGTGTGAGAAAATTGCTCTGAAACTAGACTTCTACAACATGATTTAGGACTTCTCAAGGCTTGATTCTCGTTGTGTTAGGTTCAGGGAAGTTCAAGGATTGAGAATGAACAATATGTCCCTCTAATTATAGGAGAGTGAATGATGAAGAAAATTGGAAGAAATAGTGAGGTTTGGAGGGATATTGAGTGAAGCCCGAAAATGAGAAAAGTGTGACTTGAATTTTCTCAAAACTCAGCTAATTCTTGTGTTTCAATGCTCTAATCATGCTTTGGGACTTTATTAAACATGTTTAAATAAAAAACATGCAGCAAAACGGTCAATAGAAGCCACAGCGTGGAAATTGTAAACTGACTGCAAGCTAAAACTAAGTTTCATGATGCCAACTTTGAATCCATTGTGCACATAGCTCAAGGGGCTTTATGATCTCATTATTTTTGCAATGGAAATATCTCACCATAAATTTCACAATGTGCCAAGAAAGGTAGCATTTGGATTTTTGAGCAAAAAGTTATGATCAATTGAAATCATGAAAAACACATTATCTCTTGCCTTCAAATATGGCCTTCAACTTAAAATTATGTTTTGGAAAATGAAGATGGAATGAAGTAGACTTCTTAAAGATCATTGTGAATTTTGAATCATCCAAAAACTCCAAAAATTGAGAGAGTTATGACCTTGTGAAGTTGATGAAAATCCATGAAGTAACCTATAATCTTTTGAGCTCTTAAGGCATGTTCTAACCATTTTCAATATTTTCAAAAGAATAATTGAAGTTCACACTCTTAAGATTATTGTGAAAAAATAGTGGGCTAAAGGTGATTAAAATTGACCAAGTTATGATCATTGGAAGTCAAGCCCTAAAAATTCAAAGGCCTTTCAAAGGGACTTGTAATCTTTCTCAATCATTAATGATCTTCCATTAAAAATTAGCCTTATATTTATGAATAAAGCTTTTTAAGGAAACTTTAAAGAGAATCATGGCTTTGTATTCACTAAAAAAATCTAAAAACCTAATAAAGATATGGTCCTTAGAAGTCAACAACCCCTAGCTCAGGGAGTGCCAAAATAACTTGAAACCCCTTTCAACTTTTGATGATTTTTCTTGCACAATTGGATCTTGTAATGTGAAGAGAGATTGTTATTAATTATGATAATAATCCGTAGAAAAAATAACCAACTCAAAATGTTGAAAATTGAGGGAGTTATGCATTTGTGATCATTGGATCAAGCATTTGCTCAATTAGGTCAAACTTGTTGAACCAACCTTGAATCTTTTGATCTTTCTTGGAAAGATAAAGCATGATGAATCATAATAGGTCTTGAAATTATATTAAAAATGGAGCTTAAGTCTCAATGAATCATTTTGAAGAAGGCATGTAAATAAACACATGAACATATCTCTTTGATGAATGTCAACATCAACTTTGAGGAAAGTTTAACCTAAATAAGGTGAGAGAACTATTTGAACCACAAATATTTGATATCATGGACATAGCCTTGAAAATTGAGCTCTTGCAATCCATTTAATAGTCATTTGATTGAGAGCCAACCCTCAACCCTAGGTTAGATAGTGAGATGAATTCAATTGTATCACCACCTACAATATGAACATTTAAAGAAACATATATACATATTTTGATGTTAGTTTAAAGAAGACATGTACAAGATACACACTTCAAGGTGCTTGGTAATCCCTAAAGAGCAAACTTAACTATAGGATGAAGATGGGGAGAACCATCCCTAATGTGTGATCTTGGTGTATTGATAAAAGTGAGATGATGAGAAATATTAGGGGCAAAAATTGGGGTATAACACTATGTTAGTCTCGAAGCTCTAGTAAGTTGTTTTTTTTTCAAAAAAACTCGTATTATCTACCCCCTAGGTTGTGGTAGATGTACATCTGGTATAATTCATTGTGTTAGTCTCGAAGCAACAATGAATTATCAAACTTGTGTTATTGACCCCTAGGTTATGGTAGATGTGCAGATCTGTGATATAACTTGATGTGTTAGTCCCAAAGCAGCAATAAGTTATCTATTTTTAATCTCGCGTTATTTACCTCCTAGGTTATGGTAAATACACAAAATCTACGATTAATTTTTCTAGGTGTTGACGAGTTATCTGCGTCATCACATCTAGGTCAACCATATTCTTTGCTCAGGCATTGGTGAGTTAACTATGTCACCATTAGCCTTCTATATTTTGTGGTTTATCTTTTCATATTTGTTCGAGGCTGCAGTCAAATTTCTGGGTCTTCTATTATTTAATAACCCTCTGATCTAAATGTGAGAGACCTTCGTATTCTCTCATCCTCAATCGAGGAGCGATTAAATATGGGAAGTTGTCATACCCCAAAATTTCCCCATTAATATTAATAGTCATTTTATTTAGTCTTAGTGTTATTATATTTCGAACGTAGAGTTATATTGTTTTAATTGTTTATTTTAAATTTTGTTTAGATATGTTGGGTGGTTTAAATTCTAAGATGGGGTGTGTTTATATTTTTTGTCAAAAGGGCTCATTAGTTCACTTTTAGAATAGTTCATTAAGGTCCATGGGGTTTTGTTGGGGGTTGACCGGAGTCAACCTTTAATTATTGTGTTTTATTATTTTTATTTATCCATTTATTATTATTATTATATTATTTTTGTTTAAAAATATTAGTATTGATAACAAATTGTTATTGTAATTGTTTTTATTATTACTTATTTTTGGTATCATTGATTAAATTCAACAAAGGGTTGTTGAAACCCTAAATTTCCAAATGGTGCCCAGGGTCTATCTTTGTCCCTAAGTCATCCAAAGCCCATAATTTATTTTTGAATCAAATCTTAGAGCAAATCAAATCTGGAAAATGAATCAGGAATTGCAAATAATATAGATCTTATTAATATTGATTTATGAACACAAATACGAACTCGTCCAAATTCATACAGAAACCCTAAAATCTATTTTACAAACAAATTTGAATCAGTCACAATCCCAACTAGATTCTAATCTAACTAATGTTCTAAATTAAATCTTTAAAAAATTGATTCAATCAAGAAGATTTTGATTTGTAACCACAAATCAAATTAAATTAATTCCTAATTTGAATTTAACCCTAACTCTATAGATACCTAATTCAAAAAACCTAAGGGAGGAGGGGGAGAAATTTGTAGGAAACCCTTGGCTTCGATCTACGACTTCCATACACAGCGTCAAAGATTTTCAACCGTGAAAGGCTTAGGTTTCAGAACTGAAACCTTAAGACCTATTGTGTGTTTCAATTTGAACTCGCGAGAAAGAAGGAGAAAGGGGTTAGAGGAGGAAACCAGAAGAATCAGAAGTAGAGAATACTAAAAGATTTGGGAGGTTTGCCAAAAGGTTCACGGCCGAAAAGGTTGGTACACCACTTATCTTTGAAGAATTGTTGTGATTGTTATTGAAATTTTAAGATTTGGATATTAGGGTTATATCGTTGGGGTTGGGGGTTCATGTGGTTTGGTGTGTCAGTTTTTTTGACTTTATAGGATAAAGATTTGGATTTTCTGGTTGATCTTCAACCAGAAATTTCCAGTCCACAACGATTTCTATGGAGGCCGGTGGTGGTTTTTTTAGTGAGAGAGGAGAGCGAATGAGAGAGTAAGAAGAAGCGGAGAGAGAAAGAATACTGAGGAATGAATTCTCGTGAAGGAAGAAAACACATATACTCCCTTCTTTCTTTCGGTCTACGACATGTGGCCACTTACAAGCCACGTGATTGAGTTGATGAACAACAATCCCATGAGCTGCGTCTCACGTATACCCTCAGTCAACCTCTCATCTTTTCCCCCCATTCCTTATACTTTGATCAGACGCTCAAGAGCTAGACTCTGGTGCCCCTCTGATAAAATCAAACATCCCATCTCTCTTCAGTGCACCATAACTTTGTACGCCCTCCTGTACCTGATCCAAACGGATCAAGGTATCTATCTCTGGGCTTAAAGCCTTTTTTGTTCACACACCCTTTTTACTTAGTTGAATTAATTCAACTAAGCATGCACCCCCATGCTTATTTGGGTTCGGATTCACATATGGGCCTAAATAATTTACTAGTACACACCCAATTTCTAACTAACACCCTCTGATCAATTAAATTAATTAATTTGCTAATTTAATTTCCTAAGTTAATTTTTATAATTATTAATATTTACTTAATTAATATAAATCATAAAAAACCAAAACTCTTGCATATTTATATTTTTGGGTATTAAATCAATATTTTTACTAACTCTCAAAATTATTTTTTTCAATATTTTGCTTATCAAATTTTAAATCACTTTGGCATATTTAAATCAAAACTTTAATATAGCTAACCTATAAAATACTAACATTTTTTTACTAACTTAATTCAAATTTTATTTTATTTTCAAAAAGGATTGTGGAGACATTTTATATTAACTGCGAAATGCATCTATGACTACGCTATTTTCAAACCGACACAAGGTTCAAAGAGAATTCAAAATATGTCCACAATCCATAAGAAAAATAACCAAACATATACGAACTACAAAATTGGACTCTGGTTCTTCGCAAGGAGATACGTAGGCATGCGGTTAAAACCATAGCGAGTCCAACTATTAAAAAATTAAATATTTTTCTTAAACATGTGAAAACATTAAATTTTAAATAGAAATTCCCAATTTACCCCTTAAACCTAAAAATGGATCCCCTTGAGAACAAGGAAGATGAAGGGTGTCTAACACCTTCTCTTCGTCTAACTGACTCACGAATTTAAAATCCCTGAAACGATTAGGGTTATCCATTATATTTGCATCCTTAGGACAAAAATTAATGGTGGCGACTCTTATTTTTTTGCAGGTTATGACACGCCTAAGAATATTGTTTTAACCACATATGGGCCTTCGTAGTTAGGTGTCCATTTACCACGTGAATCTAGGAGAGGTATCAGAATCTTCTTAAGAACTAAATCCCCTTCTTTGAACACTCAAGGACGAACCTTTTTATAGAATGTCTTATTCATCCATTTTTGGTACAACTGACTATGGAATAGAGTTGTTAAGCGTTTTTCTTCAATAAGGTTGAGCTGATCAAGTCGTGCCTGGACCCACTTTGATTCTTTAAGTTTGGTTTCCATAAGAACTTTAGTGATGGAATCTCCACTTCAACATGGAGTACAACCTCTATGCCATAAACAAGAGAGAGAGAGAGAGAGAGAGAGAGAGAGAAAAGTTACACTTGTCGAAGTACGCACTGAGGTACGGTAGCCATGCAGAGCAAAGGAAATCATTTAATGCAAATCTTGACATGTCTTCACCATTTTCTGAATGATTTTCTTGATATTCTTGTCGGCAGCTTCAACGGCCCCATTCATCTTGGGTCGATAAGGTTATGAGTTATGATGTTCAATCTTGAAATCATTGCATAAATCCTTCATCATTTTGTTGTTCAGGTTGGACCTATTTTCTGTAATAATTCTGCTAGGAACTCTATATCTGCATATAATGTTCTGCTTGATAAATCGAGTGACCACTTTCTTGGTGACATTTGCATAAGACGCAGCTTCTACCAACTTTGTGAAATAATCAATGGCGTCTAGTATAAATTGGTGACCATTAGAAGCCTTCAGTTTGATCATTCCTATAATATTAATTCCCCACATTGAGAATAGCCAAGGTGAACTCAGGACATTCAGAGGAGTTCGTGGTACGTGCACCTTGTTAGCTTCGATTTGGAATTTGTGGCATGTCTTCATATAATGGTAGCTGTCAGATTCCATCGTCAACCAATAATAACCTACTCTTAATATTTTCCTAGCCATGGCATGTCCATTTGTATGAGTCCCGAAGGTTCCTTCATGGATCTCTCTCATAAGCGTATCTATTTCATATTTCTCCACGCACTTGAGTAACACCATATCATAGTTTATTTGGTATAATATATCACCATTTAAAAAGAACTTCACAGCTACCTTTCATAGAGTTCTCTTGTTAATTATTGAGACGTTTTCTGGATATTCTTATTTCTCTCAATACTCCTTAATGTCATAGAACCAAGGTTTGTTATCTGGTCCTTCTGGAATGGCAAGACAATGTGCATGTTCTTCAAAATGTCTGATTGTGATGTGTGGTTCATGATTTGGCCAAGTTACCTTAAACATGGCTTATAAGGTTTCTGAAGCATCTCCCATCTGATTTTCTTCTCGCGGGACGTGAGTGAAAGTAATTTCAGTGAATTCTGTAGCTAGCTTCAAAACATAATCCCAATATAGAATTAATTTAGGATGTCGAGTGTCTCATTCATCGTTGACTTGGTATATGACCAATGCTGAGTCTCCATATACTTCGAGGTGTTTAATCCTTATATCAATAGCAGCTTCCACACCCAAGATACAAGCTTCGTATTCAGCAATGTTGTTGGTGAAATCAAAACATAACCTTGTAGTATAAGGTTTATGAAAATTCTTTGGAGAAGTCAATACAACCCAAATACATGTCCTAATGCATTTGAAGCACCGTCCAACATGAGTGTCCAATGTGCCACTGGTTCAGGTACTTCATCAGGTCCTTGTATTTCATAGTCACCCCATGACATCTTCGTCTGGAAATTCGAAGTTCATTGGTTGATATTCTGGTAACGGTTGATGAGTTAGATGATCAGCTAGTATGCTACCTTTGATCGCCTTTTGAGTAACATATTGGATGTCGTACTTAAATAGCAACATCTTCCATTTGGAAATTCTTCCTGTAAGAGTTGGTCTTTCAAACACATACTTCAAAGGATCCATTCTTGCTATTAAACACGTCGTGTGAGTTAACATGTATTGTACCAATCGTTTAGTAGCCCAAGCCAAGGCATAACAAGTCTTCTCAAGGAGTCAGTGAACTTCTTGCTTAGGTAGCAGATTTTGTGCTCTTATCTATATGTTTCATCGTGTTGCCCCAATACACATCCCATATATCCTTCAAGCACTGTTAAGTACATGATAAGTGTTCTTCCAGGAACTGGTGGCATCAGGATTGGTGGCTCTTGTAAATATTGCTTTATCGTTTAGAAAGATGTCTGACTGTCGTCATTCCACTCCACTGTTTGATATTTTCGAAGTAATTTGAATATAGGATCACACGTAGCAGTTAGGTGTGATATGAACCTTGAAATGTATTTCAACCGCCCTAAGAAACCACAAACCTCTTTTTCTGCCCTTGGAGCTGGCATTTCTTGTATGGCCTTCACCTTGTCCGGGTCCACCTCAATACCTTGCTGACTTACAAAAAAACCTAATAGTTTGCCTGACCTGACACTAAAATGTACATTTGTACGGATTCAACCTCAATCTGAATTTTCGTAGATGTTTGAATAACTTCTGCAAGTGAATGATGTGATCCTCCTCTATATGGGATTTGGAAATCATATATTCCACGTATACCTCAACTTCTTTGTAGATCATGTCATGAAATAACGTGACCATTGTTCGTTGATAAATTGCCCTTGTATTATTTAGACCGAAGGGCATTACTTTGTAACAGAAGATGCCCTAAGGAGTCATGAAAGTAGTCTTTTCCATATCCTCAGGTGCCATTTTGATCTGATTATAACCTGAGAAACCATCCATGAAAGAAAATACCAAACCTTAAGTTGTGTTATCCACTAAAACATCGATGTGAGGTAGCAAGACATCATCTTTAGGGCTTGCTTTGTTTAGATCACAATAGTCTATGCACATGTGTACTTTATCGTCCTTCTTGGGCATTGGCATGATGTTAGCTATCCAAGGTGGATAATCTACCACGACTAAGAACCATGCATCAAATTGTTTGAGGGCTTTCTCTCTAATCTTTTCAGACATGCCCGAATGAATTCTTCTGAGTTTTTGTCTAACTGGAGAGAAACCTTCTTTGAGGGGTAGTTTGTGCACCAAAATATATGTATCTAATCCTGGAATATCTCTGTAATACCAGGCGAATATATCCATGTATTCATGCAAAAGCTTGACCAAACTTTCTTTGACGCTTTCCTCAAAGGTTGCACCTAGCTTGATCTCCTATGTATATTTTTTTGTGCCAAGGTTGATGATCTCAATAGATTCTTAGTATGGTTGTATATTATCTTCTTTTTGCTCTAATACCATTGCCAATTCTTCGGAGAGTTCAAGATCTTCCTCATCTCCCTCTTCAGCTTGATTAATCGGTGCATCAAAATTATATCGGATAGCAGCAATAGTATTATCAATGAGTTTAGATGTAGATCTGCATATTTTATCATGTTTTGATGCTTTTAAGAATGTGAATTGGAAAAATGTATATGAAGAAAATGATTTCCGTTTGAAAAATAAAAGAGAAATGCAAGACAAAGACAATGATCTTAATTGGATGTAAAACATAACTCTTATTAATTGAAAATACTATTTGAAAACAAATGGGGGCCCTTACAAGCTACCCTAATACCTCGGGCGTGACATAGGTTCTTTTAAAAACAGAAAAATTACTTTGTAAAGAAAAAGGTCTATAGAATCTCTACAGCTATCCAATTCTTGAGTTCTTCGCTTGGAGCACATTCACGGATGAAGTTGGATTCTCCTTTGATGTTTCTCTTGTTGGATATAATTTCTACTTTCCCACCATGCTCTACTCCTTTGCTAACGAAGGTTTCCTGGATGGAAGGAAATTTCCCCTAGCCTTTTAGAAAAACTTTAATGGTTTGTAGCCCAAACTAAAACGATCTTTCTTTTCAGGTATCTCCACAAGTTTACCCCAACCCTTTGAGGTATGATCTTCCATGTCTCTTTGTAAATCTCTCTATGAGGTCATGGTAGTTCCCAGTTTCTTGATTTTCGCCACAGGTAGGGTAACCATTATAGACACTTCTAAGACTTGGAATGGCGTCTCCACACAATCTTCTCCTACACTGATATATATGTAGGATTCCAAATAACTAGCGGAGATGTCTTCTTCTCCATCAACTGTCACCAGTTTTCCTTCAACAAGGAATTTCAATTTTTGATACAAAGTTGAGGTAACAATCCCTGCCCCATGAATCCAAGGTAGCTCGAGAAAACATGTATATGATGGTTCTATATCCATCACCTGAAAGGTAATGTAGAACATATGCGAGCTAATCTTTACTGGGAGATCTACTTCTCCAAATGCAGTTCTTTGCGAACCATCGAAAGATTTAACCACCATAGAACTTGGCCTTATGAAAATGCCATCCATTGTCAACTTCATCAAATTGGCTTTTGGTAAGACATTGAGAGATGAACTAGTATCTGTGAGTACTCTGGATATATTAGTTGTCCATATCTGGATTGAAATGTGCAATTCCTTGTTATGAGCTCTACCTTGTGGAGGTAACTCATTGTCTTCGAATCCTAGACGTAACCCTGATGTTAGATTTTCCACGACTCCATCGAATTTATTTACTGTGATCTCCTTTGTAACATGTGCAGAGCGTAGAATCTTCATCATAAAATCTCAGTGTGCCTCTGAATTAATCAACAATGAGAGTATTGAGATATTTGTCGGAGTTTGGTGAAGTTGATCCACCATTCTATAGTCACTTTTCTTAATCATTTTTAAGAATTATTTTGCGTCTTGATTAGTGAAGTTTTTTCTTGGAGGTTCTTGCTCTTGACTTGTTTCCACCAAAGCCTTACCTTTATCCTTAACCATAGTATCATCTTTCTTTTTTTGTCCGAGACCATATATTCGACCACTGTGGGTCATGCCCCTTGTTCCCGCTATATTTGTAATTGTAAGTCCTTGGCTCATTAATGGTTTGCATTCTTGCTTCAAGCCATTAACCTAAACAGTAGTATCATAACTCCGCCATACAGATTTATGAATTTCATATGGGGTAAGAGACGGACCCCTGGTCACCATTATACCCTTCAGAAGCACTAGTATTGTTATTGGTATTTTTGTTGGAGTTGGATCACTCCAAGGAATTATAAGTGTCTTCTTTGCAGAATTCAGACCTTGGCAAGGAATCACCAATGGTCTTCTTGTACTCCCATTAATTACATCTACATATCCTTCTTCAGGGTAATATCTGAATCTAACTATCCATTGATCCAATAATTTCTTGAAAGTGTTTTTGGAGGTGTCATTATGTTCCAATAGAAAACCATATTCCAACAGATGTTCCTTCAGGATATCTATCGAAGCTTTTACGCGTCGAGCCTCTCCAAGGTTATTGACAATCTCAATTGCGTTCACAACTGGACTACCATGTTGAGGCATGAGGTTCATCTTGATATTTGGTTTGTCAAAAGTGATATCTTGGGAATCCAAATGATCTTGAACCTTATGTCTTAAGGCCAAACATTTTTCTATGGTATGCCCTAGAGAATTGGCATGAAATTCGCACCTTGCATTTGCGTTATATTTTGGAGGGAGTGCCCCAACCAGAGGAGCGGGTGTTGTAGAAATTAGCTGTGTGGCATAGGGAGAGGATCAAATATTCTCGGAGGCCTTTCGAACCTATTTGGAGGTTGTTGTTCTCGTAGGATAACCAATGGTTGTTGTGCCCTTGGATGTGACAACATTAATTTCTCATTTCTTCTTCTTTTAGAAGTTCGAAGAATTTTTCTTTGGGTTATAAGGAGTATTGGAGGATGCCCCTTGTATTTTTCCATTTTTCACACCTGCTTCAATTCTTTCTCCAATTGTCACAAAATCAAAAAATCCGGAAGAGATGCTACTTACCATTTTATCATAATATAGGCCTTGTAGCGTGCTCATGAACATATCGACCAATTTTTTTTCAAGAAGTGGTGGTTGTACTCGGGTGGCCATTTCTCTCCATTGTTGCACATATTCTTTGAAGGACTCGTCTTTCTTTTGAGATAAGTTCTGGAGCTGCATGCGATTAGGAGCCATATCCAAGTTGTACTTGTATTACCTTAGGAGTTTGCAAGATCTTCCCATGATTGGACCTGCGCGTACTCCAACTGCATATACCAATCTAAAGATGCACCACTCAGGCTATCTGGAAGCAATGGATCATCAAGTTATGATTGTGGGCATAAGATGAATCTTTTTGCAATACATGCGTAAATGGTTTATTGGGCATGTGGGTCCCTTATATTTTCCAAAGTCAGGCACTTTGAATTTTAGAGGGATCACTACATCCAGAACTAGACCCATTTTGAAAGCATCGACATCGAAAGCATCGTAACCCTCCACAACCTTTAACCTTTCTTCAAGAGCTTTATATTGATTGAGTGCCATGGGATTTTCAACAACATTGGTATGGGAACTCTTTTGAGGCACTTGGTTGATGCCTTATAAGTCAGGGTTTCCATACTGCAAGTCTATGTAGTTATTCACGTCATGTGGATCGTTGACTGGGATCTGCAAAGTATGAGATGCTCCTATCTTAGGAGGAGGTGGGATAAAGCCTTCAGTATCAGCTTGTTTAATCTCTTGTTGAGCCATGGTTGACTTTAGAGGACCTGATTATGGTTCTTGTCTTGGTTGGTGACTGCTCAATGCACCAATGGTTTAGGCTACTTCTTCAAAGGCTATCCTAGGAATCTGATCTTGTCTTTCTATGATATTCTTCAAGGCTAGCAGAACTTGACTCATGTCTCCTTTCATCGTGTCGATGCTTTCTTTCTCTTGTTCTAAGTCTTCTTGAAAGGAAGCTTGGTTTTCTTTGATCTTCTCCATTGCTTTCTTTTTACGAGCTCTTATTTGATATGTAGGTCGTAGAGGTGGTGCTCGTTTACCAATTATTTAACTGGAGAGAATTTGAAAAAATGAGTTTTATGTATGAAATTGCTAAATGTGATGCTTGTGAATGGATGCGTATGAATATACCAAAATTTTAATTTATGTCTTATTCACGTTGGATTTCTTTTCTTTATATATATTTTTTGTATATATTTTCAGGTTTTTCTTTTTATTGGTGAGTATCCAAAAATAAATACACAATTTTAGATACTGAAATGAAAGTACTTTTTTTAAATTAATAACCATCCTTAAAAGGGAAAATACACTTTAAAAGTTGAAACAAAATACTGAAGGGAAAATATTGAAAGGGAAATACTGAACCAAATGTCAAATACTTAAATAAATACTAAAAGGGAAACCAAAATCTCCTAAGTGCGCTTGCGGATCTTCGACCTAAAACCATCAACCATTCCCCTATAAAGCTTAAGGAAGTATTCAATGTCCTTCGAAAGAGGGCCATCACAGCTTCTGCATCTCTCAAACTTCTAGGGATGTCTTCCATGAGATTATTCGCCAAAAAGGAAAGTTTTGCATGCTTGTCTTTATACCTTAGATACTCCTTGTACAATGTCGGGATTATAACCTTGTTATTTTCTACTGCTTTAGCAATCTTCACATATTGTCCTTCCCAATACATCTTTTCAGCCTTCTTCTCCTTATAGAGTTCCCTTTGAATGAGGAAGTCTTTTCGGAGGCCTTCTAGCTTTTGACAGATTCGTTCATATGTATTTTGGGCGAGAAGTCTTTCTGCCCTCATCCTCTTGAGGTATTCTCCTATATATTATTCTTGGCTATCTTGGAGTCTTATAGTGAGATATTGGATTTGATCTTCTTGATCTAGAGCACCTTGTGCTAGACCTTGGATTTGAGCTCTCAGACTTTCTTCCATCTCCTTTTTGTCTTGTAGGGATTTTTCATACCACCTATTTAGCCTCCCAATTTTTCTAGCATCATCATCCAAACGTTGGTTGTGGGAGTCCAAGTTGAAAGTAGCACTCAACAATCCTTCGGTTGAACACTTTCTTTAAGACTCTCCTTTTCAAACACTACACGGTCTCTTTGAATATGTTGATCTTTTAACTCAAGCTCTTATTGCAATTTTCTTTTCTCACAAGAAAGGTCATAAAGGCTATTTTAATCCCTATTTCTAATTTTGAGCTTGATCAAGGGCTTTCTTCAAGTTTTCTACCTCCTCTACAGACATTGGAAGAGGATCTGACACATCTGGTGTGTAGGTAGGATCAACAACAAAGGGTAACTTGACTATTTGAACCCTCTCCAAAACCCATTGGGTATAGCACTCCATTTCCATAACATTCTTTCTTCTGAATCCTTTCTTATGAACTCTATTCCAGACTCGGATGATCTTATTGAGTAATTCGGGGTTGTTTTTACCCATGTCATGAAGAATTAACTATCAAAGTTTCTCATCGGAATGTTTATCTTCCAAAGGGTATCAAAGTTGGCGTAAAGCCAAAGTTGGATTATAGTTAAAACATCCTCTTGACCCAATCGAAGAAACATTGGGAAAGTCTCCACAGTTAACAACAATTTCCTCTATCTTCAGTTTCCTTGAGTACCATAAAACTGAATCAGCAGTGAGAGCCCTCAATTTTTGGGACCATTGATCTCGGGTTAGATTCTTAACCATATAGTATTCTTTGTAGAGATGAGTGATAATCCAAGAATATAAGAGAGGGATACAACAATTCAACATGCATGTTCCTTTTTCAAAACGGGTATGAAGAGCGTAATAAGCATCTACAAGTAAAGCAAGAGTAGGATCAATATTCAACACCTTTACCGTCTAAAACACACTAGTAGAAGCATGATCTATGTAATCCATAGTATGTAGAAAAGAATCAAACCAAAAATAATTAGTGCCAAACAGTCTACATAAGGCCCCCATTCTTTCTTATTAGCAAAAGTAAGAGCTTTGGCCTCCAAGTACTGTCTTTTAATCCCTTGCAATCTGCCATCTTTATTTTAATTGAGCAATAAGCCAGTAAAGGGTATTCCCAATCCTTTAGCCAAATCTCGGACATTGGCAGTCTGCCCAATCCCCATGTAAGGTTCATCCTTGATTCTAGAGAAATCCAGGATTCTATCAAATTCCTCCAATGTAGGCGCTAGTTGGAAATTCTGGAAAGTGAAACATCAAAGTGGAGGGTCATAAAACTTAGCTAGGGAAGTAACAACTTCCTCTTTCATAGTCACTTTGGTCAACTCAAGGATGTCTCTATAGCATCGAACAAACATTTTCATAGTTTTCTCAGTCAATTTTCCCTTAATCAGCTTTGTCTTCTGCATATCAGGTATCACGATGCTAACTCAGATGGTTTTTTTCTTATTAGTATTCATATTTAGGATACTCACCAAAAACCTTTTATTATTTTTTCTTATAAATCCTGTGAATAAGACAACATAAATGCAAAAACAATGAATATTTGAAATATAATGATGCATGTGTGCATGGTGATGTAACATGATAGTGAAATTGTGAAATATATCCTTACTATGTAGGTTCCTAGTTCCGTCCTGTGGATATTCTATCCTCCTCATATGGTGGATTTCTTAAGGGTATCATGGATAACACTAGAGGGAACGGTACAAGGGCCTCCCTTAAGCGGAGCCTCTTTATAGACTGAGACTTTCGTCTCTTAGGTCGTACAAGGTCTCACCATGAGATTTTGTTTTAGGGTTATACAAAGAGTCATTGGCCAAATTCTGAGGTCCTATCTCCTAGAGAGTCTAGCCCTCTTAAAGATATTTCTTCCTTGGGATTCAACCGACTCTAGGCGAAGTCATTACAAAAGCTCGTAGGGGTGTTTACCCCCCATGGCCAATAGACAATCCTTCTTTCTAAAGTTTGATTTTATACTGTAAATTAAATCTCAAACTAACAATATATAATGTGATAATATTAATAAATAAACAAATAAACATATATAGAAACAAAGCATTCAAAAAATATAAAGCACCCAAGAAACTCTAGACCTAAAAGATAGGGAATACTTTAAACCCTAGGATTGTCGTCCCTAGCAGAGTCGCCAGCTGTCGTAACCAACAAAAAATAAGAGAGATGTCACCATTAGTTATTGTCCTAAGGATGGGAATTTAACAGATAACCCTAATTCATTTAGAAATTCTAAATTCGTAAGTCAATTAGAGGAAGGGATGGTGTTAGGCACCCTTTATCTCTCTTGTTCTCAAGGGGCACCGCTTTTAGGTTTAAGGGTAAAATGGGTATTTGGTAGTTAATATTTCTATATGTTGAGAAAAGGATTGAATTTTTCTAGTTGTGAACTCGCCTTGGTTTTAACCGCGTGCCTATGTATCTCCTTATGAAGAATTAGAATCCAATTTCGTAGTTCCAATGTGTTTGGTTAGTTATTTTTATGGATTGTGGAAATGTTTGAAATTATCCTTGAACCTTGTCTGGATTTGAAAATAGCATAGTCATAGACACAATTCGCAGTTAATATAAAATATCTTCACAATCCTTTTTGAAAATAAAGTTGAATTTGAAATTAAGTTAGTAGAAAAAATGTTAAATTTGATGGGTTAGTTGTCTTAGAATGCACGGTGTAATATGAAAAGGAGTTTAAATGATGAAAAAAGTTTGATAAATTGATGAAAAATGTTAGTATTTTAGAAATAATTAATAAATAATTATTTTATTATTATTATTAAAAGTATAATAAATATTTTTAATATTAATCTAATATTTATCTATTAAAGTGACTTTAAGACAAATGCAAGAAAAATATTTTAATGCAAAGAAATGTCACAAGATATATAATAAAATAACTAAAACAAATTATTTAATTAAATTAATTAATTATTTATTAAATTACAGAAAGGTGCTTTAATTAATCAAGGAAGGATAAATATGAAGAATTCAAGCCCAAAATCAATTCTGAACCCACAACACGCAGAGGGGTGCATTTTTGAACTGGATTAGTAATAAGGGGTTGGAATATAAAGGGTCTGAGCCCAAACAGACTCTGGGTCCATTTAGACTGCATGTGGCAGAGCGCATGGATATATGGTGTGCTAACAAGATCTCACGCGTTGATTTCATCCAACGGCCCCCCAAGATCTAGTCCTACAGCGTTGATTTGTTAGTAATTAGAATGGATGGCTATTATTGAACATTGATTGAGAGTATGATGGGTATACGCGTAAGAGATAAGTCAAAGTATGATGATCGCGTGGCCATCATGAGGCCATGCGTCCATCATCAACGAACAGAGAAAGCATTATTTAAGTGAAATTTGGAGCTCTTGGCTCATTTTTTCTCCTTCTCTCCTCTCTCTTCACAAACCACCAGAAATCGCCTCTGCCCTGAGCGCCACTGACCGAAAATCGCTTCCGCCGGCGGCAGCTTTAGGGAAAAATTGACTTTAATGATCACCACCGTAGATCTTCAAACCTTCAACCAAACAAAATCCAGATCTTGATGATCTTCATCCAGCCTTCAACTAGAACCCAGACACCTTCATATCTTCATCTAGGTTCGTATGAATCCTATGAAGATTAACCCTAAACCTAAACAATCTTCATCCAAACACCAAGAACCCTAACCCCACTTCTTTAACCCTAACCGAATCACCAAACCCTAACATGTTTTACCTAACCCTAACCCAAATCATAAAACCCTAAAGTGTTTTATCCTAACCCTAAATATAAACCTAGAAACCCCAATTTAAACCCAGATTTTAGAAAATAACAATCATCAAACACCAATCAACATCAACAAATTATAAACCCTAAGCTAAGTTTTAGAGTTACCGTCCATGTAGTGGTTCTCATAGTAAATTCATCTTCTCATTTTCTGATTCCCTTCTCTAATATCTTTCTTTTCTTCCTTTTGTTTCAGGTACAATGAAGACGAAGGTGCAACAATGAGTCTCTCTTCAATCCTCAAATCTCCGGTCTCAAGGTCCAAACATTTAAAGGTGCAGCAAGGATTCGAGCAAAGAGTTTGCTCCAATTATCTTCTTTTTAGTTCCTCTTTAGGTTTTAGTTTTAGGTTTATATAGTCTTAGAACTTATAATAGATTAGGAAATATTTGTTAGATTAACAGTTATAATTTTGTGATTGATTCAATCAAACAAATTTGTAATTCTGATTTATATCTGTTTAGATTTAGGTTAGAGATTGATTCAATTAGAATCAATCTAAGATTTGATTTGATTGTATTATAAATTAGATTTTTATATTTGTAATGAACTTGGACTGCAATGTATCTGTAATTCATTTTCAGTCAATAAAAACAAATATTTTATCAGATTTGATTTGTAATGAAAACTCGGATTTCTGGGCTTGGGTATCTTGATGAAGAAGATGAAATTGGGAGTTGTTTGGGAATTAGAGTTTCACCCAAATGTTGACTTAGTCAACAACATTCTCATAATTGACAAAAAATAACCAATAAATAAATAAATAAATAAATAGTTAAATATCTATATGAAGCGTTGACTCCAGGTTAACCTGCATAAACTAAAATAAATTGAATAATAAGAATTAGATGATAATAATAATAATAATAATAATAACAATATACAATATTTCTAACAATAATTATAATAATTTAAATCAAAATACCAAATGTTGACCACAATCAACTTTCCAACCCAATGGGCCTAAAAATTAATGGATCTTTTTAATTAGCAATTTTAGACCCCTGTAAAGAAAAATATATCCCTTCTTTCTAATTTAACCCCATTACCACCAATAATGTGAAAAATATAAGTTAGTAACAAAAAAAATATAAGAGCACCGAAATTTGAATAACAAAGTAATCAATAAAGATAAATTGATTATTGACACTAGAGGGGAAAATATGGGGTATGACACAAGCGGTTTGGATTATTCCATTCGAAAGAAATTAAACACCCAGTACTTGAGGGACATGGCCTAATTAGCAAACTGAGTTTGACAAGTCGAACTTATGAAGGTTGAAAAGGCCATGGAAAATAAAAACAATATAAAAGAAAGGGTGGCATATGTCAAAGCCAAAGAATATGAACAGAAAATATATAGTAACCCTAAAGGCTTCGAAGAAAGCGAAGTGGACCTGGCTGAATTAAAGCAAGGACAACCCTATTCTTGTAAAGTCTTAGCCCCTTCGAATGAGAAGAATCTTGTCGAACCTGAAAAGAATGATAAATTCCCTAAGAAAACATATACTTTCAACGTAATGAAATGTGATGAAATTTTTGATTTATTTGTGAAGGATGGCCAGATGATAGTGCCATCTGGCGCCAAAATTCCTTTGTTTGAACAACGAAATAAAAGAGGTTTTTGCAAATACCATAAATTTTTAGGACATAAAACCTTACAATGCTTTCTTTTCAGGGATCTAGTTCAGAATGCTATCAGAGACGAAAGGCTAAGGTTCGGCGAAAAGAGCAAAATGAAAGTTGATACTGATCCTTTGCATGTAGCATATATCAACTATGTTGAACCTGCAGGCATTAATATGGTGGAGATCATTGAAGGTCCCATCAACCAGGGCCTTGTTGACAAAATCACTGAAGATTTTTCTACAGGTGTCGAATCCAAATAAGCTACTGAAGGCTTCATTACCACAAATGCTAAAATGAAATAGGCTACTGAAGGGCTCAAAATCAAATTCCAAGAAGTTAGGATCACTGATGGTCCCAATCTCGAAGTCAACATGTTGGAGATTGTAACACCCTAAAACAATTAGATTATTTATTTAATTATCTAATTGTATTATAATGAGTATTTGTGATGTAATTATGAGTATATATATGATGTTTTGATGAATATGATGTGTGATGTGATGTTATGTGGGACATAGTAGAAATTAAGTGATATTGGGTGTTTTAATAATTTTATATACTTAGAGTAATTATTTAGAATTATTTTAATTAGTGAAATAGAGATAATATGAGGTGTGGAAATAATAAGGACAGGATAGTAATTGGTGAAGTGATTAGTGATGGTAAGATGAGAAGACCATGGAAAGGATCCGAGAGTTAAATAAGGAATAGAGGGAAAAATGTGTCAGTGTGTACGATCGTGAAAAGAGTTAGGAGAATGCAGCAGCTCTAGAATGGGAAGAGAACAAAGGGATTTTTGGTAGAAGATAAAGAATAAGATCAAAGATATAATCTAAGGTAAGTGGGTTATCCTTATAATTATTATTGATATAGGGTTTAGATTGTGATGATTTGGTTGTGATGAATTTTGATAAATTGTGAATAATGGATGTTAATAATGCCATGATTTGATGTATGTAATATGTATTAAGAATTATAGTTGTTTTACGATGGATATATGTGATTTTGTATGAGTTTTGGGTCTGTTTGAATGTGAAATCGAGTGGATATTAGGACTGGTGTAGTGTAGAAAAATGCACATGGACTTTCTTGTTCGCACTGCATTGTCGGGCGAGCACATAGCTTTGTTGGGCGAAGGTACTTCTCCCTTGACGCGTAAGGCGAGGAGTAAGCAAAGGGATGAGGGAAAAATAGAGCCTCTGGAAATTGTATGGAAGAAGTGGACTCACCCCAGCTTTGTCGGGCGAAGCAGAGGCAAGCTGAGTTCGTCAGGCAAAGGAGGAAAAAGAAAAACAATGCTCCTGGAATTTTTTATGGGAAGGGTGATTCTCCCCAATGTCGTCGGGCGAGCCTCATGCGAGCAAGCTGCTTTGTCGGACGCGTCATTCAAAGCGTTGGGTAGCTAACGCAATGAAATATATTTAGGTGGAATAAAATGCGTAAAAGGATGTATATTTATAGGATTAAACTAGACCTTGAATGATGAATTGTGATAATACTATGATGAAAGGATGTGATTATGCGATTGATGTAATTTGATGTATGCTTGTATGATGGGTTGATGTTGTTATGATGATTCCTTATGTATTATGATGTATGTGATGATATTGTGATGAATTCACGAATGATAATGTGTTTTGACTAGTTATGGTAATGTCTTATTGTGTTGTTGTGCATCATGCATTCATGACATATATTAGGACTTCGATCCAGTGATGTTGTTAGGACGATTAGTCCAGTGATGTTGTTAGGACGATTGTTCCAGTGATGATGATACGATATTGGTCCAGTGACGACCTCAATCTTATAGTGTGAATTGAGTGCAATATTATGTTGTGCTCCGGTTACAAGCGGGAATCGATCCTATGGTGGGGATCGTTGGAGGAAGATGACTTGGTCATCAATCAAGTTTTGGTACTACATGCATGAGTCAATGATGTTGCATTACATTATTTGGGACATTTCATAATGATTGATTAAGTGATATTGTTGATGTTATGATCTAAGTGGTGTTTGACAAAATATGTTAACGTGATAATATGATGATATAATTGATGTGTATTAATGATACGAAAGTGTGATTATAACTTATGATGTGTGATGATACGTGGAATTTATTATGAACTGATGTTGTGCTACTATATCTGTTTTATATATCTTTAATAATAGTTTGTGATTACTCACACTTTCTACTTGGAAATGTTGCCTCTATACGTAGGTAACTTGTAGGTAATCAGGAATAGACGTAGAAGCTCGAGGATAGCTTTATGAAGTCTTTTAGTTGCTTTATTTTAAATAAAGAGAGTCTTGTTCTGTTATGTAACATCGGGGTCCTTGGGATCATTTGAACCGAACTATGTGTTCCTTGATGACATGATGTATTTGAGATGCTTTATTTCTTGTTAAGATGTTTTAAGTATGACTTATGAATTATGAAGTGTGATGATATTTTATTTGAAGTATTTAAAAAAGATGTTTTTAGACAATAATTTCGCTGCGATGTGTTAAAGTTTCATGATGATATTTTCAAAGAGATATATGTTTTAATTTTTGAAAGCTCGTGTTACAGAGCAAGATATGCATGTACGATGTTTTATGAATCATGTGACACCTTTTTTGGTGCATTACTCTGATTTAATAATTATAATATTTATGCGGTTTTAGAAGGGTATTATATCAGTGGTATCAGAGAAGATTGGTCCATTTGGCCAGGTTTTCCTATGATGAACATGTATTGTCAATCGATTAGTGTGAGTATAATGTCGATACATTGTTTTCTAGTGTTAGTCTTCTGTGTGTACAATGGCTGGAAGAAACGATATTGCGATTACTGCAGCTTTGAATGTTGTTGCTCAGGTTGTGGAACATCAGTCTAATGCTGGAAGGAATGATGGATCTCGTGTCTTAGAGACGTTTCAGAGGAACCATCCGCCTATTTTCAAAGGTAGGTACGATCTTGATGGAGCACGGACTTGGCTCAAAGAACTGAAAGGATCTTTTGAGTCATGGATTGTTCAGAGGAACAGAAGGTGCAGTTTGGTACGTATATACTAGCAGAGGAAGCTGATGACTGGTGGGTTGGCACCTGTCAAAGAATGACAATGGTGGGTGAAGTCATTACTTGGGATATGTTCAATAGGGAGTTTTTGAGGAAGTAATTTCCAGAGCATGTGCGTGGGAAGAAAGAGATTGAGTTTCTAGAGTTGCAACAAGAGAATTTGACTGTGATTGAGTATGCTTCAAAGTTTGTGGAATTGGTAAAGTATTGTCCACATTACAGTGAAGCGATTGACAAGTTCTCGAAGTGTATCAAATTTGAGAATGGTTTGCGTTCAGAGATCAAACGGGAAATTGGATATCAGCAAATTCGTAGGTTTCTAGAGTTGGTGAACAATTGTAGGATCTATGAAGAAGACAACAAAGCTCATTCTGCTCACTACAAGAGTCTGAATGAGAAGAGAGGAAAACAACAACAAGACTGTATGAAGCCTTATGATGCCCCAATTGATAAAGGGAAACAAAAGGTTTTTGATAGAAAGAAGACAAGTGGGGGAGGAGCTCTCGCTCCTATCTAGTATTATAGGTGTGGTGATCAAAGTCACTGTTCTAATGAATGTGAGAATATGATTATGAGATGTTACAAATGTGATAAGACGGGTCATCATGCTCCTGAATTCTCTCATCTCGAGTCTATTCATATTCAACTGACCCCTTTCCTCTCCTCCACTTTTTTAATTGCGTTGAAATCTCCGACATACACCACTCTTCTACTTCAAAGTTAGCCTTACAAGCCAACAACTCCTTTCAAAGTACTCATTTCAGATTGAATCTACAAGACACATAAACGTTCACCAAATAGATGCAAGACTCCTTCCAAACGAAAGAAATTCCAATAAAACTCTCTCCAATAAAAAACTGAATTTAACATCTATCATACCTGATTTCAACATGATCAATGAACCCCAGCTCTGCCAATTTCTGCTTTTGCTACCCATTCCACATCTCTTCCACCCCCATAGAGACCCCACTGTAGCATCATCCATTTGTTGCAACATCATCTCTTGAAGAAAACACACCTCAAACTGACCCTTTTAAATAAGGTTTCTAATCCCCTCATTCTTCAAGGAATTACCTGCCCCTCTTATATTGAAAGATAAGCAATTCATTGAACATCTTTTGATTTTGCCTCCTTTTGAACTAACTCTTCTTCTTCTTTTCCTAACAAAAAAAATTGTTAATATTTATTGAAATTCGAATATGAGACTTTTGAGATAAGCATAATCGCATAATCTAAGTCTTTGCCATTATGATTTAATAATTAAATTTTACAAATTGCAACAAAATACTAGTTTTATAATGAAATCAATTTTTTTTAAATGAAGGATAATTCTATAAATGTAAATATGAATGTAAGTATAGTTTGCATGCAGTACTAGAAAGTAATAATTCCATTAAAGAGTTTCCCAATAAAATCTTTTGCTTGTTTTAGTGGCAAAAATGAAGGTAGTATAGTCTAGTCAATAATAATCTTAAACACTGAAACCGTGGAAAGCACATCGTACATGGCCCATATGACAATGATCATTCAAGGCAGCCATTCCAAAGTTGTTAATCACCTGCCTTCTTAAATCCTTGCATTAATTAATTAATAATTAATTAATTCCTGTTTGAAAAAAGCAAAAAAAAAAAGTTCTTAATTACTCCATTTGTAGACATAATAATCTTTCCAAGTGGCTTAATTAGTAACACAATTATCCTACTTTTTTCAAAAGACAAACCAACAAGATCTAAACTTAATGAAATCTGATTTTGTATGTTAACTAATTTGGTAACATAATCAAATGCTATTATGTACTATGTACTATACTAGATTGAAGAGGTATCAATATTCTTATTCATATAAATGATATTTTAACATATGCATGATATTCTACATATATTACTTTTTCTTAAGTTGATATTATGTTTTTTGTTCTAATGTGGAATTATAAAGTGTAATAAAATCTTGATGTGATGTTGTGGAATTAAAAATGTATAAAGTCTTGATGTGATGTAGTAAACTTTCAATATTTAGAGAAGAGTTAATCTATAATACTCCGACACTTCAACGTCTAAATCAGTTAATAAATGAAAAATATAATATATAGAAAATAGTTATATAATATTAAAAGTGAAAGAATATTCTTTATGACATGGATCAAATACGAATTTAAAAAATATATCTATATTGACTCTTCCATCACCTTATAATTTTGAATTGATGATTTAATCTTTCCGATCATTATTTAGCTTTTGAATTGTTTAATTTTCTCATAACATTAAAGGAAAAAAAACTTAAATTTTTTTTTGAAATGATTTAAATTCATTTAAGAGATTGATATATTTCAACATGTGTTTTTTTTTTTGGACGACCAATTAGAAATGAAACCTTGGATGAAATATAAAGAAACCAAGACATTTACCATTTTTGTCAAACTATGTTGGTAATTAAGATGAAGTATTATTATGTTAGTCAAATAGTAGTAAAATAATTGAAGAATAGTAATAAATTAAACTCAGATATTCTTAATTGGAACATACAATACTTTATCCTGAAAAGTGTCCTTTTCTTCTTTTATAGTAATCACTTGTCCTACAGTTTAGGACCACAAAACAGTAACGGGAACAGGAATAGGTAGAAGGAACCAAAAGTGAACAGTTTGGTTTTTGTTTGTTTACTGTTGTGGTGGAATAGAAGAGAATGGATTAAGTTACTATTATCTATCAACTATCAACACTTTTAGTTTAATGTTTTTTCTATTTTCAATATATCTTAATATAAGTATCGTGTTGAGTATGTCTATTCCATTTCTAATACATGTTAGTGTTAGTATGTATCAGTGTCATGTTATGTGTCTGTATTTTTTTCATGTCTTAATACATACATAAATTGGGCACTTGCTCAGACTCTAGCCTAAAATTTCTTAATACATGTTGTGTTGAGAGTCTGTACGCATCTGTGTCTATTCTATTTTGTGTCTATTTTATTTTAGATATTTGATCAGTATCGTGTTAAATATCTGTGTCAGCATCTGAATCTTTATTTTTTGGTTTTTTATTTATAATTAAAAAGTGGGAAAAAAAAAAAGAGAGAAGTGTAAGGAAGAAGTGTACTAACAAAAGGGCCACACCATTGTTCGAGAAAGCTTTGAAGTGTTGCTATCATTAGTGAAAAAAGACAGTGAAACAGAGGAAACAAAAAGACTACACCCCCCCTTACACCCTTCTCCATAGACACAAACTTCAATTTTCATTCATGTTTATGTAAAAAAATATCTGAATTTTTTTCTCTTCTGACTGATTCTCACTTACTATTATTATTACCACGTATGCATAATGCATGCAAGTGTCATTCAATTTATTTGATTTCTTCCAAAAGTAGGAGAATCTCAATCTCACTGACCTTATCATATAGTACAATATTATTATATATGTGTTCTCAATGTTTATGAGATAAATAGTATATATGAGCAGTGTTATATATGTAGTATATCAAAGGTTATTGTTTCATCTACTCAAAAATAGATATATGGAATCTAAGATGAATAGTTTTGTTGTTGTTGATGATCATGTCAAGTACAAAGAAGATGAAGAACAACAAGAATTGGAATTGGAACAAGAACAACAAAATGGTGTTCATGAACATGGTGTTCATGTAGAGGAGAATAGTGAGATTCTTAAGAGGAGAATCTCTAATCATCCACTTTATGAGTTTCTTGTTGAAGCACACTTGGATTGTTTGAAGGTCTATAATCTCTCTCTTTCTCTCTCTCTCCCATTTCTCTTTCATTCTTCTATATTTCTACTAATTATTCAAAGTCCTGTCAAAAAGAAAAAACTAATTATTCAAAGTGAAATATTAATTTTTTTCTACAATTTTTTGAATTCATACTCAACTTTTTGTTTCTCATAAAATGATATAAAACAATTAAGTATGGTTCAAATTAATTAATATGCTAGATGTTTATGATCATATAGATAATTTAGAATGCATATATTGGCCGCATTTTCTTTACGATGTAAAGAAATGCGGAACACAATTTAAAATCATGATATAAGTAGATAATAAATCTTGGTTTTTCATGATCTTCTTTTTGTTTTGTTTTTCTTATGAAAAAGATAGAATGTATTGTTTAGTTAACTTATTGAATATTAAATAATGATGAAAAAAAGAGATTATCTTTAAGATTGAATTGTGTAAATGTAACAAAAAAAAAATTGTGTTTTAATTAGGGTTTATAAAAGTTATGATGATATGAACTTAAGGGTAGGGTCCAATTTGTTCAAAGAACAATCAAAACTTATAAATGAAGATAAGAGGATTTAGTCCTAAAATTCACTATCTTTAGTTTTATTAATTAACTTATTTAGTTTTTTTAAATGGAAAATTAACTTAAATAGGTAAATAACCAAGAGCATGTTCATCAATTCAAACATGAACAAAATATATATATAAAAACACAAGAGCTAATTTATGGATCATATGTTTCTTTTTTTCTTTTTATAAAATTCTTATTTCTTTCATATGAAACATTGAAGATGTATGGTGAAATTAATTAATCTCTTGCAACTTCTTTTTTTAGGTTGGTGACATTTCTAACTTGGAGATAGAGAAAAAAGACAAGAAGAAAACAATGAAGAAACAAAACTTGGATATGTTAAGCCAATCTGAACTTGATCTCTTCATGGTAATACTTTTCTATTTTCTCTTTTTTTTACACAAACACCAATAAGTGATTTTTTTAAGAGAATATTTATATTTATATAGTAACTTTTTGATGGATTGGATGTATCAATTAACTGAAAAGTCAGTCAAATATAACATGAAAAATGACACAATATGGGAAATTAATCTCTTTGATTGATGGATACTTCATGGTTGCATATATACATTCCTAATATTGAAAGAGACTCAACAATCTCAAACATTAGCATAGTTTTTTGTTCCAATTCTTTGATTGTGACATTTTTTCCCCTACCTGTCTCTGTGTTTGTGCATGATATGGCTTGAGTTATATCTTGTCTTTTCACATTTACCTAAGGAGGGAGTATAAATTTTCACCCCAAAAAGAATTTAGTTAGTAGTTATAAATTTTTCTTCAATATTAAGTGACTTAAAATATTTATAAATATATCTCTTAAACTTTCTATTTACTTAACTAGGATCTTAAATCCAATTATTACTAACATTTATATACCTATTTAAAAATTAAAAAATGATAAGTGTAAGAAAGTTCTATAGTGATTAAAAATGTGAAGACTAGATCATTTATAATGAGAGAATATTTGTTGGAGTTATTCGGAGAGTCAATACGATGGAGTATTTTTCTATATGGAGACTTTTCTTTTGAGCAACACATTTTTGTGAGAGACACCTCACATGTTCACCCAAAATCTAATGGTTGTTGGAGAATATGTAGTATCTCTCATATTCGTTTTGGTGAATCTTTGACCATTAGATGAGTGTTTGACTCAATAAGTATGCTTCTGCGTCATAATGATCCATTAATGGTATCACGAGCCTTTAGTTCGAGTAAAGAGACCGACTTACAAGTGTATGTGGATAAAAGAAGTTTTCACTTAATGAGGAGTGTTGTGGATAGACTCACACTTGAGAGGGAGTGTTGAGAATAACAAATTTAAGTAGTTTGAAGAACTTTTACATTGATTAAAAATATGAAGACTTGATAGAAGAACCAACATTTTAAAATTTTAGGTGAATATATAGTATCTCTCTCACTTATATAAGTGAATCTTTAACCTTTAGATAAATATTTGATCCAATACTTTTTCTAATGACCAGTATTTTTTTCCTAACAATCTAAAAAGGATAAATTTAAAGGCTACTACATAGCAATAGATCATAAAAAGATATATTTAATGTTGGTCTTAATTTATAAGCAATTTTAAGGAGAGTACAACATTTGAATTTCACAAAAGTGTTATTGTTCCCTTAGACATATTGTTTTTCAGAATGTGCACTTTTAAACAAGAAGTACTATCACTAAGTTACTAGTATGTTATAGAACTTTAAATAGACAACTATCACTTTAAATTGTAATGTTTAGCAGACTAATTTGACCACTTTTTTTTTTAAAGAATTGTGTTTCTTAATCTTCTAACACATCAGTCTATAAGGTTCATCATTCTAGGTTTATAACATGAGAGGTTTGTAAGAAAATTTTGTGTGTATTTATGCAAAACAAATAACATTTTATTTGTAATTTATTATCTTTATTTTACCAAACATACTATAGAAAAAAAATTCATAATAAAGTTAAAAATCTATAAAATTTTAAGAGCTCTTCATTTTCATTAGTTTTCTTATTCATCATAATTTAAAAATATTTATAGTAAAAAAATCGTGAAAAATAGATTTAAGTAGTATAGATCTTATTATAAGATGATGATGAGATACGAGATATAGATTCTGTTATAAGAAGAGTAAAGTTATTGTTCTAAAACACATTTATTAGCGCTTAAACTCAAATCATAAAAATTAATTGACCTTGTAAAACACTCTACACTACTAATAATAATGCATAAAAAGTAATGTTGTGATTTATATTTAACAAATTATATATATGCAGGAAGCATATTGTTTGGCACTTAATAAGCTAAAAGAAGCAATGGAAGAACCACAACAGAATTCAATGGCTTTCATAAACAACATGCATTCACAACTTAGGGAGCTAACTCAAGCAACCACACCTGCACCTACTGAATCACCTGGTACTACATCTTCAAGTGAATGCACATTCAGAAGAAACCCAACAATTTAAGTAGAAGTTGAGGACTTGATTTTCAGTAGTGTCTTTGTGCATGTAATATCTCAATTATCTAGGTTTTTATTGTTTTTAATTTGACATGTCTTGTTTGAAATGTTATTCTATGTGAAATTAATTAGTAATGAATGTTATGATTATTAGTTAAATTAATTTATAGTATTTCTCTTTTTCTCATTACTCACATGTTTTGGTTATGTTCCTAGTTTTAAGATTTTTCAACAAATAACATGTTTTTCAATAAAACAATTTTTTTTTCGAGTTCTTACAAAGTTAAAGTAATGATTAGAAGTAAATAATATAAATAATAGTTGGTTTTAGATTGGTAGATAAAAGGTAGCCTGTTATAATATCAACTTGCATGTGCTAGGATGTTGCAGTATGTTATACCATTCTTAAGTCCATTGATGTATCAAACATAAGCAAAATAAATGAAGTTGGTAATTATCTTAAACTTTTATTACTTGTGTTGTTTATACACTTTATTTCAAATCTAACTTTTATTTCTTTCACTTACTTAGCTATAAATCCATATGAAAAAAATTATTGATAAATATGAGATAAACAACATTTAGGCCAATGATTATAGTCGCCATCCATTTTCTTAGCCTCGTCTTGCATTATGCTGTTGAATCCATTATTCAATAATGAAGTTCAATAAGGAGTATAGCTCTCAAAACGGATTAGTCCATATAGGTCGGTCTGTCTGACTTAAAAAATTATATAGTTCAGATCTTTAAACTAAAATCCATATTTTTAAAGTTTTTTTTTAGTCAAAATTTAAAAAATTTGTTATTAGGACTAGTCTATATGGTTCGTGAGTAATTTATTAGACACACATAGTTATAAATTTTAAAAAAATTATATTAATTCTTATATTGTATTACTTTAAAATAGTACATTAATTTTTTTTACTTTAGCAAATTTTGTCTCTATTTTATTCAATTTTTTTCTTTTAAATATTATATATTAATATAATCAATATTTTTCCTCGTATTCTATTGGTTTCTCTTATGTTAAACATTTGAATATTATTTTCTACAATCTAAATATGTATTATATTTAAAAATATGTTATAGTATTTATAAAAGATAATATAAAATTTAAAAATATATAATATTTAAAATAATATAATTTTTTATTTTATTTATAATAAATATTATAGATTGTTTATTTTAACTTTCTTATTTAAAAAAGTCTGTTTATGGCCGCATAGTCCGAAATCTATCTAAGATCGGATTTAAATAATAATTTTTAGATTTATATTACAATAGGGTTTTTTTGGTCCAACTCTAAAAAGTCTTGATGGGTGAAGAGGTACCTACCTACTATCCAATTCAACAAAACAATTTCTCTCATTTTCTTGTGTTTTTCATGTATTTGATTATAGGTTGGAGAATATGAAGGTGCTTATAAGGTTAGTTCCGTGTTTTGCTCAAATTTTGTTTTGGTTGGATGTGGGTTTATTTTGTTTTAAATCGTTGATTTTGTTTGTTCTTTTGTTTTATATTTTCTCATTCAGAATTTTTTATACACTTCAAAAGAAGAAAGTTTCGAGTTAAAAGCTATAGACTTTGGATTATCAGATTTTTTTAGACCAGATTTTTCCTCACTAATCCTTACTTGATTTTGGTTTTAGTATATTTTTCCTCGCGGAAATTGAGCAATTTTCTTAACTTTTTATATCACATCCTTCATATGAGAGGCTTAATGACATTGTTGGAAGTGCTTATTATGTGGATCTTGAAGTTCTTCATAGATCTTACAGCACAGAAGATGACGTGTGGAGTATAGGTGTGATATCATATATTCTATTATGTGGTAGTCGTCCATTTTGGGCTAGAATAGAGTCAGGTATTTTTAGGGCAATTTTGAAAGTTGATTCAGGCTTTGAAGAAGTTCCTTGGTCAGCCTTATCTTCATAAGCAAAAGATTTTTTCAAACGCCTACTGAATAAGGACCCACGAAACTGAATATCTGCCGCTCAAGCATTGAGTGAGTTTTCTTGTGACCTCTAATATACATAAGGTTCTAATAGGGCATTTATTGAGATTTGAGCAAATAATCTTGTGGTTTGCAGGTCATCCTTGGATACGTAATTACAATGATGTAAAAGTTACGCTTGATATTTTAATATTCAAGCTCATGAAGGCTTATATGAGATCATCATCTTTGCGTAAAGCTGCCTTAAGGGTGTGTATTTTGGTTTCTTAATACCTTCTAAATAATGCAATGTGAATTTGCGATTAAAATTATGTTATTTTGTTTTTAATTATATTAGTTAATTTATTTATGTTCGACTCTGTTTGACATGCCTTGTTAAAGATATTAACTGTTGATGAACTTTATTATCCGAGGGAACAATGTGCACTCTTGGAACCAAGCAAAAAACGGTAGTATATCCTTGGAGAATATTAACAAGGTTTATTGTTATGTCATATCATATCAACTTTTAAGAAGTTTATTGTTTTGTAAGATGAAATAAGTTTTTCTCATTCGTGTTTTCTGTGCAGGCCTTGAAGAAATATGCAACTGATGCCATGAAAGAATCTTGTATCACTGATTTTCTTTCCTCGATAATAACACCTTGTTTTGTTATCGTCAATTCTGTTAGTTTGACTGTTTCCCATCTTACATGTTCCTAATATTTCTGGTTTATTACAATTGACCTCATTACAATATAGAAGGATGGATTTTGAAGAATTCAGTGCTGCTGCATTAAGTGTGTATCAACTCGAAGCTCTTGATCATTGGGAACAACATGCTCGTTGTGCATATGAACTTTTTGATAAAAATGGAAACAAGGCTATTGTTATTGAATAACTTGCCACAATAAGTTAATTTCACTTTGTTGTACCCAAAAAATTTCCCTCCCATTTTCTTCAAGACATTCTTCTAAGATTCTCAAATACTCAAGGATTCTCCAGAGTTGACTGGTCAAACCTCCTCCTAAGCAAGTGTCTTCAACTTGGGTTTGGTGCTTTACAAGGAAGATTAGTCTGCAAAGGTCTCAAATGACTTTCATGGTTCATCATAGGTCCTCAATAATTCTTATGTCAGGTTTCAAGTCTTGCCTCACATGTTTTCTCAATCAATGGCTCAGATGATTGAAAATCAAATGTATTGGGTAAAAAGTCGACTATGGTCAAAATACAGTCAAACTTCAAGATTTTTTGTCAACATCAATATTTTGAGGTGATATTCATCATTTTATCAAGTATTGAGCTTGATTCCTCAAGGAAAGCCCTCAAATCATCAAAGGTCAAAATTGCAAAACTAGGGTTTTGATTGAGGATGATTGATCTTTGACTTTTGGTCTAGTGCATGACCTAATGGCTTGAAGTATAATCTCAAGAGCTCAAATACAACATCTTGACCTAATTACATGGCTCAATACATTTCCAAAGATGCAAGTGATTGATAGTTGAGGAATTGAATCAACTGATAAAAAGTCATCAGTCACACAAAAGTCAAACTTTGACTTTTTGGTCAACATTGGAATTCAAAAATCAAGAATCATCAAGATATTCAAAACTATCAAACTTGATCATCAAGAATCAATAAATTCAACAAAAGTCAAAAGTCAATATTTTCAAATACTTAGAAAAAAATCAAGTGTTTTGTACCTAAAAAACCCTAACTTCACAAGCAAGTTTCCTCAAGATACAAGTTGATTCAAGGAAAACTTTCAACATGAAAGTTGTAGGGATTGATGAATTCTACAAATTTTTCAATGTGAGATGATCCTCAAAAAGTGCTTGGATTAAGAGATATGAGCCCATAAAGTTATGACATTTTTATCTAACACTTAGAAAAAATTTCAACAAGTTTTGGTCAGTTTTTTGTCTCAACTTCTTGGCAAATTTTCACCAAGTTCCCAATTGATTCAACAAAAATTGTCAACATGAAAGTTGGATATCTTGATTCAAGCTTTCCAAAATGTCCAAGATCATAAAAAGATCATGCTTGAGCTAGAAGTTTCGAAGAGATGAATTTGGGTATCTAAGGTTGCATTATAAGTCATTTTTGTGACAAGTTCATAACCAAACCTTCATGTCATGCTGCATAATCTTACTTTACAGGCCTATAAACCTCCAAATATATCCATAATAATAAGTTTGTACCCACTTTTGAGCCATTATCCAAGTGATTCAAGCTTTGTCCAAGCTTACATTGCCATTTAAGAGAGAAAGGTCACACTTCCATTCTTGTAAAGTGACTTTAATCATAAAGTCCACTCTCCTTAAGACTTTCAATTTTTTCTTATGCATACACACAATGTCAAAACCAGAAGCAAAATCTTTAAGCCTGTCAACCACCCTACATTGCATTGGAACCATGTTCTTCAAACATACTTCAAAGCTAAGCAACCAAACCATAACATGCTATCATTCAAACCTGATCAACCCTTGCCCTCAAACCTTTTCTCTATAAATAGATAGGCCATTTACAAGCCAAAGCACAAATGGGCAAGCCCTCAAACACTCTCAAACTCAGAATCACCAAGAAAACTCCAATGTTGCACATTTGAAGCTTCCAACACCCAACTTCAAATCCACTCGTGCGTTTTCCTTTTTTATCATTCAAACATCATCTATACATTATATATAAGCCATCCATACCCATGTTTCATCACTGTAACATCATCTTCATCATACATAATTTTCACTTTTCACACTTGCAAGTTGACTTGGTCAGAGATTTTAGAAGTTCTCAAAACTAAGTGTGCATCCAAACAGCTTCCTCAGGGTCCAAGCAAGCTCACGAAATCATCATTTCACCTCTGGAGGTCGTGTAGAGGGCATTGAGATTTTGCATCAAGAGATAAGTTTTCCAAACTTTGAAATATTTGTACAAGCATCATTTGTATTTACTTTCTAAAGAAAAAATGTAGATATCATGCCTTTGAAGCTAACCATGTCCTTACTCTTCATTAATTTTTCTTATGGAGTGAGAATCGAAGCTCTGACCAGTTAGGGTTCATTTTTGGTACTAAGTAAAATTCTTTTTATTCTTTGAGTTTTAGTTAAAATAAGTGGCATGGTTGAATTCGTGTTCAAATTTCAAGCAAGTTTGGTGTTCACATTTTTTAAAATGGTTGAGAAATGAGAGTTTTACAAAGTCAACAATGGTGAAGTCATGTTGTTATACAGCCCGAGGAAGAAGAAGGCCATGGAGCCAGTTTTCAAATTTCAAAAATGAGTTTACTTTATATTTGTTGCAACATATTTTATCACCGGATAAAACAACCACCCCAGTGGCAAGCGTGTTTGTGTGTAAGGCGTTAGTATGCCAAGGCAGGGGTTCGATCCCTGCCTCTGGCATTTTATTTTTCAACATTTTCTTTGTTGATCGGGTGCAAGGAACTCCAACGCGCAATGATGCACTCCCTCATCAACACCATTAGATCTCATCAAACCAGATCTGGATGCCTCAAACACGCGTTTCCACCATGAACCATCAAAAACTGGCCACACTAAATCACACAGGCGCCTGGGCTTAAGGTGTTTGGGCCTAGTGAATTTCTGATTTCATACCCCCTTTTTTTACAACACATGCCCATTTGTTTTTATTTTATTTTATCTATTTAATTCTTTTATTTTTAATTTAATATTTTATTTAATCAACAAAAATCATAAAGTCATGAAAATTTTAGATTTAGGTCTTTATTTAATTAATTTAATTTTTGATGAATAAAAATTAAATTAATTAATCACTTTGAGTTTATTTTATTAATTAATTAGAATTAAGTTTTACACTTCATATATTTTTCTAAATAAAACATCAAAATTATTTTCTAACAATTATTTTCTTTTTAAAATTAAAATTAATTTGGACTTCTTTTTTTATTAAGTTAACTAAATTAGATTTCTTTTTAATTAATTAAATTTTATTTTAATTTATGTTTCTTTAGTTTTTACTAAACTTTTGTTAATAAATTAATGATTAGGTTAATCATCAAACATTTTTCTATAAAAAAATCACAATTTCCTTTCTCTTTTCTTTATTTTACAAATCTTCGCATACTGTATTACCCAATTATGTAATTGCTCAAAACTTGTAATAGATAAATTAGGGTTTACTGCTTTTTCATCCCCATTCACAAATTTGTACCCCCGTTCCCGAAGCCTTGTAATAGTGTAGGACATTTAAATTCTGCCATTTACTGCTTTCCTTATTACTGTTAGTAATTAGGGTTTGTATGGCAAGATTAAAATCAACATTAGAAAACTTAATTTCAAGACAAAAAAATAACTAAAACCAATCACTATGCACACATGCACCTTTAGGATAATCTCATTTTTTGCCTCAGATAAAATACAGTCATATCCCTCGAATGTGGGATACTTTAGCAAATACTCTCAATTAAAAGATCATAGTCCCTCGATGACCCTTCGATGCTGCCTTCGGTAAACGATCTTAGTCCCTTATGAAAATTGCTAAAGTGTCCTACAAGTTACCTTCTATGATTGTACGATTACCCACATTTGTCCATCATATCCAATGATGGGGCTCCCTACTAACTAATGGTAGAGTAGCACTATCTAAAGGAAGAGGAAAAGAATAAAGACTTTTTGAGTAGGTAGATCGCTCGTAATCGCTTGCTCACAAACTAAAACAATTTCCACACTTCACACTTTCAAAAACAACTACTTTTAAAATGCTTTATAAACACTCTTGAGGACTGATACAAGGGTTATTATAAAGAAAAATGCCTTACATTGGCATTTTCAAAACATCTTTTCACAAAACAAACACTTTCTCCCAATAAGTATTTTCAAAACAAGCATTTTGTATACATTCTCAACGATACGAGAATCATTACAATATTGTTGTACTTAGGCATTTTCAAAATATTTGCAAACATACACAAACACAAAGCATTTCAAAAGTGAGCTATCAATTAAGAGCCTGTAGATAACTATGGATGAAAAGGGTGCTAACACCTTCCCTTTTCATGACCTACCCCCCAAACTCAGAAAATTCTTAAAAGGGCTTTCCTGTTCTTTTCACCCTTTCCTTTATTGGATAAAAGGAAAGTCGGTGGCGACTCTTGCTATCTGCAACATTTGCGATAAAACACACAACCCAAAAGTCAGCTCTCTCACCGTATTATATAATTGGCGACTCTGCTGGGGAAATCACTTAAAATTTGGGTTACCTTAAGAGCTAGATCACCTTTATTGCTTTACTTGTTGCCTTGTATGCTTTATATTTTGGGATATGCTTGGGTTTATTTCTTGTATACATCTTATACCCGGATCTGGGGGAATTTTAGGTAAGTAGAAATAGATCGTGAAAGTTGTACGGCGTAGACCGATATGGTTGAAATGATGGCTACATTAGTGCGACACATTGGTTGGTGCTGGTGTCCCTTGAGTAAGTCAAGGAGAATACTGGGCTGCCGCGTGATGTCATGAGCATTAACTGACCGTAGAACCTTAGTTGATACAACTTAGCCTTTAGAAAGTAGTGAAATAGATGGCTTTGGTGCAGACTGAAGTTGGTTGATACTCGATACTACACTCATTGAGATTGGACTTTCGGGATATTTTGGTCATAACTTAGATGCTTGCACTGGAATAATGCCTGAGAGAAAGATCAGTGACATTGAGACTCCTAGAACCCGATTACTTCTTTTAGGACAGGTTGAGCCAACTGAAACTTCAAGAGGGTACTTACCTACAAACTCCATGCAAACCTAGACCTAAGGCCTGGTGTGTTTTGTTTATGTATGATTAATTGTTCGAACATGACATCATAACATCATGACATAATACCATATCATTTTAACTAACCATTTCAAGGACCTAGGGATTTATCTTTGTTCTGTTTTATAGGTTATGGCCTCCGCTCATAGAAATACTATCCGGATCAGTTTTTTGAAGATACCTTTCTGAACTTAAGGAGTTAGTCTCAAGGGTTCCCGAAAGTTTTCCATTCATCAAAAGGCATGGTCGACTACTTAGTTTAGTTACCTCGGGTTTTGAAAAATACATGATAAGTGTTCTATTCCAGTTCTTTGACCCCGTACATCACTGCTTCACATTTCCAGATTATCAGTTGATACCCACAATGGAGGAGTTTTCTCAATTACTAGGGGTACCTGTTCTCAATCAAATACCTTTCACCAGTTTAGAGAAAGATCCACAACCTGAAGAAATTGCAGCAGCCTTACATCTGAAACGGTCCAACATTGTATCTAATTGGGAAACAAGAAGTGGAGTCAAGGGTTTTCTAGCTAAATTTCTGTTAGAGAAGGCTCGACTGTTTTTGGATGCTATGAGTTTTCAAGATTTCAAAGAAATCTTGGATTTTCTAGTCTATGGTTTGGTTCTATTCCCTAATCCAGACCAACTTATAGATGTGAACGCCATCAAAATATTTCTTTCTTGTAACCCTGTGCCTACCTTGCTCGGAGACATCTTGTATTCTCTTCACACTCGTACTATGAGGAAGCAAGGGACTCTTATGTGTTGCATACTGTTGTACCCTAAAATTTTCCCTCCCATTTTCACATAAGACATACTCCTAGAGGTTCTCAATTGCTCAAGGTTGACCAAGAATTGACCAGACAAATTCTCCTCATAGGGCAATGAACCCCCAAACTAGGGTTCCAATTTTCATCAAGATGGTTGAATTCCAAAGGTCTCAAATTCTTTCCATGGTCCTAATATATCTTCAATATCATCCATGCCAAATTTCATGCCTTGCACAATAAGTTCGCTCAGTCAATTGCTCAAGTATTGGAAAATCAACAGTGCTAGGACAAAAGTCAAATGTGGCCCATATACAGTCAAACTTTAATATTTATGGTCAACATAAACATTTTTAAGTGATATCCATCATTTGATAAAGGGTTGATCATGATTCCTCAAGAAATGCTCCTAATCTATCAAAAGTCAAGAGTTGCTAAATTAGGGTTTCTATGGGAAAAGTCTACTGAATTTGACCAGGCATAACTTTGACATACTTCATCAATTTTACCCCAACCAAAGCTCATTTTGAAGAGAATCTAATTCCCTAAAACTTCTATTTTATACTCAAGTTCAAGATATGCACCATTTGAAAGATACAAGCTCATACATTACATGTCATTTTTAGAAAGTCAACATAAGACACTTTTTGTCAAGGCAACTTACATCAAGATAATATCTCCAAATTCAAAAATTATTAAAAGAGAAAGTGTATAGGACATATTTATATTTCCAAAAAGTTCAAGATCACATTCAGAAGATGAAAATTGGGAAATTTATGAGGTACACAAGTTGGGCAATTTTCAAGAAATGCGTGAAATGCAAAGTGAGCGAACTTCAAGTTTTGAACTAGTGGGTATAACTTTTGATGTTCAAACATGTTCATAAGGTGTTAGAGGACCTATAAATCTATTCACATATTTTTTATGATTTTTATTTATTTTATTTGAATTTTTATTCATTTAAATGCAAATAAAATCAAATAAAATATGAAACAATGGTATAAAGGCTTAGGCTTTTTGTTTCAATCATCTAAAGGCCCAAGACAACTCATGACAACTCATTACAACCTTGTTAATTTCATGGGGACTCAAGAAAGGAAGAAACATAGCAAATTTGGCAAGTTTTAAAGTTGTTTTCTAGTTTAAACCATGGCATGATTACCTTGATTCCATTCCTTATTTGTCAGCCCGAATACAAGCCAACAACATGTCCAGATTCGTGCAAGGCATCCAAAAGACAAGAATCATGCAAAGAAGGCAAGTTTTCAATATTTCGGAATATTAATTTTATGGGCATGATTATCTTGTCCCTTTTTATACTTGTTGGCTCCTATTTAATTCTCTATATAAAGGCAAACAAAGGCATAAGAATGACCAGAAAAACCATTGCATAACAAAGCTCCACAAAATTATCAGAAATTTCTCAAAGTTGCAAAATTCTTAACCACACTTCCAGGTGCTCTCAAGCAAAACAAAGGATCTATTCATCTCCCCGAGGCTCCCAAGAGTTAAACTAGGCTCATAACCAAGCCCTTCTACGTCTATAACTCTCACATCCAATTGTACCGGTTTTGGTAAAATTTTCTTGAATCTTAAATTGCCAACTCATGTCATATAAATTAATTTTGTGAATTGATATGTGTTTGTGAGACCATTTAGAATAGGTTAGGACGATCGCATGTGCAGATGAACACCCTATGCGCAAGATGCCATGGTTAGGTCTATAAGCTTTTTGAGGTTCAGATTCTGTGATACGAGGACTTTCAATCCAAACCCACGATAGGCCTCATGGGAGAGATACACATGATTCTGAAGACTTTTCTCCAGCGCCTGGGCTCTCTTGCTAATAACCCTGGGATTTTGCTTAGCGCATCCCCCCATTTTCTTTACAACATGGCCCATTCTTTTTTTTTTTTGCTTTAATTATTTATTTTCTTTTCATTTCAATTAATTATTTTTTATCAAAAAAAAATCATAAAATCACAAAAAAATAGATTTAGTTCTTTTCTTTTAATTAATTTAATTTAACTTAATCATGTTTTAGTATTTATTTCATAGTTAATTTGTAATTGATTTAGACTTAGGTCTTAAATATTAAAATCAAATCACAAAAATACCAAAAATATTTTTCTTAATACTTAGGCTTTTTAGGACATTTGAATTTCTTTCTAAATAATCTCTTCTTTTTTCTATTTTTCTTTTGTTATTTAAATTCTAGAAAGAATGTGTAGGTCGCACATTTGATTTTGTAATAGTTAGTTTATCTTTTCGCTTTTTTTCTCTTCTAAATATTGTAATTGCTCATGGGATGTAATAGTGTAGGATTTACAATTCCCGCACTTTAAATTTCTGCAAGATATTAACTGTTAGTAATTAGGTTTGTATATAATTGCTATAAAATTAGGTGTGCATAACAAGATTAATCAAATTAATCATTAGATCACTAACATAAGATAAATATCTGAAAAAGGCACTATTGCACACTTGCACCCTTAGGGTACTCCTTACTTGGTTGCCTCAGAAAACAATGGTCATATCTCTCAAACGTAGGGATATCTTAGCAAAGACCCTCAATCTAAAAGTCATCATAAAAGATCATAGTCCCTTACTATCCCTCGAGTTGCTTACGAGATATGATCTTGTCCCTCGATGTTGCCTATATGACGACAGTCCCTTGGAATGCTAAGATATGCTTACTTATTGCCTTCAATGACCATAGCGTCCCTTTCGATAGTCCCTCAACATCCAACGATAGGGCTACCTACTCACTAATAGTAGGATAGCACTATCTAAAGGAAAGGAGGAAAAGAACATCCTTTTTCGAGTAGGTAGATGACTCTTAAGTACTTGCTCAAATCTGAAATTTTCACACTTACACACTTTCAAAAATATTTTCAAAATGCTTTATCACACTCTTGAGGACTGATACAAGAGTTACCATAAAGCAAACAAAAACTTGGAAAACACACAAACACAAACAATTTTCAAAAATGAGCAAGTACCTAAGAGCCTATGAGAAACCACAGATGGAAAGGGTGCTAACACCTTCCCTTTCCATAATCTACCCCCTTACTTAGAAAATCTCGAAAAAGGTCTTCTTCTGTTCTTTTCACCCTTTCCTTTGTTGGATAAAAGAAAAGTCGGTGGCGACTCTTGCTTACCGCAACATTTGTGAACAAAAAATGCAAAACCAGTATTAAACCGTCGGTTCTTCCACCGTATCACAGAACTGACGGATATGCTGGGGGTAAATAATAAAGTGGGGCTTACCTTAGGGTCTAGATCATTTCTAAATTGCTTTCTTTGCCTATTTGATTGCTTTACTTTTAAGGGTATTGTTTGGGTTACTATAGATCCTACACTCGGATCTGGGGAAACCTTTTAGGTAAGTAGCAATAGATCATGGAAACTGTACGGGGTATACCGACACGGTTTAAGCGATGGCTACGTTGATGTGACACTTTGGTTGGTACCGGTAGCCCTTGTGTTAATCAAGGAGAATACGGGGCCACTGCATGGTGTCATGAAGAGTCAACTGACCTTAGAACCTTTAATTGAACAACTTGGCCATTAGGACATAATGAGATGGCCGTCTTTGATGTATTCCCAAAGTCAGCAGATACTCGATGCTACTCTCATTGAGATTTGACTCCCGAGTTTTGTTTTGTTGCAAGTCATTTGCCTATTAGAATAAAACTTGTGGAAAAGATTAGTGATATTGAGATCCCTTAGAACCCGGTTACTATTACTAGGACAGGTTGAGCCAACTAAATTTTAAGAGGGTACTTACCTATAAACCCCATGCAAGCCTAAACCTAAGGCTTCTTGTGTGATTTGTTTGCTTTCAACTTGAGCTACTTGCAGGGTTTTTATCTAACAACACGATTTCCTTGCAGGATTTGTTTACAGTCATTATCCAGTAATCTGGACTTCTTAGACTCACTTGTCTTCATCACCTTACATTTTTTCTTGACGCGTAGCATACACATCATAAACATCATACCATAGCATTTCCTTAACCATTTCAAGGATCTCAAGGGTCTGTGATACAGGTTATGATGAACCAGACGTCTAACAAGGGGCAAGGGGATTTATTTTCCTCTAGCCAATACCGTCAAAAGATCAAAACACGATAACTCGAGTCAGAGGCTATGACCCACTCGATATGGTGAGCTTGAATCTTGTAGAAGGAACTTCAACGATACAAAGTGCTTCAATCAGATCTATAAAGTTCAACGCCTAACATTTTTCTTGTTTACCCCGCGAGATCCTTGAAAACATTGCATGCACGCCATTTCATAACAGGTCTCCAGTACAGGTTTCTCATCGTTTTGCTGTTTATTTCAGAAAAAGAAATGGCCCTTGAATAAATAGTAAAAGACCTTCAAGCTTAAAACGCTCAGTTCCAAAAAAATTTCATGGCTTTGGTCCAGGGGCAGGAAGAACTGAAATCTCTCCTCATCAAAGAGAAAAAGAAGAAGCCAAAGAAACTGGTTGGCATCCTGAATATGGGAAGAAGACTCAGAGGATCGTTTAAAGGAGCTCTAGATCTTTCAACTCTATCAAACAAGGGGATAATCATAAATAAGATAACAACCCAGGGAATGATGAAGCTGATTATACTGAGGAGCAATATTCTCCTACCGATGATAAATACAAATAGTTGGAGGATCGTCTCAATGCTATGGAGATTAAGCAGATACCTGGCTTGGACTTTGAATAATTAGGGCTGGTTTCTGGCGTGGTCATTCCACCAAAATTCAAGGTCCCCACGTTTGCTAAGTATGACGGTGCCTCCTTCCCTAAGTTACACTTAATGTCCTATGTCAGAAAGATCCAACCTCACGCGGCTGACTGGAAGTTATGGGTCCATTTCTTCCAAGAAAGTTTAGCTGGCACGCAACTGGAATGGTTCTATCATCTAGAAAGAATAGACATTCATACCTGGGAAGACTTGGTTGCTGCTTTCTACAAGCAGTACCAATACAATGTTGACCTCACTCCAACTCGTACACAACTTCAAAGCATGTCTATGGGATCTAGCGAAGGCTTCAAAGAATATGCCCAGAAATGGAGGGATCTAGCTGGTAGGGTACAACCTCCTCTGAATGATTGGGAAATGGTAGATATATTCATGGGCACTCTAACAGGCCCATTCTTTAATCTGCTGATTAGGAGTTCCTCATCTGGGTTCACAGAGATGGTCCTGACTGGAGAAAGGATCGAAAGTGGTATCAAGAGTGGGAAGATCTCGATGGCTGCATCTTCTAATGATGAGAAGAATCCATTTACCGGTAAGAGGTAAGCCAGTGTTGTGTATGTCCAGAAGGGTCGTAATAAGGCAGGCGACCACAATCAATCTGTGGGGGAAATACTGGTCTCTAATCCTACGCCTATGCAACGACACCAACAGGGGAACCATCATAAAGAGGTCATGCCTAAGAGACAATTCACCAGAATCAACATGTCGCTAGCTCAAGCATTACAACACATGTTAAAGGCATAGTTGATTACATTAAAGGCTCCTCTACGAAATCCCAATACTTCTGCTCCTAGTTACCACCCCCAACAAAAGGTGTGCATACCATTCTAATAGTCCTTGACATGATACAAATAGTTGTTGGGCTCTAAAGAATAAAATTCGAGATATGATTGACGCCAAAGAGATTGAATTCGACCCTCTAAAGACTCACAAAGTGATCACTGCTCCTAGGCCAAATCATTGAGAACGTCCAGTTCAGTTTTGATTTTTCATTTGTAGTTTCATTTGTTGTTCAAAAAAATATTGTCATGCCGAACATTGGTTTTCCCATTAATGCATCACATATGTTTGTCTTGAATGATTTCATTGTCATTTTATTTAAACTATCTTCTTGCTTCCTTTATGTGATATTCGACTCTCGATTAAAAATCTATAAGCCTTTAGAGGGAAAATGACAAAAACAATACAACAATCTCACACAGTGTGCTTTTGAACAGACCTTGCTGACGATGTACATGCGTTGTTTCAAATCCCAAACAGTGGAGTTATAAGTAAGATAATCCCTAGTCAACCTCTTTGAGCCTAAGAAGTAGGAGTTTTTTTTTCTTATCACACAAATTAAAACCCTTAATCATAACCTGGGGCAGGGTAGCTTCTCAGTTAATTCAGATGTGCATTCAATCGCAAGCTCTACCTTCATACACGACAAATAATGTAGAAGAGACTCTCCAAAAGATTGTGATGGGTCCACAAAATCATCAAGATAGGCAGTCATTATCTCTCAAAATAAAATCCCATTAAGTCAAAACCTATGAAGGAGACATAAGAAAAAACAGGGGCATCCCGCTGACTGTAATCACAAAAGAAACAGTTCAGGCAAAAGACCGGGATAGTAAAATCAAAAAAAGAGGTTCCTACAAATCCCTAACAAAAAGAAAAGGTCATAAAAATGACTGCCTTCTCAAACAAACATTCAATTTTTTAACCATCACCGGAATATCAGGGCCAATATTCCAAAACTCAATTGGGATTCAAAATGCATAATTAATTGAGCATAAGACTGAAGAACATCACGAAGAACGGGTTGGGTACAAATGAATTTTGAGCCTTTATCCTTTGTTTCTTAAACCGTGAACCAGGCCACGTTACAACCCTTAAAATTCCTAACTGAAGCATAGGTTAGTTCGGAAGCATACTGTTACAAAAGGTATACTGACTCCAGTAAGGTTTGCTTTAAATCATGAGTTAATATCACCCTCTTGCAAAATTTGTTTTACTGAAAAAATTGAATTTTCAAAAACTTCAAGACAAGCATAAACTTTGCATTATTTGAATATCGTTGTTTGCATATAGTTATCTATTTGAAAACAGCGAAATTCACATGAAGAATATCTAGTGAACATAAACCCTCTTAATGAAAAGGTTCACCTCAAGTGGAAAAACATTTCCAACTAAGGGGCACGACATGATCATTGTCCATCATCTGGGGCAGTCAAGTCAAGATTCAAGGAATCTCTCAAAAATGCCAAACATCCAGGGGAAGATCTCCATCTGAATCACTTGGGGTTTTAGACATGAATTCCAGCAACGAATCACATACAATCAAGCAAAATCAATGTTCCTCAGCAGATTTCTTCTCAAAAACAATTAAACAAGAATTACAAACGAAAACATTCTAAATAAACTAAGTCCTCTTCTAGAAATGGTTCAGGTACGATCCAGAGATGGATGTTATCCTTATACTTATTCCAGACTTCTCTTCTAGAAATGGTTCATGTACGATCCAGAGACGGATGTTATCCTGATACTTATTCTAGACTTCTCTTCTAGAAACAGTTCAGGTACGATCTAGGGACGGGTTCTATCTTGATACTTATTCAGATTCTCTTCAAGTACAGTTCAGATATAATTCAGAGACGAATGTCATTCTGACACTCATTCAACACATGTTTCAAGTACAGTTCAGATACGATCCAGAGAAGGATGTCATTCTGACACTCATTCAACACATGTTTCAAATACAGTTCAGATACGATCCAGAGACGGATGTCATTCTGACACCCATTCAACACATGTTTCAAATACAATTCAGATACGATCTAGAGACAGATGTCATTCTAACACTCATTCAACACATGTTTCAAATACAACTCATATACGATCCAGAGACGTGTGTCATTCTGACACTCATTCAACACATGTTTCAAATATAGTTCAGATACGATCTAGAGACAAATGTCATTCTGACACTCATTCAACACATGTTTCAAATACAGTTCAGATACGATCCAGAGACAGATGTCATTTTGACACTCATTTAATACATGTTTCAAATACAGTTCAGATACAATCCAGAGACAGATGTCATTCTGACACTCATTCAACACATGTTTCAAGTACAGTTCAGATACGATCCAGAGACAAATGTCATTCTGACACTCATTCAACACATGTTTCAAGTACATTTCAGATACGATCCAAAGATGGATGTCATTCTGACACTCATTCAATATATGTTCAAGTACAATCATGACATAGATCCATCCACAAAATCTCTGCAGGAACATTCTCCAGCAGGTACAGGGGCAGAAACATCCTGATGTGAAGTCATCACCGTATCCTCAGCATACATCCTAGTGACGTTTATGTTCCCCACAGAGTAGAAACAACCAAAGTTTTGGTCTCCCCCCAGCATGAATTACTTTCTCCAACAAAGTTCCTCCAGAGAGCTGAAATCTGTTTCCCCAGCTAAGCTTTATAATCTTAAATATTTTATAACCTCCTCCCAGGTAGAGTTTATTTCTCTAAATGCAGAAGCTCATTCCCCAACAGAGTTTATTTCTCTATATTGGCAAAAGCTTCCAACAAGTATCTCCCTCCACAAAGTTATTCTCAAGCAGAGTCAATCCTCGACAAATCATATCCATTTATCATCCCCAACAGAAATGAAGGATCCAGCTTCCCAATACTCTCCAGCAGTAGCCCGAGATTTATTTTCCTAGACTAGGAAACATCACAATAGCATCCCACGTTCATACATCATGGCATGCGCATGCACATCGCATACAACATAATATCATTTATTTTGAGAACATTACCACACAATCCATTTCATAAATCATGACATTGCATATGACTAATTCTTTTCCTTTTCATGGAAAAGATCAAATCAACAAACACCGCTGACTACTTGTGTGACCCGATAGTCTACTCAAAAGCTATGTCTGATGAAGGGTTATTTCAGCAATTTCCTCAGAAAGTTGTCCTCAAAAGACCTTCTCTGGTTCAGTCAGATCGACACTAAGATCTCTCTGATTCTTATTCCAGTTGAAGATATTCCAAGACTTTTGTCTGCTTCAGTTAAATTGATCCTAAGATTTTTCTGATTCTTATCCAGTCAAAGTTAATCCAAGACCTTCTCTGGTTCAGTAAGATTGACACTAAGATCTCTCTGATTCTTATTCTAGTTGAAGATATTACAAGACTTTCGTCTGGTTCAGTTAAATCGTTCCTAAACTCTATTTCCCGAATAGAGACCAACATTCCTCAACGGAGTCCTCCTCAACAACAGGAATAGGAATTCCCACAAAGGAATATCTCATGAAATCAACATTGTTCTAGATGGCGCCTCTGAGCCCATCTCTGACAACTCTCTGTGATATTCTCTGGATGGCATCTCTAAGCCCATCTCCGATGAATCTCCGTCATATCTCCTTGGATGGAATCATTAAGCCCGTATCCGACAGTCTTCTGTCATCTTTTCCAAATGGCATATGTAAGCCCATTCCCGATATTATTCACCAACATTCTCACTTCGAACGAGTGCAAATTTCTGGGCACTCTAGTGTTCAACCATCTTCCACCTTCAGATCACGAAAGGAAAACAAGCCAATCTAAATCTTCAGGTTTAAGAAGATTGAACAGGGGCAGCTGTTGTACCCCAAAATTTTCCCTTCCATTTTCACACAAGACATACTCCTAGAGGTTCTCAATTTCTCAAGGTTGACCAAGAATTGACCAGACAAATTCTCCTCCTAGGGCAATGAACCCCCCAACTAGGGTTCCAATTTTCATCAAGATGGTTGAGCTCCAAAGGTCTCAAATGATTTCCATGGTCCTAATATGCCTTCAATATCATCCATGCCAAATTTCATTCTTTGCACAATAAGTTTGCTCAGTTAATTGCTCAAGTATTGGAAAATCAACTATGTTAGGGAAAAAGTCAACTGTGGCCCATATACAGTAAAAATTCAAGATTTTTGGTCAACATTAGCATTTTGAAGTGATATCCATCATTTTATCAAGGGTTGATCATGATTCCTCAAGAAATGCTCCTAATCTATCAAAAGTCAAGAGTTGCTAAATTAGGGTTTCTATAGGAAAAGTCTACTGAACTTTGACCAGGCATAACTTTCACATACTTCATCCATTTTCCCCCAAACAAAGATCATTTTGAAGAGAATCTAATTCCCTACAACTTCTCTTTTGTCATCAAGTTCAAGAGATGCACCATTTGAAATATACAAGCTCATACATTACATGTCATTTTCAGAAAGTCAACATAAGACACTTTTTGTCAAGGCAACTTACATCAAGATAATATCTCCAAATGTAAAAAAGATTAAAATATAAAGTGTAGAGGACATATTTATATTTCCAAAAAGTTCAAGATAACATTCAAAAGATGAAAATTGAACAAGTTATGAGGTGCAAAAGTTTATCAATTTTCAAGAAATGCGTGAAATGCAAAGTGATCAAACTTGAAGTTTTGAACTAGTGGGCCCAACTTTTGATGTTCAAACATGTTCATAAGGTGTTACAGGACCTATAAATCCATTCACATATTTTTTATGATTTTTATTTCTTTTATTTGAATTTTTATTCATTTAAATGCAAATAAAATCAAATAAAATATGAAACAATGGTATAAAGGCTTGGGCTTTTTGTTTCAATCATCTAAAGGCCCAAGACAACTCATGACAACTCATTACGACCTTGTCAATTTCACGGGGACTCAAGAAAGGAAGAAACATTGCAAAATTGGCAAGTTTTAAAGTTGTTTTCTTGTTTAAACCATGGCATGATTACGTTGATTCCATTCCTTATTTGTCAGCCCGAATACAAGCCAACAACATGTCCAGATTCATGCAAGGCATCCAAAAGACAAGAATCATGCAAAGAAGGAAAGTTTTCAATATGTTGGAATATTAATTTTATGGGCATGATTACCTTGTCCCTTTCCATACTTGTTGGCTCCTATTTCATTCTCTATATAAAGGCAAACAAAGGCAGAAGAATGACCAGAAAAACCATTGCATAACAAAGCTCTACAAAATTCTCAGAAATTTCTCAACGTTGCAAAATTCTTAACCATGCTTCCAGGTGCTCTCAAGCAAAACAAAGGATTCATTCATCTCCACAAGGCTCCCAAGAGTTGAACTAGGTTAATAACCAAGCCATTCCACGTCTATAACTCTCACATCCAATTGTATTGGTTTTGGTAAAATTTTCTTGAATCTCAAATTGTCTATTCATGTCATATAAATTATTTTTGTGAATTGATATGTGTTTGTGGGACCATTTAGAACAGGTTAGGATGATCGCATGTGCAGATGAACACCCTATGCGCAAGATGCCATGGTTAGGGCTATAAGCTTTTTGAGCTTCAGATTGAGGACTTTCAATCCAAACCCACGATAGGCCTCATGAGAGAGATACACATGATTATGAAGACATTTCTCCATCGCCTGGGCTCTCTTGCTAATGGCCCTGGGATTTTGCTTAGCGCACCCCCCCCCCCCCCCATTTTCTTTACAACATGGCCCATTCTTTTGTTTTTTTTGCTTTAATTATTTATTTTCTTTTCATTTCAATTAATTATTTTTTATCAAAAAAAAATCATAAAATCATAAAATCACAAAAAAATAGATTTAGTTCTTTTCTTTTAATTAATTTAATTTTCATAAATAAATTTAATTTAACTTAATCATGTTTTAGTATTTATTTCCTAGTTAATTTGTAATTAATTTTGACTTAGGTCTTAAATATTAAAATCAAATCACAAAAATACCAAAAATATTTTTCTTAATACTTAGGCTTTTTAGGACATTTGATTTTCTTTCTAAACAATCTCTTTTTTTTCTTCTATTTTTCTTTTGTTATTTAAATTCTAGAAAGAATGTATAGGTCGCACATTTGATTTTGTAATAGTTAGTTTATCTTTTCGCATTTTTTTTATTCTAAACATTGTAACTGCTCATGGGATGTAATAGTGTAGGATTTATAATTCCCGCACTTTAAATTTCTGCAAGATATTAACTGTTAGTAATTAGGCTTGTATATAATTGCTAGTAAATTAGGTGTGCATGACAAGGTTAATTAAATTAATCATTAGATCACTAACATAAGATAAATATCTGAAAAAGACACTATTGCACACTTGCACCCTTAGGGTACTCCTTACTTGGTTGCCTCGAAAAACAATGATCATGTCCCTCGAACGTAGAGATATCTTAGCAAAGGCCTCCAATCTAAAAGTCATCATAAAAGATCATAGTCCCTTACTGTCCCTCGAGTTACTTACGAGAAATGATCTTGTCCCTCGATGTTTCCTATATGATGACAGTCCCTTCGAATGCTAAGATATCCTTACTTGTTGCCTTCAATGACCATAGCATCCCTTTCGATAGTCCCTCAATAACAAATGATAGGGCTACCTACTCACTAATAGTAGGATAGCACTATCTAAAGGAAAGGAGGAAAAGAATGTCCTTTGTCGAGTAGGTAGATGACTCTTAAGTACTTGCTCAAATCTGAAATTTTCACACTTACACACTTTCAAAAATCTTTTCAAAACACTTTATCACACTCTTGAGGACTGATACAAGAGTTACCATAAAGCAAACAAAAACTTGCAAAACACACAAACACAAACAATTTTCAAAAATGAGCAAGTACCTAAGAGCATGTGGGAAACCACTGATGGAAAGGGTGCTAACACCTTCCCTTTCCATAATCTACCCCTTACTCAGAAAATATTGAAAAAGGTCTTTTTCTGTTCTTTTCACCCTTTCCTTTGTTGGATAAAATAAAAGTTGATGGCGAATCTTTCTTACCACAACATTTGCAAACAAAAAATGCAAAACCAGTATTAAACCATCGGTTCTGCAACCGTATCACACATAACTCTGCTATCAAGGTGGTTTATTTCACACCTTCCTCGATAAGTATTGAAGAATGAACAAGGTTTGAGGTGGTCTTAAAGGATGATGTCGCTCTCTCATTCAGATATATATTAGTGTTCTAGATCTCTGGAAGATGTTACTATCATTAACTGCTGTAGAGAATTCCTTAATGTTCCATTCCTTGGCATTAGGGGAGGTATTACTTACAACCCTTCTCTGGATCTACGACAATTTGGTTACGCTCGAAGAGATGGTCCTTGTGATGCAGTTATCCATGGTATTATGTTCGACTACGAAAATGATCCTCAATGTTATCGTCAAAGGTTTATACGTGCTTGGGGCATGGTAAACAAAGTTGATAGCAAAACTTTAGGATAAAAGAATTTTATCCCTTTGGAGCCCTATCTCAAATGGGTACGAGCTTTTGCTCAAAACCTTATGATGCCATATCCAGTTGTTCTACCGATGATCTTATAGCCTATTAACGAAGGAGACATTTTTCGCATCATCCTCCATCCAGACATGCCTACTGTCCTTGAAGATTTGCAGAAGTCATGGATTTAACTCAAGGAAGAACGAGACACCTTTGAAACTCAATTCTACGCAAGTGATAAGAAAGTGTTGGAGCTCACAAAGCATCTTCACGAGGAGCAAAGCCTTAATGCATACATCGACACGAAAAGGAAGCGTCTGTGGGAGACTTGAGTCATAGGTTTTATGAGTTTATACTGTTGTCTCCTTGAGACCCTTTTTCTTTTCATTGTAAGCCTAGATGGCAGTTGTAATTTTGAACTTATTAATAAAATCTTAGGTCCTGTTTCCTTTTGGCTAGGAAATTTAAATCTCTTAAGGTCCTTGAAAACATTACATCTACATATCATGCATCATTTCATAAGCAGTTTTTCCAATATGGGTTTTCCTCATCTATTTACTATTTATTTCGGTATAAGATGGCTCTCTAACAAAATGTTAAGGATCTACAAACTCATCATGCACAATTCTAAGAGACTCTTCTAATCTGGCCAAAGGGAAACAAGATATGATGGCGCTCCTTACCTCGAAAAAGAAGACTAATAAACGGGCTTATATTCTCAACATGGGGAGAATATTCAAAGGTCCTGCTCAACTAGTTTAATGGAATAATGTTTCCTCTAAGGTCGTATGTTCGAAAAATCCAACCATATACTGCCGACCAGAAATTGTGGGTCTATTTCTTTCAAGAAAGTTTGTGCGGTACTCAACTTGAATGGTTCTATTAGCTGGAAGGGACCAACATTCACACATGGGAAGACTTGGCTGTTGCTTTCTACAAGTAGTATCAATATAATGCTGACATGGCACCGACTCGTGTACAATTGCAAAACATGTCCATGGGCTCAAATGAAGGGTTCAAGGAGTATGCACAAAAATAGAGGGATTTTGCTGGAAGGGTGTAACCTCCTTTGACTGATCGCGAATTAGTGGATATGTTCATGGGCACTCTGAAGGGTACATTATTTAATTTACTAATTGGGAGTTCTTCATCAGGGTTTACTGAGCTAATTCTAACTTGCGAAAGAGTTGAAAGTGGTATTAAGAGCGGGAAGATTCCAATGGCTGCAACTTCTAATGCTGTGAAGAAGTTGTTCAATAGTAAGAAAGAAACCAATGTTGTCTATGGTCGGAATGGCCATAGTAAAAATGGCCACCATTAGTCTGTGGGAGCGGTGTTGATCTCTAATCCAGCGCCTGTTCAACAACAACAATAACAAGGCAATCAACGTAGGTCAGGCACTCCGAGGAGGCAGTTTACTAGGATTAATATTCCATTGGCTCAAGCATTACAACATTTGTTAAAGGCTGAATGTTGTACCCAAAAATTTTCCCTCTCATTTTATTCAACACATGCCCATTGAGGTCCTCAATTTGCTCAAGGATGCGTAAGAGTTGACTAGACAAACTCTCTCCTAAGGCAATGTACCTCAAACTAGGGTTTCCATTTTCATCAGGGTGTGGGAGCTCCAAAGGTCCCAAATGCCTTCCATGGTCCTAATATGTTCTCAATATCATCCATGTCAAGTTTCATGCCTTACACAAGAAGTTTGCTCAGTCAATTGCTCAGATGCCTGAAAGTCAACTACACTAGGTCAAAAGTCAACTGTGGCCCACATATAGTCAAAATTCAAGATTTTTGGTCAACATCAACATTTTGAAGTTATATCCATCATTTGATCAAGGTTTGATCATTATTCCTCAAGGAATGCCCCAAATTCATCAAAACCCAAAAGTTACTAAATTAGGGTTTCTTAGGAAAAGTCAACCAAACTTTGACCAAGCATAACTTCTTCATATTTTATCATAAATTTTCCATACAATAATCATTTTGAAGAGGATGAAATTCCCTACTATTCATCTTCATCCCACAAGTTCAAAATATGCACTCATCAAAAGATATGAATTTCTACATTATAGGTTCTTTTGAAAAGTCAACAAAAACACCTTTTGGGTCAAAGCTTCTTACATGAACATGGAAGATCCAATTGAGATGAGACCAAAAGGGTTGTTTAGGGACATCCTAATCTTTCTAAAAAGTCCAAGAACACCTATCTAGAGTTAATATTGGAGGAGATATGCCTTGTCAAAGTTGACCATTTTTGCAAAATTGCCAAAAGTCAAATGTGCTCAAAAATGCATTTTTTTTGTCAGATGGGCCTAGCTTTTCATGATTGAATCTTGTTTGTGACATGGTCCACGAACCAAACCAGCATCTACACTTTATTTGCTTCATTATTTATTTTATTTTGATTTTTTATTATTTAAAATTCAAATTAAATCAAATAAATTGCAAAAAATGCAAAAGATTGATTTTTGATCTAATTTTTTGTAGGAATCAAATCCAATCAAGCTAGCATATCATATCCAAATTGTGCAAGGGTTGATTGAAGCAAAAATAGCATGATTTTGGTTGTTTTAGAAAGATATCATACAAGGGTAAAATCAAATCCAATCTCCTTAACTCACCAAGATACAATGCGTTTTTGTTAACCTAATTCGTTCTAATACAAATACAGAACATAAGCAAACCAAGAGGACAAGGATTTGCAGTGAAAAAATGCCATACCAAAACTCAAAAAATTGGACGAAAGTGTTGGATCATTTTCGGACCTAGAAGGCAATTCAAGCCGTTCCAACACTCCCAATCATTTCCTAGAGCCTCTCTGGAGCTAACACGACCGGTTGCACGTCTCCATAAGCCCAGAATCCGCCTACACGTCTCTCACGGTTTGGCATATTTCTTGAATTTGATTTTGGTTATTCACGCATGGTTAACAACTTTTAAGCATAGCATGATATTTGTATCATCATTTGGAATGTTTTGGTTTACGTAATTTTGTGTTTCTGCGCCTGTATTCATGATCACCATTGTCAGGGTTCCTGCTTGCGTTTTATGGCTTTATTCTACAGGTTAAATTAGGCCAAGAAAAGAGTACCATGATACTCGTGAGATCAAAACGAGTTGATCTATGTACTCACCATTAATTTATCATGCTTGTTTAAGATTTTTGAAAGAAGCAGGGCTATAGTTACAGACACAAGCCGTAGGTAAAAGTGTTATACCTAAAGCGACGGTCTGGGGAGGAAGATGATGAGTTGGCGCAACCTCACTGGCCCGTTTGAATAATCGCACGCATTTTTGTTATCCACGTTGTTTCATATATTATTCATTGTTTTTATTATTATAACAAATAGAACAGGTGGCCCAGTGGTGAAGCGCGCGTTTGGAAATGTAGAGGACCTGGGTTCGATCCCAGTTCCCAGCATTTTCTTTATTTTCTAACTTTGTTTCAACAGATCATGTGCATACATGTCCCATACACCCACCATGCACCTCACAATCCAGCCAATGGATTCCTCATCAATCCAATCCAACGTCCCACATGTCAAGGACTATGATACACTCTCCAGGCCTGACCAGCACATGATCACACGCTAGGACTGGGCTGAGCATAATGGGCTTGCAAATTCAGACATACACCCCCTGGATTTCTTTCACAAACAGGCCCAATCTCTTTTCTTTTTCTATTTTATTTCTTTTTTTTAATTGTTTTATTAATGATCCTTTTTTACAAAATAACACAAAATCACGTTTTTTATTTAATCAAAAAATCACAAAAACACAAAAACACCAAAAATTATTATTTTTCATAAAATATTTTTATTTCCTTAATTAATTAGATTAATTTAATCTAGAGCAATTTAATTTCTTTTTTCTATATAATTTAAATCAATTAGAAATTAGGGTTTTAATTTGTACATAACCTAATTAATTTTTTCTCAAAAAATAATAACCTAAATATATTTTCAATTAAATTTTAAGGGTTCTTTAATTGTTCTCGCATTTAATTCGCCGCGTGCATTTTTTAATTTCCTTTTATTATTATTGTAACTGTGTCGAGGTTGTAATAGTAATTAGGGTTTCAATTCCGCATCTTTATTTTCGGTCAAAATAATTATGTATCTGCAAAAGCCCTGTAATAGCTAGTACCTTTAAACTTTCCCGCATTTTAATTTTCGCAAACTATAAACTGCTTAGATGTATGTTAATAGAATTGTATGGAAAGACTAACTGAAAATTAATACAGAAGATCACCTTAATTGTGCAAAGATAAATTAAACTGAAAATTACACTCGCACATGCTCACTCTTAGGGTTTACTCCACTCCGGTTGCCTTCGGTAAACGGTCATGAAGTATAGGGTTTGTTAGTGGTTGTCCTCCATCCCTGAAAGATCTAAAATGACACATTCGGATGTTGCCTCGAAAAAAGATCTTTAATGCTTTAGGATGATTACTAACGTTTCCTAACATTGCTTTTGTGATCGTACATGTCCCTTCGAATGTCCCTAAAAACTCCAACGACGATGCTACCTATTTTTCAATAATGGGATAATATTGTCTAAAAGGAAAACGAACAGACCTTTTTCGAGTAGGTAGATTAGTTCCTAGGTACTTGCTTAAACAAACAAACTTTTTCACACCAACACTTTTCAAACAAAGTTTTCAAAAAACAACTTCGTAACACTCTTGAGGACAGAAACAAGGGTTAATACGAAGTAAAAAAAAACTTTTCAAAACAAGCACACACAAGAAATTCCAAAATGAGCAAGTACCTAAGAGCCCGTGAAAAACCACTGATAGAAAGGGTGCTAACACCTTCCCTTTCTATAATCTACCCCCCGTACTCAGAAACATCTCGAAAAAGGTTTTTTCTATTCTTTTTCATTTTCCTGATTGGATAAAATAAAATTCGATGGCGACTCTTGCTTACCGCGACATTTGCGAACAAAAAACGCAAACCAGTATTAATAGTCCGTTCTGCCACCGTATCACAGAACTGGCGACTCTGTTGGGGACTATAAAGTGGGGTTTACCTTAGGATCTAGGTCATTTTAAAATTGCTTTCTTGTTTTGCATGGCCTGCTTTAAATTCAAGGGTTTTGTTTGGGTATTATTAAAGATCCTACACCCGGATCTGGGGACACTTTTTAGGTAAACAACAATAGATCATAGAGATTGTACGGTGTAGACCGATATGGTTTAAGCGATGGATGTGTTGGTGTGACACTTTGGTTGGTATTGGTATCCTTAGTGTGGAAACAAGGATAATACGAGGCCACCGCGTGGTGTCGTGAAGCACTAACGGACCTTAGAACCTTAGTTGAACAAACTTGGCCATTAGAAAGTAGTGAGATAGCCGGCCTCAGTATAAAGATGAGGATTGGTTGATACTCGATGCTACACTCATTGAGATCAGACTTTCGGGATATTTCGGACGCAAGAAAAGATTGCTTGAGCTGAAACAATGCCCGATAAAGGATGATCAGTGATATTGAGAATCTTTAGAACCCGATTAATTTTCTAAGACAGGTTTGAAACCAACTAAACTTTAAGAGGGTACTTACCTTTAACCTCATGCAAGCCTTTGAACCTAAGGTCTATTATGTGTTTTGCTTATATGTGATTTATCCTGCTTGAACATGACATCATGCATCATAACATAGCATCCATTCTTATTGCACTAACCATTTCAAGGACCAAGGGAATTTATCTTTGTTCTATTTTGCAGATCATGGCTTCCCCTCATAGAAACACTGTCTGAATCAGCTTTGTGAAAGTACCTTCCCAACTCAAGGAGCTAGTATCAAAGGTCCCTGAAACTTATGCATTCACTAAGAGGCATGGTCGACTTCTCAACCTAGTTACTTCAAACTTTGATGAAAAGATGATGAGTGTACTATTTCAGTTCTTTGATCCCAAGCACCACTGCTTCACCTTTCCAGACTATCAGTTGGTGCCTACCATTGAAGAATTCTCTCAGTTATTGGATATACCCATTCTAGAACAGTTGCCTTTCACAATTCTGGAAGAAATTCCTAAGCCAGAAGCCATTGCCTCGGCCTTGCATCAGAAACAGGTCGACGTGGCATCCAATTGGGAAACAAGAAGCGGAGTCAAGGGTTTTCTAGCCAAGTTCCTGATAGAGAAGGCCCAGCTTTTTTGGGATGATATGGATTTTCAGGATTTTGAGGAGGTCTTGGCCCTTCTAATCTATGGGTTAGTACTATTCCCTAATCCATACTTATTCATAGATGTGAATGCTATCAAGATCTTCCTCTCTCGTAACCCCGAGCCTACCTTGCTCGGAGATATTTTGCACTCTCTCCATACTCGTACCATGAAGAAAAGAGGGGTTTTTATGTGCTGCATGCCATTACTATCGAGGTGGTTTATTTATCACCTCCCTAAGTCTGTACTGAAGAATGAAGAAGGTTTGGGTTGGTCGCAAAGGATAATGTCACTCGCTCACACGGATATTCTATGGTGTTCCCGAGCTATGGAAAACATTGCTATTATTGACCACTGTAGGGAGTACCCTAATGTCCTATTACTTGGCATCAAAGGGGGCATAACCTACAATCCTTGTTTAGCTCTACGAAAATTTGGTTACGCTCGAAGGGATGGTCCCCATGAGTTACTTATCGAGGGAATTATATTTAACTATGAGGATGATGTTCAAGGGTATCGCCAGAGGTTCATACGAGCTTGGAGCATGGTAAACAGATCTGGCGCCAAGGCTTTGGGGCCAAAGGCTTCCATTCCTATGGAACCTTATCTCCAATGGGTACAAGCTCGTGCCCAGAAACTTAGGATGCCCTATATGGCCATTTTACCAGTGATTATGGAACCCACTACTGAATGGAGTATTCCTTACACGATTCTCCATCCTGATATGCCCACTGATCTTGGAGAACTACAGAGGTCTTGGATTCAGTTGAAGAAAGAGCGGGATACCTACAGGGATCAGTTATATTCCCAGGAGAGGAAGGTTTTAGAGCTCACAAAGCAGCTCCATGAGGAAAGAGGACTCAATGTCTATCTCGACACAAAGAGGAAGCATCCATGGGAATTTTGATTTTTTTTCTCTAGTTTTTTGATTTGTTTTTAATTGTAACGCCTAAAAGGCATTTGAACTTTGAATCCAACTAATAAAATCTTTGTTTCATTTTGGTTCGCAAATTTAAATTTCCCAAAGTTTTTGAAATCATTGCATACGCATCCCATTCATAGCGTTGCATGTACATGATTCATAACATGTTTCTCATCTCCTCCGCTGTTTATTTCAGCAATGGCTCTTGAACAAACTGTGAAAGATCTTCAGACTCAGAACACGCAATTCCAGTAAATGATTGTGGCTCTGGCCAAAGGACAGGAAGAGCTGAAGGCTCTAATTGTTAAGAAGAACAAGAAGACCAAGAAGACAGCCGGTGTGGCACATATAAGCAGAAGGTTCAGAGGGCCGCCAAGACGGGTTATTGATTTAGCTTCTTCATCTAAAGAGGGAGAGAACCAAGAGGTTGAAGCCAGAGAAGAGGACCCTAGTCCTAAAGAGTCTGATAATGAAACTGATTACAATGAGGAGCAATACCCTCCGGCTGATGAAAGGTATAAGTAGTTAGAAGAGCGTCTGAGCGCTATGGAAATCCAGAAGGTTCCTGGGCTGGATTTTGAAGAGTTAGGTCTGGTCTCTGGGGTTATCATCCCCCCAAAATTCAAGGCACCAGTATTTTCTAAGTATGATGGGGTCTCTTATCCCAAAATGCATCTCCGTTCTTATGTGAGGAAGATACAGCCTCATACTGCTAACAAAGACTTATGGTTTACTTCTTCCAAGACAGTCTGTCTGGAACACAACTGGATTGGTTCTATCAGCTGGAAAGAGCCAATGTCCGTAATTGGGAAGACCTTGTTGCTGCATTTTATAAGCAATATCAGTATAATGCAAACCTTTCTCCCACCCGTACACAACTCCAAAATCTGTCTATGGGTTCGAATCAGGGTTTCAAGGATTATGCTCAGAAGTGGAGAGATTTGGATGGAAGAGTTCAACCTCCCTTGGATGACAAGGAACTCGTGGATATGTTTCTGGGAACTTTGACTGGGCCATTCTTCAACCATCTGATTGGAAGTTCATCGGCGGGTTTTACTGAACTGATCTTAACGGGAGAAAGAGTGGAAGCTGGAATCCGAAGTGGAAAAATTCAGAAGGGTGCCTCTTCTAGTGCTGCAAGGAAGCCGTTTGCAAGAAAAAAAGAAGTCAATGTTGTCTATAACCAAAAGAATCAGAATCGAACCGAGCGCCATCCGGCAGTAGGGGCTGTTATGATTCCCAACCCTGCACCTGCTCAGCAAAAAAATAATCAGCCAAGAGCAGAAAGGCCAGCTAGACATTTCACTCAAATCAACATGACACTATCTCAGGTTTTACCTCAGTTTCTGAAGTCTAATCTAGTTACTCAGAGAGGCTCCGAAGAATCCGAACACCACCTCTCCCTATTATAAACCTAATGCTCGTTGTGCTTACCATTCGGAAAGTCCAGGCCATGACACCAATGACTGCTGGACTTTGAAGAACAAATTACAGGATTTGATTGATGCTAAGGAGATTGAATTTGATCTCCCGGAGACTTCCAACATTATCACTGCTCTTATGCCAAAACATGGTCGGGGTGTTAATGTCGTTGAAGAAGATGTGTTTGTGACTTCTGTTGAAGAATTGCTGACCCCACTCATGACTATCAAAGAGAGTTTGTTGAAGTCCGGTTTATTTCTGGGATGTGGTGAAGGTTGCCACTTTTGTTCATTTCTACCGAATGGTTGCCCTTTGTTGAAGGCAGGTGTTCAGCACCTGATGGATGACAAAGAGATTATGTTTGAGAAGACTCATGTTCCGACTATTTCCTGTGAAGACATTGCTATCATAACCATTTCCGCCAATCCTCCCAGGGCCTCTACTAAGAGACCCATCAGGATTACATCAATTCCGAAGGTGACTCTGTTGATCATAACCATGCCTGGACTAATCCCATACTCCTCAGACAAAGCTGTTCCTTGGAACTATGAGGCCTACGTTTATTACCACGGCGTCAAGCAGGACATGCTAGCCATTGAAGACAAGATTGCTGAAAATGTTGATTCTGACATTGTCAATATTTCCAGAACCAGTAAAATAACAAGAAGTGGAAGGGTGTTCTCCCCTGAAATTTATCCCCTGAAGACTGCTATCGAACCTGTGATCATCCCTACTGTGATTCCACCCAAGACTACTACTGCAATTCCAGTAATCACTCCTGTTGACCATCCCATCACCGAGTCGGCCGAGACTCGAGGCAAAGACATACTGCTTGAGCCTGTCCTGACAAAGGCTAATTCAGTAAGCCTACCAGAAGCTTCCAAGAAAGAAATGGAAGAAATTTCGAAGATAATAAAGAAGAGAGACTACAATATGGTCGAGCAACTGGGGCAGACCCCATCCAAAATTTCTATGTTAGCTTTGTTGTTGTGTTTCGAGGCCCATGTGAAGGCTTTGGTTAAGTTTATGAAGACGACTCACGTTCCACAAGAGACATTTGCTGATCATTTTGAAGATTATGTGGCTAGTCTGACTGCTGATAATGGTTTGGGTTTCTCTGACGTGGATCTAACACCAAAGGGGAGGAAACATAATGATGCTCTTCATGTTTGCTTTGAATGCAGGGGCACGACTCTGGCCCATGTTTTGGTAGATATTGGCTCCTCGTTGAATGTGCTACCTATAAAAGCTCTGGACAGATTAGACTGCGAAGGCTTGACCTTGAAGCCTAGCAATATAGTAGTAAGAGCTTTCGATGGTTCGAAGAGGATGGTGCACAGAGAAGTGGATGTCCCTATCAAAGTTGGTTCCCAGACCTTCGACTCCACTTTCTATGTAATGGATATCAAACCATCATATTCTTGCTTGTTGGGACGCCCTTGGATACATGGGGCCGGGGCTGTTACTTCTACCCTCCACCAGATGTTGAAGTACCCAGTAAGAGGAAAGATTGTCACTGTGCATGGTGGAAAGGAGTATATGGTCAGTCACTTGAACTCCTTCAGGTACGTAGAAATGGATGATGAGTTCATCGAGACTCCTTGCCAGAACTTTGAAGAAGTAACTCAGATTATGGCTACAGAAGAAACTATCGACAGTCCTTCGAAGGTCACCAAATCTCCCTCGAGGATGGCTTCTCTCAAGGATGCACGAGCAGTGGTTGAAGAAGGTGGGTCTACCATTTGGGGTCAGCTCCCGATTATTCATTACAAGTCTGACAAATCTGGTTTGGGCTTTACTACATGTGCTCAAAGGGTTATTCTTCGTGCTCGGGATGAAGGACCTCCCCTACGCATCAACAATTCTGGGTTGATTGCACTTGAAGACAATGATGGTGATTTCGAAATTGACAGCTGGATCTTCCCGACTACCAATGGTGGACTCAGTAACTGGACTGCCAAGGACTTTGTACCGATTACTTTTGTTCAGGAGTAATTGTCTTTTTGATTTTTTTGGATATGTAATTTAAAAAAAATATAAACTCTATAACCATGTGTCTTACCCTGGGGACAATGGTTCTATTTGTGAGGGCTATCATGTTTCATTTTCATATGACATTAATAAAGCATTGGAAGTTTGCATACAAATTTTGCGCTCTTTGTCTTTCTTTTCTTTTATTCTGTCTATACAACTATGCTCTTACACACACTCACGTATCCAAATGCAGATCCGTATCCACTTTGGATCCCATTGATAACAGTTCTGCTACTGCTCATTATGACTTTGAAAATCCAATCAACCAAGCCGAGGACGAAGGTGAGGAAGATTGTGAGGTACTCGGAGAACTTGCTAGACTATTACAGCAGGAAGAAAGGGCCATACAACCTCATGAAGAGCTGGTTGAGACAGTGAACTTGGGTACAGAGGAAGACAAAAAAGAGGTTAAGATAGGTGAGAATCTGGAGCTTAGTGTCAAACAGCGGTTGGTACAGATGTTGCATGAGTATGTTGAAATCTTCGCTTGGTCATATGAAGACATGCCGAGACTAGACACGGATATAGTGGTTCATTGTCTGCCGACTAAAGAAGATTGCCCTCCGGTAAAGCAAAAGGTCCTTCGTATGCGCCCCGAGATGTTAGAGAAGATTAAAGCAGAGGTTATGAAGCAGTTCAACACAGGGTTCTTAGTTGTCACCTCCTATCCGCAGTGGGTTGCTAATGTGGTTCCAGTACCTAAGAAAGATGGTAAAGTACGAATGTGTGTGGATTACAGAGACCTAAACAGGGAAAGCCCCAAGGATGACTTCCCGCTTCCACACATCGATGTTCTGGTTATCAACACCACACAACACAAAGTCTTTTCCTTCATGGAAGGTTTCTCTGGCTACAATCAGATCAAGATGGCTCCTTAAGACATGGAGAAGACAACCTTCGTCACGCAGTGGGGCACCTTCTGCTACAAGGTGATGCCTTTTGGGTTGAAGAATGTTGGGGCAACTTATCAGCGCCATGGTCGCTTTGTTCCATGATATCATTCACGATGAGGTCGAAGTTTATGTTAATGACATGATAGCCAGGTCTTAAACTGAGGAAGAGCACCTTGATCATCTACAAAAGTTGTTCGACAGGTTGAAGACATACAAGCTGAGGTTAAATCCAAACAAGTGCACCTTCGGGGTATGGTCTGGTAAGCTTCTGGGATTCATTGTCAGTGACAAAGGTATTCAAGTAGACCCTGCAAAGGTGAAGGCCATACAAGAGATGTCGGCTCCCCGTGCTGAGAAGGAAGTTAGAGGTTTCTTGGGACACCTAAATTACATTGCCCGGTTCATTTCACATCTGGCTGCTACTTGTGAGCCAATCTCCAAGCTTCTGAAGAAAGATCAAGTGGTAAAGTGGAATGACGAATGTCAGGTAGCCTTTGACAGAATCAAACAATATCTCCAAGAACCCCCTATTCTGATGCCTCCGATTGAAGGAATACTGTTGTACCCCAAAATTTGCCCTCCCATATTTTTCAAGAAATTACCAAGCCAAGCTGCAAAATTCACCAAGGGTTGCACAGTTAAAGATCTCCTATACAGTCAAGATTAGGGTTTGTGTTCTGATCAAGAAAATGAAGTTTTCAAAGGTCCAATCAAGTCTCATATGCCTATAAATATGGTCAAGCATCCTCATATCAAGTTTCAAGGCATTCAGCTCAAAATTGCACAGTCAAAAACCCTAATTGCACTACAGTCAACTGTAGGGGCAAAATGGTCATTTGACAGTCAAAAGTTCAAATTTTTGGTCAACATATCATTTTGAAGCCACAAACATCATTTGATCAATGCTTGATCATGATTCTCAAAATTTGGCTCAGAAATCATCAAGATGCAAAAGTTTCCTTATTTGGACAGCTGAAAAAGTCAACTGAAATTGACCAAGGCATAACTTTCACATGGATTATCAGAAAAATTCCATCCAAAGCTCATTTTGAAGAGAAAGACATTTCCTACAACTCATCTTCATACTTCAAGTCCAAGAAATGCTCTCACAAAAAGTTATCAATTTCAACATTATAGGTCATTTTCAAAAGTCAACAAAAAGAGACTTTAAGTCAAAGGCCATAACTTGAGATTGGTAAATCAAAATGACATGGGACCAAAGCAATTGGTTAGAGGACTCAAATACCTTTCCAAAATATCCAAGAACATGAGAAAATCTTAAAAATTGAGCAAGTTATGCCTTGTGGAAGTTGGGAAATTTTTGGATATTTTGAAAAGTCAACATTGATTCAAATGACCTAAAATTGCTAATGGGCCCATTTTTCTTCCATAATTCATCATTCCAAACATGTGCACGACCACTTGGCCCAAAGGGAAGTATTTTCTCATTTTTTATTTATTTATTTGAATTTTTATTTATATTAATTCATTTAAATCATTTAAATATATGAAAAATACTTAATTTAACCTAACAAATCTTTTTGCACATGTTTTAGACTCAATAATTCGTGCACATTCAAATATAGGAAGATTTGGTTTGATTGGATCCTAATTGACACAAAATTGCATGGAAAAAGATATGAAAAAGATCCTTAAAATCAAATTTCCAAAAACCATCATTGCATTGGATTTGTTCTATTTTTCTTGACCTAATTCACTCAATACAAATGCCTGATCACAACCCTAATCAGAATGGACACAAAGCTGCGCTAAAGAACACAAAGCAAACTTGAATTTTTTTTCCACAAAGTCAATTCTGAAAACAGCCTTCCAGGACGATTCAACTCTCAATTCTTGTTCCATTAGCTTCCTTGGAGATTGCTGAACCTATTCCAATCAAAAGCATTCACTCAAACTCTAAGAATCGGTATATAGGGTTCAAACTGTTTCGAAAAAACTCATAATCGTGCATCATGATTTAAGCATCTTTTGTAACTTTTATTCATTGATTCATGATTATTATCTTGTCCTGAAACTAACCAATGCATTTAATTGCGTTTTTATGCTGTATATATGATTTCACCATGTTTGAGTTTTAGGGTTTACAGGACCTCCAATTGGGGATTTTAAAACCAAGAAAAATTGGCCTTCAAGAATGCTATGGTTGTAATCAGCAAGTCTGAACGATCATAAACCACCCATCGCGCCTAATTTATTGACCCTCTAAGACCTATTCGCTATTTTCCCAAAAGCCACCTAACAAAACGCATATAAAACCGTTGCTTAATATTTTGTGTTTCAGGGAAGGTGGAGAAGACAATTTCGTGGCACACGCTGATTGGCTTGTTTAAATCTCGCGCGCGTTTCCAAGCCACTAACCCACTTTCTTTTATATTATTTGTTTGTCTATTATATATCAAACGCGTTAGTTGGCACAGTTGGTTAGAGAAAGCATTGGCAAGGTATATGACCTGGGTTCGAGCCCCAAGTCTTTGTTATTTCCATAATATTTTTCCATAAAAATTCACATGCAGATTCAGCATTGAAGCACATCATACACGCTCAAAAATCAACGTCCATCTGTCCAGACTCATCAGATCAAAGGTGCAGATTGGAGGAACAGCATAGGGTCCAGTCAACGCTATAGCATACTACCTGGAAAGTCAAACGGATCAATAGGCTATTGGGCCAGAAGTTCCAGGGCCAGACCTCCACTTTGGGGACTACCACCCCCCAAGGTTTGCATAATTTTTGTTTTCTTTATTTTTAATTCTATTTTTATTTTAATTATTACTTGTTTAATTAATATATTATTTTTACAAAATATAAAAACATCAAAAAAAATCAGAAAAAGAGCAAAATATAATAAGTATTTTATTTTAATTATTTTCATAAACAAATTGTATATAATTGAATTTAGTATAAATTAGGGTTTAATTTTAATACTTTTAATAAAAAATCTAAAAAAGAAGTAGAATTAGGTTTAATTAATGTTTTTATTCCTTTTTAATTCTTTCTTTCTTATAATAACATTTATTTATTTTATTTATTTTTATAATTAAATTTGCATGAAAATAACTTAGGGTTAATTTAGGTTTAATTCTAATGTTTTCTTAATAAATTAAAATAAAATAGAATTAGGGTTAGTAGTCAATTTTAATTAATTATTTCTTTTTTTCATTAAATTCCTAAAATACTAAAAAACACAAAAAAACAAATTCTTTCTTTATTAACTCCATTATTAATTTAATTTTTGCAAAAGGGTCCAACGCCCTCGTTTCGTTTCAGTTCTTATTAATTCGCATATTGTTTTATTTTGCTTAAATAATTATGTATCTCTCCCGAAGCCTTGTAATTACTTCTCGCACTTTTAATTCTTTTAATTTCTTTATTTTTTCTGTCAAATCGGGTCCTGGTTAATTTTGGCGATGTGGACCCGCGCCATTTGTAATAGCTTTAGATTTACTTTCCCGCAAACTTTTAACTGTTAAACAAAGCATGCAAGAATGAATGGCCTTAAATAAAATCAAGCGTAGAACACCAATGACATGACAAGATAAATGCAAATGAAAACGACACACGAATCGCACACACCACCCCTAGGGTACGCCTCTCTGTTGCCTTGCCTCGAAAGGTGATCGTCGAGTAGAGGATGTCTTAGTAAGTCCTCATGATCCGGGAACCTGGCATGAGGGTAGCTTCTAAGGTGTCTTCCTATTGCTCTGGTGATCACCATGTCCCGAACCACGAATTGACCCGAACACCTCTAACGGTGGTGCTACCTACCTCTCAATGGTGGGATGGCACTACTTTAAAGGACATTTACACAGACGAATTCCTTAGGGTAGGTAGACGACTCTAGATACTTGCTCTAATTTCAAAACAAATTCAAAAATACTTTTCACACCAACACATTTTCAAAAAGCTTTCGAAAGCAACTTTTCAAACACTCTTGAGGACTGATACAAGAGTCGAACTGAAATTTTCAAAGAAACTTTTTAAAACCCACAATTGAAAAGCAAACAAACCATTTTTGAAAACACAAGTGAGCAAGTATCTGAGAGCCCATGGATAACCATGGATAGAAAGGGTGCTAACACCTTCCCTTTCTATAACCTACCTCCCGAACCGAGAGCAATCTCTTTAAGGAATTTTTCTGTGCTTTTGTCCTTTCCATTTGGAGAAAATAAAAGACGGTGGCGACTCTTGCTTCCGCGACATTTCGCGATCCAGCGTTAAACAGTCAGTTCCAGATCCACCGATCACAGAACTGGCGACTCTGCTGGGGATCACTTTATAAAGTGAGGTGTACCTTAGGGTTAGTTCATAACTGTGTTTTCAATTGTATTGACTTGCTTGCTTTATTATTGTGGGACTGTCTTGGGAGTTCTATAGATCCTAACCCGGATCTGGGGATACCTTCTTAGAAAGTAGCAACAAGGTTGTGAGGGAACTGTGCGGGGTATACCGACATGGTTGAAACAGTCTGCTACGTTGATGTGGCACTTTGGTGTGTACCGGTAACCCTTGAGTTCAGTCAAGGAGAGTACGGGGCCTCCGCGTGGTGTCGTGAAGCATCAACAGACCTTAGGAACCTTAATTGAACTATCTTGGCCTCTTTAGGGTAGTGAGATAACTGACTTTGGTGCAGTCCGAGGTTGGTTGATACTCGATACTACACTCAATTGAGGGTTGCTTTCCTGGAATATTTCGGTCGCCAGTTCAGTGGCTAAATCGAAACGATGAACAATGAAAGCAATCCCGTGATATTGAGAACCTTAGAACCCGGTTACTTTGATTAGGACAGGTTGAACCCACCAACTTCAAAAGGGTACTACCCAGACCCCATGCTGGCCTTAAACCTTAAGGGCTTGTCTTGTGTGCCTTGTGTGCCTTACATGTTTGTCCTTGTAAATATCTGTGGTGTGTTTAATCATAGCATCATGACATCATCCAGCATCATATGCATTGACTAACCATTTCAGGGGTTCGAATTTTCATCTTTGTTCTTGTTTTGTAGGACATGGAAACTGTTCGTAGAAAGACAATTCAAGTCAGTCTTGTAAGGGTCCCTCGTCAGCTTAAGGAGCTTATATCCAGGATTCCCGAGAACTCTTCATTCAGGGAAAGACATGGAAGCCTCATCAGCTTGGTCAACACCAACATTGAGGAAGATATGATCAAGGTCCTGTTCCAATTCTTTGACCCTCTGCATCACTGTTTCACCTTCTTGGACTATCAGTTGGTACCTACATTGAAGGAGTTCTCCCGGCTCCTGAAGATCCCTATCCTTGATCAGCTACCCTTCAACGGTACAGAAAAGGAACCTAAGCTTGAAGAGATTGCTAAAGCCTTGCACCTACAGTCATCTGACCTCAAGGGACATTGGGAAGTTAGAAGTGGTATCAAAGGGTTCTTAGCCAGGTTTCTGTTTGAAAAAGCCCATGAATGTTGGAACTCCCTTGACTTGCAGGCTTTTGAAGAGGTTGTGGCCCTCCTTGTCTATGGTTTGGTGTTGTTCCCTAACCCAGATCAGCTTATTGATATCAGCGCTGTCCAGATCTTTATGTCCAGAAATCCTATACCTACGTTGCTGGGGGACATCCTTCACTCATGTTACACTCGAACCATGAGAAAAAGAGGTGTCCTTATGTGTTGCACTCCTCTCCTGGGAAGGTGGTTTATTTCGCACCTTCCACAATCAGTCCTGAAGAATGAGCGGGGTTTGAGATGGTCACAACGGTTGATGACTCTTACACATGCAGATATACATTGGTGCCCTAGGTCCAGAGAAGATGTCACTATCATTGATCGTTGCGGGGAGTACCCTAATGTTCCTTTACTTGGAATCAGAGGAGGTATTACTTATAGCCCATGCCTGGCTTGGAGACAGTTTGGTTATGCTCGGAGGGATGGTCCTCATGACATGTTAATTCCTGACATAGTTTTTGACTTCGACAACGATACTCAAGGACTTCGCCAGAGATTTATTAGAGCTTGGAGGATGCCAAGTAGGATAGACAGCAAGACACTGGGGCACAGGAATTCCATCCCGTTGGAACCTTATCTCAAGTGGGTACGCGCCCGCTCTCAGAAGTTAGTGATGCCTTATCCTCACATGCTCCCGGTAATCAAAGAACCAGTCTTGGAAGGAGAAGTGTCCCATACTATTCAGCACCCTGATATGCCCACATCTTGGGAAGAGATGCAGAAGAGTTGGATCCAGCTTAAGGAAGAACGGAATTCTCTTGAGACTAGTCTACATGCCAGTGAAAGGAAGGTCCTGGAGCTCACCCGCCTGTTGCATGAGGAGAGGAATCTCAACACTTACATAACTCCAAAGAGGATGCGCAGCATATGTTGGGATTGATTTGATTTTTGTACTTTTGCCCATGAGGCTTTGATGTATTAAACAATGATTTCTTTAATGATAACGTGTGTTCCTTTTTGTCTACAACAAATTTGAACTTTCGAACCCTTTAATGCATTGCATAAACACATCTCATTCATCATGTGCATAGCAGGTTTTTCCCTTTTCAGGTTGCTTACAGTTCTTCGCTGTTTATTTCAGCATCATGAATCACGAATCTTCATCAACTGAGACTTCCATCAAGGCTCTTCAGGTGCAGAATGCACAATTCCAGGAACTAATCAAGGGTCTGGCTCAAGGCCAAGAAGAACTGAAGGCTATGCTCCTGAAGAAGGAGAAGAAGAAGAAGAGAAGGACTGTTTTGTTCAACTCGGGCCGAAGGTTTAACAATACTCTGCAACAGGAAGAGGCTGGTTCTTCTGTTGACAAGAATTCTCCTCAGGGAGAAGCAAGGGTTCCTAGTCCGGTAGTCTCCGACAACAAGACAGATTTTGATGAAGAGCAGTACCCTCCTGCAGAAGACAGATATAAGCAACTGGAGGATAGGTTGAAAGCTATGGAGGTTCAACAGGTACCTGGGCTGGATTTCGGAGATCTGGGTTTGTCAACTGGTGTGATCATTCCTCACAAGTTCAAAGCACCATCCTTCTCTAAGTATGACGGGGCGTCTTGTCCCAAGCTGCATCTGAGGTCCTATGTTCAGAAAATTCAGCCGTACTCTGCGGATAAGAATTTATGGATCCACTTCTTCCAGGAGAGTCTTTCAGGGACTCATCTCGAATGGTTCTATCAGCTGGATGGGACCAAGGTTCGTAACTGGGAGGAGTTGGCTACTGCTTTCTACAAGCAGTATCAATATAATGCCGACCTTTCCCCCACACGTACCCAACTCCAGGGTATGTCGTTAGGTGCAAGCGAAGGTTTTAAGGAGTACGCTCAGAAGTGGAGAGACCTGGCTGGTAGGGTGCAGCCACCATTGACGGATCGGGAGTTGGTAGACATGTTCTTGGGGACCCTATCTGGGCCGTTTTTCAACCATCTGATCGGGAATTCTTCTGCTGGGTTCACTGATTTGATTCTAACTGGAGAGAGAATTGAAGCTGGGTTAAAATCTGGAAAGATTCCAAAGGGTGCATCATCTAGTTCGGAAAAGAAACCATTCAAGAAGGAGTCTAGTGCAGTGTATGGTTCCAGGAAATCAGAGAGACCTGAGCGCCGCCAATCTGTCAGTGCGGTAATGATTGCCAAGCCTGCTGCCGCTCCTCGGCCGACCAATCCTCAAAGGGCTGAAAGACCCCGGAGAGAGTTTACCCGGTTAAGCATGACCCTATCGCAGATCCTGCCACAGTTACTATCTACCAATTTGGTGACTGTCAGGGAGGCTCCAAAGTTCTCCAATACTGCATCTCCTAAGTACAACCCGAACGCTCGTTGTGCTTACCATTCAGATAGCCCGGGGCACTCTACCGATGACTGTTGGGCGTTAAAGAATAAGGTGCAAGACCTTATCGACGCGAAGGAGATACAGTTCGAAGCGCCTGAGAGGCCGAATGTAGTTACTGCTCCTATGCCTCAACATGGGGTAAATGCTGTTGACGAAGACGTTTATGCTGTTTCTGTGGATGATCTAGCCACTCCTCTGAAGATCGTCAAGAAGAACCTACTGCAGGCCGGTTTATTTCCGGGTTGTAGTGAGGGTTGCCTATTCTGTGCTGTGTCCCCATCTGGTTGTTCCTTGCTGAGGTTAGGCATCCAAAGCCTAATGGATAGCAAGGAGATTCTGTTTAAGAAGTCTGCTGTTCGGTTGGTTCCAGTGGAAGAAGTTTCTGTGGTGACTATCTTCAATAACCCGATCCCGGCTCTCCCGAAGAAGCCCGTTCAAATCATGACCGTTGCGCCTGTTATTATCACTGTTCCAGGGCCCCTGCCCTATGTATCTGACAAAGCTGTCCCCTGGCATTATGGGGCAGATGTATATGTAAACGGGATTAAACAAGAGTTCAACGCTGCTGCCAGCATTTGTGACATTACTGGCCCAGCCAAGGTTACCCGCAGTGGCAGGCTCTTCTCGCCTGACATTGCACCGCCTGCTTCCCAAAGACCACTTCTCATAACCCCTGCAAGTGTACCTGTTCCTGCTGCTGATCCAATTGTTTCTCCTGCTGCCGAGTCATCCAATGCTCGGGGCAAAGGAGTTGAAGTTGAGCCTGCCCAGATGGAGGCACCTGTACCGATAACTGCTGAGGCTTCCCAACAAGAGATGGAGGAGATTCTAAAGATTATAAAGAAGAGCGATTTTAATGTTGTGGAACAGCTGGGGCACACGCCCTCCAAGATCTCCATGCTCTCTTTATTGCTGTGCTCCGAGGCCCATGCCAAGGCCCTAATCTCATTCCTCAAGACGGCCCATGTGCCACATGAAACCTCTGCAGTCCAGTTCACTGATTGCGTAGCAAATCTGATGGCAGACAATGGCTTAGGTTTCTCAGATGCTGACTTGACCGCAAAGGGAAGAGACCATAATGATGCTCTGCATGTCTCTATTGAATGCAGGGGCACTACCTTGGCACATGTGCTGGTGGACACGGGGTCTTCTTTGAATGTACTACCCAAGAAGGCTTTGGACCGTTTGGATTGTGAAGGTCTGGAATTGAAACCCAGCAACATCATCGCCAGGGCCTTTGATGGTTCAAAGAGGATGGTTCATGGAGAGGTTGACATTCCGATTCATGTGGGCTCTCAGGTGTTCGACTCCACTTTTTATGTGATGGACATCCGTCCATCTTACTCTTGTCTATTGGGTCGACCTTGGATACATAAGGCTGGGGCAGTGACCTCTACCTTGCATCAAAAGCTGAAGTACCCCGTCAGAGGGAAGATCGTCACTGTGCAGGGAGAGGAGGAATATATGGTGAGCCACCTGAACTCCTTCAGATACATTGAGATGGATGGGGAGTTTATTGAAACCCCCTTTCAGCATTTCGAGGAGGTGCTTCCAATTACAGCAGCGTCAGAAACAGCAGAAGAATTTGTTCCTTTGAAGATGGCTTCCCTAAAGGATGCCCGGGCTGTGGTTCAGAAGAGTGAAAGTGCCAACTGGGGCAGACTTCCAGACTTTACTCAGAAGACTGATAAATTTGGGCTGGGTTTTACCATAGAAGGTCAGAAAGCTATGAGGAAAGCGAAGATCGGAAGACTTCCGGTATTCATTACAAGTTCAGGAGTGAATGTTGTTGGGGAAGACAACGAAGTGGACGAAGCTGAATTCAACAGCTGGATCTATCCGACGGCCGAAGGCGGATTGAACAATTGGATTGCTAAGGACCATACTCCTGTTACCTTTGTGACGCAGTAATAAATTTCTTTGTTTCGTATTTTGTAATAAACAATGATAAACTCTATGGCCCGGTGTCTTACCCGAGGCACCGCGGTATCATTTGTGAGGGCATATAAATTGTCATTTCATATATCATGAATGAAAATCTTGGACGTATTTTCACATTACAAATATTGTGCTCCTTTTCTGTCTTTCTTTCCTTTACATATATTTCAAAACAGCTGTATTTACACACACACTCACTCATACAGGTTTCAATCCACTCTGGATCTCACTGATAACGACTCTGCTACTGCCAATTATGACTTCGAAAATCCGATCAACTTAGCCGAAGACGAAGGTGAAGATGATTGCGAAGTGCCTGGCGAGCTTGCAAGACTGTTGCTTCAGGAAGAGAGGGCAATTCAACCCCATGAGGAGCCAGTGGAAACCATAAACTTGGGTACAGAGACATACAGGAAAGAGGTAAAAATTGGCGCCAACCTAGAGCTCAGCGTGAAGCAACGGTTAACCAAGATGTTACATGACTATATGGAGATCTTTGCCTGGTCCTACGAAGACATGCCCGGGTTGGATACCGATATTGTGGTTCATCACTTGCCGACTAAGGAAGACTGCCCTCCAGTTAAGCAAAAGGTCCGTCGGATGCGTCCAGAGATGTCTGAGAAGATTAAAGCCGAGGTGATGAAACAGTTTGATGCCGGGTTTCTTGCAGTGACTTCTTACCCTCAGTGGGTTGCTAACATGGTGCCGGTACCTAAAAAGTACGGTAAGGTCAGAATGTGTGTCGACTACAGGGATCTAAACAGGGCCAGCCCCAAAGATGACTTCCCCTTACCTCACATTGATGTCCTTGTTGATAATACAGCTCAGCATAAGGTGTTCTCTTTCATGGATGTCTTTTCAGGTTACAATCAGATCAAAATGGCACCTGAAGACATGGAAAAGACTACATTTGTTACTCAGTGGGGCACCTTCTGTTACAAGGTCATGCCTTTCGGGTTGAAGAACGCTGGGGCAACCTACCAACGTGCCATGGTTGCCTTATTTCATGACATGATCCATCATGAGATAGAAGTGTATGTTGACGACATGATCGCAAGGTCCCAGACTGAGGAAGAACACCTAGATCATCTGCAGAAGTTGTTTGACCGGTTGAAAAAGTACAAGCTGAGATTGAACCCGAACAAGTGCACCTTCGGGGTAAGATCGGGAAAATTGCTAGGCTTCATGGTAAGTGACAAGGGAATTCAAGTGGACCCTGCTAAGGTCAAAGCTATCCAAGAGATGCCAGTTCCTAAGACAGAGAAGGAAGTCAGAGGCTTTTTAGGACGCCTGAATTACATTGCTCGATTCATCTCACATCTGACTGCTACCTGTGAGCCAATCTTCAAGCTGCTGAAGAAAGATCAGGTAGTACGTTGGAACGATGAATGTCAAGCTGCTTTTGACAAAATCAAAGAGTATCTCCAAGAACCACCTATCCTTATGCCACCGGTTGAAGGGAGACCTCTGATACTATACCTGACAGTGCTTGACAACTCAATGGGGTGTGTGCTGGGGCAGCATGACGAGTCTGGCCGAAAAGAGCATGCCATTTATTACCTTAGCAAAAAGTTTACCGACTGTGAGACCCGATACTCACTGCTTGAGAAAACTTGCTGCACTTTGGTATGGGCTGCTCGCCGGCTGAGACAGTATATGCTGACTCACACTACCTTGTTGATCTCGAAGATGGATCCTATAAAGTACATATTCGAAAAGCCTGCTCTATCTGGGAGAATTGCAAGATGGCAAATGATCTTGACGGAATACGACATTCAGTACACAACCCAGAAAGCCATCAAGGGAAGTGTATTGGCGGACCACCTGGCACATCAAGCTGTAGATGATTATCAGTCAATGAACTTTGAATTCCCGGATGAGAGCATCATGATTGTGACTGATTGTGAGGTACCTGGACCGGATGAAGGACCTGAACCAGGATCCCGATGGTCTATGCACTTTGACGGAGCCTCCAATGCTTTGGGTAATGGTATCGGCGCCATCATCATATCTCCTCAAGGTACTCATACTCCGCTCACTGCCCGGCTGTGTTTCAACTGTACCAACAATATGGCAGAGTATGAGGCGTGCATCATGGGTCTTCAAGCTGCGATCGACCTAAGGATCAAATTTCTAAGTGTCTTCGGAGATTCCGCTCTTGTGATCAATCAGATCAAAGGAGAGTGGGATACGAAACATCCAAACTTGATTCCTTACAGAGAATGTGTGTTGACCCTGATCCCCCACTTCACAGAAATAACCTTTGAACACTTTCCAAGAGAATAGAATCAGCTGGCGGACGCGTTAGCTACAATGTCTTCTATGTTCAAGGTTAAATGGGATAATGAGGCTCCCCGGATCATCATCTGGAAACTGGACGAACCGGCATACTGTTGTGATCTCGAGACTGAATTGGTGACTGAGAAGCCTTGGTACCATGAGGTAAAGAGATACTTGGAAACTCAGGAATACCGTGAAGGTGCCTCTATCAACGATAAGAAGTTTCTGAGGAGGTTCGCGGCAAAATTCTTCCTTAGCAACGGCATCTTGTACAAGCGAAACCATGATTCAACCTTACTGCGTTGTGTGAATAAAACTGAAGCAGAAAGAATCATGGAAGAGCTACATGAAGGGACCTTTGGTACACATTCCAGTGGACACACTATGGCTAAGAAGACCCTACGGGCAGGATATTACTGGTCCACAATGGAAGCTGACTGTTACCAACATGCCAGGACATGCCATAAGTGCCAGATTTATGCAGACAAGGTGCATGTTCCTCCGGTTCCCCTGAATGTCCTGACTGCGCCTTGGCCGTTTGCAATGTGGGGCATAGACATGATCGGCGAGATTAAACCTACGGCATCCAATGGACATCGCTTCATCCTAGTGGCGATTGATTATTTTACGAAGTGGGTTGAGGCAGCATCCTATGCTACGGTAACCAAGACTGTTGTGGCACGGTTCATTCGGCACAACCTGATCTGTCGGTACGACGTCCCTGAGCGGATTATTACAGATAATGGTACCAATCTGAACAATAAGATGATCGTTGAGCTCTGTGAACAGTTCAAAATACAGCACCACAATTCTTCTCCTTACAGACCGAAGATGAATGGGGTTGTTGAAGCAGCAAATAAGAACATCAAGAAAATCGTGCAGAAGATGATAGTGACTTATAAGGATTGGCACGAGATGTTACCGTTCGCTTTACATGGGTACCGTACCTCATCTAGGACGTCAACCGGGGAAACTCCTTTCTCTTTGGTTTATGGTATGGAGGCAGTCTTACCGATCGAAGTGCAAATACCCTCTCTCCGGATAATGAAGGATGCAAACCTGAACGAAGATGATTGGATCCAGACACGACTTGATCAGCTCAACCTCATTGATGAAAAGAGACTCGCTGCTATCTGTCATGGTCAGACGTATCAGAAACGAATGATCAGGGCATTTAACAAAAAGGTCAGACCACAGGAATATCAAGTTGGGGATCTGGTAATCAAGAGAATCATCCTTCCTCAGAGTGATCCAAGGGGCAAATGGACCCCTACGTACGAAGGGCCACTTGTGGTTAAGCATGTGTTCTCAGGAGGAGCCATGATATTGACCAACATGGATGGTGACGACCTTCCTCACCCCGCCAATGAAGACATAGTAAAAAGATACTACGCATAAAAAGACCCGCTAGGCTGACATGCCTAGGCAAAAATTAGGGCTTCCCGTCGAACCAAAAGGGTTCGGGCAAAATGAAGGGATGAAAATGAAAAATCTGTACACCCGGCAAGTCGAAAACCTGAAAAGGCGGCTTGGGCAAAAATGGGTATCCCGGTGGACTGAAAACCCGAAAGGGCGGTCCAGGCAAAAATTAGGGATAAAGCGTAATACTATGTCTCATCGGATCACTTTGCATCCGGAATCCGGTATCTACATCAAGTTCAGACGGCATCGATCAAACAGCTTCACCTTCAACCAAGGTCATCAAGTGATGAGACGCTCGGAGTTATAAAGGCAATAGCAGAGTTGAAACCCAGTGGGATCATTCACTTCACACAGCTGTTTTATTTTCCTTTGTACAAAATTTGTATAAACTCTCTTGTTCGGCGGCGTTCTCTTACTAGGACGTCAGCCTCTTGTACACAAAACGCCTATTCACAGGCCATTCAGAATCAATACAAATATATTTTCAGTTAAACGTGCCAAGTGTTTTTCTTTTTCTGTTTTGTTTTGCGAAAAACGTCCAAGGTTCAATTTGTGATATATGCATTGACAATAATTTGCTAACTCATAAATATTTGCATACGAAACAAAGGATTAATTACAGGTGACACTAGAAACAGGGGCAATAAAGAGTTGTCTGAGCAGTCTAATTGTTCTATCCTCCAAGGTACCAAGGTAGGTTCAGCTAAAGAACATAACCAGTACATCTTAATTCCCCAGAGAGTGATTTAGCAAAACAGTGCATTCTTCTCCAGGCAGAGTTATCAAGTCTCAAGGAAATTGAGTATCCTCCAATAGATCTCAACATCCCCCAGCAGTATGCATATAGTCTTAACAAGCATCCCCGGCAGTCTTGGTCTAAAGATTGTTCCCCGGCGGCAGACCAACATTCAAAGGAATCACTTCCCCGACATAGTTCAAAACTCCCCAGGAGAGTCCAATCCAGCTTCCCCAGGAAAGATGGAGTTCATATCCCCAAGCAGTAAGCTTATCCCCTCACAGAGCACGAACGCGTCGTCCGGCTTGATTTAAAGAGTTATTTCCTTAACAGGATATAACTGGGTTATCCTCAGCCAAAAGCCATGGAAAGAGCGTCCCCGACGAAGTTCTCTTACCCCCAGCGAAGTCCATCAACACTTCCAACAACAAGGATATCCTCAGCAAGTTATCAATAATTCAGCAAAGCATCTCTATCCCCACAGAGTATTGCTTCCCAGCATGATCGCTAGAGTATCTTTTCTCCCCGCAGAATCTTCCATTTGCCAAGTTTATTCCGCAACGGAGTCATCTTCTCCTATCGGTATTCTTGCAGTTATCATCCCCAGCGGAAGCAAAAGCTTATTCTTCAATATCAGCCCAGGAGTGACTTCCCGGCATCCGTCAAGGATTTACTTTCCTAGACGAAAAACACATACATAAACATCACATACATCTTTATAGCATGCATAGACGCATCATATCATACAAATCTCATTTATGTTGAGAACATCATTGCTTGATCCATATCATGCATTGCATATGACTGACCTTTACCTTTCAGGAAAGATGCAGTTAAAATTCTTAAACATATTTCAAGGCCTTCTCTAGTCCAGCTAAATCGACTCCCAACAGATTTTTCTGATAAAGACTCAGCAAAAGTTATTCCAGATTATAATCTCCTATTGGTTCCCTCTCTGACGGTGAGTGAGGTGGTAAGTCCTTTTCAGATGTTTCCCTCTCCGACGGTGAGTGAGGTGATAGTCTCCTATGGTTCCCTCTCCGACGGCGAGTGAGGTGGTAAGTCCTTTTCAGATGTTTCCCTCTCCGACGGTGAGTGAGGTGATAGTCTCCTATGGTTCCCTCTCCGACGGCGAGTGAGGTGGTAAGTCCTTTTCAGATGTTTCCCTCTCCGACGGTGAGTGAGGTAATAGTCTCCTATGGTTCCCTCTCCGACGGCGAGTGAGGTGGTAAGTCCTTTTCAGATGTTTCCCTCTCCGACGGTGAGTGAGGTGATAGTCTCCTATGGTTCCCTCTCCGACGGTGAGTGAGGTGGTAAGTCCTTTTCAGATGTTTCCCTCTCCGACGGTGAGTGAGGTGATAGTCTCCTATGGTTCCCTCTCCGACGGCGAGTGAGGTGGTAAGTCTTTTTCAGATGTTTCCCTCTCCGACGGTGAGTGAGGTGATAGTCTCCTATGGTTCCCTCTCCGACGGTGAGTGAGGTGGTAAGTCCTTTTCAGATGTTTCCCTCTCCGACGGTGAGTGAGGTGATAGTCTCCTATGGTTCCCTCTCCGACGGTGAGTGAGGTGGTAATCCCTTTTCAGATATTTCCCTCTCCGAAGGTGAGTGAGGTGATAGTCTCCTACGGTTCCCTCTCCGACGGTGAGTGAGGTGGTAATTCCTTTTCAGATGTTTCCCTCTCCGACGGTGAGTGAGGTGATAATGTCCTATGGTTCCCTCTCCAACGGTGAGTGAGGTGATAATTCCCTTTCAGATTATAATTTCCTTTGGTTTTCTTCCCGATACTGCGAAGATGGTGATTCCCACCAAGATTTTTCTCAACGAGCGTTGTTGAGGTTAAAATCACTCAAGGTTCTCTCACCATTCACGCTAAGGTAGTAACCATCCCTGGTTCGTTCATCATCTTTTGAAGCTCCAGACTCAGCTCCTGTAACCAGTCAGGACATATCTATGCCAAGCATCTGAAATCAACTCCTGCAACGTGTCAGGTACTCATTTTTCTTTTGCAGGTATGCAGGTTCTCGCTAAGGAATCTCTTACGCAATCTCTTACGCGATCAACATCCAGATGGCATCTATAAGCCCATCATCCTATTCATCGACCTCTAAATGGCATCTATAAGCCCATTCCACCACATTGCTACTATGTGAGCGCAAATTTCTGGGCACTTTAGTGTTCAATCATCTTCTACCCTCGGATTACGGAAGGCACGTCCGCCAATCTGCATCCTCAGGTCTAAGAAGATTGAACAGGGGCAACTGTTGTACCCCAAAATTTTCCCTCCCATATTTTTCAAGAAATTACCAAGCCAAGCTGCAAAATTCACCAAGGGTTGCACAATCAAAGATCTCCTATACAGTCAAGATTAGGGTTTGTGTTCTGATCAAGAAAATGAAGTTTTCAAAGGTCCAATCAAGTCTCATATGCCTATAAATATGGTCAAGCATCCTCATATCAAGTTTCAAGGCATTCAGCTCAAAATTGCACAGTCAAAAACCCTAATTGCACTACAGTCAACTATAGGGGCAAAATGGTCATTTGACAGTCAAAAGTTCAAATTTTTGGTCAACATATCATTTTGAAGCCACAAACATCATTTGATCAATGCTTGATCATGATTCTCAAAATTTGGCTCAGAAATCATCAAGATGCAAAAGTTTCCTTATTTGGACAGCTGAAAAAGTCAACTGAAATTGACCAAGGCATAACTTTCACATGGATTATCAGAAAAATTCCATCCAAAGCTCATTTTGAAGAGAAAGACATTTCCTACAACTCATCTTCATACTTCAAGTCCAAGAAATGCTCTCACAAAAAGTTATCAATTTCAACATTATAGGTCATTTTCAAAAGTCAACAAAAAGGGACTTTAAGTCAAAGGCCATAACTTGAGATTGGTAAATCAAAATGACATGGGACCAAAGACATTGGTTAGAGGACTCAAAGACCTTTCCAAAATGTCCAAGAACATGAGAAAATCTTAAAAATTGAGCAAGTTATGCCTTGTGGAAGTTGGGAAATTTTTGGATATTTTGAAAAGTCAACATTGATTCAAATGACCTAAAATTGCTAATGGGCCCATTTTTCTTCCATAATTCATCATTCCAAACATGTGCACGACCACTTGGCCCAAAGGGAAGTATTTTCTCATTTTTTATTTATTTATTTGAATTTTTATTTATATTAATTCATTTAAATCATTTAAATATATGAAAAATACTTAATTTAACCTAACAAATCTTTTTGCACATGTTTTAGACTCAATAATTCGTGCACATTCAAATATAGGAAGATTTGGTTTGATTGGATCCTAATTGACACAAAATTGCATGGAAAAAGATATGAAAAAGATCCTTAAAATCAAATTTCCAAAAACCATCATTGCATTGGATTTGTTCTATTTTTCTTGACCTAATTCACTCAATACAAATGCCTGATCACAACCCTAATCAGAATGGACACAAAGCTGCGCTAAAGAACACAAAGCAAACTTGAATTTTTTTTCCACAAAGTCAATTCTGAAAACAGCCTTCCAGGACGATTCAGCTCTCAATTCTTGTTCCATTAGCTTCCTTGGAGATTACTGAACCTATTCCAATCAAAAGCATTCACTCAAACTCTAAGAATCGGTATATAGGGTTCAAACTGTTTCGAAAAAAACTCATAATCGTGCATCATGATTTAAGCATCTTTTGTAACTTTTATTCATTGATTCATGATTATTATCTTGTCCTGAAACTAACCAATGCATTTAATTGCGTTTTTATGCTGTATATATGATTTCACCATGTTTGAGTTTTAGGGTTTACAGGACCTCCAATTGGGGATTTTAAAACCAAGAAAAATTGGCCTTCAAGAATACCATGGTTGTAATCAGCAAGTCTGAACGATCATAAACCACCCATCGCGCCTAATTTATTGACCCTCTAAGACCTATTCGCTATTTTCCCAAAAGCCACCTAACAAAACGCATATAAAACCGTTGCTTAATATTTTGTGTTTCAGGGAAGGTGGAGAAGACGATTTCGTGGCACACGCTGATTGGCTTGTTTAAATCTCGCGCGCGTTTCCAAGCCACTAACCCACTTTCTTTTATATTATTTGTTTGTCTATTATATATCAAACGCGTTAGTTGGCACAGTTGGTTAGAGAAAGCATTGGCAAGGTATATGACCTGGGTTCGAGCCCCAGGTCTTTGTTATTTCCATAATATTTTTCCATAAAAATTCACATGCAGATTCAGCATTGAAGCACATCATACACGCTCAAAAATCAACGTCCATCTGTCCAGACTCATCAGATCAAAGGTGCAGATTGGAGGAACATCATAGGGTCCAGTCAACGCTATAGCATACTACCTGGAAAGTCAAACGAATCAATAGGCTATTGGGCCAGAAGTTCCAGGGCCAGACCTCCACTTTGGGGACTACCACCCCCCAAGGTTTGCATAATTTTTGTTTTCTTTATTTTTAATTCTATTTTTATTTTAATTATTACTTGTTTAATTAATATATTATTTTTACAAAATATAAAAACATCAAAAAAAATCAGAAAAAGAGCAAAATATAATAAGTATTTTATTTTAATTATTTTCATAAACAAATTGTATATAATTGAATTTAGTATAAATTAGGGTTTAATTTTAATACTTTTAATAAAAAATCTAAAAAAGAAGTAGAATTAGGTTTAATTAATGTTTTTATTCCTTTTTAATTCTTTCTTTCTTATAATAATATTTATTTATTTTATTTATTTTTATAATTAAATTTGCATGAAAATAACTTAGGGTTAATTTAGGTTTAATTCTAATGTTTTCTTAATAAATTAAAATAAAATAGAATTAGGGTTAGTAGTTAATTTTAATTAATTATTTCTTTTTTTCATTAAATTCCTAAAATACTAAAAAACACAAAAAAACAAGTTCTTTCTTTTTTAACTCCGTTATTAATTTAATTTTTGCAAAAGGGTCCAACGCCCTCGTTTCGTTTCAGTTCTTATTAATTCGCATATTGTTTTATTTTGCTTAAATAATTATGTATCTCTCCCGAAGCCTTGTAATTACTTCTCGCACTTTTAATTCTTTTAATTTCTTTATTTTTTCTGTCAAATCGGGTCCTGGTTAATTTTGGCGATGTGGACCCGCGCCATTTGTAATAGATTTAGATTTACTTTCCCGCAAACTTTTAACTGTTAAACAAAGCATGCAAGAATGAATGGCCTTAAATAAAATCAAGCGTAGAACACCAATGACATGACAAGATAAATGCAAATGAAAACGACACACGAATCGCACACACCACCCCTAGGGTACGCCTCACTGTTGCCTTGCCTCGAAAGGTGATCGTCGAGTAGAGGATGTCTTAGTAAGTCCTCATGATCCGGGAACCTGGCATGAGGGTAGCTTCTAAGGTGTCTTCCTATTGCTCTGGTGATCACCATGTCCCGAACCACGAATTGACCCGAACACCTCCAACGGTGGTGCTACCTACCTCTCAATGGTGGGATGGCACTACTTTAAAGGACATTTACACAGATGAATTCCTTAGGGTAGGTAGACGACTCTAGATACTTGCTCTAATTTCAAAACAAATTCAAAAATACTTTTCACACCAACACATTTTCAAAAAGCTTTCGAAAGCAACTTTTCAAACACTCTTGAGGACTGATACAAGAGTCGAACTGAAATTTTCAAAGAAACTTTTTAAAACCCACAATTGAAAAGAAAACAAACCATTTTTGAAAACACAAGTGAGCAAGTATCTGAGAGCCCATGGATAACCATGGATAGAAAGGGTGCTAACACCTTCCCTTTCTATAACCTACCTCCCGAACCGAGAGCAATCTCTTTAAGGAATTTTTCTGTGCTTTTGTCCTTTCCATTTGGAGAAAATAAAAGACGGTGGCGACTCTTGCTTCCGCGACATTTCGCGATCCAGCGTTAAACAGTCAGTTCCAGATCCACCGATCACAAATACCTTTGATAATGTACTTAACAATGCTAGATAATTCAATGGGGTGTGTGCTGGGGCAACATGACGAGTCTTGTCAAAAAGAGCATGCAATATACTACCTTAGCAAAAAGTTTACCGACTGTGAAACACGATACTCACTACTCGAGAAAACTTGTTGCGCTTTGGCATGGGCTGCTCGCCGACTGAGACAGTATATGTTGACCCACACTACTTTGTTGATATCTAAGATGGATCCGATCAAGTACATTTTTGAGAAGCCCACTCTCTCTAGAAGGATAGCAAGATGGAAAATGATCTTAACCGAGTAAGACATCCAATACACAACCCAAAAAGCAATCAATGGATTTGTGTTAGCTGATCACTTGGCGCGTTAAGCCGTGGATGACTACCAGTCCATGAATTTTGAGTTCCCGGATGAGAATATCATGTTAGTAACCGACTGTGAAGAACCTGGACCGGATGAAGGACCTGAGGAAAGATCCCGATGGTCTATGTATTTTGATGGAGCCTCAAACGCACTGGGTAATGGTATTGGCACTGTAATCATATTTCCTGAGGGCTGTCATACTCCGTTCACTTCCCGATTATGTTTCAACTGTACCAACAACATTGCGGAGTATGAAGCATGTATCATGGGTCTTAAAGCTGCCATTGACCTAAGGATCAAGTTCTTGAGTATATTTGGGGATTCTGCTTTGATGATAAGTCAGATCAAAGGCGAGTGGGATACGAAGCACCCGAACCTTATCCCTTATAGAGAACATGTATTGATACTACTATCGCATTTTGAAGAGATCACCTTTGAACATTTCCCACGAGAAGAGAATCAGTTAGCAGACGCGCTAGCTACTATGTCGTCAATGTTCAAGGTCAGGTGGGACAATGAAGCTCCCCAAATCACTATTGAGAAGTTGGATGAACTGGCATACTGATGTGAGATCGATACTGAGGAGGTATCTGACAAACCATGGTTTCATGAGGTGAAAAGGTATCTCGAGGCTCAAGAATACCCCGAGGGGGAATCTGTCAATGATAAGAAATTTCTGAGAAGGTTTGCTGTAAAGTTCTTCCTCAGTAATGGAATCCTCTATAAGCGCAATCATGACTCTACCTTACTGCGGTGTGTAGACAAGAGCAAAGCAGAGACGATCATGGAAGACCTACACGAAGGTACCTTCGGCACTCATTCCAGTGGACATACCATGGAAAAGAAGATCCTACGGGCAGGATACTACTGGTCCACTATGGAAGTCGACTGTTATCAGCATTCTCGAACCTGTCACAAGTGCCAAATATACGCTGATAAGGTGCACGTACCCCCCAGTTCCCTTGAATGTTTTGATGGCTCCCTGGCCCTTTGCAATGTGGGGCATTGACATGATCGGAGAGATCCGACCTACCGCGTCCAACGGGCATCGCTTCACCCTAGTGGCCATTGATTACTTTACGAAGTGGGTTGAGGTTGCCTCATTTTCTACGGTTACCAAGAATGTGGTGGCACAGTTCATCAAGCATAACTTGGTTTGTCGTTATGGTATCACTGAGAGAATCATCACAGATAACGATACTAATCTCAACAACTCGATGATCACTAAACTCTGTAAACTGTTCAAGATTCAGCATCACAACTCTTCTCCTTACCGGCCGAAGATGAATGGGGCTGTTGAAGCTGCTAACAAGAATATCAAAAAGATCATACAGAAGATGACGGTGACGTATAAAGACTGGAACGAGATGTTACCGTTTGCTCTTCACGGGTACCGTACTTCAGAACGTATGTCGACATGGGCAACACCCTATTCTCTGGTATATGGCATGGAGGCTGTCCTACCCATAGAGGTCCAGATCCCTTCTCTACGGATTATGAAGGATGCGGGTTTGAGCAAAGACGATTGGATCCAGACTCGACATGATCAATTGAACTTAATCAACGAGAAAAGACTTATTGTTGCCTGCCATGGTCAAATATATCAGAAACAAATGATCAAGGCCTTCAACAAGAAAGTCAGATAACAAGTGTATCAAGTAGGGGACCTGGTAATCAAACGCATCATACTACCGCAAGGTGATCCCAGGGGCAAATGGACCCCCACCCATGAGGGACCATTTGTAGTCAAGAACATATTTTTCAGTGGAGCCATGATCCTGAGCACCACGGATGGTGACGACCTTCTACACCCTGTCAATGCGGACATAGTGAAAAGATACTACGCATAATAAAGACCTGCTAGGTTGACATACCTAGGCAAAACTAAGGGCATCTCGGCGAACCAAAAGGGTTCGGGCAAAAATTAGGGGCAAAAAATGAAAAAATCTGTACACCCGGCAAGTCGAAAACCCGAAAGGGCGGCTTGGGAAAAAAGGATATCCCGGTGGACTGAAAACCCGAAAGGGCGATCCAGGCAAAAATTAGGGATTAAAGCGTATCACTATGTCCCCTTGAATCACCTTGCGATCAGACCTTAGTAATCAGATATCGAGCTCAAACAGTACCGATCAATATAGTTAGCTTCAGACAAGCAGCAAAGTGATGAGATGCTCGAAGACATAAGGGCAATAGCAGAATTTAAACTCAATGGGATCACTACACATAACTGTTTTCTTTTTGTACACGATTTCTGTAATAATTTTCATTTTTACGACGGCGTTCTCTTACTAGAGTGTTAGCCTCCTTGTAAAAAACGCTTGTCATAGGAAAATTTCAAATCAATGCAAATCATCTTTTGAGTACAAAAATGTGTGTTTGTTTTTCCTTTTTCTGTTTTATTTTGCAAAAAATGTGAAATGTTTTATTCTTGACATATGCATTTGAATATGATTATTGTTCACAAATATTTGCATATAAAACATAAAGACAGCTACTAAGAACTCAAAGAAACTGGTACAAAACCTAAATATCGACAGTTACCCCATCCATCATGGTACAAGGGGGCAGAGACAGTTGGAAGCAAAGTCACTATCGCATACAAGCTAATGATACTTATAATCCCCACAGAGTAGAGACAACTCAGACCCGACCTTCGTATCCCCAAGCAGGAATTCCTTCCCCAGCAGGTTCTTTCAGAAAGTTGACATCTGTATTCCCCAGCCAAGCTTTATAATCATAAACAATTTATAAATTTTTCTCCCGAGCAGAGTTTATTTCTCTGACAGCGGAAGTTCAATCTCCAATAGAGCTCTTCTCTCCAGCAATGGAAGTTCATCCCCAACTGAGTTTATTTCTCCAAATTAGCAGATCTTCTAATAGAGTATCTCTCTTCCCCACAGAGTCAGTCCCCCGTAGGATTATTCTCAGACAAAGTCTCCTCCGGTAGAATATTCTCAAGCATAACGGATATAAATCTCCAGCTAATCATCTTCGGTCACTATCCCCACCAGGAACGAAGAACTCAACTCCTGATACTCTCCAGCAGCAATCCAGGATTTATTTTCCCCAGTTAGAGAATATCACAATAGCATTGCATATCCATACATCATGGCATGTGCATACATATTATATATCACAATCTCATTTATTTTGAGAACATCATTACTCAATACATTGCATACATCATGACATTACATACGACTAACTCTTTACCTTTCAGGGAAAGATGTAATCGAGTTCTCTCTAGTTCAGTCAAACCGACACCAAGGTTTCTATTCCAGTTACAGATATTCCAACATTTTCTTTGGTTCAGTCAAATCGATACTAAGGTTTCTATTCTAGTTGAAGATGTTTTAAGACTTTCGTCTAGGTCATCCGAATCGCCGCTAAGATTCCTCTGATTTCTATGCCAGTCAAAGTTAATCCGAGACCTCTCCCAGGATCAGTCAAATTGACACTAAGATTTCTCTCCTAGTTGAAGTTCTCACAAGTTTTCCCTAGTTCAGTCAAATCGATAATAAGATTTCTATTCCAGTTCAAGCTATGAAGCCCGGAAATTGGCCGGATAATATCTTTATTTCTCCAAAATACTACGAAGCCTGAAATCGACCAGATAGTGGTATATCTCAAATTCAAGCTATGAAGCCCGGAAATCGACCGGATAATATCTTGATTTCTCCAAAATACTACAAAGCCTGGAATCGACCAGATAGTGGTATAAGACACTGTGAAGCCTGGAGCACAACCAGATAACGGTATAAGACGCTGTGAATACTGGAGCACGACCAGATAGTGGCAAGAGACATTGTGAAACCTGGAGCACGACCAGATAACAGTATGAGGTACTGTGAAGCTTAGAATGAAACCAAATAGAAGTTTACTCGGCCAATTACTATGAAGCCCGGAAATCGACCGAATATTAGTATGCCTTAAATTCAAGTTGCAACCCGGATGCGACCGGATAACCACTTAAATACTTCTGAAGCCTGGAACACGACCATATAAGAATTGAGAAATTGCAAAGCCTGGAACACGACCAGATAGCAAGTTTAATCTCATCTCCCCAGTAAGTCACTGTGAAACCTGGAGCACGACCAGATAGCAGTTAATCTTATTATCCTCAGTAAGTCACTATAAAACCTAGAGCACGACCAGATAGTAGTAAATCTTATTATCCTCAGCAAATCACTGTAAAGCCTGGAGCACGACGAGATAGCAGTCCACTTTCACCTCCTCGACTAAGAGATGATTCCCCAGTAGAGTAACAGACAACTGAAGCTCCTAAAATTCTATTTCTCCCCAAGACAGAGACCAACATTCCTCATCAGATTCCTCCTCAATGACAGGAACAGGAATTCTCATCAAAGGAATATCTCGGGAAATCAACATCCTATAGATGGCATCTTTAAGCCCATCTCCGACGATTCTCCGTCATATCTTCCGGATGACATCTTTAAGCCCATCCCCGGTGACCTTCTGTCGTCTCCTCCAAATGGAATCTGTAAGCCCATTCCTGATACTACTTACACAGTCCGGCACCATCTCAGATGAGTGCAAATTTTTGGGCACTCTAGTGTTCAATCATCTTCCACCTTCAGATTACGAAAGGCAGACAACCAATCTACATCCTCAGGTTTAAGAAGATTGAAAAGGGGAAGATGTTGTACCCCAAATTTTTCCCTCTCATTTTATTCAACACATGCCCGTTGAGGTCCTCAATTTTCTCAAGGATGCCCAAGAGTTAACCAGACAAACTCTCTCCTAAGGCAATATACCTCAAACTAGGGTTTCCATTTTCATCAGGGTGTGGGAACTCCAAAGGTCCTAAATGCCTTCCATGGTCCTAATATGTTCTCAATATCATCCATGTCAAGTTTCATGCCTTACACAAGAAGTTTTCTCAGTCAATTGCTCAGATGCCTGAAAGTCAACTGCACTAGGTCAAAAGTCAAATGTGGCCCACATACAGTCAAAATTCAAGATTGTTGGTCAACACCAAAATTTTGAAGTTATATCCATCATTTGATCAAGGGTTGATCATGATTTCTCAAGGAATGCCCCAAATTCATCAAATCCCAAAAGTTGCTAAATTAGGGTTTCTCAGGAAAAGTCAACCAAACTTTGACCAAGCATAACTTCTTCATATTTTATCACAAATTTTCCATCTAAGGCCCATTTTGGAGAGGATGCAATTCCTTACAATTCATCTTCATCCCACAAGTTCAAAATATGCACTCATCAAAAGATATGAATTTCTACATTATAGGTCCTTTTGAAAAGTCAACAAAATCACCTTTTGGGTCAAAGCTTATTACATGAACATGGAAGACCCAATTGAGATGATACCAGAAGGTTTTTTTAGGGGAAATCCTATTAAGCTTTCTAAAAACTCCAAGAACACCTCTATAGGGTTAAAATTGGAGGAGATATGCCTTGTCAAAGTTGACCATTTTTGCAAAATTGCCAAAAGTCAAATGTGCTCAAAAATGCATTTTTTGTCAGATGGGCCTAGCTTTTCATGATTGAATCTTTTTTGTGACATGGTCCACGACCCAAATCAGCATCTACACTTTATTTGCTTCATTATTTATTTTATTTTGATTTTTTATTATTTAAAATTCAAATTAAATCAAATAAATTGCAAAAAATGCAAAAGATTGATTTTTGATCTGATTTTTTGTAGGAATCAAATCCAATCAAGCTATCATATCATATCCAAATCGTGCAAAGGTTAATTGAAGCAAAAATAGCTTGATTTTGGTTGTTTTGGAAAGATATCATACAAGGATAAAATCAAATCCAATCTCCTTAATTCACCAAGATACAATGCGTTTTTGTTAACCTAATTCGTTCTAATACAAATACTGAACATAACCAAGCCAAGAGAACAAGGATTTGCAGTGAAAAACGCCATACCAAAACTCAAAAAATTGGACAAAAGTGCTGGATCATTTTCGGACCTAGAAGGCAATTCAAGCCGTTCCAACACTCCTAATCATTTCCTAGAGCCTCTCTGGAGCTAACACGACTGGTTGCACGCCTCCATAAGCCCAAAATCCGCCTACATGTCTCTTATGGTTTGGCATATTTCTTGAATTTGATTTTGGTTATTCACGCATGGTTAACAACTTTTAAGCATAGCATGATATTTGTATCATCATTTGGAATGTTTTGGTTTACGTGATTTTGTGTTTCAGCGCCTGTATTCATGATCACCATTGTTAGGGTTCCTGCTTGCATTTTAGGACTTTATTCTACATGTTAAATTAGGCCAAGAAAAGAGTACCATGATACTCGTGAGATCAAAATGAGTTGATCTATGTACTCACCATTAATTTATCATGCTTGTTTAAGATTTTTGAAAGAAGCAGGGCTATAGTTACAAACACATGTCGTAGGTAAAAGTGTTATACCTAAAACGACGGTCTGGGGAGGAAGATGATGAGTTGGCGCAACCTCACTGGCCCATTTGAATAGCCGCACGCGTTTTTGTTATCCATGTTATTTCATATATTATTAATTGTTTTTATTATTATAACAAATAGAATAGGTGGCCCAGTGGTGAAGCACGCATTTGGAAATGTAGAGGACCTGGGTTCGATCCTAGGTCCCAGCATTTTCTTTACTTTCTAACTTTGTTTCAACAGATCATGTGCATACACGTCCCATGCGCCCACCATGCAGCTCACAATCCAGTCAATGGATTCCTCATCAATCCAATCCAACGTCCCACATGTCAAAGATTATGGTACACTCTCCAGGCCTGACCAGTACAGGATCACACTCTAGGACTAGGCTGAGCATAATGGGCTTGCAAATTCAGACATACACCCCCTGGATTGCTTTCATAAACAGGCCCAATCTCTTTTCTTTTTCTTTTTTATTTCTTTTTTTAATTGTTTTATTAATTATCCTTTTTTACAAAATAACACAAAATCAGTTTTTTTATTTAATAAAAAAATCACAAAAACACCAAAAAAAAATTTCATAACATTTTTTATTTCCTTAATTAATTAGATTAATTTAATCTAAGGTAATTTAATTTCTTTTTTTCTATATAATTTAAATCAATTAGAAATTAGGGTTTTAATTTGTACATAACCTAATTAATTTTTTCTCAAAAAATAATATCCTAAATATTTTTTCAATTAAATTTTTAGGGTTCTTTAATTGTTCTCACATTTAATTCTCTGCGTGCATTTTTTAATTTCCTTTTACTATTATTGTAACTGTTTCGAGGTTGTAATAGTAATTAGGGTTTCAATTCCGCATCTTTATTTTTCGGTCAAAATAATTATGTATCTGCAAAAGCCCTGTAATAGCTAGGACCTTTAAACTTTCCCGCATTTTAATTTTCGCAAACTATAAACTGCTTAGATGTATGTTAATAGGATTGTATAAAAAGACTAACTGAAAATTAAAACAGTAGATCACCTTAATTGTGCAAAGATAAATTAAACTGAAAATTACACTCGCACATGCTCACCTTTAGGGTTTACTCCACTCCGGTTGCCTTCGGTAAACGGCATGAAGTATATGGTTTGTTAGTGGTTGTCCTCTAGCCCTGAAAGATCTAAAATGACCTATTCGGATGTTGCCTCGGAAAAAGATCTTTAAGGCTTTAGGATGATTACTAATGTTTCCTAACATTTCTTTTGTGATCGTACATGTCCCTTCGAATGTCCCTAAAAACTCCAACGACGACGCTACCTATTTCTCAATAATGGGATAGTATTGTCTAAAAGGAAAACGAACAGACCTTTTTTGAGTAGGTAGATTAGTTCCTAGGTACTTGCTCAAACGAACAAACTTTTTCACACCAACACTTTTCAAATAAAGTTTTCAAAAAACAACTTCGTAACACCCTTGAGGATAGAAACAAGTGTTAATACGAAGTAAAACAAAACTTTTCAAAACAAGCACACACAAGCAATTTCAAAATGAGAAATTACCTAAGAGCCCGTGGAAAACCACATATAGAAAGGGTGCTAAGACCTTCCCTTTCTATAATCTACCCCCCGTACTCAGAAACATCTCAAAAAAGGTTTTTCCTGTTCTTTTTCCTTTTCCTGATTGGATAAAATAAAAGTCGGTGGCGACTCTTGCCTACCGCGACATTTGCGAACAAAAAATGCAAACCAGTATTAACAGTCGGTTCTGCCACCGTATCACACTTGCCTTATAACACTCTGGGAACCTCCCCCTAATCCCAATGCATCATCTCCGAAGTACAATCCAAATGCAATATGTGCCTATCATTCAAACAGTCCTGGGCACGACACCAATAATTATCGGGCCCTGAAAAACAAAATTCAAGATATGATTGATAACAAGGTAATTGAGTTCAACCCTCCCGAGACTCCGAATGTGATTACTGCTCCTATGTCGAAGCATGACAAAGGCATAAGTGCTATTGAATATGTTTTGTATGTTACCTCCGTAAGTGATGTGGTTACTCCTCTCTCAACAATCAAGAAGAATTTTCTACAAGTTGGTTAATTTTTGGGTTGTGTTAAAGAATGTTATTAATGTGGAGTTCAACCCAATGACTGCGGGTTACTGAAGGAAAGTGTTCAACGCTTGATGGATGGACATGTAATTTTGATTGAGAAAGTTCCGCATGCCGAGAATTCGTTCCGAGATTTGTCTGTCATATCTGGTACTCCTTTTGGAAGCACTTCCAAAGGTTCTATAAGGGTTACTGCCAATCCAACATCTACTCCCTTAATCATTACAAAACATAGGCCCATCCTATATTCCTCGGAGAAGGCTATTCCATGGAATTATGGGTCTAACGTCTATTACCATGGCATTAAACAAGAGTTATTTGACGAATATGATGAAGAGGTTGATCCCGATATTGATAATATTGCGGGGACTAATAAAATTACTAGAAGTGGAAGGATTTTCTCTTTGGAAATCTCTCCACCCGTTCAAGTTACAATTACCAAGAGAACTGCTGAGTCTCGAGGTAAAGAGCCAATGATATAGCCTTCCTTGACGGAGGCACCAAAAGAAGCTACAATCAAGGACACCTCTGGACAAGAGTTGGAAGAGGTTTTGAAGATCATTCGTAGAAGCAATTACAAAATTGTTGAACAGCTGGGGCAGACCCCGTCCAAAATTTCCATGCTATCTTTATTACTGTGTTCTGAAGTCCACGTACAAGCTTTAATGAAATTTTCGAAGACTTCTCATGTACCGCAAGAGATTTCTGCCGATCAATTTGGAAGTTATGTTGCTAGCTTAACGACTGACAATGGATTAGGATTATCTGATGCTGACCTGACTGCGGATGGGATAAATCATAATAGGGCCATGTATGTCTCCATTAAGTGCAGGGGCACTACATTGGCCCATGTGTTAGTTGGTATTGGCTCTTCTCTGAATGTTCTACCAAAGGGCGCTCTCGACAGACTAGATTGTGAATGGGTTGATTTGAAACCGAACGACATTATAGTTCGAGCCTTTGACGGGTATAAGAGAATGGTACATGGAGAAGTGGATCTTCCTATCAAAATAGGTTCACAGATCTTTTAATCTACCTTTTACGCGATGGACATCCGACCAGCTTATTTTTTTTCTATTAGGACGCCCCTATATCCATGGGGCAGGTGCTGTTACCTCCACCTTGCATCAGAAATTAAAGTATCCTGGAAAAGGGAAGATTGTTATTGTCTACGGAGAGGAGGAGTACATGGTCAACCACCTGAATTCATTTCGGTATATAGAAATGGATGGTGAATTCATTGAGACTCCCTACCAAGCTTTTGAAGTAATTACCCATACTGTTGTTGAAGATGTTTCTGCCATTCCTAAGACTACCAGGGTTCCTCACAAGATGGCTTCCTTGAAAGATGGCAAAGCAACTATAGAAGAAGGTGGTTATACTGTTTGGGGTCAGCTTCCTGACATCCCCTACAAATCTGATAAATTTGGTTTGGGTTGTATTGCAGAGGGTTAGAGGGTTGTTCGTCGCGCTCGTGCTGGAAGACCTCTATTCTGTATCAACAACAATGGAGTCAATGTTATAGAAGATTTCGACAATGATTATGATCTGAGTAACTGGATTTTTCCTACCATTGGCAACAGACTCAACAATTGGAAAGCATAAGACATTTTCCCTATCTCCTTAAGCCAGGTGTAATAGCTATTCCTGTTTTTATTGCTTTAAGAAGTTTGGTTATGTAATTTCTGTTAAAAATAATGACTTTAAACCTTGTGTCTTGCCCGGGGCACAATGGTCCATTTGTTAAGGGTTGTCATTTCATATGTCATATTTTCATTTAATGAAAACATTGGACGTTTTGCATTCAAATTTTGCGCTCTCTGTCTCTCTTTTACTTTATTACACTTTCAAATATCTATGTATTCTTACACACACCTACACACTACATTGCAGATCCCCATCCACTACGGATCTCGTTGATAATGATTCTATTATTACTGCTTATGACTTTGAAAATCTGATCTACCAAGCCGAGGACGAAGGTGAGGAAGATTTTGAAATACCTGGAGAACTTGCCAGACTCTTAATACTAGAAGAAAAGGCTATCCAACCGCATGAAGAGCTAGTCAAAGTTGTAAATTTGGGTACTAAGACATACATAAAAGAGGTCAATATAGGTGCCAACTTAGAGGACATTGTCAAGAACAGGTTGATTCAGATGTTACACAATTATGTTAAGGTATTTGCTTGGTCATACGAAGTCATGTCAGGGCTCGATACAGATATTATGGTTCATTGTCTGCCAATGAAAGAGGGTTGTTCTCCGATTAAACAAAAGGTCCATCACATACATCCTGAGATGTCAGAGAAGATCAAGGTTAAGGTTATGAAACAATTCAATGCAGGGCTCTTAGAAATGACATCATACCCGCAATGGGGTTGCTAATGTTATTCTGGTACCAAAGAAAGATGGAAAGGTACGTATGTGCGTAGATTACAGGGATCTGAACAGGGAAAGCCCCAAAGATGACTTCCCGCTACCACATATTTATGTCTTGGTCAACAACACCGCTCAGCACAAGGTATTCTCCTTCATGGATGGTTTCTCAGGTTATAATCAAATCAAGATGGCGCCTGAAGACATGGAGAAAACAACCTTCGTCACATAGTGGGGCACTTTCTGTTACAAGGTTATGCCTTTTGGGTTGAAGAATGTTTGGGCAACTTATCAGCATGCCATGGTAGATTTATTTTATGACATGATTCATAATGAGATAGAGGTCTACATCAACGACATGATAGCAAGGTCACAGACTGAGGAAGAACATCTTAATCATCTGTATAATTTATTTTAAAGATTGAAGAAGTACAAGCTGAGGTTGAATCCGAACAAATGTACCTTTGGGGTGAGATTCGATAAACTCCTGGGTTTTGTCGTCAGTGGTAAAGGTATTGAAGTTGATCTTGCAAAGGTTAAAGCTGAAATTCTTGTATCAGATATGTGATTTCAAAGGAGATGTCATGAACAAATATCTGAGGACAATATAAAATGCAACAATATAAAAGCAGTAAAAACACAAGAGATTATTAACCTAGTTTGGTGTACAACAACACCTACTCTGGGGGCTACCAAGCCAGGGATAAGTCCACTAAATAGTATCAATTCATAGACCCTTAGTAAAAACCCAGTTTACAATATAATCACTTAATCATTACCCGTGCTATACTTCTACCTAAGAAACACCTAGTTATGAGGCCCTCCTCAAATCCCATCAATCACTAACAGTAAAAAACAACAGAATTATTAAGTTTGAAAAACTTCAATCATTCAATACTTAAAATCTTATGAATGATCCACAATTTACAACTTAACTAAAAAATTACAACTCAAGTATTGAAACAATACTAAAGTGTATTACAATTAAAAGATTCAGACTTTTAAACACCAAGAATATATTTTTCTTCAATTATTACTTTTTTTACGAATAAGGTTGCAAGTCCTTATAAAGGCGCAACAGCTTCTTTATGGGCTTGGGCTGAAAAACAAATATTTCATTATATTGAATCCCTTGAATATCTCCATGAATGTAGGCCAAGATATAATCCATAAAGATAAGACAGATCGAAAAATATTCCTCCATATTTTTCGCAAGTTATAAACCACAAAACCTGAATAAGGTGCGTTTAAAAATAGGAAATAAAGAATCTGAAAAACACGTTCAAATCAGAAGGAAGATGTTTAGCCATCTTCTTTGACGTCATTTAAAATCAGTTGAGATTATTTACTTCAAATGTCAAGACATTAAGCAAAACATTACCAACACAGTGTTTTACCAAAATTGTTGCCAACAAAAACTTACAAACTCCCCCTTTGGAAAATTTTGGCTAAAACATTATTTGAGCACATTATTAGAGCAACAGCACAAGAAAAAGAAACTCAGTTAGCAATGGAAGATGTCAGAACATCTTCTGAGATATGAAGCTCCCCCTCAAACTTACCAGTAGTAGTCAGTAGACAGTCAGTCAGTTTCTCTCCCTCTTTTTAGACATAATATGCCAAATAAACATGCATTCAAGATAGCAGTAGAAAATAGGAGTACAGACCAGAATATCCAAGTATTAAGCACATACAAGTGCTAAAGAAAAAGAACATAAGAACCAAAACCCAAAAGCAAAAAGAAAAAACAAAAAGAAGGAACCAGCATAGAGTCTAACTGTCTTCAGGACCAGTAGACTTGGAAACTTCAGAACTTCCTTTATTATCAGAATCTCCTCCTTCAGTACCCACTCTATCATTAAGATTGTTATCCTTCTGGAGCTCCTTAACCAGCTTTTGAAATTTTAACTTTCTTACTAAGCTAACTCTTATTACCTCATCAAGTTCTTTGCAGGCTTCCATTAACTCAGTAATCATATCATCCTTGCTTGAGGTATTGTTTTCAGATGTCAAGACAATGTTTGGGACATGTTTACCTGAAAACAACTTGAAGTGAACGGATAAGGCAGACTCCCTTTTGAAAACTACATCAGTGCCACACAGAATTCCAGGATGTTGATTTAGAATGATTCCACAAATAAGATATCGAAAGGCAATAGGCATCTTGGTAGCACAAGTTCATGCATGCTTTACTGTCTGTTCAAAAATGAAAGCACCATAGTCAAACAACTTCTTATTTCCAACAGCATAGATGAATTGTCCTAAACCAACTGTAATGGTTGAGGTATGATTGGTAGGGACCCAGTTAGCAGATTCAATTCTATGCAGGATAGCATATTTCACACTTAACTTACTAACATGGAGCTTATTCTTCATGGGCCAATCACTCACTTGGTTTACAGTGATGGCTTTGCACACCTGATTATCAGTCACTTCCAACAAACACCTTCCTATATTCCTTACTTCTGTGATCAACACTGTCTATAGGAATATTAACAATAAATTCCTTAACAAGAGTCTCATAAAATTTTACAAACCTGGTGACAGTCTTCATCAAGCCATCAAAGGAAATCGACTCCATAATCTCTTTGCACTCCATTGAACCTACTCCCAACTCTCTTTCAAGAGTAATCCTTCTTTGGAATACATATTTCCATTTTTTAGCATTGCCAACAGAATGGAAGGAAATGTTGTCAAGAGGAGCATCAGGCACCCTGATAGAAAGCTTCTTGCTTACAGACTTCTTCACATGAGAGATGTCCTGGACATCATCCTCGACATCATAAACAGAGTCAACATCTTCTACCATTGCTTCTTTCTTCTTACCTTTATATCTCTTCACAGGTGAGATGTTCTGGACATCATCTTCATCATCATCTGAGGAGCTATCAGGTCTAACTTTTCTTTTGTTGGAGGGAGGAACCACTTTACTCCAGGGCTTTGGGGGACCATACATAGTCCTCTTCTTGATACTCTTGGGAGGGGACGTGAAATCCACATCCTTCCCTTTTCAAGACTTGAGCCTTTTAGCAATTCCAGGCACCACATTGGAAATAAGGTCATTGTCAGACAACTTATCAACATTCACCATATTCTCAGCATTTGGATTCTTTGCAATTTTGGAGCTAGCAACATCTTCCTTAGCAGAAGAGTCCTTCTCAGCAAATGATGTCTCAACATCTTTTTCAACATCAACTTCCACTTCTTTTAGAACAGATGTAACAAACTTGCCAAGTTTACTTTCAGCAACATCTTTCTTAAAGATAGATGATTCAACATCATTTTGAGGATCAGTACCCTTGTCAGCATGAGCATGCATTCGGGCAAGAGGAATAGAAATCCCAGGCATAACAAAACCCTCATTTAACACCCTATCTACCAACCTTCTAATACTCCTATCAACATTAGCAGTGTCTTCTTCTAACCTATCATCAGTAGTAATAAGAGCATTACCTTTAAAAGTGTCAAACTCATCTTTGGATTTCTTTGCATGGGACGATTTGGGTTTCTTGAACTTCTTCTTAAGAGGTGGAACAATTGTTAGAGGAGCGATGACCAGGAATTTATCAAGGGAGAGATCCTTAAGATGGTTGACAAACTTTGACCTAGAATCCTTGGCTTCATCAGAAGAACATTTTGAGGGAGACGAAGCATGATGTTGCGACATCTTTGAACAGTGAGATGAAAAATAACAAGGGTTATTTTTCTGTAAAGGAGAACGAAGAGGTTGTGAAAATAGAAAGAAGTAATGTCGTAGTGTATGGGAGAGTAATTGAGATAATCTTGAAATGATTGCTTAAGATACTTAATGTTGTACCCCAAAATTTTCCCTCTTAATTTCTTTTATTTGGCTTAGACTTTTACATTCAGTTGCATATATTCCATTAGGTCACTAACGTAGCATGCATTGCATTCAAAAGAGCATCTGAGGTTTAAAAGATTAGCAGCTATGAATCTAGGGTTTATGAATGATTTGAGGTGTATATGATTGAATAAGGTTGATTATTCTGTTTCTTCTTGGTGTACAAGACAGTGGAATTAGGGTTTTGGTTCATGCTCATTTTTGGACTTCTTCTCCCTCAAGCAACAAGGTTATTATCTTCTGATGAACAACTGGTTGTAGGTTTTTTGCCAAGAATTCAAGGGCGGGACCTAGCATACATAGTCTTTGAATCAAGATGTCTCTTCATATAAGTGTGCTTATCATTTGAACAGGATTAATGACTATGACATGGCATTCATCCACTCGTCATCTAACCAATTCAGGTTTTGTTGAATCATGGTCTGAAGATATTTCATCTGGATATTTCTCTGTGCATCTGAATTGAGGAATCAAGGGTGTGAGGTATGGCTTTTATGTTAAGTTGCTTCTTCATGCAATGTATACTTCAGGAAGGTTAGGGTTTATATCCTATTATACTTAGGTTACTCAACATTTTCATTGGGTATTTCGATGGATAGCGAGACATGATATGAGGAGGGTGTTGTGAATTCATTATGATCAAGGGCATTATCGTTCTCAATTATTTGATCGCTTGTATTGCATGTTAGCTTGGAGGTGGGAATTGAAATTAAAGTTTTCTTCAAGACATGGTACTTTGTGAGATCATTGGTTACCGAGTCAAAGGCTTATAGATTGAATTTCAAAATATTAAATCATGATTCAAAGAACAATTTTGTGGGTTCATTGTTATGCTTGTTGCCCACAAGGCAAACAGATACCAATTGATTGGTTTTGTTAATTGAAGATAGGTTTAGAATTGTTCATCCAAGTTTCATTTGTGTTCCAAGTTAAGATTTGAAGGAAATTCATATGGAATACAAGTTGCAGGTTGCAAAAACACCATGGTTCATTCAAGTTCACCTTTGATTCAAAGTTTATTACAATTTGAAAGTCTATCCCAAGGGGTTGTCTTGTTACATTCACCAAGGCACATAGAAAATTAGAAACATGCCTTCACCTTATGTTACTTCCGGCTATTGAGATACATAAGGAGCGGATATTTTTGAGATAAAATTACAAGTTAAAAATCCAAATAACATTCTTCATACAATTTTCAATGTTCATTCAAAATTTAAGTTTGAACCAAACCCCCATAAACCTCTTTCTGCTAAAAGCTTTTTGATCCAAAACTTGAACATAAACTCTTGATTCCAATAATTCCAATAGCCAAAAATCATCACCATTGACATTACCAAAATAAACCATTAAAAAATTATCAAGGAATAATTACACAAAATTTTTGGTTCTAAGCCTAATCCTAAACCTATTCTTCAAGTCTCCGAGCTTCCTCGTTTCATCTTCATGATTTAACCTTCTCTTGCTCACTTCAAAAGTTTTCCCCAAGCTCCAAGAACCAAATAGAATTGCTAACAATGATCAGCCTTGCACACAATTGGAAATTCAGTTCAGAAATTAGCATCACAATACCAATCCAAACTGCTAACTGATAAGAATATCTCAGCAACTTAAAGCAATTCAAAAACCAGTTCAAAAACCAGTTCATACCAAAATAGTTCACAAAATAAACTTGATACCCTATTCAGTTTAATACATAACCACAACCCTGCATCATAAAATCAGAAAATGCTTTCAAACCAAAACAAAGTGCAGAGAAAATCTTCTAACAGAATCTCAACAAACTGCTAATAGAACTGTCAAACCAGGAAAATTTCCTAACAGTTTCTAACAATCTATAACAGAAACTAACCTTTTAACAACCAGCAAAGATAAATTTCAACCTCCCAGCCTCATTCACCCAAAAACCTGTAACTAACTGTTAACAGTTTCTAACTAACCAATTCATATAATAAACTCCCAACAAATTCTTCTACTCCCTTTAACTTCCCAATTGTCCAACAGAATTAACAAAACTTTTCCTAACCATTTTTTCTAAACAAAATTTCTAACTTCTAACTTCCCTAACCAACCATCTAGTTAACTGTCCCGTAACTTCCCCAAACTTCCTCTAACAATTTCTAACTACCCCTAATTCCCTAACTGCTTTTCTAACTAACTCTAGGCGACCAAAATGAAAAACAAAAAGGAGAATTCGGAACTCACCAAAAATATTTAAAAAACTCTCTCAATCCCCATCATCTTCTTCATCACTCTCTAATTCTCCATCACTCTAGAGGATACAAGACCAATTCTAAAGAAACAGAAACTCCTCTTCAATCCTTCTCTGTGAATCCTACCTTCACCTTCATCTTTCAATTCTCACCAGAATCTTCCCTTTGCAACTAATCTTCATCTCCATAATTGAAACCAATTCTTCGCTCCCTTTATCATCTTGATCATTTCTGTAACTTCATCACCATAATAAGCGACATCAACACAACCACCTTAAATCTTCACACTCTACATCTTCAACGTTCATCAATCTATTCTCTGAACCTTAACAACTCCTTTATTTCACTGATTCATCTTCAAACTCCATCATCAATGCTTCATCACCAACATTCAATCCCCATCGCGAAGTTCTTCAACCTTCATGCCACTTCATCATCATTGTGTCTTCAAAGAAACATCATCGAGTTATTTCTCGGTTCCTCTATTCTCTGCATCGCAAGAACAATGACATTAGTGTGCATAAGAGATTAACACAGAATATCACACAAAGAATAAGAAGAAACAGGGAAGAAGAAGAAAAGCAATAAGCACAAAGATTCTTGATGCAGGATATTATCTTCAAGTCAAGATCTTCAGATTTCTTGAAACTTCGTCTTCGCCTTCGATTTGAAACAACACGTAATAACTCGCCAACTAGATGTGCACAGAGAAGAAGATGAAATAGAGAACGAAGTCATGACGAGGAGTATTGAAGAAAAAACTACTTGAATCTGCAACATCACCAGAAATCATCCTCATCGCTGCCATAAGGCTGGTCTGATTCCCTGCGTCTTTCATTAAATTCTTAATGTTGAGACGGATACTAGGTATCCCTGAGATTTTTCCCTAAGCCTTCGGCTTCATAATTTAGCTCGTCACCTTTTAATTTCACTTTTGAAGCGGTGTCTAGGGTTTACGTATAAAACTCAGATTCAGAATGTTTGAAGGAAAATTGATGGAGGAAGATGTGGGATTCATGATCAGGAATGTAAAGGAAGTAGGTTTTGTGTTGATTTTGTAGTGATTAGAGGAGGCTAAGAGATGATTCACGATGGTGTTGGCTATCGAAAATCGCTCTGGTGAGGATTCAGAGAGAAATTTGGTCGATGGGGAGATAAGGTTGAACGAATGGGGAGTTGAAGAGTCACTTACCCAATGCGGTTGTTTCAGCTAGGTGGTGTTTGGATTAGGCCATACGCATATCATGAGCCCATAATATGTGTTTTTGGGAGTTTGAATGGCAATAGAACAAAAAAATATAATGGACCGAACCACACATCCTTGGGCCTGGATTTTTTTTGGTGACTTCTTGCTGGATGCAAACAAAAATGGATATTGGATTCATTCAGAATTAGGCTTAGCATTGTATTATGAATTGCTGGATTATGCATCGTAGTCAACAGATTGCACCCCTTGGATTTATTCATTTAGTCTTTTATTTTAACTAATTTTGTTAATTGTTTAGACTTTTTTGAATTTTATTTACATGATAAAAATAATGAAGTCAAGTATAAAAATTTGTTAGTTTTTTATATGTGATTTTAGGAATTAAATCCCGATTATCTGATTATATTTGAGATTGGTAATTCACCTTTGCTTGTTGAGATTTTAGTCTTACACAGGTTTATTGTGCGATATGTGGATGCACTTGAGATTTCGATTGTGATTTATTTTCACATCGATGATGCTTCGATACTTATTCCGAGCATTCGATTTCTGACTCTTTTATTTGATTGGTGAAGCTTTTCGCGAAGATCTTAGTGTTTCTTTTTTTTGATAGGCTTAGCTACGGATTGATATCCGATTGGTATTTTCAGTTGTTTATCTCTTTTCATCACTTTATTATTTTCTAGATATCATGAGAAGTAGGAAATAAAGAGCGTGCACTCGAAGTCGCTGTTTAAAGACCTGTAGCAGGCATTCCGCACTTCATTTGCTATATGTGTTGTGCTTGTGTTTGTTCACTTTCTTGTTGATCGATGAGTCACTCAATTTAGAGATTGAGATCACGACTTCGCTCTCAGTGCATGCTCCCTATAGGATTTCATCGCTTTCCTTTATTTCTTATTGATTGATGAGTCACTCAATTTAGAAATTGAGATCACGACATCGCTCTCATTGCATGTTCCCTATAGGATAGTTTTGTTAGACTTTCTTTGGTATGCTAGCCTAGATAGGATCTCTCTAGTTATGCCCTCTTGAGCTAGCTCTGGAGCTTTTTTGCCTTACTTGTTTGATTTCATTTTTGTGTGCATGTTTTGAGATGACATACCCTCGACATTTTCCCTTAGGAGCTCTCGATTCAACTATAGATGATGATTTGAGATAGAAATAGTTTTAGGTGATAGACCCTTGTTATGTTCCTTTAGGACTTCTTGATTCATCTATAGATGATGATTTGAGATAGACATTAGGATTGTTATCCAAGCATATCAACATAGAGTAGAGATTTCCCTTCAAAGCTCAACCTTAGGATTAATCATTGTATGATAACATTAGGGATAAATCTAGGTTAGTCTCCCTTAGATTTTTATTTTCTTTTGCATCCTTGCATTTAAAACAAAAACTTTCTCTTTCTTTGAAAAATATTAAAACATCTAACAATTTTCAAATCCTTTTTTAAGGTAAAAAAATATCAATTAATGCAAACTCTTTTGCGCCTTCGGGCTTTTCTTTCAAACCTTTTTCAAAAGAACATGTTAATTCACTTCTGTGCTGACACGTAAATCTCCAAAGGTCGAGTTGCGGCAGAAGGCGAAATTAATCTTGTTCATTAAAAAATACAAACCAACAAAAACATGTGAGCCGAACTACGACTACTCTGATTCCTTAAAAGGGATACGTAGGCATTGGGGTAGGGCCGAGCAAGCACAACTTTTATTTTCCCTACATTCTTTTCTCCTTTCTTTTGCATGCATTCCCTGTACAACTTAGATATAGATTCTTACACACCCATAAGATAGATAACAAGAGTGGATACCATAGAGTACTACGGGCGTGTGGGGTGCTAATACCTTCCCCTTGCGTAATAGACCCCCTTACCCGATCTCTTGGTCGTTTGACCTTGATTTCACCCTTCTCAGGTTTACTCGATCTTTACCTTTCCCCTCTTGTGGGATAAAAAAATGTTCGATGGAGAATTTATTGATTTCATTATTAGTTGATTGTTCAGCCGGTTGTTTCAGCTGGCGACTTCACTAGGGAGAAAATTGACCAAATACTGGTCCATCCCGGAGTCGATCCTAGCTCTTGATTTCTTCTCTTTGGGTGTTTATTTTTATGCTTTCATTTTAATCATTTGTACATGTTTATCTGAGCATATTTTTGTGCATGCATTTTACTACTTTCCATATTGGTTATCTGCTGTGTTGGATCTGTTTTCTTGATTGGGTGGGTATTACTATGAGGTAAAACACCCAATACCCAGGCCAAGTGACAACCATAGGAGCACTAGTAATAGAGTGGAACACGACGGATATGGGATGTAGATTACCCTAGACGGTCGTGTCGTCCATGCTCAGATGAGGTTTTAATGAGGTACCATCATTATCACGTAGGTGTATAATGGTAGTATTCTCAAGTGAACATGTGATTTTGAGTTACCATTGCCTTACCCTGACCTAGTCTTCACCCATGAGTGGGGCGGGAATATTTTATCACAGGTATAGATGGTGACTATTGGTTCTAATGGTTATGTTTTGGATTTCGGTTGGTGACTATGTACAGATGGTGACCATGTTCTGATGGTGATTGTATTGTTCTGTTGGTGACTATGGTTATTTGGTTATGTTTCGGACCTTTGATCTTGATATATTCAACTTGGCCAGAGATTATACAATGGTTATTCATGGTACTTGGTTACATTGTATTCTTGAATTGGTGTCGAACCTTTGACCCTGTGATATTCATATTGTTTAGCAGATTTATACATTAGTTATCCAGAGTATTGTACAGTTGTTATCCATGTTGTGCTGAATTTTTAAACGTATGTCATTGTACATTGCATTATAGCATGTTTATTTCACACAAAAAAAAAGTGAAAGATTGTATGCAAAAAAAGTTTAAACATGGCATTACATCTGCTCATTCACCTTATGCATCTTTATGCATCCATAGCAGGTACTCAAAAGGTACTCAGAATGGGGAATCCTTATTTAGACTCGGTACTTTCTTTTCAGAGCCGCAAATCTTAACTTCTCACCGCTTCGTGATCAGATTCAAGATATGGAACAACTTCGTGGGGAATTGGACGAGATGAAAGAAAAGATGGGATTCTTGATGCTAGAAATATAGGATTTGGTCCGTGGACAAGAACTCTTGAAAGAAGAAAACACTCAGTTGAAGACTCAATTAAATTTGGTTATGAAAATTTTGGGGACAATGTTGAAGAAAGAAGATGTTTCTATGCCTGCTACAATAAGGGCTACCATTCCTCCCCATAATCCGGGGACTCTTTTAGGTCAGGGAGTATCTCCTCCACAACCGTGCATTCCAGGATCCTCGCATCCGCAACCAGTTGTCACTTCCCGAGAGGACCCAAAAGGCAAAGTCCGTCAGCAGAGGCCAAAACAGCCTGAACGATAATTTGATCTTAATCCAATATTGTATGCACAATTGCTTCATCCCTTGCTAGAATTTCATTTGCTTAAACTTCTAATCTTCACTACACATGAAAAACGCCCTCATGGCTTTGACGATAATGCTAGGTGTGAATTTCATTCTGGGGCACCTGGTCATGATACTGAAGATTACATAGCTTTTAAGCACCAAGTCCAGGACTTGCTTGATGCAGGGACAATTCTCTTCACTCCTGAAGGTCTGAGCATGCAAATCAATCTTATGCCAACTGCTACAAAGAATAGGGTTACACCTTCTCCTCTTCAAAGTTCTATCTCACGATCGGAGTCACGTCATCCATAACCTATAATCCCAGAAAGTTCTCACCAGCAACCGTCTGCAAGTTATGGAAATCAGTTGCTTAATCAAAATCAGAATGTTCCTCATGTTCATCCAGCTCAGTATGCTCCTCAACCGCAAACCTATCAACAAAGACATATGTAACAAGGTAAGCAAAAGGATAGGAAACCAAAGAGGGTGTTCGACATTGTTCCCATGACTTATGGCTATATGTTCTCTCAGTTGCTCAAGCTTTCCTTGGTGGAACCCAAGCCACAGGAGCCTGTTATTCCTCCTTATCCTATGGATTTCGATCCAAATGCGCAATGTGATTACCACGCTGGGGGCACTAGGCCATTCTATTGAAGATTCCAGGGCTTTCAAAGAAAATGTGCAAGACCTGCTTGATGCAAAGGATATCAATTTCGAGTCAACCAGTCAAATTTGAAGTCTCCTTTGACTCAGTAAATGTCAAGATTTCCAGATCATCATCTGAAGTAACCAGTCCATACAGAGACTAGTCTCCTCAACATAGCGATTTCTAGTTTCATTTGCAACTCTCATTTGTAATCTTTCTTGCTTTGGTTCAGTACTTTATTGTATGCAAAACTTGCTTATTGTTGAATATTAATCACAATGCATTAAATTTGTTTGTCTTGAATTAATCCATTCGTATTCACTCATTAATGTTTCTCTTTGACTTTTTGATACCTAACTCTTGTCATAAATAAAGAAAAATACCTCTGGAGGGAGGATGATGAGTAATATACCAAAAATTTTGAACAGTGTGCTTTTGAATAAAAACCCTGCTGACGATGTACATGTCTTGTTTCAATTCCAAAACACCAGAGATATAAGGGAGATAGACCCTCGTTAACCCCTTTGAGCCTTGAAGTAGGAGTTTATTTTTTTCTAAAAAATAAAACCCTCACATTTAACCTGGGGCAGGGTAGATTTCAGTTAATCTGATCGAGCGTTCAAAACTCATTAAGAGTGCACATCTAAGGATACAATAATGGTTGTCCATCAAAAGGCTAAGGAAAGTCAAAATCGCAATGGTTAAATCTCATCTATCAACAATGTGCATCAAGGAGAATGATATCCCAATGGATATCTCTCGCATGTCAAGAGGTCAAAAGGCGACGATACCACAACGGTTATTCCTCGTCATCCAAACAACAAGGCAGTTACACCTTTTCAGCAAGGAACGAATTGAAGTCACATGACTGGTTCAAACAAAAAGAAATGATGAAAGAAAGAGACAAAAAGCCTTGCTAAGTCGAAACTTATAAAATAAGTCGCTTAGGAAAAAGTCAGGACTTCCCGCTGGACTTCAAAGTCAAATTCAAAAGGAATTTGTCCAGGCTAAATTTAGGGAAAGTGAAAAAGCGCGAAAAGCGAAAAGGGATTATAAAAATTACTCCACAAAGAATAAAGTCGTGTGATCAAACACCAAGAATGAAAGATGTGAGTGACTACCATGTTAAAAAAACTCGTTTGATTCCTCAATCGTTGTAAACTCTTCTTGAGAGATGAGTGATTGTATCGAGTTAACAGAATGTAGGAATGGAGAACATCATGAAGGGGGTGGGCACCAAATAATTTTGAGCCTGAAATCCTTTTTTAAACCGTGAACCAGGCCACGTTACAAACCTTAAAATTCCTAACGGTAATCTGACTCCTAGGAGGCTTGCTAAAACTTTTGAGTTAGTATAACACTATCTTCCGTACAAATTTTTTTGATGTTTCAACATCTTTTAAATATAAGTTTTTAAACTTTAAGACAAACATGAACTTTTCATTATAATTATCATTCTTAGAACAAACATTCTTTGCATATGAATAAGTGCTTAAACATCAAGTAAGTTTGCATAATGAGCATCATATGAAAGTTTGATTATCCCAATGGACAAATTTCTTCAGGATGCGTTGAAAGGTAAATCATTTGTGAGAATGGTCTTAATCTGGGGCAGACCTTCTATTGACTAATGAGTAAAAGAATACCAGTTTGAGAAATGGTCTGAAGATTGCAAAAGTTGATTGCCCAGAGTCTCTGTCAAGTAATGGTGTATTACTTTCAGTTGATCTTGAGGGGTCAATTTCTTCAAGTATCTGATTAGAGATTGAAGCAGTTCAAGTTGAAAAGTATGGTTGTGAAGTAGCCTATATTCCAGACATAAGCTAGCTACCCTAAGGTTGTGTTGTCTTAGAAAATCCTCAAGTTTCTCATCCCTCTGTAAGCATGAGGTAAAGGAAAAAGTTTGTCAAGACTCCGTTGAGCAGGGGCAAGCGTGTTAAATACTCCATTAAGTAAGTGATCATCCAATCTGAGGCATTCAAGGCGGGATTTTATCCCTCAAAAGAATAGTAAAACTGGGAAAATTATATCGAGATTTGACAAATCTCTCTGAGAATTCATTGATTAGAGGAGAGTCTTTTCAGAATCTACAGATGCACGAGCATTCACTAAATCATGGCTGAAACTGCTTCTAACTCTGGTCAGTCAGGAGCCATATTCCAAAGTTCATAACACTAGGGAAGATTATCTTGTTGGTACAAATATCTGAAAGTCCTCTCGGGACAATTTTCTTCAAGACCCTACAAATTGGGGCAAGGAATTATGCGGAGGAATTTTATCTTCTTCAAGGGTTAATCAGATTTAGTCCAGTCGCAAGCTAAATAACTTGTGAATTTGAAAAGCATGTTGGGAAGTCAAGATCGTTATCTTTGGCTCATCAGAGACTTAAGTTCATTTATTGATGTTCCTTCATCAGAAATCAGAATTATTATCTCCAGTTGAAGTTTGGATCATTATCTTTAGTAGGATACAAGCAGAAACACAAAGATCATTTGAGGTTGTTTACCCATACGAGACGTGATGGAAATGTCATTCCCTATGAGGACTATTTTCTCTAGTAAAAGATCCCCTGCTATTTGACTAAAGTTTGTCTACTAAGGGGTATCTCTTCAGATATTTTTTATTCCCCAACGAAGCATTCCTCATTTCGCCGAAGGAGGAGAGTTGTTCTTCTCTCTGAAAATTTAGAAGTTGTTTAAAGTCAAGATGATTTCTGTTCAGTGGACTGCAATTTATTTTTGCAGCATCTTCTCTAAAGTCAATTTTTTAGTGGCATTCCTCCTCGGAGCTGACACGATGAAGGTTGCAATCTTGCATCGTGGTTTTTACCCAGTGGTTGGTGATTCAAATCGTTTATTCTTCATGAAGTTCGCCATTCCAAACAAGGACATATTGCCACAATTTCTGTTTTTTGTAAGCACTGTTGGTCTTTTGTGACGAGAAGCGTGCCAGCAATGAATCAAGAAGGGTCTGTATGCGACCAACATGAAGATTTCTGTAGAATGGGATCCAATTTTTCCAGTGAACACTCACTTTTGCTCATAATAGATTCATTCATCCCCAGTAAAGGCGTACTCTCTCCCAAACATAATTCCTTATCTCCAGCGAAAGTATGTCCATGCGTAATCCCCACTGAAGTCGGTACTCTCAATAAGAGTTTGTTTAAGAGTGTGTCCCTTCCAGAGGGCTTATCTCCGAAGAAGTGCAATCCAACAGGTCTTGTTCAATCTTTTTCTTCAGTGCAGTCTACTTTGTTTTTCACAATCTGGGAAAGATTATTTCATTGGATTGTATACCTTTGTTATATCCCCTTGAAGTCGATACTCTACGACTTTGTGGTTGGTATTTATCCCCCTCGTGAGGTTGTCGTTCATCATCTCTATGAAGTTCGTATCTTTTCTCCCCATGGAAGTTTGCCCAAGTCAGGTTTTGTTGAAAAGATATTTGATTAACATGTCTGTTATGCCCAGTGAAGAAAGTCTCCTATTTTTCCTGAGCGACGTGCATAGACAAATGCCATTTAGGGTTCTTTTATCCCTAGTGATGGAGTATTGATTAAATGTTTCCTCGGTGGAGTTATTAACCTCAAGCTTATGGTTTAAAGATGCCCTCTTCTTCTCAAGTGAAGATTGTTACTCTCAACGATAGTGTTCCCCGTATGGCCTGGGTAGAATTCTTTTATTCAAGAAATTATGCAACTTCCTAGTCGAAGTCACTTTTATCGAGGATTTACATCAGAACGTCCCAGTTCCCAGCAATATTCTCTTTATCCTTGGAAAGAAATGTTGGATCTTTTCCCCAGGAGGTTGGGAGTTGGATCAGAGTTCAAAATTTTCTCTGAATTGCAATTTATTTTTGCAGTATTTTCCCCAGTGAAGGCATACTCTCGCCCGAGTATTCCTCCTTCTCAGTGTAGTCTGTTTCTTTCTAGGTTTCTAGGAAGAATAATTTTACTCACTAATTGGATATTCTTGATATACTCCCCTTAAAGTCGACATTCTACAGCTTCCCCAGTGAGGTTTGCACTTGTTCTCCCCATGAAGTATGTACTCAGTGAGGGATGCACCCCCTCTCTCTCCAATGCGGCCTGCTATATCAGAGTTCTTGAAGAGACTTATGTTTGCCTACGGGAGATTCTAGTTTGTTATCCTCATGAGGACGACTATCATCTGCAATGAAATGATTTCTTCTCCCCAGTACAGAACTTCTTGCCGGATTGAATCTTACAGAGATAGCTATACCTAGTGTGATGGGTATTGTTGATGTTACCTCCTAAAGTTTTCGGCTCCCTAGTGTAAGAGGTAGTCTTCATCCCCAGTTGAAGTCAATTTTCGAGAACCTGCCGGAGTAGTTTATCTATTATTCCCCAGTGGAGTGAGTTTTATTTCCCTAGTGGAGCAAGTATCCTATCTCCCCAATATGGTTTATATGGGAATGTCGGTCAGAACCCTCCCATCCCTGGTGATAGAATATTTTTGTTGAGACATCCCCAATGGATTTTTTGTCCCAGGATGTTGGTTTCTTCCTCAAGTGAAGATTTTGTACCCAGGCGGTGTTATCCCCAGTGTGGTCTGAGTGGAATTCTTTTTATTTAAGAATTTTCATACTCCCCAGTAGAAGTTATATTCGTCAAGAAATTTTACACGAGAAAGTTTCCATCCCCAACGAAGCTCTCCTCTTTCTAACAGAAGATAAAAAATTTGTCCCCCAGGAAGTTGGGAGTTTGTTCGGAATTCAAAATTTTCCTTGAACTGCAATTTATTTTTGCAGTATTACTTCCCAGGAAGTTGGAAGTTTGGTCAGAATTCAAGATTTTCCCTGAACTGCAATTTATTTTTGCAGTATTCTTCCCAGGGAGTTACTTCTTCAATGTTATCAATCATTCGAGGTTGATGATTTTGAATCTTGTTCCCTATTGAAGTTCATATTACCTTTTCCCTACAAGAAGATCAGATGTGCAAGAATAATCATTCGAAGGTTCATTGTCTTCCCAGCATCCTATTATTGATGTGATTTCCCTAGTGCATTGCTAAACATGCATCATTACATTGCATCTACTAAAATGCGTAGCATTTCCATTGTATGGAGCATTACGCTATAAAAAATTCAAACATGCATGAGTATAAGCCAATTATTTTCACTTGTGGTAACCATATTGTTATGCGCTCATATTTGATTTATCTCCACAACAAGCCTAGGGTGATTCTATTATGTTTCCCCAGTGGAGTTTTTTTTTATTCACCACCAGTCGGATCTTTGGTATTTCTCCATTTCCCCAGTAAGTTTGTGGTTTGCGCTTGACTTTGCAAGCCTTTGGTTATTTTACCCTTGTTTGCTTTGCCGTTAGAGTGCGAGTAAGAGTCGGTGTATATCCTTTCTTGCTTCTCAGGTGTTTGAGTATCCATACTTGGTGTGTGGTAATTCAGATAATTGCCACTCTTGAAGAATTACACCCCACCTTTGGCTTGAGGGATTTTGTAGTTCTTGCGTATTTGCAAACTTTTAAAGCCCAACACGTGTTGGCAATCCTTGTTTAGAGTCTCTACAGTTGGTCTCTTTTTCTAATCACAAGTCTTCCTTTGACCGACGTTCTATTTAGGTTCAATACATATGGGAATCCCAGTAAGTTTGTGTTATGCGCTTGCCCCTGTAAGCCTTTGGTTATTTTACCCGTGTTTGCTTTGCCGTTAGAGTGTGAGTAAGAGTCGGTGTATAGCCTTTCTTTCTTCTCAAGTATTTTAGTATCCATACTTGGTGTGTGGTAATTCAGATGATTTCCACTCTTGAAGAATTACACCCTGCCTTTGGCCTGAGGGATTTTGTAGTTCTTGTGTATTTTGTAACCTGTCGAAAGCCCAACGTGTTTTGGCAATCCTTGCTAGAGTCTGCTTTGACCAGTCTCTTTCTCTTGTAGAGTTCACCTTTGATTGGTGCTCTTTGAAGGTCCTGCTTAGTCGGTTCCTTATTTTGGTTTATCCGTGTTAGTTGGGTCCTCCTTTCATTAGCTTAGCTAACCTTTTCTATTAAGAGTCCTTTAGTGTCTCTTCAAAGTCCAGTTGTCTGGCGTCCTTGTTTAGGCGAATGCATCCTTTCTTGTTGGGGCTTTCTTCGGTTAGTCTCATTCTTGTGATTGTTATCAATGTCGAACATTTGTTTCTTGATGCTATATTTCACTCGTGTGTGTCTAACTCTGACCAGATATGCATATCTTTATCCTCTGTGAGTTCGCCTTTGATTGGCGTTCTTTTCTTAAATCCACCTTCGGCTGGTACTTTTTGTTGAGAGTCCCCTTCGGCTGGTCTCTTTTCATTGTAAGTTCGCCTTTGATTGGCGTTATTTTCTTAAAATCCATCTTTGGATAGTACTTTTTATTGAGAGTCCCCTTCGGCTGGTCTCTTTTCATTGTAAGTTCTCCTTTGATCGGCGTTCTTTTCTTAGGAATCTACCTTCAGCATAATATTCCCTGATGAAGATTCCCCTTTGGCTGGTTTCTTTATCCTGAAGTCCACCTTCGGCTGGCATCCTTTAAATCCACCTTCGGCTGGTACCTTTTGTTAAGAGCCACCTTCGGCTGGTCCCTTTTCATTGTTAAAGATTCCCCTTCGGCTGGTTTCTTTACCGTTAAAATCCACCTTTGGCTGGTATCTTTTGTTAAGAGTCCCCTTCGGCTAGTCTCTTTTCGGTTGAAAGTTCGCCTTTGACCGGTGTTCTTTTCTTAGGAATCTACCTTCGGCATAGTATTCCTTGTTAAAGATTCCCCTTAGGCTAGTTTCTTTACCCTTAAAATCCATCTTCGGCTGGTATCTTTTGTTAAAAGCCCCCTTCGGCTGGTCCCTTTTTGGTTGAAAGTTTGCCTTTGACCGACGTTCTTTTCATTGTTAAAGATTCCTCTTCGGCTGATTTCTTTACCCTTAAATCCACCTTCGGTTGGTATCATTTGTCAGGAGTCCCATTCGTTTGGTCTCTTTTCTTTGTAAGTTTGACTTTGATCGGTGTTCCGTTCAGAGTCAATGTATATTTGCATCCTCGATAAGTTCTCCTTCGATTGGTGTTCCTTCGTCAGAGCCTTCTTCGGTCGGTCTCTTTCTTGCGTATGTCTAACCTTGACCTGACATCCAAGAGATTTACTCAGCTAACTACTGTAATCCAAAAAAAAAAACAAAAAAATATAATAATACCTTACTGGCTTCGGAGCGTAAATTTTCGGGTTCTTTTAGTATTTAATCTTCTTCTCACCTTCAGGGTGAAGACGATTAAATAGGGGCAATTGTTGTACCCCAAAATTTGCCCTCCTAATTTATTTTATTTGGCTTAGACTTTTACATTCAGTTGCATATATTCCATTAGGTCACTAACGTAGCATGCATTGCATTCAAAAGAGCATTTGAGGTTCAAAAGATTAGCAGCTACGAATCTAGGGTTTATGACTGATTTGAGGTGTATATGATTGAATAAGGTTGATTATTCTGTTTCTTCTTGGTGTACAAGATAGTGGAATTAGGGTTTTGGTTCATGCTCATTTTTGGACTTCTTCTCCCTCAAGCAACAAGGTTATTATCTTCTGATGAACAACTGGTTGCAGGTTTTTTGCCAAGAATTCAAGGGCGGGACCTAGCATACATAGTCTTTGAATCAAGACATCTCTTCATACAAGTGTGCTTATCATTTGATCAGGATTAATGACTATGACATGGCATTCATCCACTCGTCAGTTAACCAATTCAGGTTTTGTTGAATCATGGTCTGAAGATATTTCATCTGGATATTTCTCTGTGCATCTGAATTAAGGAATCAAGGTTGTGAGGCATGGCTTTTATGTTAAGTTGCTTCTTTATGCAATGTATACTTCAGGAAGGTTAGGGTTTATATCCTATTATACTTAGGTTACTCAACATTTTCATTAGGTATTTCGATGGATAGCGAGACATGATATAAGGAGGGTGTTGTGAATTCATTATGATCAAGGGCATTATCGTTCTCAATTGTTTGATCGCTTGTATTGCAAGTTAGCTTGGAGGTGGGTATTGAAATTAAAGTTTTCTTCAAGACATGGTACTTTGTGAGATCATTGGTTACCGAGTCAAAGGCTTATAGATTGAATTTCAAAATATTAAATCATGATTCAAAGAAAAATTTTGTGGGTTCATTGTTATGCTTGTTGCTCACAAGGCAAACTGATACCAGTTGATTGGTTTTGTTAATTTAAGATTGGTTTAGAATTGTTCATCCAAGTTTTATTTGTGTTCCAAGTTAAGATTTGAAGGAAATTCATATGGAATACAAGTTGCAGGTTGCAAAAACACCATGGTTCATTCAAGTTCACCTTTGATTCAAAGTTTATTACAATTTGAAAGTCTATCCAAAGGGGTTGTCTCGTTACATTCACCAAGTCACATTTAAAAATGGAAACATGCCTTCACCTTATGTTGCTTCCGGCTATTGAGATACATAAGGAGAAGATATTTTTGAGATAAAATTACAAGTTAAAAATCCAAATAACATTCTTCATACAAATTTAAATGTTCATTCAAAATTCAAGTTTGAACCAAACCCCCATAAACCTCTTTCTACTAAAAGCTTTTTGATCCAAAACTTGAACATAAACTCTTGATTCAAATAATTCCAATAGCGAAAAAGCATCACCATTTACATTACCAAAATAAACCATTACAAAATTATCAAGGAATAATTACACAAAATTTTTGGTTTTAAGCCTAATCTTAAACCTATTCTTCAAGTCTTCGAGTTGCCTCGTTTCATCTTCATGATTTAACCTTATCTTGCTCACTTCAAAAGTTTTCCCCAAGCTCCAAAAACCAAATAGAATTGCTAACAATGATCAGCCCTGCACACAATTGGAAATTCAATTCATAAATTAGCATCACAAAACCAATCCAAACTGCTAACTGATAAGAATATCTCAGCAACTTAAAGCAATTCAAAAACCAGTTCAAAAATCAATTCATACCAAAATAGTTCACCAAATAAACTTGATACCCTTTTCAGTTTAATGCATAACCACAACCTTGTATTATAAAATCATAAAAATACTTTCAAACTAAAACAAAGTGCAGAGAAAATCTTCTAACAGAATCTCAAAAAACTGCTAATAGAACTGTCAAACCAGGAAAAATTCCTAACAGTTTCTAACAATCTATAACAGAAACTAACCTCTTAACAGCCAGTAAAGATAAATTTCAACCTCCCAACCTCATTCACCCAAAAACCTGTAACTAACTGTTAACAGTTTCTAACTAACCAATTCATATAACAAACTCCCAACAAATTCTTCTACTCCCTTTAACTTCCCAATTATCCAAAAGAATTAGAAAAACTTTTCCTAACCATTTTTTCTAAACAGAATTTCTAACTTTTAACTTCCCTAACCAACCATCTAGTTAAATCTCCCGTAACTTCCCCAAACTTCCTCTAACAGTTTCTAACTACCTCTAATTCCCTAATTGCTTTTCTAACTAACTCTAGGCGACCAAAATGAAAAACAAAAAGGAGAATTCAGAATTCATATCGGAGGAGGGAGGAGGAGGATAACAAAAGGATAACAGAATATAAGGGAGAATAACATAAATATCAAAGGGGGAAGAACTCACCAAAAATATCTGAAAAACTCTCTCAATCCCCATCATCTTCTTCTTTACTCTCTAATTCTCCGTCACTCTAGAGGATACAAGACCAATTCTAAAGAAACAGAAACTCATCTTCAATCTTTCTATGTGAATCCTACCTTAACCTTCATCTTTCATTTCTCAGCAGCATCTTCCCTTTGCAATGAATCTCCATCTCCATAATCGAAACCAATTCTTCGCTCCCTTCATCATCTTGATCATTTCTGTAACTTCATCACCATAATCAGCGACATCAACATAACCACATTCAATCTTCACACTATGCATCTTCAACGTTCATCAATATCTTCTCTGAACCTCAACAACGCCTTTGTTTCACTGATTCATCTTCAAACTCCGTCAACAATGCTTTATCACCAGCATTCAATCCCCATCGCGATGTTCTTCAACCTTCACGCCACTTTATTATCACGATGTCTTCAAAGACACATCATCGAGTTATTTCTCGGTTCCTCTATTCTCTACATTGCAAGAACAACAACATCAGTGTGCATAAGAGATAAACACAGAATATCATGCAAAGAATAAGAAGAAACAGGGAAGAAGAAGAAAAGCGATAAGAACAAAGATTCTGGACGCAGGATATTATCTTCGAGTCAAGATCTTCAGATTTCTTGAAACCTCGTCTTTGCCATCGATTTGCAACAATACATAACAACTCGCCAACTATATGTGCACAGAGAAGAAGATGAAATAGAGAACGAAGCCATGACGAGGAGTACTGAAGAAAAAACTACTTGAATCTGCAACATCACCAAAAATCATCCTCATCACCACCATAAGGTTGGTCTGATTCCCTGCGCCTTTTGTTAAATTCTTGATGTTGTGACGGGGACTAGGAATCCCTGAGCTTTTTCCCTAAGGCTCCGGCTTCATAATGTAGCTCGTCACCTTTTAATTTCACTTTTGAAGCGGTGTCTAGGGTTTACGTATAAATCTCAGATTCAGAATGTTTGAAGGAAAATTGATGAAGGAAGATGTGGGATTCGTGATCAGGAATGTAAAGGAAGTAGGTTTGTGTTGATTTTGTAGTGATTAGAGGAGGCTAAGAGATGATTCATGATGGTGTTAGCTATCGGAAATCGCTGCGGTGGGGATTCAGAGAGAAATTTGGTCGAAGGGGGAGATAAGGTTGAACGAATGGGGAGCTGAAGAGTCACTTACCCAATGTGATTGTTTCAGGTAGGTGGTGTTTGGACTTGGCCATAAGCATATCATGAGCCCATAATCTGTGTTTTTGGGAGTTTGAATGGAAATAGAACAAAAAAGGATAATGGACTGAAGCACACATCCTTGGGCCTGAATTTTTTTGGTGACTTCTTGCTGGATGCAAACAAAAATTGCTATTGGATTCATTCAGAATTGGGCTTAGCACATCATTATGAATTGCTGGATTATGCACCATAGTTAACAGATTACACCCCTTGGATTTATTCTTTTAGTCTTTTCGTTTAACTAATTTTGTTAATTGTTTAGACTTGTTTGAATTTTCTTTACATGATAAAAATAATGAAGTCAAGTATAATAATTTGTTAGTTTTTTTAATGTGATTTTAGGAATTAAATCCCGATTATCCGATTATATTTGAGATTGGTAATTCACCTTTGCTTGTTGAGATTTGAGTCTTATGCGGGTTTATTATGCGATATGCAGATGCGCTTGAGATTTCAATAGTGATTTATTTTCACATCGATGATGCTTCGATACTTATTCCGAGCATTCGATTTCTGACTTTTTTCTTTGATTGGTGAAGCTTTTCGCAAAGATCGTCGGGTTTATTTGTTTTGATAGGCTTTGCTACAGATTGATATTCGATTGGTATTTTCCCTTGTTTATCTCTTTTCAGCACTTTATTATTTTTTAGATATCATGAGAAGTAGGAAATAAAGAGTGTATGCTCGAAGTCACTGTTTAAAGATCTGTAGCAGGCATTCTGCACTTCATTTTCTATATGTGTTGTGCTTGTGTTTGTTCACTTTCTTGTTGATCGATGAGTCACTCAATTTAGAGATTGAGATCATGACTTCTCTCTCAGTGCATGCTCCCTATAGGATTCCATCGCTTTCCTTTATTTCTTGTTGATCGATGAGTCACTCAATTTAGAAATTAAGATCACGACTTCGCTCTCATTGCATGTTCTCTATAGGATAGTTTTGTTAGACTTTCTTTAGTATGCTAGCCTAGATAGGATCTCTCTAGTTATGCTCTCTTGAGCTAGCTCTAGAGCTTTTTTGCCTTACTTGTTTGATTTCATCTTGTGTGCATGTTTTGAGATGACATACCCTCGGCATGTTCCATTAGGAGCTTACGATTCAACTATAGAGATGATTCGAGATAGACATAGTTTTAGGTGATAGACCCTTGTTATGCTCCTTTAGGACTTCTTGATTCATCTATAGATGATGATTTGAGATAGACATTAGGATTGTTATCCAAGCATGTCAACATAGAGTAGAGATTTCCCTTCAAAGCTCAACCTTAGGATTAATCATTCTATGATAACATTAGGGATAGATCTAGGTTAGTCTCCCTTAGATTTTTATTTTCTTTTGCATCCTTGCATTTAAAACAAAAACTTTCTCTTTCTTTGAAAAATATTAAAACATCTAACAATTTTCAAATCCTTTGTTAAGGTAAAAAATATCAATTAATGCAAACTCTTTTGCGCCTTCGGGATTTTCTTTCAAACCTTTTTCAAAAGAACATGTTAATTCACTTCTGTGCTGACACGTAAATCTCCGAAGGTCGAGTTGCGGTAGAAGGAGAAATTAATCTTGTTCATTAAAAAATACAAACCAACAAAAACATGTGAGCCGAACTACGATTGCTCTAATTCCTTAAAAGGGATACGTAGGCATTGGGGTAGGGCCCGAGCGAGCATAACTTTTATTTTCCCTACATTATTTTATCCTTTCTTTTGCATGCATTCCCTATACAACTTAGATATAGATTCTTACACACCCATAAGATAGTTAACAAGAGTGGATACCATAGAGTACTACGGGCGTGTGGGGTACTAATACCTTCCCCTCGCGTAACAGACTCCCTTACCCGATCTCTTGATCGTTCGACCTTGATTTCACCCTTCTCAAGTTTACTTGATGTTTACCTTTCCCCTCTTGTGGGATAAAAACGTCTGATGGCGACTTCATTGATTTCGTTATCAGTTGATTGTTCAGCCGGTTGTTTCACTTAATTTGTTGGAAACATAATAAATGATATAATATCACTTTAATGATATTCCCACACGCCCTTAATTGTTACAAAGCCTCATATATGCAGATCCCTAGTTTTCCTCTTAATTTCTCAAACTGATTTGCATCCAAAGCCTTAGTGAAAATGTCAGCCAGTTGTAATTCAGTAGCTACATGTTCTAAGGCAACAATCTTTACTTCAACAAGCTCTATTATGAAGTGATGATGGATATCAATATGTTTGGTCTTGCTGTGTTGAATAGGATTTTTTGATATACTTATGGCACTCAAATTGTCATAAAATAATGTCATGATATCCTGTTTTACATTATATTCTGTCAACATTTGTTTCATCCAAACCAACTGAGATCAACTGCTTCCGGCAACAATATACTCAACCTCAATAGTGGACAGAGACACACAACTTTGCTTCTTACTGAACCAAGATATGATATTATTTCCCAAAAATAAACATCCTCCTGATGTACTTTTTCTATCATCAGCACTTCCCTCCCAATCAGCATCACAATAACCACTTAAAGCATATCTAGATCCATGATAATATAGCACACCATGGTCACTTGTCACATTCACATATTTAAGAATTCTCTTCACATGGTTGGCATGGCTAAATTTAGGATCAACTTGATCTCTAGCACACACCCCTACAGCAAAGGCAATATCAGGTCTGCTAGTTGTGAGATATAGAAGACTGCCTATCATACTTTTGTAAAGACTTTGATCCACACTTACTCCTTTTTCATCTTTAGACAACTACAGATGTGTGGGAGAAGGTGTTCTCTTATGACTAGAATTTTCCATCCCAAATTTCTTTACTACATTCTTCGCATATTTACTGAGATAAGAATATGAAATCTTCCATTTGTTTAACTTGTAGACCAAGAAAGCAGGTTAACTCACCAACAAGACTCATCTCAAATTCTGACTGTATTAGCTTGACAAAATGTTGAACCATCTCATTTGACATCCCACCAAACACACTATCATCAACATAAATCTGTGCAATCATGATCTTCCCTTCTTCTTCCTTGACAAAAAGAGTTTTGTCTATTCCGCCTTTACTATATCCATTCTCACCAATAAATTCTGTTAATCTCTCATACCAAGCTCTTGGAGTCTGCTTTAATCCATACAGAGATTTCTTCCGTTTGTACATATGGTTAAGAAGGTTTGGATCAATAAATGCCTTAGGTTGTTCCATATAAACTTCCTCATTCATATAGCCATTTAAGAAGGCACTCTTTACATCCATTTGAAACAACTTAAATCTCATAATGCAAGCAACTCCTAAGAGTAGTCTGATTGATTCAAGTTTTGCCATAGGGGAAAAGGTTTCATCAAAATCAAATCCTTCTATTTGAGTGTATCCTTTTGCAACTAATCTTACCTTATTTCTAGTAACCACCCCCTTTTTCATCAGATTTATTCTTGTACACCCATTTAGTACCAATCATCTTTTTCCCTTCAGGTCTTGGAACCAGATCCCAAACTTCATTTCTTCTAAATTGTTCTAGCTCTTCTTGCATAACATTAATCTAGAACTCATCGGTTAAGGCTTCTTTGACATTATTGGGCTCGATTTTTGAAACAAAGCAAGAGTTTGACATCCCTTCTCTTGATCTAGTAGTAACTCCTTTATTTAGATCTCATATAATAAGTTCCTTAGGATGATCTCTATGAGTTCTGTTTGAAGGCCCTTTATTGAGTTGACTGGGCTCAGGATCTTCTTGAGTTGGATTAGGATAAGTACTTCTGTCATTAGATTTTGTTGGAATGTATGACAAAGATGCTCCAACATCTTCTAAGACATCTTATTCATCATTCCATCCTCTATCATCAATAATAACATTTATGGATTCCATCATAACCTTAGTTCTGGAGTTAAAGACTCTGTACGCTCTGCTATTTGTAGAGTAACCCAGGAATATTCCCTCATCACTCTTTGGATCCATCTTCCTTCTCTGTTCACGATCAGCTAAGATGTAAAATTTACTTCCAAAAACATGAAAGTATTTGATATTAGGTTTTCTTCCCTTCCATATTTCATACAAGGTGGCTGAAGTGCCTTTTCTTAGAGTGACTCTGTTATGGATATAGCACACAGTATTCATAGCTTCAGCCCAAAAGCGCTAGAGTAACTTCTTAGCATGAATCATAGCTCTAGAAAATTCCTGAAGAGTTCTATTTTTGCGTTCTACAATCCCATTTTTCTTAGGAGTAATGGGAGAGGAAAATTCATGACTGATTCCTTTAGAAGAACAAAAATCAGAAAATTTATTATTCTCAAATTCCTTTCCATGATCACTTCTGATTCTGTTGACATGACTATCCTTTTCTCTTTGAAGTTTTTGACAGAGATCTTTAAAGACTTCAAAAGTTTCCGATTTTTCTCTGCTAAAACTTATCCATGTGTACCTAGATAAGTCATCTACAACAACATATGCATACTTCTTTCCACCAAGACTTTCAACCTGCATAGGTCCCATCAAGTCCATGTGAAGAAGTTCTAAAACTTTTGATGTGGTGAGATTTTGGATCTTCTGATGTGACATCTTAGTTTGCTTTCCAATCTGGCATTCACCATATACTCTCCCTTCTTCTACCTTGAGCTTAGGAGTCCCTCTCACGACTTCTATAGATATGATTATTTTCATTTCTTTCAGATGCAAGTGTCCCAATTTTTGATGCCACAATTTAACTTCATTTTCTTTGGCTAAATCACATGTCAATTAGAACTTAAACTCTTGGGGAACCCATAAATAACAATTGTATTTAGATTTGATTCCTTTCATAAGTTTCCAGATCACAATCCTCATCTTCATCTTCAATATTGGTTACAAAAGCTATGCTTTTGTTCTTCTTTTCAGATCTTTCATTGATGCTTAATTAAAAAGTATGAAGGGATCCAACAAGTTCATCCACTCTCATCTTGTCAATGTCTTGTGCTTCTTCTATGGCAGGCACTTTCATATCAAATATCTTAGGGAGAGACCTAAGCATCTTTCTCACCAATTTGTTTTAGGGTATATTTTCTCCTAAAGGACTGGATACATTAGCAATCTCAAGAATGTTCATATGGAATTCATTAATACTTCCATCATCCTTCATCCTCGGATTTTTAAATCTAGTGGTGAGCAACTGAAGTCTTGATATCTTAACTTTAATGTGCCTTCATGGTTAGATTAAAGAATCTCCTGGGCATCCTTAGCTACTTCACATGTGTTCACTAATCTGAAAATGTTCTTGTCAATTCCATTGAATATAGCATTTAAGGCTTTAGAATTTCTAAGTGCAATTTCATCCTCTTCTTTAGACCAATCTTCTTTTTGCTTTAACTCAGAAGTAGGTTCTCCATCTTGTCCCAATTTGATAGGGTGTTTCCATCCTTTTAAGACAACTTTCCAAGCCCTGCTGTCCAGAGATTTTAGAAAGGCCACCATACGTGGTTTCCAATAGTGATAATTGCTTCCATCCAGAATGGGTGGCCTGTTCACAAATCCTCCTTCCTTGTCCATAGTACCAGAAATTATCTTCCCTAGATCTCACCCAGATACAGAGCAAGATGCCTGCTCTAATACCAATTGAAACTCTGGTATAAGATATATGATGTCGAAGGAGATGTTACGACACAAATATCTGAGGACAATATAAAATGCAACAATATAAAAGCAGTAAAAACACAAGGGATTGTTAACCTAGTTCGGTGTACAACAACACCTACTCTGGCGGCTATCAAGCCAGGGATAAGTCCACTAAATAGTATCAATTCATAGACCCTCAATAAATATCTAGTTTATGATCTAATCACTTAATCACTACTCGTGCTATACTTTTACCTAAGACACACCTAGGTATGAGGCCCTCCTCAAATCCCTTCAATCACTAACAGTGAAAAACAACAGAATTATGAAGTTTGAAAAACTTCAATCATTCAATACTTAAAAGCTTATGAATGATCCACAATTTATAACTCAACTAACAAATTACAAATCAAGTATTGAAACAATACTAGAATGTATTATAATTAAAAGATTCATACTTTTAAACACCAAGAATATATTTTTCTTCAATTGTTACTTTTTTTACGAATAAGGTTGCAAGTCCTTATAAAGGCGCAACAACTTCTTTATGGGCTTGGGATGAAAAACAAATATTCTAATATATTTAATCCCTTGAATATCTCTATGAAAGTAGGCCAAGATATAATCCATAAAGATAAGACAGATTAAAAAATATTCCTCCATATTTTTCGCAAGTTATAAACCACAAAACCTGAATAAGGCGCACTTAAAAACAAGAAACATAAAATCTAAAAAAACACGTTCAGATCAGAAGGCGAATGTTTAGACATCTGCTCTGACGTCATTCAAAATCAATTGAGATGATTTACTTCAAATGTCAACACATTAAGCAAAACATTACCAACACAGTGTTTTACCATAATTGCAGCCAACAAAAACTTACAAAAGCTATTCAAGAAATGTCGGCTCCCCGTACTGAGAAGGAAGTCAGAGGTTTCTTAGGACGACTAAATTACATTGCCCGATTCATTTCTCATTTGACTTCTACATGTGATCCAGTCTTCAAGCTTCTAAAGAAAGATCAGGTTGTAAAATGGAACGACGACTATCAAATAACTTTTGATAAAATCAAGAAGTACTTACAAGAACTTCCGATTCTGATGCCACCAGTTGAAGGAATACCTTTAATCATGTACTTAACAGTGCTAGATAATTCAGTGGGGGTGTGTACTGGGGAAAAATGATGAGTCTAGTCGAAAAGAGCATGCAATATACTACCTTAGCAAAAGGTTTACCGATTGTGAAACCAAATATTCACTGCTCGAAAAAACATGATGTGCTTTGGCATGGGCTGATCACCGACTAAGACAATATATGTTGACTCATACTACTTTATTGATGTCTAAGATGGATCCCATCAAGTACATATCTGAGAAGCCAGCTCTCTTATGAAGAATAGCCCGATGGAAAATGATCTTAATATAATACGACATTCAGTACACCACTCAAAAAGAAATAAAAGGAAGTGTACTGGAAGATCATTTGGCACATCAAGCTGTAGACGAATATCATTTGTAGCGGTAGAAATGTGCAAGACTAAGCCATTGGATTGACTAGACTTTATACAAATCAAAATAAAAATCGCCACTGTGCTTTATTATTTCCAAAGGAATGGGAAAAGAGCGAATAACCCAAAAGAGGGGGAAAGATTCAAGGTAAGGGGGTTGGTTATGCAAAGGGAAGGTATTAGCACCCTAAACATCTACGGTACTCCGCATGAACCTCTTTGAAAAATCTGTATATTTGGCTATAAAAATGTGTTATATAAAAAATGGATGATGGAAGCGACAAGAGAAATATTTTTTTTATGATTTTTGCACCCGTCGTGGTTGCGAACCTTTAGTGCCTACGTACCACCTTTCGTGCAATAGGGGATCAGGGTGCACATAGTTCCTCTTTTAAAAATTTGAAACACAAGTGTGTTGGTTGATTTTATGAGATAAGACATCATCGCAATTGTCCGTGTGAAAAACATACTTACTACCCACAATCATGATAAAGGAGAATTTGCATCATCTTAAAGTGGAGGATATGGCTTGGATTTTAAAATCAACAATGCCTCACTCAACACCCAAGTGGAAAATACCTCACTTCACTACATATTGTAGAAGTATAATTGTTTGCATCACTACAATGATTGACAAGAGTCTAATCTTTTGAGAAAAGTTTAAAGATAAAAGCCAAAGTGGAAAAATGTTTTGAAATGAGATTGATTGACTTTTACTCTTCTCGCAAAAAAAAGTCAAGGTATTATTAAATTGATTGAAATTTATTTATGAAAATGTTTCGAAGATGCATGGACCTAAGTCCAAGTTTATTATGAAAATGTTTCAAGTTTCAAAACAAGAAGAGTTTTTTTTAAAGGATGGAGAAGATTTTTGAAATTAAAGAAGATGGGAGGAGAAGAAGAGGCTATCCTAAAGCATAAGGTAAAAGCTAGGGATAAGAACCATCTAACCAACAAGAAGCCGATAATTGACATTATGAGTCAATATAGAATTCCCATTCTTTGGATTGAAACCAAGCAAGCAAAGATACTAGACCTCTTGAGAGAACCAAACTTCAAGTGTTTTAAGTCTTCGCAAAAATTGGGCAGAGTAACGGCTGTATACAGGTGAATTCCAGATTACAAACAAAGATCATAATCTCAATAACCTATACACAAAACAAACAAACAACCCAATGTCTTGAGGTAAACCTCAAGAACTCCAGACAAAATATCAAATAAAGTCATAAGGTCTCCAAGATAGGCCAAGGTCTCTAATCCTAAGTCCAAGAAGTCCATCACTCCATAATGCAAAGGATAGTAACCATGTAGTCCAAGTATCATTAATGATTTTTATGGTTCATGTTGATTATTAGGTGTCTTTAAAAAGAAAGAAAAGCTCAAGTGAGCAAAATAAAAATGACATAAAAGTAAATGCTCAAGTGAGCAAAGATGAAAATAGCATGAAATGTAAAATGCTAAAAGTAAATGGTACATAAAGCATGGAAATAAAAGCGTAAAGTAAAGTTAGTTGTTAGTAATTAGTGGTTAGTTGGATGACCATCTTGAAACTTGCATTTGTAACTCATTAGAGGATTGGTAGAACCAAAGCCTCCACACAACAAGTTGCATTTGCTTTTTGTCAAGTATATCATCCATTTTGAAATTCTCACAAGGCAACATGTAATGATCAACGATGTTTAAGTGATCCGCGTTGACCAAAGGTGTTGTAGATCCATTAGAGGATTGGTAGAACCAAAGCCTCCACACAATGAATATCAAGGTTATTGGATAAAATAGATCAAATTAACATACTTGGGCTTACAATCATAAGTTTAGGCCACGATTGATCATTTATTTGAATCGGGACAAAATTTAGCGCTATGTTAAGCAATCGTAAGTGGACTTATGTAGAAGTCACACCTATTTTGAGGCCGGTCAATAGCAATCTATGTACTTCATGTTTGGATAAATGATATAGAGATCACCATTCCTTAACATGTAGCACAATTAAAAAAGAAAGGGATAAGATGAAGAAGGAGGGGAATGATAAGCTAATTTGGATCACCATTTCAAAATTCTTTCATCTTTAAATTCAACCACTCCTCTAGATGGATTAAAGCACTAAACATATCATTAATCCAAAGCACCAAAAATGAATTAAATAATTCACTCTTAGGTAGATTTTAATTGATGAACATTTATCCAACTTCATCTACATCACAAAGTCCATTGAGTTTAAAGACAAATTGGACATTTAAAATTGCAATCCAAACCAACAATCAAAAGGAGTGAGTAGAAAAAGCATTTTGGATCAAAGCTTCCCCAAAACAAGGCAAAAAAGTGCATTATGTCCCTGTGTAAATAGATTTCACTATTGTGTAAATCGATTTACACAGTAAAATTTTCCAAAAATTGTGCAAAATTGCTTCCGTGTAATCGATTGCAAACAGTTACAGTAGCAAAAACAACATTTTAAAAGGGCAATTTCTTGTTCAAACTTTCCATCAAACACCTTATGATCATGGATCCACTTGAGCACGAAAATTCCATCAAATTATGAGAAAATAACACCATTGAAATCACAAAATAATGCTTAAAGAATCAATCCCAAAGATCACCAAGAGATCACATTGTGAAAGATGAATTATCCAACTTACCAAAGGTAGATCTAGAGAATTATCAAAACAACTTCAAGAATTTGCTTCAATTCAACCACAAGAATCAATTGACCAAGCTTGGATGTAGAGGATTGATGGAGAAAAAGTGTTTTTATGAAGGTTTAGCTCAAATGTTAGTAAGCTTCAATGCAAAGCTTACTAACTTTTTGAAAATGGAGCTTTCAGTGAATTTGGTAGATGGAGAGAATTGAGAGATTTTTTAGCAAGGTGGATTTGGCTATCAAAAGCTTGAAATTTGAATGAAATGAGAGCTCTATTTATAAAGTTTTAGGATTGGGATTAGTGGTAATTTTGTAATTGATTCTTGGAGCCAAAATTTGAATTAATGATAACTCTTTCAAAAATTAGAGCCAAAATTTGAATTAATGATAATTCTTTCAAAAATTAGAGCCAAAATTTGAATTAATGATAATTATTTCAAATATTAGATCCAAAATTTGAATTAATGATAATTCTTTTTAAAAATGAAAGATTGGCATTAAAATTTGAATTAATGATACATCTTTCAAAAGTGAAGGAAAATTGGAGCCAAAATTTGACAAGTTTAAAATGCTCATTTTTTTTTTAATTTTCACGCTGTGCAATCGATTGCACTACAGTGCAAATCGATTTGCACAATGTATTTTTTCAAAAATGGCGCAAAATACACTATGTGCAATCGATTTCACTTTAAGAGCAATCGATTGCATCAGTGAAAAAAATGAAAATTTTTAATTCTTTTTCTTTGCAAAAATAGAGATTTTGGGAAAATAATACCAGAAATCCTTATTTGTCAGATGCTTCGACTTGGTACCTACAAAACAAAAATATACAAAGACAAAGACAAATATTTTTTTGTATTTTGATTAGAAGTTAGTCAACAACACATATACAAAATACACAACCAAGGTGCTTGAAGATTCCTCAAGAGCAAACTTAAAGATAGAAAAAAAGAGGAAGAACCAACCCTAATGTGATCTTGTTATGATCGAGTTGATATGATATGATAGAGGAATCTTAGGGGCAAAAATTGGGATACAACAGCTGCCCTTATTTAAGTGTCTTCTATCCGGAGATACGAAGGTTACAAATCTTCGTGTCGACGCGATTGAAGATACTTAAATATAAAACAAGCCCTATTTTTGTCTCTAAGATGCCATGCAATGCTTATGATTATGGATGCATATGAACAGAACAAAAGAGACGCAAAGTAACACTGGGGATGCCACAAAAATGAAGAAACAAAGGAGCAACCCCACCAGGAAAATAAATCACTGGTGGACCAAAAGAATAGAACTAGAGAGGAGGATAACAAGCATCGACGTTCACTGCCGATGTCTACCAATGTTCACTGAAGGTAGAGAGAAGAAGATATACCGACTCACAGATGACGGTAAACTACCAACTCAATAGTTGAAGGTAGAAGAGAAAATATATCATGCCATCGCTGTTCACTGACGAAGAACCGTCACCGCTCACTGATGATAGCAAAAAGATAAGAAACACTGACGTTCCCTGCCGATGCACTACCAACATTCACTGAAGGTAGATTTTGAAAATATCATACCATCGCCGTTCACTGACGAGGAACCACCACCGTTCACTGATGATAGCAAAAAGATAAGAAACACCGATGTTCACTGCCGATGCACTACCAACGTTCACTGAAGGTAGATTTTGAAAATATCATACCATCGCCGTTCACTGACGAGGAACCACCATCATTCACTGATGATAGCAAAAAGATAAGAAACACCGACGTTCACTGCCGATGCACTACCAACATTCACTGAAGGTAGATTTTGAAAATATCATACCATCTTCGTTCACTGATGATAGCAAAAAGATAAGAAACACCGATGTTCACTGCCGATGCACTACCAACATTCACTAAAGGTAGATTTTGAAAATATCATACCATCGCCGTTCACTGACGAGGAACCATCATCGTTCACTGATGATAGCAAAAAGATAAGAAACACCGACGTTCACTGTCGATGCACTACCAACGTTCACTGAAGGTAGATTTTGAAAATATCATATGTTCCCCAAACTTCTGGTGTTTCACCTAGAACGGGTCTCAACTTCTTCCTTAACCAAGGAATTCCGCCTGGAAAGGGTAATATGTAAGTTATCTCAAATAAAGAGACTTCCACTTGCAAAGATTTCACAACGAGCAATTTCTGTGAATTTGAAAGTCTTGCCATCCACTGGCGTAAACTGACGACGGACTGCAAGCTAACCACTCATAGAGGAAATATCAAAAAAAGTTACGTCGACTTGTATAGGGAAGCACGAGTTGCTCAAATAAAGATACCTGTTGCTTGTTATCATGGAGGATTGCAAAAAGAAATGACTTTCTGGGGATAGAAATGTGGCTTCCCGGGGAAAGAGATATGACTTCCTGGGGAAATGCCACATTATTCCTACTGAAGAGATAAAGTCTTCTCGTGTAAAATAAATTCACAAATCAAAGCTCAAAGTCCTGAGAAATCCAGAGTAAATAATATTGTCATGCAACCACGAATCCAATTAGAAACAAACTGGAGCAAGACGGCCAAAGAAGATACATCCTTTGAGAAATAAACTAAAGAGGGAAAACCAAATCCAACTAAGCAAGGAGCGTTGCAGGAAGGTTTGAACACAATGTCAATAAAAAATGATTTGTAACAATGCATGATGCATGTATGAATGTATGAGTGATATCGTGCATATGCTGGTAAAAGGATACATAATCGAACAAAACTGCCTCAGGTACTAACAACATTGGTCTAAACTTCAACCAGAAAGATCAATCCAAAAAAGCAACTGCGAAAACCAAACCTATTGTATGTCCTAACTTCACTGAGGAGAAACATAATCCGGATGTAGCTAAATCAAACAGATACCGGGATAGAACATCTTTCTTCCGTTTTCATCGGAGAAACCAGGTTTCCAAAAACAACGTGCCTACTGAAGATTGCAAAACTAGTCTCAAATAAAGTAGACTGACGGCGAGACAACCAAACCTCACTGAGGAATTCAAACCCACTTCCCTGGAGAAAAAAAATAGAGAATTGAAAACTTTTCATCATGAATACTCATTCCAACAAGAGATGCCCTGGGATAACCTTCCCAGGGAATAACACACAGACTTCCATGGGGAAAACAAATGTTTCACAGTCTGTACTCCTACTGGGGATTTCGATACTGATTGTGAATAAGGCAAATGGAAACCAAATTGTCAAAACATTCACTGGGGAAATCAGGCCCACTTTGAAGGAAGAAAAACATATGGACTTCACTAAGGGAGACAATACTTCATCGTCGAGACCTCTATCGGGGACTTCATGCTGACTTCATTGGGGAGGTCGACACCACATCATCGAGGGGAAACCAAGATACGTTCTTCACTGGGGAAAAAGGACTTCTATCAAATAAACAAGGCCTTCACTGGAAAATACTGGATTGAGTCTTCATATCAACCAAACCTATTCCAACAAAAGATGCCCTGGTGTAGTCTTCCTGGGAAATCAAGAAGTCAACACTAATGCCAATACTGCAAAAAGAGCGATATCTTAGCACACCAAGGGAATAAAACCTTTCATCATATGAGGGAAAACTTCGCTGGGGAACCTGGGACAGAGGCTTCTGACCATGCAAACCAAAAATCAAAAGCAAACCAAGACTTGGTCGGGGATCATGGGATCACAAACCTAATATTGTACCTTACGCCAACTGGTATCGTCTTTAATTATCTGAGAAACACACAAAGATTGCGCATATACCAACAAGATGACCTGAGAAAAACCTTCACAAAGGAAGTAAATATTCTTAAAACAACCGGAGTTTGTTCATTCCAGGGATCGCCATTTTTGTAATCATTGTTTCATCACAAATCCCAAAGTAAATTGAATTGTAAAGATGTCTTTCTTTTTGAAAAGTCAATTTTGTTTTTTTTAATCTTTTTGCTTTGAAAGTTATTATCAGTAATAAATGAAGTCTTTGCAAGCTAAATAAAAATAAGAACACAAATAATTGGGAAAAAGCTCGAATTTTATTAATAGAATGGTAGTCTGCGAATGGCGAGACTCCATGGATGATTACAAAGTTTGGGAAATAGTAATATATAATGGAAAAGATACATTGAGATACAATGACCACCATTCCCCTAAAAAATTTTGAAGTCCTGAGCAGCAGCTTTTGTTGAAGTATGGTGAGGATCCGAGAAGATTGTTGCTTCAACAATCAAGTCTTGTCTGACGTAGTTACTCGCCAAGAAAAATCCCTAACTTTTTCCTAAGCTGCCCTTGCGGGTTTTTAACTTAGCGGGAAATTTATTCTGTTTATGTCTCTAATTTTTTCCTAGACCGCCCTTTCGGGTTTTCAGCCTACCGGGACGCTCCTTTTTTCCTAAGCCGCCCTTTCGGGTTTTCAACTTAGCGAGCTGTTCTTTTATTTCTTTAGGCGAAGTATTTCTTGACTGCGTCAGCATTCATGAGACGTGGGAACTCCTTGCCATCCATAGTTTCAAGAATTAATGCACCACCAGAGAAGGCTTTCTTGACAACATACGGGCCTTCAAAATTGGGAGTCCACTTGCCCCTAGAATCAGTGTTAAAAGACATGATCTTCCGGAGCACGAGGTCGCCTTCTCTGAATTCACGAGGTTTTACCTTTTTATCAAATGTTTTATTCATTCTTTTCTGATATAACTGCCCATGACATAAAGCTGTCATCCTCTTCTCTTCAATCAAATTCAATTGGTCAAACCTGTTCTGGACCCATTCAGCCTCTGTCAACTTGGCTTCCATTATCACACGCAACGAGGGAATCTCTACCTCAACAGGGAGTACAAATTCCATTCCATATACTAGGGAGAACGGGGTTGCTCCTGTTGAAGTGCGGATAGATGTTCGATATCCATGCAGAGCAAAAGGGAGCATTTCATGCCAATCCTTATAAGTAATAACCATTTTCTGGATAATTCTCTTGATATTCTTATTAGCAGCCTCAACAGCCCCATTCATCTTTGGCCTGTATGGAGACGAATTGTGATGGACAATTTTGAATTCTTCACACAGTTCTGTCATCATTTTGTTGTTCAAATTTGAGCCATTGTCAGTGATGATTCTACTCGGCACACCATACCGGCATATCAGATTATTTTTGATGAAACACACAACCACTTGTTTGGTAACATTGGCATAAGAAGCATCCTCTACCCATTTGGTAAAGTAGTCAATCGCTACCAAAATGAAACGGTGTCCATTCGAAGCTTTGGGTTCTATCATCCCGATCATGTCAATACCCCACATAGAGAAAGGCCATGGGGAGGAAATTACATTGAGAAGTGTCGGAGGCACATGGATCTTATCTGCATAAATCTGGCATTTATGGAACTTCTTTGCAAATTTGCAACAATCAGATTCCATTGTCAACCAATAGTAACCTGCCCTTAGCATCTTTTTAGCCATTGAATGTCCATTAGCATGAGTGCCAAAAGAACCTTCATGAATCTCATGCATCAACATGTCTGCTTCGTGTCTATCCACGCATCTGAGCAAGACCATGTCATAATTTCTCTTGTGTAGCACATTTTCACTGAGGAAGAAACTTCCTGCCATTCTTCTCAATGCCTTTCTATCTTTCCTCGATGCACCAATCGGGTATTCCTGAGTCTGAAGAAAATGCTTGATATCATAATACCAAGGTTTTTCATCAGCTACCTCCTTTTTCGCAAACATATGAGCGGGCCTATCCAGCCGTCGAACTGTAATACGGGGTATATCATTCCAAGAATTCACTTGATACATGGAAGCCAGAGTTGCCAGAGCATCCGCCATTTGATTTTCATCTCTAGGGATGTGATGGAATTTAAATTTATTGAAGAAGGGTAGCAATCTTCTAGCATAATCTTTGTAATGGATCAATCCAGGGTGATGAATATCCCATTCTCCTTTAATCTGATTTATTACCAAAGCTGAATCACCATACACATCTAGAATTTTTATTCTGAGATCAATAGCTTCCTCAAGACCCATGATGCAAGCCTCATATTCCGCCATATTATTAGTGCAATCAAATGTTAGCCTCGCAGTAAAAGGAATGTGCGATCCATGAGGAGTGACAATCACAACACCAATTCCTTTACCATAAGCATTCACCGCTCCATCAAAAATCATACTCCAATGAGATTCAGGGTCAGGGCCTTCCTCAGGCAATGGTTCATCACAATCTTTCACTTTCAAGAACATCACATCCTCATCAGGGAATTCAAATTCTGCAGACTGATGATCTTCCACCGGTTGGTGAGCAAGGTAATCTGCCAACACACTACTTTTAATAGCTTTTTGAGTGCGGTACTCAATATCATATTCAGACAACAACATCTGCCAGCGGGCAATTCTCCCCGTAAGAGCAGGCTTCTCAAAAATATACTTGATTGGATCCATTTTGGAGATCAACCAAGTGGTATGATTCAACATATACTGCCGCAAACACTTTGCCGCCCAGGCCAAAGCACAACATGTCTCTTCTAGCGTGGAATACCGCAACTCACAATCAGTGAACTTTTTGCTGAGATAATAAATGGCGAACTCTTTCTTTCCCGTTTCATCCTGTTGTCCCAGAATACAACCCGTGGATTTATCTAACACCGTTAGATACATAATCAGCGGTCTTCCTTCTACGGGAGGGAGCAAGATAGGAGGTTTACGCAGATACTCTTTAATACTCTCAAATGCCCTTTGGCAGTCATCCGTCCATACACAACCTTGATCTTTCTTTAACAACTTAAAGATCGGTTCACACTTTGCAGTTATGTGGGAAATGAATCTGGAAATATAATTCAAACGCCCGAGGAAATCCCTGACTTGATTTTCAGTTCTTGGTGCTGGAATTTCTTAAATTGCTCTAAATTTATCAGGATCAACTTCAATTCCTTTCTGGCTAACAATAAAACCCAACAATTTCCCCGATCTAACTCCGAAGGTGCATTTATTTGGATTCAAGCGGAGATGAAACTTCCTCAAACGCTGAAACAACTTCAACAAATCTTTTATATGCCCTTCTTCAGTTTGGGATTTGGCAATCATATCATCAACATATACTTCAATTTCCTTGTGCATCAGATCATGGAATAGGGTTATCATAGCCCTCTGGTACGTTGCACCACCATTCTTCAACCCGAAGGGCATCACTCTATAACAGAATGTTCCCCAGGGTGTGATAAACGTTGTTTTTTCCATGTCCTCTAGAGCCATTCTTATTTGATTATACCCGGAAAATCCGTCCATAAACTAGAATACTTTGAATTTTACTGTGCTATCCACTAACATATCAATGTGAGGCAATGGAAAATCATCTTTTGGACTAGCTTTATTTAGATCTCTGTAATCTACGCACATGCAGACTTTTCTGTCTTTTTCGGTATTGGGACAATATTGGCAATCCATTGAGGATACACTGACGTCACAAGAAAACCAGCATTAATCTGCTTTAGGACCTCCTCTTTGATCTTTATTGCCATATCTGGGTGGGTTCTTCTCGACTTTTGTTTAACTGTCGGACACTCTGGCTTCAATGGCAAATGATGCTCAACAATGTCTGTATCTAGACCAGGCATGTCTTGATAATACCAAGCAAAAATATCCACATACTCTTTCAACAGCTCAATCAACCCACTCTTCACATCAAGATGCAACGATGCTCCAATCTTAATCTCTTTCGGATCTTCTTCTGAACCCAAATTAATCACTTCCAAAGGCTCCTTATATGGCTGAATGGTATTATCCTCGTGCTCAAGCAACCGTGAGACCTCTTCTGGAATCTCATCATAATCTTCTTCTTCATCCCCAAACACAGGACATTCAAAGTTGGGAAAGGGTGCAGGGTCATTGTATTCAATGGGTTTTTTAATTAATCTGCACATATGATTTATGATTGCTTTTAGAAACTAACACATATAACAAGTGATCATGCAGATTAATTTTCAGTTATCATTTATTTTGAAAGGGTTTTTTATTTGATTACCATTTCCCAAGAAAAAGCAGAAAATAAAGACATATTTTTGGAAGCAAAGACAACTTTTATTAATGATCTTAAAAATCAAAGCAAACGGATAAGCCCATACAATACTTTCACCTTGGGCAGAGTGAAAGCTTTTCAAAGAAAGAAACAGATTAACAAAACAAATTACTTTGAAATATGTATGCAAGAAGGAACATCAATGGTGACCCAGTTCTGAACTCGGACTCCATGCGTCACAAAATTCGGTACTTCCTGCTCTGCTTCATCTTCTTCAACAACATTGATTCCAGAACCAATTGGATGGTGGTAGCCTCCGCTGCGGAAAACATCATGATAACTGTTCAAAGGAGACTTTGACTTCAAACTTTCGCCTTTTCCATTCTTCGAAGAAAAACCCAAACCAGTTTTGTTCTTGTTCACGGGTGGATCCACCAGTCGTCCCCAAACTGCATTATGACCATTGCGCACAACCTGCTGCGCGTCCTTCAGGGAAACTACAGAATTCTCATTCCTCCTTATGTTGTCAATGGATATGGCTTGGAATTGGGTTCCAATAGCAGCCTCATCCGCTTCTACAATACTGAAAGAGGATAGATGGGATATCAACAACGCCTGCTCCCCATTTATGATCACTACCTTCCCTTTATGCACAAATTTTAGCTTCTGATGCAGAGTTGAAGTGACAGCCCCTGCTTCGTGTATCCATGGTCGTCCAAGCAAAAAACTATATGCGGGAATAATATCCATAACCTATAAGGTTATCAAGAACAAATGTGGTCCTATATGGATGGGCAGGTCGACTTCACTGATGACAGATTTCCTCGACCCATCAAAAGCCTTCACAATGATGCCACTCAGGCGCATAGATGTTCCTTGATAATTTAACTTCAAGAAGGTACTTCTCGGTATGACATTCACCATGGATCCGTTATCAATTAGCACATTGGACAATGAATCATTCTTACAGTTCATGGATATGTGGAGGGCCAGGTTGTGATTCCTCCCTTCATCTGGTAACTCATCATCACAGAAGATCAAATTGTTACATGACGTAATGTTTCCAATTACGCTGCTGAATTGATCTAATGGCATGTAATTCTCTACAAAAGCTTGGTCTAGTACTCTCATCAGCGATTCTCTATAAGCAGATGAATTCATCAATAAGGCTAGAATAGATATCGTTGAAGGAGTCTGCAATAGCTGATCCACAATTTTGTAATCGCTCATCTTAATTATCTTCAAGATATCATCAACTTCTTTCTCTAATGTAGCTCCACTAGTCCCTCCTGCAGACTTCTTAGGCTCATCATTCTCAGTAATCTTCTTTCCAGTAACAACATCTCTTCGAATGACCGGCACAAATACACGACCACTACGGGTCACTATGCTATTATTAGCTATATTTCCAACATCTGGCATCGGCTGGATGGGAATCTCCACCCCATCTTCTAAGATCGTAGCGTTGTATTTGTAAGGCACAGCCTTATCTGATTCAAAGGGAACAGGACCTGGCAGACTAATTACCAATGAGGCAATAGCTGGTTTGCTATGGTACTCCACCTCAAGATGAGTGGGTGCACCAAAACAAGGTACAATGACATTCACCCCTTCCTCAACACAATCAGCCATTAAAAATTCATTTCCGGCAAACAAATCTTCGTCTGAAGAGAAATACTCATCTGCGGAGGCATACTCTTCCTCTGACTCTTCCATCAAACAGACTTCAACCATATCAATCTCATGATAATCATCTCTCTGACCTGTGATCTTGATGGTTCCATTGTCTAACAGCAACTGAACACCTTCCCTCACAACAGAACATCCTCGGGGATTTCAACAACAAATTATAAAAGATCCATATTGGTGTTGCACCTGACCAGCAGTATGGCAGAAGGTAGCATGTAACTGCACTAGATCCTCATTCAAATGATCCACATCAAAAATTCTGAATTCACCCGGACATCCAGAAACCATATTCACTTCCTCTTCATATTCTTCCCGAACAACTCTTTTCCCCTAAGAGCCTTCTTCTCTCTTTGCATTCTACCAAACTGCTCTTGGAAAGGACGACATACATCTTCATTAACAAACGGAACCAAATTCACCGAAGGAGGTGCAGCAGGAACAGTATGCACCACAGGAGGTGCAGGAGTAACAACATTTGGAACCACTGGAGCATCTTGAGGACCCAGATTGAAACCTTCACGTGCAAAATTCTCTAGCATTCCCCACGAATAACCCTGAGGCATACAGTTTTGAACAACAGCCAGAGTAGCGGATACAGGAACAATCAGAACTTCAGTACTTGCCCTTGTTGGTTGAGGTTGAACACTCGGTGGCTGATTCTGAGCAACCACCAGAGCTTCCATCAGAGTAGTCAAGTTGGCCAAGCCGGCCTTCAAAGCAGAAACTTCTTCGCGCAGCTCGCCATTCTCCTGTTCTAAGTTGTCCATCTTCTTTTTGAAATTAGCCCGAGTGTTATAGTGATGAGTCAGCTTGCTGAATGAAGTAAAGAAGCTGGGTAAGGCACCTGGATATGCATAACAAATGCAAAAACATGTGAAATATGATGCATGATATGCAATGTATATGATTATTATTATTTTATCATTTAATATTTCAAGGGATTTAAGATTTACAGACATATTGCAAACATCAAAATAACAACGCATTTGAAATACTGAAAACTTTTATCATAATAACTTTGAAATGGGTTACAAGTTTCAATGATCCCAAGTACAAGATGAAAATACAATCTAAAATCCTGAGAAAAGGAACTGATAGAGATCAATCTGTACGAATGCGCTTCCCTGTGAGCCTGGAAATCTGAGCTCTCAACATCTGGTTTTCTTCCACATGTCTGATGGAAACCTCCTTCTAATCATCTTAATCAGGAAGTGAACAAACATCACCTATTTGAGGTTTAGGAGAAAATAAATCTCCTTGCCTATCCATAGAATCTACTGCTCGACTCTCAAGGATCTCGATCAAATCATCTTTCTCCTTCAGGTCTGCTCTGTAGGAACTCTCTAAAGTTTGGAACTTGTTCTTCCAAGCATCCCTTTCCTGTTGCATCCTAACCAAAGCAAGCTGCAGCTCTTCTAGATCATCTAATAAGGGATGAGTGGTCTTCACAAACAAACCAGGCATGGGTGTGTCTCGAGTATACGGCATCTTTAACTGAATGGCTCTCGATCGGACCCACTGAAGATATGGCTCCAAAGAAACAACACCCCTAGGTCCCAAATCCTTCCTACTCTTATTATGAATGTGACGCCAGGCCTTCGCAATCTTCTCCCTAGCTTCCCTGTGGTCTTCTCCTTCCTTAAGAAAGAAACTACTCAGATGAATATTGTTCGGTTTATCCCTCATCGGATAACCAAGTTGTCGCCGTGCAAGAACATGGTTATAGTTAATTCCTCCCTTTGTACCAAGAAGAGGCACATTGAGGAAACTACCACAACTGTCAATAATCTCTGCATCCTGGTAAGCTCGATGATACCAATCAATATTCGAGTGAGTAAGTGCCATGATCTTAGGAGCCCAACGGGGTTCCTTCTTGACATCCCAAAAAGCGTCAGACTGAGGCATATGAGAGGTAAACCATTGATACAACAAAGGCGTGCAACATATAATCATTCCCCCATGATAAGAATTTCGAAGATGAATAGAGTAATAAGCATCACCCAACAGTGTAGGAACCGGGTTTCCAATCATGAAAATCTTGATAGCGTTAATGTCGACAAACTTGTCCACATTAGGAAATAAGAATAATCCATAGGCGAGTAAAGCAAAGATGGCCTCAAAAGCAACCATACTCTTCATCCTGGCAAAGTAACGAGCTTTCTCCAATAAGAACTGAGTTGGTAATCCTCTAATCCCTCCTTTGGTAGTCATATGAGCTTCCACCTCAGACTTCCCCAGATGAATCAAAGCAGCAATCTCATGTGGTTTTGGCTCACCCTCCAAACCAGTAAAAGGAACGCGATCGGTAACAGGTAAATCTAATAGATAGGAATACTCTTCCAGTGTTGGCATCAACTGATAATCGGGAAAAGTAAAGCAGTGATACACCGGATCATAGAACTGGACCAAAGTTGAGAGAAAACCCTCCTTCATCTTCAGCTTCATGAGAGGAATAATGGATCCATACTTCTTCCAAAAGTCTGCAGAACACTCGATCTCGGGAACTAGACTGATCAACTCATCTATCTTAGGATCCTTGAAACTGTATTTCCCGGTCTTTCTCTTTCCAGAATCCATGGTTTAAAAGTACCTGAGATATTCACAAATAGTCAACCTTTAAATCCCTTGAAATATTGTTTTTTTTCAAAAGATGCTTATGAGTGCATGGATGCATGATTCAACAATCACACACAAGATCACACATATAGGGTTCATAGGTTCAACGTCACGAGCATAAGGTCGAAGGTACTACCCATAAGGTATTGGTCTAAAAAGTTATCACCTGCCGAACAAGGTTCTAGAGGTTCTCAGAGTCTACATCCTTCCTTCGGATATTACCAACTTCTCAATTAACTCGGTAATTAGTAATATTCTCAAGAAAGACTCGTCAGAGCATAGTATCGCGTGACAACTACTTCTGGATTACTCTGTTATAGCTTCCACACTACACCTAAAAGGCCAAGAGGGGTTAGGTAATCTACGGTCCTCAGCTTCGGCAGGCTCCCAGGTCAAAAGCAATACGTCTTCCCGATTACTCGGTAAACGACTACAGTCAAAGGGGCCTCCACTGAGTGGGGGATCTCATGCCTCCTTTTTTGGGATTACTCCCTCAAAGTTAACATGACTATACCGCCCGTCCTATCTTAAAGTATGCCCAAGTCCGGGTATAGGACTTATGAGTAATCACCAAGCACCCTGTAAACCAGGAAAATCCAGACAAACATATATACAAAATATAACACATAAACAACAATAGCACATATACAGATATAAACAAAGATAGGTTTAACCCACTTAGGGATGGACCAGCAAGAGGTCAATCTTTCCCCAGTGAAGTCTCCATTTTTCCTGTGGCGGTAGAAATGTGCAAGACTAAGCCATTGGATTGACTAGACTTTATACAAATCAAAATAAAAATCGCCACCGCGCTTTATTGTTTCCAAAGGAATGGGAAAAGAACGAATAACCCAAAAGAGGGGGAAAGATTCAAGGTAAGGGGGTTGGTTATGCAAAGGGAAGGTATTAGCACCCTAAACATCTACGGTACTCCGCATGAACCTATTTGAAAAATCTGTATATTTGGCTATAAAAATGTGTTATATAAAAAATGGATGATGGAGGCGAGAAGAGAAATATTTTTTTATGATTTTTGCACCCGCTGCGGTTGCGAACCTTTAGTGCCTATGTAGCACCTTTCATGCAATAGGGGATCAGGGTACACGTAGTTCCTCTTTTAAAAATTTGAAACACAAGTGTGTTGGTTGATTTTATGAGATAAGACATCATCGCAATTGCCCGTGTGAAAAACATACTTACTACCCACAATCATGAGAAACGAGAATTTGCATCATCTCAAAGTAGAGGATATGGCTTGGATTTTAAAATAACTAATGCCTCACTCAACACCCAAGTGGAAAATATCTCACTTCACTACATATTGTAGAAGTATAGTTGTTTGCATCACTAAAAGGATTGACAAGAGTCTAATCTTTTGAGAAAAGTTTAAAGATAAGAGCCAAAGTGGCAAAATGGTTTGAAATGAGATTGATTGACTTTTAGTCTTCTCGCAAAAAAAAGGTCAAGGTATTATTAAATTGATTGAAATTTATTTATGAAAATGTTTCGAAGATGCATGGACCTAAGTCCAAGTTTATTATGAAAATGTTTCAAGTTTCAAAACAAGAAGAGTTTTTTTTAAAGGAGGGAGAAGATTTTTGAAATTAAAGAAGATGGGAGGAGAAGAAGAGGCTATCCTAAAGCATAAGGTAAAAGCTAAGGATAAGAACCATCTAACCAACAAGAAGCTGATACTTGACATTATGAGTCAATATAGAATTCTCATTCTTTGGATGGAAACCATGCAAGCAAAGATACTAGACCTCTTGAGAGAACCAAACTTCAAGTGTTTTAAGTCTTCGCAAAAATTGGGCAGAGTAACGGCTGTATACGGGTGAATTCCAGATTATAAACAAAGATCATAATCTCAATAACCTGCACACAAAACAAACAAACAACCCAATGTATTGAGGTAAACCTCAAGAACTCCAGACAAAATATCAAATAAAGTCACAAGGTCTCCAAGATAGGCCAAGGTCTCTAATCCTAAGTCCATAAAGTCCATATCTCCATAATGCAAAGGATAGTAACCATGTAGTCCAAGTATCATTAATGATTTTTATGGTTCATGTTGATTATTAGGTGTCTTTAAAAAGAAAGAAAAGCTCAAGTGAGAAAAATAAAAATGACATAAAAGTAAATGCTCAAGTGAGCAAAGATGAAAATAGCATGAAATTTAAAATGCTAAAAGTAAATGGTACATAAAGCATGGAAATAAAAGCGTAAAGTAAAGTTAATTATTAGTAATTAGTGGTTAGTTGGAAGACCATCTTGAAACTTGCATTGGGAACTCATTAGACGATTTGTAGAACCAAAGCCTCTACACAACAAGTTGCATTTTCTTTTTGTCAAGTATATCATCCATTTTGGAATTCTCACAAGGCAACATGTAATGATCAACGATGTTTAAGTGATCAGCGTTGACCAAAGGTGTTGTAGATCCATTAGAGGATTGGTAGAACCAAAGCCTCCACACAATGAATCTCAAGGTTATTGGATCAAAGAGATCAAATTAACATACTTGGGCTTGCAATCATAAGTTTGGGCCACGAATGATCATTTATTCGAATCGGGACAAAATTTAGCGCTATGTTAAGCAATCGTAAGTGGACTTATGTAGAAGTCACACCTATTTTGAGGCCGGTCAATAGAAATCTATGTACTTCATGTTTAGATAAATGATATAGAGATCACCATCCCTTAACATGTAGCACAATTAAAAAAGAAAGGGATAAGATGAAGGAGGAGGGGAATGATAAGCTAATTTGGATCACCATTTCAAAATTCTTTCATCTTTAAATTGAACCACTCCTCTAGATGGATTAAAGCAATAAACATATCATTAATCCAAAGCACCAAAAATGAATTAAATAATTCACTCTTAGGTAGATTTGAATTGATTAACATTTATCCAACTTCATCTACATCACAAAGTCCATTGAGTTTAAAGACAAATTGGACATTTAAAATTGCAATCCAAACCAACAATCAAAAGGAGTGAGTAGAAAAAGCATTTAGGATCAAAGCTGCCCCAAAACAAGGCAAAAAAGTGCATTTTGTCCCTGTGTAAATCGATTGCACTATTGTGTAAATCGATTTACACAGTAAAGTTTTCCAAAAATTATGCAAAATTGCTTCTGTGCAATCGATTGCACACAGTTACAGTAGCAAAAATAACATTTTAAAAGGGCAATTTCTTGTTCAAACTTTCCATCAAACACCTTATGATCATGGATCCACTTGAGCACGAAAATTCCATCAAATTATGAGAAAATAACACCATTGAAATCACAAAATAATGCTCAAATAATCAATCCCAAAGATCACCAAGAGATCATATTGTGAAAGACGAATTATCCAACTTACCGAAGGTAGATCTAGAGAATTATCAAAACAACTTCCAGAATTTGCTTCAATTCAACCACAAGAATCAATTGACAAAGCTTGGATGTAGATGATTGATGGAGAAAAAGTGTTTGGATGAAGGTTTAGCTCAAAGATTAGTAAGCTTCAATGCAAAGCTTACTAACTTTTTGAAAATGGAGCTTTGAGTGAATTTGGTAGATGGAGAGAATTGAGAGATTTTTTAGCAAGGTTGATTTGGCTATCAAAAGCTTGAAATTTGAATGAAATGAGAGCTCTATTTATAGAGTTTTAGGATTGGGATTAGTGGTAATTTGGTAATTGATTCTTGGAGCCAAAATTTGAATTAATGATAACTCTTTCAAAAATTAGAGCCAAAATTTGAATTAATGATAATTCTTTCAAAAATTAGAGCCAAAATTTGAATTAATGATAATTCTTTCAAATATTACAGCCAAAATTTGAATTAATGAAAATTCGTTTTAAAAATGAAAGATTGGCACTAAAATTTGAATTAATGATACATCTTTCAAAAGTGAAGGAAAATTGGAGCCAAAATTTGACAAGTTTAAAATGCTGATTTTTTTTAATTTTCACGCTGTGCAAATCGATTTGCACAATGTATTTTTTCAAAAATGGCACAAAATACACTATGTGCAATCGATTGCACTTTAAGAGCAATCAATTGCATCAGTGAAAAAAATGAAAATTTTTAATTCTTTTTCTTTGCAAAAATAGAGATTTTGGGAAAATAATACCAGAAATCCTTATTTGTCAGATGCTTTAACTTGGTACCTACAAAACAAAAATATACAAAGACAAAGACAAATATTTTTTTGTATTTTGATTAGAAGTTAGTAAACAACATATATACAACATACACAACTAAGGTGCTTGGAGATTCCTCAAGAGAAAACTTAAAGATAGGAAAAACAAGGAAGAAACAACCCTAATGTGATCTTGTTATGATCGAGTTGATATGATATGATAGAGGAATCTTAGGGGCAAAAATTGGGATACAACATCAGTCTATGAACTTCGAGTTCTCGGATGAGAACATCATGCTAATTACAGATTGTGAAGAACCTGAACCATATGAAGGACCTGAGTCAGGATCCCAATGGACTATGGTTTTTGATGGAGCTTCTAATGCACTTGGAAACGGAATTGGTGATGTAATTATCTCTCCTTAAGGTTGCCATACACCCTTCACTGCCAGAATTTGATTTGACTGCACCAATAATATGGCTGAATATGAAGCATGTATCATGGGTATTAAAGCTGCTATTGACCTAAGAATCAAATTCCTGAGTGTATATGGGGATTCAGCCTTGGTAATCAGTAAATTCAAGGGAGAATGGGATACAAAGCATCTGAATCTTATCCCTTACCGAGAACATGTGCTAACCTTGATTCCATACTTAGAAGAGATTACTTTTGAGAATATCCCAAGAGAAGATAATCAGTTGGCAGACGTATTAGCTACCATGTCATCCATGTTCAAAGTCAGCTAGGACAATAAGGCTCCCAGAATTACCATTGAATGATTTGACGAACTGGCACACTGCTATGAAATTGATACTGATGGAGTAGAAAAAAAAACCTTGGTTTCATGAAGTGAAAAAGTACCTTGAAGCTCAAGAATACCATGAAGGGGCATCAATCAATTACAAGAAATTCCTACGGATATTCTCGACTAAATTCTTCTTGAGTAATGGAGTTTTATACAAGCGTAATCATGATTCAACTCTTATTCGTTGTGTGAACAAGAAGGAAGCAGAGAAAATTATGGAGGATATGCACGAAGGTGTCTTTGGTACTAACTCTAGTGGACATACTATGGCTAAAAAGATTTTGAGAGCTGGTTACTATTGGTCGACTTTAGAAACTGAATGTCACCACCACTCGAGAACTTATCATAAGTGCTAGATCTATACTAATAAGGTTCATATGCCTCTGGTACCTTTGAACGTCATGACTACTCCTTGGCCATTCGTAATGTGGGGTATTGATATGATTGGAGAAATCAAGCCTATTGCTTCTAACAGACATCATTTCATTCTCGTTTCCATTGACTACTTCACAAAATGGGTTGAAGCTGCCTTGTTCGCCTCTGTCACTAAGAATGTGGTAGCTCAATTCACTAAACATAATCTTATCTGCCGGTATGGCATCCCCGAGAGAATCATCACAGATAATGGTACCAACCTCAACAACACTATGACCACTAAACTCTACACATAGTTCAAGATCAAGCACCACAACTCTTCTCTGTATCAACCAAAGTTGAATGGTGCAGTGGAAGCCGCCAACAAGAATATTAAGAAGATCATACAAAAGATGGTTGTGACTTAAAAAGAGTGGCACGAGATGTTACCTGAAATTCTGGCTGCAGATACTCAATGTCACGTTCAATGTTATGACACCGTATCTGACTTACTATATGACAGTAAATACAAAAGCGATAAAGAACACAGTCAATTGTTTACCCAGTTCAGTGTGCAACAACACCTACTCTGGGGGCTACCAAGCCAGGGAGGAAATCCACTATAAGAGATGTTAATTCAGGAATAAACCAACCAGTTTATCTCCTTCACTTAAGACCTACCCAATGCAATTCCAATCTAAGTACAACTTAAACCTGAGTTCCTACTCACTCCCCCTCAATCACAGCAGTGATACATAAACCAAATTGACTTAAGAATTGAAGACATTCTTTAAAAACAAACACTTGATTAAACTTCACAGCTTTTTAATCAAGCAACACAATCACTCGTGCTTCACAGCTTTGAGTGATGCACACAACTAACTTGACTCTGCTTCACAGCTTTAGTCAAGGAACATTCAAACACTCTTGCTTCAAAGCTTAGAGTGCTACACAACCCTTACAATTTGAAACCTATTCCAAGGCACTTATCACAATGATAATTGCTTGGAGTACAATAATCAAATCTATACAGATTACAAATGATCTTCTGATCAATCAAGAGGGATCCTTGAAAAACAGCAGCTCTGTTGAATATATAGCAGCTGCAACTTCAGTTAGGGTTTCCAAAAACCTAAGGATAATTCCGTTTGACCTAAAGACCAGGTCACAGGACTTTATTAACCAGGTTAGGGTTGAGCTAGGTTACCCCTCAGAAAACGCAGGATTCTGTTCAGGAAGGACTGAGTTATTTCCTGAAAAAACTCAGACTTATCCAATCCTGCAATCCTGTTAGTTCAGAACAGGATGTCATAACATCTGTTATGACATCTGAGAAAACCTGTCTACTGATTTAGCAAAATGTGATCATTTTGCAAAATGCTCAGATACACACTTATAAACATCAGTATTTAAATTACAATATTTTTCTGCAAAGGTACCTAATGAACCAGTACAAACTGAACTAGAATGTTATGACATCAGTTATGACATTCACACATACACTTGGGATTTACCAAAAATTCAAGCCAATACCTAAACACCTACAAACTCCCCCTTTGGCAGATTTTTGGCTAAAGACCCTAAACAATCAGAGATAGATAGCAGCAGAAATAAGTGACAGCAGAAAAATAGAATGTCAAGTACTAATTAAGTAAGTACCAAAAATATTCTCCCCCTCTTTAGCCACAAATGGGCCAAAGAAAACATGTTCAAAAAATTATACAGTTATCCAAAACAAAATAGTAAGAGCAGCAGCAGAAAACAACTTCCAAACTCCACCAGATATCAGCAACCAACCTTCAAGCATTGTCATCAGATCCAAAGTATTCAGGCTTCTTTCTTTTCTTGTGAGCAATGTCAGCATTCTTCTCTTTGTTTGATGTCTCAACATTCTTAGAGACATCTGGATTTGTTTCAGCATTTGAGCTTTCTTGGTTCAGAGGAACAGAAATGCCAGGAACTGAGTGGTTCTCGTTCAGAGGAACAGAAATGCCAGGAACTTGCATTCTCCATACCAAACTTCTTTACAATATTCTTAGCATACTTGCTTTGAGATAAGAAGATTGAGTCCTCCATCTGTGAGACTTGTAGTCCAAGAAAATAAGTTAGTTCTCCCATGAGACTCATTTCAAATTCAGCCTGCATCTGGTCAGCAAAGTGTTTAACCATATGTTCTGACATTCCTCCAAACACTATGTCATCAACATATATTTGGGCAACCATCAACTTCCCTCCTTCAGTTTTGACAAAGAGAGTTTTGTCCAAGCCTCCTTTTCTGTAGCCTTTGTCTGAGAGAAACTTTGTTAACCTGTCATACCATGCTCTAGGAGCTTGTTTCAGGCCATATAGAGCTTTTCTCAGTTTGTAGACATGATCAGGATGGGTTGGATCCACAAAACCTTTAGGTTGTTCCACATAAGCTTCCTCATTTAAGTACCCATTTAGAAAGGCACTTTTCACATCCATCTGAAATAACTTGAACTTCAGAAGACAAGCAATTGACAATAAGAGTCTGATTGATTCCAACCTGGCTACAGGTGCAAAGGTTTCATCAAAATCAACCCCTTCAACCTGGGTGTATCCTTGAGCAACAAGTCTTGCCTTATTTCTGGTGACAACTCCTTCAGCATCTGATTTGTTCTTGAATATCCATTTTGTCCCAATGATGTTAGTTCCTTCAGGTCTAGGAACCAGTTCCCAAACTTCATGTTGCTTGAATTGGTTCAGTTCATCTTGCATTGCACCAATCCAATATTCATCAGTTAAGGCTTCCTTGACATTTCTTGGTTCCATTTTGGACACAAAACAAGAGTTTGAGATGATTTCTCTAGATCTTGTGATGACTCCACTATTGGGATCTCCTATGATGAGCTCTTTTGGATGATCCTTCTGAATTCTGATGGAAGGAATCTTGCTAGCTTCCTTTGATTCAGATTCTATTGTGGTGGAGTTGGGTAGGTCATCCTGTTGGGTTGAAGTCTCAAAGAATGTCTCAACAGTACAAGGAACATCTATTTCTTCATGATAGTCATCAATTACAACATTTATTGATTCCATCATGGTTTTGGTTCTGGAGTTGAATACTCTATAAGCTCTGCTGTTTGAGGAGTATCCTAGAAATATGCCTTCATCACTTTTGGGGTCCAGTTTTCTTCTTTGTTCACGGTCAGACAGAATATAGCATTTGCTACCAAACACATGGAAGTACTTCACAGTTGGTTTTCTTCCTTTCTAGAGTTCATATATGGTGGATGAGGTTCCCTTTCTCAAGGTGACCCTGTTATGAACATAGCAAGCTGTATTCATAGCTTCAGACCAAAAATACATAGGAAGTCTTTTGGCATGTAACATTGCTCTGGCAGATTCTTGTATGGTCCTGTTTTTTCTTTCCACAACTCCATTTTGATGAGGTGTTATGGGAGAAGAAAACTCATGACTGATTCCTTCTGAAGCACAGAAGTCATCAAACTTGCTGTTTTCAAATTCCTTGCCATGATCACTTCTGATTCTGACAATACATCCTTCCTTCTCTCTTTGAGTTCTCTTGCACAGTTCTCTAAAAACTTCAAATGCATCTGATTTTTCCCTAATGAAATTAATCCAGGTGAATCTGGAAAAATCATCCACAACCACATAGGCATATCTTTTACCACCAAGACTCTCTACTTGCATTGGTCCCATCAGATCCATATGGAGGAGTTCTAGAACCTTAGAGGTGGTCAGATGTCTTGACTTTGGGTGTGACATCCTTGTCTGCTTACCAAGTTGACATTCACCACAAACTCTTCCTTCATCAATTTGCAGTTTTGGAATCCCTCTGACTGCCTCCAAGGAGATAATCCTCTTCATACCCCTTAGATGAAGATGGCCAAGTTTTTGGTGCCACAGTTTCACCTCTTTTTCTTCCTTTGCAATGGAACACACAGATGAGAAATTAGTGTTCTCAGCCTCCCACAAGTAACAGTTGTCTTTGGATCTGACTCCTTTCATTACTATCTCTTGTTTGTCATTGATTACAAGGCATTCAGATTTTGAGAAATTGACCTTGAATCCTAGATCACACAGTTGACTGATACTAATGAGATTAGCGGTCAGTCCTTTCACCAGCAGTACTTCATTTAGACTTGGAACTCCAGGACAGTCCAAATCACCAACTCCTTTGATTTCACCTTTAGCCCCATCTCCAAAGGTCACAAAACTGGTGGTGTGAGGCTTAACATTATTGAGGAGGTTCTTGATTCCAGTCATATGTCTGGAACATCCACTGTCAAAGTACCAGTCTTCCTTTGCAGAGACCCTCAGGGAAGTGTGAGCTATCAGTGCAGTAGCCTTTTTCTTCCATTGAGGAGCATGTGGTACCTTTTTAGACTTAGGTTTGACACCTCAGTTCTGATTAGGGTATCCATGTAATCTGAAGCAGAAGGGCTTTATGTGGCCATATCTACCACAATGATGACATTTCCATCTTTGGTACCTTTTCCTCATGTTTTTCTGTTCCTGATGTCGAGAGTTGTGTTGAGACATCTGTTTTGACATTTGCTTATCAGAACCAGATTTCGTTGCTTCCATAAATCCTAGACCAGATTTATTTCCCACATTTTGTCCAACCTGTAGGATTTCTTCCAATTTGTCTGTCCCATTTGTCAACATCTTGACAGATTTGGTCATTTGATTTAGTTGTGAGTTCAATAATTGAACTTTTCTTTCTAGATGACTTATAGTTTCAAGATTTGCCCTTTTTTCAGCCTCCATCTTTATGATGAGTTTTGATTGTTTCTCATTCTGCACACAGACTTCAGTACTTCTGATACACAATTCTTTGTAAGTATCAGCCAGTTCTTCAAAAGTCACCTCTTCATCACTGATGTCACTTTCAGAGGTACAAACACCAGTTAAAGCAGTAACTCGTTTGGCAGTCTCTTCTTCAGAATTACTTTCTGAATCACAGTCAGACCAAGTAACTGTCATTCCTTTTTGTTTCTTAAGAAAGGTAGGACATTCAGCTCGAATATGCCCATATCCTTCACAACCATGGCATTGAATTCCTCTGCCTTGAACTCCCTTCTCTTCTGACCTTGGTCTTCTGCTGGAACTGTCAATGTTAGAGGGAATGTTATGAACATTAGACCTTGACTTTGGATCTATTCTTTTGATGAGTTTGTTGAACTGTCTTCCAAGCATGGCTACAGCTTCTGAAATGTTTTCTTCAACATCAGTGTTGGACATAAGAGCTATGCTCTTGTTCTTTTTGACACCATTATCAGTGATTCCCATCTCAAAAGTCTGAAGAGACCCAATAAGTTCATCCACTTTCAACTTGCTAATGTCCTGGGCTTCCTCTATGGCAGTTACCTTCATTGCAAATCTTTTAGGCAAGGATCTGAGAATCTTCCTCACCAGTTTTTCTTCTGACATTTTTTCTCCCAGTGCTCCTGAGGTGTTGGCAATCTCCAAGATGTTCATGTGAAACTCATGAATGGTTTCATCTTCCATCATTTTTAGATTCTCAAATTTGGTAGTCAACATCTGAAGCCTTGACATTTTTACTTTGGAAGTGCCCTCATGAGTAATTTTGAGAGTGTCCCAAACTTCCTTGGCCAGTTCATATTGATGTACTAATCTGAAAATGTTTCTATCAATTCCATTGAACAAGGCATTTAAAGCTTTGGAATTTCCCAGGGCTAACTCATCTTCTTCTTTACTCCAATCTTCCTCAGGCTTCAGACTAATTGTCCCATCTTTCTCAGTTATGGTGGGATGAATCCATCCTTTGTCAGCAGCTCTCCAAGCCTTTTTGTCCAGAGATTTTAGGAAGGCAATCATACGAGGTTTCCAGTAGTCATAATTAGTTCCATCCAGAATGGGTGGTCTATTTCCAAAAACTCCTTCTTTGTCCATAGTGCCAGAAAGTGATATCCCTAGATCTCACCCAGTAATACAGGCAGGGTGCCTGCTCTGATGCCAATTGAAATTCTGGCTGCAGATACTCAATGTCACGTTCAATGTTATGACACCGTATCTGACTTACTATATGACAGTAAATACAAAAGCGATAAAGAACACAGTCAATTGTTTACCCAGTTCAGTGTGCAACAACACCTACTCTGGGGGCTACCAAGCCAGGGAGGAAATCTACTATAAGAGATGTTAATTCAGGAATAAACCAACCAGTTTATCTCCTTCACTTAAGACCTACCCAATGCAATTCCAATCTAAGTACAACTTAAACCTGAGTTCCTACTCACTCCCCCTCAATCACAGCAGTGATACATAAACCAATTTGACTTAAGAATTGAAGACATTCTTCAAAAACAAACACTTGATTAAACTTCACAGCTTTTTAATTAAGCAACACAATCACTCATGCTTCACAGCTTTGAGTGATGCACACAACTAACTTGACTCTGCTTCACAGCTTTAGTCAAGGAACATTCAAACACTCTTGCTTCAAAGCTTAGAGTGCTACACAACCCTTACAATTTGAAACCTATTCCAAGGCACTTATCACAATGATAATTGCTTGGAGTACAATAATCAAATCTATACAGATTACAAATGATCTTCTGATCAATCAAGAGGGATCCTTAAAAAACAGCAGCTCTGTTGAATATATAGCAGCTGCAACTTCAGTTAGGGTTTCCAAAAACCTAGGGATAATTCCGTTTGACCTAAAGACCAGGTCACATGACTTTATTAACCAGGTTAGGGTTGAGCTAGGTTACCCCTCAGAAAACGCAGGATTCTGTTCAGGAAGGACTGAGTTATTTCCTGAAAAAACTCAAACTTATCCAATCCTGCAATCCTGTTAGTTCAGAACAGGATGTCATAACATCTGTTATGACATCTGAGAAAACCTGTCTACTGATTTAGCAAAATGTGATCATTTTGCAAAATGCTCCGATACACACTTATAAACATCAGTATTTGAATTACAATATTTTTCTGCAAAGGTACCTAATGAACCAGTACAAACTGAACTAGAATGTTATGACATCAGTCATGACATTCACACATACACTTGGGATTTACCAAAAATTCAAGCCAATACCTAAACACCTACATTACCATTTCTCTTCATGGCTATCGCACTTCACCGTGAACATCAATTAGGGTAACCCCATTCTCCCTGGTCTATGGTATGGAAGTTGTCCTACCTATCAAAGGTCAAATTCCTTCTCTGAGAATTATGAAAGAAGCAGACTTAGACGAAGACGAGTGGATTCAAACTAGGTTGGATTAGTTAAATTTGATTAACGAGAAAAGGCTTGCGGCTGTCTGTCATGGTCAGATGTATCAGAAACGTATGATCAAGGCACTAAACAAGAAAATCAAGCATCAAGTATATCATGTTGGTGACTTGGTAATAAAGCACATTATTCTACTGCAAGATGATCCCAGGGGCAAATGGACTCCCACCTACGAAGGGCCATTTGTAGTCAAGAAGATATTTTCTAGCGGTGCTATGATACTGACTACCATGGACGACAAAGATTTTCCACACCCTGTATTTTGTACCCCAAAATTTTCCCTCCCATTTTTAATCAAGACATGCTCCTAGAGGTCCTCAATTGCTCAAGGTTGACCAAGAATTGACCAGTCAAATTCTCCTCCTAAGCAATGAACCTCTAACTAGGGTTTCACATTTCATAAAGATGTGTGAACTCCAAAGGTATCAAATGTTTTCCATGGTCCTAATATGCCTTCAAGATTGTCCATGACAAATTTCATGTCTTACATTACAAGTTTGCTCAGTTAATTGCTCAAGTGTTTGAAAATCAACTGTACTAGGTCAAAAATCAACTTTGGCCCAAATACAGTCAATTTGCATGATTTTTTGTCAACATCAACATTTTTGAAGTAATATCCATCATTTGATCAAGGGTTGATCATGATTCCTTAGTAAATGCTCCTAATCTATCAAAAGTGAAGAATTGCTAAATTAGGGTTTCTATAAGAAAAGTCAACAGAACTTTGACTAGGCATAACTTTCACATACATCATTCATTTTTCCCCAACCAAAGCTCATTTTGAATAGAATCCAATTCCCTACAACTTATCGTTTATCCTTAAGTTCAAGAGATCACCATTTGAAATATACAAGCTCATACATTACAGGTCATTTTCAGAAAGTCAACAAAAGACACTTTTTGTCAAGACCATTTACGTCAAGATAAATTATTCAAATGCAAAATTGATCAAAATAGGGATTGAAGTAGACATCTTGGGATTTCCAAAAAGTCAAATATCATCATCATGTTATAAAAATTGAGCAAGTTATGGCTTGTCCAAGTTTGGAAAATTTTGGAAATTTCATGAATTATGCATTGAGTAAACTTAAACTTTTAGGTCAATGGCTTAATTTCTTGGACTTCAAACATCTTCCTAACCTTATAGTGGACCTCTAATCTCATTTTTACACTGCCTTATAATTTTTATTTATTTTTTCCATTTTTTTATATTTATTTCAAATAAATATAAAATAAATTGTACAAAATAAATAGAGATGGGCTTTGGCATTTGGGCTGATGTTTTATCTTTCCTAGAAGCCCATAAATTTGTGCCAAGATGTCCAGGTTCATCCAAGTTTGAAAATGGCATGAAATCTCCATTTTTGGCATTTTTTCAAATTATAATCATGGATTTAAACACCATGGTTATGGCTTAGATTCTTTCTTTCTTACCTTGCTCCCTCCATATCCTCTATATAAGGGTTGTTTTTCCAAGCCAAAGACAAGCTGAAAGCTGCCTCAAAGAGCCATGAAAAAATTGCAAAAAATCTTCAAAATTGTAAAACTCCAAAACCACATTTTAAGCCTTCCTAAGTCCAAACAAAGGATTCAAACAAATCCCTGAGGCTTCCAGGAACCCAACCCAGTCCTCATACAAGCGCTTCAACATCCAGATCGAGCACGTCATTGTTGCACCATTTTGGTATTTTTTTTATTTCAATCTTGCCAAATACATGTTACTAAGAGATTTAACACTTACATACGTGTTTGTAGCAATGCATAAGACAAGTTTGACATAAAACATCTATGCTTTGAGGCTTAGAAGCCAGCTCGCCATTGATAGGGTTTTGAAGCTGTTAAGCTTCGATCTGGGCGATACAGTTGCTTTCAGGCCAATTTAAGGCCAGATCAGATCAAAGGCTCGATTTTATGTAGGATAGGCCCTTTAGCCATTTGCAAATCTCACGTTTTCGCAGGTTTAAGTTGTTGGCCGATCGGAGAAGGTGACCATAGTTTGACTCCGGCGCCCACACGTCTCCTTCCTACTGGTGTATTCAAATAAGCGTGCGTTTTTTATGTTTTCCATATTTCTGACTGATTATATTTTATATATATATATATATTTATTTATTTTTTTATATGAGATAATGAATGATTAATTGGCTTGGTGGTGAAGGAGGCGTGTATTATGCTTGAGGACCTAGGTTCGATCCCAGGTTTTGAATTTTCCATTTTTCTCATATCTTCTTTGTAGATCCAGTGGCGCACAAGTTCTAATGCATATCATGGACCTTGCATCTGGGCTATCAGATGTGATGCAAGAAGATTATACAGCCCAGAGTGCGTCTCCACCCTGTGACCTCAAGGTTGACGTGCACCTGATCATGCATGACCTTGAGCTTATTGATTTATCGGCCTAGCGAATTTCAAACGCACCCCTCTTTTCTGCTTTGACAATCAGGCCCAATTTTTTTTCATTTATTTGTTTTATTGTTTATTTGTTTATTAATTTCAAAAATCATTTTTATTTAATTAAAAATCAAAAATAACAATAATAGACTTAGGATTTTCTAAATTAATTTTAATTTTTGTAAATTAATTAACTTAATTATTTTTGACTTGTTTTAATTAATTTAAAATAAATTAGAGATAGGTTATTTAATTCAAATATTTTCTTAATAAAAATACAAAAATATTAGAATTGGGTTTTAATTCATTTTTTATTTAAACTTAGATTTAAGGTAGTTTAATTATTTTCTTAAAATAACAAAAAAAACCAAAAAGATTTTCTTATTTCACTTAGAAATTTTTTAGGGCTTTAGACGTCTCTTTCCATTTCGCATGCGTTGTTTATTTTCGCAATTGTTTATACTAATGTATATGCTGATGAAATGTAATAGAATTAACTAGGTCTTTTATCGCTTTCTTTATTTTCCCCCATTTTTGGACATGTAAATACCCCCTCCCTGAAACATTGTAATAGCGTAGGATTTACGATTCCCGCACTTTAAATTTCTGCAAAATATTAATTGTTAGTAACTAGGCTTGTATGGAAAGACTGAAAACAAAGCGCTAGAAAACCTAATAACAAAGAAAAATGAACCGAATTGAATCACTTGCACATATACACCTCTAAGGCCTTTCGGAAAATAAAACAGTCATGTCCCTCGAGAATAGGGACGCTTTAGCAAATACCCTTAAATCAAAAGATCATAGTCTCTCGATGACCCTACAATGTTGCCTTTCGGTAAATGACCTAGTCCCTTAAACAAAATTTCTAAAGCGTCTCTGTGATATGGTGGAAAAACTGACTTGAGGGTTTGCGTTTTATCGCAAATGTTGCGGTTAGCAAGAGTCGCCACCGACTTTTCTTTTATCCAAAAGGAAAGGTGAAAAAGCACAGGAAAGACCTTTGAGATATTTTCTTGAGTTTGGGGGGTAGATTATGAAAAGGGAAGGTGCTAGCACCATTTTCATCCATGGTTTTCCATGGGCTCTTAGTTACTTGCTTAGATCACTTGCTTTTGTTTGTTTGAAATTGTGTTTGGTGTGGTTTTGAAAGTATTTTGTAAAAGAGGCCATTCGTTTAGGCAATCTTTGTAATGATTCTCGTTTGTAAGAATGTATACAAAGATGTTTGTCTTTTGAAAATGTTTTCAATGTTTGTAAGATGTTTTTGAAATGTGTGTGTGTTTGTTTTTGAAAATAGAAAGGATTGTTGTTTGAAATGGAGCAAGTAACTAGAAGCTATCTACCTACTCAAATGTCTTTCTTATGTATTTTCTATTCCTTTGACATTGTTGTCTTATCATTGATTTGGTAAGAAACCCTATCTTTGGATGTAAACAGGACGGGCGTGGGTCATTGTATAACCATGATTAGCAATGTTTGCAAAGTATCTTAGCATTTTTGAGGGACCAAGATCATTTTGTAAGGCAACTTTTGAATAGCGTCATCGAGGGACTATGATCTTATATTTGTTTTGTTTCACCAAGATACTTCGCATGCGTAACATGGCCATTTTTGTTTTAGGCAACCAAGTGGAGAAACCCTAAGGATGCTTGTGTGCAAGTGTGTTATTTTCATGCTTTGATTTTGTCTTGTATTTAGGGTTTTCTATTTTGCTTTGTTTTATTCTTGTCATACAAACCCTAATTACTAATGATGGCATATAAAGCGATAAATTGCGTAATGTAAATATTTCTAAGCTATTGCAACAATTTATGGGAGGGGGAAATACAAATTTGAATGGGGATTTGCAAGAATATAAACCTAAATAAATTATTACAACCAAATCAAATTTGCATGTATTAGAATAAATACAATACAATACTAAAAGGAAAATGCAATGCAATGTACATGTAAAAAAGATTTTTGTGTCTTGTTTTTATGTAAAAGAAAATTTAATCTAAACTTAAAAATATAAAGAAAAGGAATTAATTTTTAAAAGGGTTTAACCCTAATTATTATTTAAAAGAAAATAAAGTTTTTATAGGTATTATTTTGTGAATTTTGTACTTTTTGTGTAAAAATGATAAATAATATGGTATAAAAAGAATATAAAAATTTATGTATGCAAAAATAAGTATTTATAAATATGGAATGAAAAATAAATTAAACTAAAAATGTTTTAACTATATTTTACAAGTTTAATAAGAAAATATGTGATGTTTATTAAAATAAAATATATTCTTATGTGAAAAAATAAAATAAAAATGCAATATTATGAAATTTACATTTTTTAGGATTTTATGTATTAAAGAAAATATTTAATATATTAAAAATGAAAACAAAACAAATAAAATATAAAAATATTAAAAAAGAGTTGGCAGGGGTGATGTAGAAAATTTATGGTAAGGTTAGCAAAAACACTGGCCTAGGAAGCTGAGCCCAACCTGCAAAAAATGACAAAAAATGGAAAATAAAAATGTAAAAAATATAAAAGTAGCGCGCAGGTTCGAACCCAAGACATGGGTCTCAGCAGCGCGCTGCTTCGCCACTGGGGTGGCTATACTTCTATTGTCTTCAGGAAAGTAAAAACAATATAACACAAAACGCGCCCTATGCCCTGTACTTCATCTCCTTCCTCACGCTTGGCCAGACACCCTGTAAATTTCTCATACTTCCATAAAAATAATAGTTCATAACATGAAAGTTGTAATACTTCAGCACACGATTCCAACCATATATATTATGTGAACTATTCATCAAAGAACAAAGAGAATTTTAACAGCCCTAAATCTTGACCTAATATTTCCAGAAATTTAAAGTTCCAAATTCTCTCAGCACAAGTAAAATCAATGCAAGATAATGGTATGTAAAACTTCGTTATGATGAGGACTACATTTTTTATTCACAAATCGTGGCCTAAGGTTTCCTGTACAAGGAGATAGAGTTTGAAATTTTAACTCCTTCAGTTGGAATCGTGAATGTAACTGGGGTTAGTTTGAGGGAGGCCTGATGCTTGCTTGAGCTTCCTTGAGCTTCCCTGAATGTATTACAACCCTTGCCTTGCTCTGAAAGTAGTTGGAACTCCTTGGCCAAGTCAGATTGCAAGCTTCGAAGTCAACAATGGCAGATGGTGGAGGAGTGATTACAGAACAGGGATGAAGCCCTAGATTGACTAGGTATCAAGTTTGTAAGATGTTTTTGTGATCCAAACTCAAAACGCACGAGCCAAATAGAAGATGGATGTGCTTATGCAAAATATGCAGTTTTGGACAGATTTTTGGTGTTTTGCTGGCTGTGAGTGTTTCAGGTTCTTGCCAATCGTGTTATATGTTGCATAATGTTTATATATTAGTATGGAAATGGTCTTAGGTCAGCTCTCTAACAGATCTGCAAGCTCTAGCCTTTTTGCAACTTTCCTTGCATTTGAAGTAAAGTGAAGTGACTATACTTGCCATGCTTGTACTTGCTCCCTTAGGGTTGGTATCAGTTTGTACAACTTACTTGAGACCTATGAGACTTGTATGTGCCAAGGGGACAGGTCCAAAGCTCAAAATTGTAAAGTTTGCAAAAGTTGCTCTTTTTCAAAATGGCAATGGAACCTTTTTGCCATAAATGGAATTACAAGTTGGATAAAGGTTCAAAAGCATGGATCAAAGATTTTTCAAGTGAGTATATATTTAATTAAGAAGTGTGGAACAAGTTTAGGACCTGTACAACATGAATTAGCCAGCATAGGATTGATTTGCAACTTTGTTCTTCATGAAATGGCTTGGACAAAAAGTGAGAAATTGCCAACTTCATCTCTTCGATTCTACCTACTCAAAAATGATCTTGAAGAGTTCTTGGACATTTTGGAAAGCTTTCAATGTTCTCTATAATTAATCTTTGAAATGAATTTTAAGATACCTCTTGGAACTAGGTGAAAAATTGCCATGAAGTTGGGTCCAAAACCTGCCTAAATTAGGGCAAAATTTCACTAAGTTAACAAGTTCATGACCATGTATTCACAAATTTATATCTTGAGACCCAAGCATCTTTAGGGAAATGTTTGTGAAGAAACGTTGTATATTTCATGGAGGTCTATTACTTTCATGTTGGGAACTTTCCTTGAATCATTATGCATCATGGTGTAAAAGTGGCTTAAAGTTGAGAAAAAACAAGAAAATTTTCTATACTTAGAAATTTTCTAAGTTAGAAATTTTTTCAAATTCAAACCCTAATTTTCAAATTTGGATTTCTTGATGAACAAGTTTCATATTTTGACATGTCTTGATGAATTATGACCCTTGGCACTTGATTTTGACTAAAAAGTCAAAGTTTGACTTTTCAGTATATAGTTGACTTTTGATCAGTTGACTGCAAAATTCATCTGTCAATCCAATGAATTTGAGATGTTTTGAGCCATGTAATTAAGCCAAGATGATTTAATTGAATCCTTGAAATCATTATTTAACTCAATTGGTCATTTGCTAGGTTAAAAATCAGAAATTGCCCTTCCTCGGTCAAAACCCTAATTTTGATCATTTTGCCCTTTTTGTGATTGGACCAAATTTCTTGAGGAATTATGATCCAAACTTGACCAAATGACACATGCAAGTTCAAAATGTTGATGTGGATCAAAAATTATGATGTTTGACTGTAAATTGGCCATGGTTGACTTTTTCCCTAATATAGCTAATTTTTAGGTCAACTGCCCAATTGACTGACCAAAAATGTGGTTCAAGGCTTGAAACTTGTCATGAGTGATCTTAGGGGTCCATAATGGTGTTTGAAAGTCAAATGAAGAATTGATAGTCCAAAAATACTTGTGCAAACTCAGACCCTAATTTTGGGTTATCAGTGCAAGAAGATATGCCTTGAGCTGACCAAACCCTAATCCAGTCTTGAGTCAAAGAAACCTTGTGAGAAAAATCTTGATATATGAGAGGGAAAATTTTGGGGTACAACATCTGCCCCTGTTCAATCTTCTTAAACCTAAAGAGTTAGATTGGCGAGCTTTGCCATTCGTGACTCGAAGGTGAAAGATGATTGGACACTAAAGTGCCCATAAATTTACACTCGGCGATGTGTATTTGAGGAAATGAGCTTAATGATGCCATTTGGAGGTGTGAAAGAGTCTTGTTGGAGATGGGCTTGTAGATTCCATCCAAGAATGTTTGTTGAATTGTAAATTGTAAGCTGAAAGAATGAGTATCAGAATGGTGTCCGCGTCTGGAACGTATCTGAACTGTTCCTGAAGACTGAATTTGTATGAGCAATAGAATAGCATTCGTGTCTGGAGCGTATCCGTATTGTATCCGAAGTCTGAATGAATATTAGAATGGAATCCGCGTCTAGAGTGTATCCGAACTGTATCTGAACTTGAAATCTGAATAAGTGTCAGAATGGCATCCGTGTCTGGAGCGTATCTGAACTGTATCTAAACTTGAAATCTGAATAAGTGTCAGAATGGCATCCGTGTCTGGAGCGTATCTGAACTGTATCTGAACTTGAAATCTGAATAAGTGTCAGAATGGCATCCGTGTCTGGAGCGTATCTGAACTTTATCTGAACTTGAAATCTGAATAAGTGTCAGAATGGCATCTGTGTCTGGAGCATATCCGTACTGTATCTGAACTTGAAATCTGAATGGGTAACAGAATGGCATCCGTGTCTGGAGCGTATCTGAAGTGGAAATCTGAATGAGTAACAAAATGGCATCCGCGTCTGGAGCGTATCTGTATTGTATCTGAATCTTGAAAACTGAATGGGTATCAGAATGGCATCCGTGACTGGAGCGTATCTGAACCGTATCATGAAGGTCGAATCTGAACTTTTAATGAGCATCAGAATGGCATCTGTGTCTGGAGCGTATCCGTAATATATCTGGAGTATGAATCTGAATGAGTATCAGAATGGCATTCGTGTCTGGAGCGTATCTGAATTTTATCATGATTTCACATTGTTTAACAATAGCTGTTAATCTTATCCTGAAAAGGGTAAAATGTTAGTTGGAACACCAAATTATGTTGCATGGAATGTATGATGCAATATATGTATTTTATCAATTTTTATGATATGTGGATGTAATGTATGCGCATGTAAGCTGATTTGCTGTATTGCCGAGGAAAATAAATCTTTGACTGCTGCTGAGGATACGTGGATTCTTCATGTCTTGAAGTTGGAGTATTTGACAAAAATTCTGTTGTGAGAGAAATGCCATATACTGCTTGAGGAATCTGCTTGGGGAATCTAGAGAATTTTGATGACTTCTGCTGGGGATTAATAATGGGAGTCTTTGTTCTGTTGGGGAGTATTAGAAGTCAATTGTCATCCGGTTGGATTTCAGGCTTCAAAACAACTTGCTGGGGAATTTGGAGAAACTGGATGGTTTCCACCGGGGATTAATAGTTTGAAGTTTTAGTTCCGCTGGGGATCGCTCATGGAATAGCCTAAAGACGTTTTCCTATTCTTTCAACCTATCATTAATTGTCTTTCTCATTTTTTTTATTTGTAAACAATAATTATGTTCAAATGCATATGTTCATTAATGAATCATTGGACGTTTTTGCAAATAAAACACAAGTGTAAAGGAAAAGGACAAATAGTTTTGTAAGTACGAAGTGCACCTAAGAGGGGGGGTGAATTAGGTACTTTTAAAAATTCTGGTTTTTAGTGATAATGGTTCTTATTTTTTTGTTTATAAGTGAGTTTAGGAAAGCTTAAAAATGTAGAAAAATAAAGAGACACGGGCGATATATCCTGGTTCCCCTCACAGTCCGAGAGTACTCCAGTCCCCTTTAAACATGAAAGAGATTTCCTTATTGTGGCAAACTTAAATAAGAACTACCAACCAAACCAAGAACAATCCTCTTGGACCAAGAACAATCCTATTGGATTTTCACTAAGTTCCCTATGAGAACAATCCTCTCAATGTAACTACACTTGTATCCAACAACTTGGAAAGACAAGATTTCAACAAAAACACTTAAACTTAATTCCAACAATCCTGGAAAATAAGTAAGTAAATATCAATTTGTGAGTTTGAGTGAGTAGAGTAATATTGATCACTAAGAGTGATTTGACAATGTATAATCTTCTTCTTTCAATAATAATATTGTACAAAGACTCAAGATATATTTTCTCAAAGTTTTCTGTTTAAAGTATGAAAATGTGCAGAAAACTTATGCATGAAAATGAAGAATGCTTGAGTTTGTATTTTGAAAGTTCAGAAAATATTTATGAAAGAAGGTGTTAGATATGGATTTGAAATTGAATATTTATATGATCATAACACCCTTTTGAAACATCATGAAGATCTGGAAATGTATCATGAACAAATGCCAAGTTTGAGTGAAAAGATGTAATGAAAAGGCATGATGAAAAGGCATGAACAAAGCTGTTATTTTTCAAATTCGTGCAGTGTGAAATCGATTGCACCCTTGGTGTAAATCAATTGCACAAGGTTTTTAACAGCTATTTTTTCAAAATCTTTAAGAGTGCAATCGACTGCACTAACAATGTAATCGATTGCATTCAAAGTCAGTAGCAAAAAGTAACTGAGTGCAATCGATTGAACTAACAATGTAATCGATTGCATGCAAAGTCAGTAGCAAACGTTTTGAAAATTTTAAGTATGCAATCGATTGCACAAAGAAACAGAAGCAAAAGATCTGAAATTTTGAAGAGTGCAATCGATTGCACTAAGATGTAAATCGATTGCATGCAGAAGAAAAGTGAAATTTTATCTTTGAAAAGCTTGAGTAATGATTCTTAAACATTTCTTTTTCATTTTTGAGCATCTATATCTTAAGATCAAAGTAGATAATATTATTATACCTTTAAAGTTGTTGAGAGCTTTGAGTGAAGATATTATCCTTAGATGCTTAGATGCTTGATCAAAATCTTTGCCTTCTTTGTTAGCCATGGTTTGTCTTCATCAAAACAAAAGCTTATTTGAGAAGCTTGATTTTACATTCTCCCCCTTTTTTATGATGACAAACAATCTTTCTTTATGCGATGTACTTTTCGGAAGAGCTTCTCCCCCCAAGATGCAAAACTCCCCCTATGTAGGAGAGGGTTGGAATCCTTTGCAATTCTTCATCTTGATTGGAGAGTACCTTGAAAATTAAGACACATGAAATACAAGCATAAAGTACCATACATCTTTCTCCCCCTTTGACATTATCAAAAAGAAGGGAAAGATGCCTAAAGCAAATAATAATAGCAATATATTGACAAAAATTATAGAATTAAAACATTAACACACATTGTTTAAGAGTTACACAGAAATTTGAACAAATGAAACATTGAAAGAGTAAGACAATAACATAACCGGAAAAAAATCAGCCAGAACATTAAGGGTGATGAATGTCTGGATGGTTGTAAGACCATGAGCCTTGGTTCGGGAATTGTTGTTGAAGTGGAGGTTCTGTGTAATGAGGAGGAGGTGCAGCTGGGTTATTTGGGTTGTGTGGTGGGATATGAAGGTGAGAATAAAGGTATGAGAATTATTGGTTCACATCCGAGCGAAAATCATTTATCCGGGTTGTAGTGGAGTCATTGATTGCACTCCATTGATTGTTGATGTTGGTGTTCATAGAAGCAAACTGTTGAGACATGTAGTCCATGAGTTCTTGATTGCTTGGACCAGAGGGAGCAGTAGGAGGAGGAGGAGGCACAGCTTCACCGCCTTCAACTTCTTGGTCATTATCTTCATTGCCAACAACATCTTCACCAATGTAGGTGATGGTCTTTGTCTCCGGATTAAAATGTACGCCCATTCTTGAATCAACATTCTTAATTGAAATTTTGTTTAAATTAGGATCCATATCCACCTTTTCAAAACCACGAAAATCCACACCAAATTCCTCCATAATCAAAGTGATAAAATAAGCATATGGAAGGAATTTAGATTTTTCATCCACTCTCAAAATATGCATCATGATCATTCTTGCCCAGTTTACATTTAATCCTTTCTTCCTTGCATAAATAAGCTGCATCTCGAAATCGGTAAACGTGCAATGGTTTCCAGCTCTTGGAAACAGTATATAGACCAAAAAAGAATGATACAAGCGATCGTTTATATGGAGGTTACCTGCACTCTAGGAGTCTCTGGATGGAATTACTTCGCCAAGACCACGAATCCGTTTGGCGCGAAATTCAGCTTCACTTAACCGCCCAATGCAGTAAAAGAATCCCTTTTTCTGATAGCCATCCCATATCTCATTTTCAAGATCATATAGGGAGCTTCCAGTGAAAGGAATATGCAAGATCTCACCAACAACCTGAGGAGTCAGAGAGATACGAGTGCCTAGCACATACGTGACCATTTTTCCTTTTTGGGGTGTTAGATTACTGAAAAATATTCTTACCAAATCCGGGTAGTATGGACCGTACGAAGAAATCAAGGGTTCCAGACCATAAGCAGCTAGATCGTTCTGAAAGGAAAAACATTCTTGAGGAAAGGAGGAGAGTATACCAAACTTGGGGTTGGATACAATTTTCTTTTGAAAGTCTTTGATAAATCTGGCTTCTTGCTCTTAGGTGAGAGTTGAAAGTAGGGGATTGGATGTTAAATCAATTTTCTTTTTCCCTTTATCTGAAACTGAAGCCTTTCGCTTTGTTCTTGAAGCCATGGATATGGAGATTTAGGGTTTTGGGGATTTTAGTTTTTGTGAGAGAGAAAGATTTTGTGTGAGATTTGGAAGTGATTTAGGTAGGTAGGGAATGAGTTATTAGAATTGAAGTGTATTTGGCTTGGGAATATGAGAAAGGAATTCTGACCAACATTAATTTTCTGTCATAAAAGCTACTTTCAGTACGTGCAATCGATTGATATACCATGTGCAATCGATTTGCACACAAACAGAATCAAAAAATAGCAAAAAATGCACATAGTGCAATCGATTACAATAAAGGTGCAATCGATTTGCACAAGAAACAAAATGGACATAATTAAAAAAACTCTTTGTGCAATCGATTACACTCTTTGTGCAATCGATTTGCACCAACAAAAATTGTCCAAAACCAAATTTTTCTTGAAAATTTAAGTATCACATAACATAAATTCATATATGGAATTTATAAAACATATATAAAAGTTATATCAAGGGTTTGGTGAAGATATCGGCAAGCTGATTATGAGTATCTACAAAGGTTACCTCGACATCTCCTTGAAGAACATGATCACGGAGAAAATGATGTCAAATGTCTATATGTTTAGTCCTTGAATGCATGACGGGATTCTTTGTGATGTTGATTGCACTGGTGTTGTCGCATCTTAGAGGAATGCACCCTAGATCGAGTCCGTAGTCACGAAGTTGTTGTTTTAGCCACAAAATTTGAGCGTAACTACTACCCGCTGCAATATATTCAGCTTCGGTCGTGCTTAGAGCAACACATGCTTGTTTCTTGCAGGCCCATGATACTAATGCATTACCAAGAATGTGGCAAGTACCACTTGTGCTCTTTCTATCTGTTTTACATCCTGCATAATCCGTGTCAGAATAACCAATTAAGTTGCAGATACTACCTTTAGGATACCATAATCCGACATTTGTTGTCCCTTTGAGATACTTAATGATCCTCTTTACCGCCGTGAGATGAGATTCCTTTGGGTTAGTGTTAAACCCCAAAATTTGCCCTCTCACTTTTTCAGAAAAAAAAAACACCCTGGATTCTCAAAGTTTTCTCTTATATACAAATCCAAGCCTTGAGTTATCATTCCTTTCCAAACAAGCCATTTACAAGGGGGAAATGGTCACTTGCAAGCTAAAAAAGTCAAACTTTGGTTTTTGGATCAAAATCAAAACACAAAAATCATATTTCATCAAGACATGTTGGAATATGAAGTTTGTTTCATCAAGAAACTCAAAAGTCAAATTTTACCTTGAAAAAGTTAAAATCCAAATGCTTATAATTTCTCTAAAGTATTTAAGAAAAAATGACATTTTAGAATTTCTGAACCAACCTCCAGGCAGGAGCAGTCAGAAGTTGTAAACTTGGCTCAACACATAACATTCAGTCAGAATGTGGCTCTTCAGCAGCTACGCCAACTCAGTCAGAAGTTGTAAACTTAGCTCAGCATATAACATTCAGTCAGAATGTGACTCTTCAGCAGCTATGTTAACTCAGTCAGAAGTTTCCTGAAGATTATAAAACATGATGAAAAAAGTCAGAAAGCTTCTTCAGAACATGCTGAAATCATAAGGTAAGGGTCAAAAGATTGGGTGGTACACTGAAGCAGAATCTCTAAGTCCAGATTTTTCAGAGGCAAATCAAAGAAAGTTATTGGAAAGCCTGGAGATCCCTCAGAACTGGCTGAGACAACAGAATGCCAAGATCAGAACCTGGGTGCATTGTCCAAGACTATGTTGAAATGGAACTTCTGGCCTAGATTTAGGCAATGATGCAAATCTCATATTACAAGATTTCTTATTCTTAACCAATCTCATCACCATTTAATGCTCATTAATGCTCACAATCACTTTTGAGCATTTGTCCAAAGGGTCTCTCCACGTGCAGCATAAAAACGCTCTTGTACAGATATAGGTATGGGTACATGCGCTACTTTTCGCTCATGGGTGTCACTTTTCCTTAATCCTCGCTTACTAGCCCATCCTAGGCTAAAAGATGTCAGTCATCACAACTTTTTATGAACTTTCTTCAAGAGTAAGTCAGCATCTAATGCATGATATTGGTGCCACTTAACGTTTTAAAAACATACAAAGCATTGCCTATAAATAGAACACCTTCGTCCATTGAAAGGGCCCGGTCCAACATCAGAAAAAATTGCTAGAAGAGAAACATAAAATTTTAGCAAGAAAACACCTTGAAACTCTGCCAAAATTCCCAGTGTTTCAAGAGCCTTAAACACAACTTTGAACCTCCTGCCTCCAAACTTTATTTGTACCCAATTTGTTTCTGGACTAAAGAACGTCCATATAGTTTCTGACCACATATACACTCTCCATCCACCCATACAAAGGACCTGTCCAGAATACTCTCAGAGTTAAGATTAACTCCAGTTCACAGAATTTTCTTCCAACAGCAAGGTAAGCACCTACTGACTCTCACCATACTGCTTAAGCATCATCAGATTTGCATGCTCAAAACACAATGTAGATATCATGCTTATGATGTTGTGCATGTTCTGAGATTTTCACGCATCTGTATGCCTAAGTAAGAGATTGAATCAGTACAGAACTTGCCTCTGACTTTTGGTTCTGACTTCTGAAACGCTATGACACTTGCTGAAAATGTCCTAGGCATGCCTTCTGTTTTATGGAAAAATAACCAAATTGCAGATGTTCTGACTAGCACATGGGGAAACCAAGCTCTGACTTTGACGCCAGCACTTGTGAGGTCTGTTTTGTTATCAGTAATATCATAACTTCTGAAAATTACTGTGTCCCCAACAGGGTCAGAACTTCTAACCTCACAACTAACAGGTTTCCATTTTGCAGCGCACTGGGGTCAGAACTTCTGACCTCCCCACTAACAGGTTTCTGTTTTGCAGCGCACCAAGGTCAGAAGTTCTGACCTATACATTTTCACTAACAGGTTGATATCCTGCAGCAGGCCAGGATCAGAACTTCTGACTTCCTCTCAGCAGCGCGCTGACCCCCTCCTTCTTTCTTTTTTTCTTCCCCTTGTTATTTTTCTTTATTTTTCTCGCTGGATTCCCCATTCATAAATTTGTACCCCACCCCCTAAATATTGTAATAGCGTAGGACTTTACATTTCTGCATTTTTATCGCTTTCAAATGTAAATGCTAGCAATTAGGATATGTATGGCAAGATAAAATCAATGAAATAGAAAATCCTAATTCAAGATAAAATCATGCATGCAATAAAACACACTTGCACACAAACACCCTTAGGGTTCCTCCACTTGGCTGCCTTATACAAAAATAGCCATGTTACTCATGCAAAGTATCTCGGTAAAAAAAACAAAATCAAAAGATCATAGTCCCTCGATGACGCTATTCAAAAAGTTGCCTTACAAAAATGATCTTAGCCCTCAAAAACACTAAGATACCTTGCAACATTGCTAATCATGGCTATACGATGACCCATGCCCGTCCCGTTCACATCCAAAGATAGGTTTTCTTACCAAATCAATGGTAAGACAACAATGTCAAAGGAATAGAGAATTAACAAGAAAGACATTTGAGTAGGTAGATGGCTTCTAGTTACTTTCTCTGTTTCAAACAAACAATCCTTGTTATTTTCCAAAACCACCACACACACTTCAAAACATCTTACAAACATTGAAAACATTTTAAAAAAGACAAACATCTTTGTATACATTCTTACGAACAAGAATCATTACAAAGATTGCCTAAACGAATGGCCTCTTTTACAAAATAATTTCAAAACCACACCAAACACAATTTCAAACAAAACAAAAGCAAGTGATCTAAAGCAAGTAACTAAGAGCCCATGGAAAACCATGGATGAAAAGGGTGCTAGCACCTTCCCTTTTCATAATCTACCCCCCGAACTCAAGAAAACATCTCAAAGGTCTTTCCTGTGCTTTTTCACCTTTCCTTTTGGATAAAAGAAAAGTTGATGGCGACTCTTGCTAACCGCGACATTTGCAATAAAACGCAAAAACCTCAAGTCAGTTCTCCCACCGCATCACAGAACTGGCAAATCTGTTGAGGAAATTATAAAAGTGGGGTTACCTTATGGTATAGATCACATTTATTTGCTTACCTTGTTTGACTTGTTTGCTTTACAATTATGGTTCTTTGTTTGGGTTTAAATCCTCCACCCGGATTTGGAAAACATTATAGGTAAATAGAAATACGTTGTGGATACTGTGTGGGGTATACCGACATGGTCTAAGCAATAGCTATGTTAGTGTGACATATTTCTGGGTACCGATAGCCTTTGAGTCAATCAAAGAGAATACAGGGCCGCTCAGTGATGTCATGAAGCACTAACGAACTTCTAGAACCCTTTACTTGACCAACTTGGCCTTTCAGGATGTAGTGAGATGACCGGCTTTGGTGCAATCCAAAGTTGGTAGATACTAGATACTACACTCATGGAGGGTTGGTTTCTTGGGATATTTCGGTCGCTATTAAAGAGGCTTGAGCTGAAACAATGACCAAGGAAACAATCCAGTGATATTGAGCTCCTTAGAACCCGGTTACTATTATTAGGACATGTTGAGCCAACTAAACTTCAAGAGGGTACTTACCTATAAAACCCCATGCAAGACTAAACTAAGAACTTGTTTGATTTATTTGTATATGTATAACATCATGGACATCATATGCATTCACTAACCATTTCAAGGATTTTGGAGATTCATCTTTGTTCTTGTTTTGTAGGATATGGATTCACTTCGCAGGAAAACTATCCAAATCAACCTTGTAAGAATTCATCCACAAATCAAGGAGCTAGCTTCAAAGATCCCTGAGAACTTTCCATTCACCGAGAGACATGTTCGTCTACTCAACTTGGTCACCTCCAACACAGAGGAGGATATGTTGAAAGTTCTCTTCCAGTTCTTTGACCCTTTGCTTCATTGCTTCACATTTCCTGACTATCAACTTGTGCCCACTTTGGAAGAATTATCTCAACTTTTGAGGATTCCTATTCTCAATCAACTACCTTTCAACGGTACGAAAAGAGATCCAAACCCAGAAGAGATTGCTCAAGCCCTGCACTTACACTCATCTGATGTCGCAACTCATTGGGAAACTAGAAGCGGTGTCAAAGGCTTCTTGGCAAAGTTTTTGTTTGAGAAAGCCCAAAGCTGTTGGAATTCCCTAGATTTGCATGATTTTGAGGAGATTGTAGCTCTTCTCATCTATGGGATGGTCCTGTTCCCCAATCCTGACCAACTCATAGATGTGAGCGCTGTCAAAATCTTCATGTCTCGCAACCCGGTGCCTACATTGCTTGGGGATATCTTACACTATTTTCACACTCGTACAATGAGGAAAAGAGGTGTTCTTATGTGTTGCACTCCTCTCCTGGCAAGATGGTTTATTTCTCATCTTCCCCAATCAGTCTTAAAGAATGAGCAAGGTTTGAGGTGGTCACAAAGGTTAATGACGCTTAAACATTCAGATATTCATTGGTGTTCTCGATCCAAAGAGAATGTTATCATTGTTGACCATTATGAGGAATTCCCTAATGTCACTCTACTTGGCATTATGGGAGGCATCACCTACAACCCATGTTTAGCTCTAAGACAGTTTGGTTATGCCCGAAGGGATGGCCCACATGATATGCTGATTCAAGGTTTGGTTTTCGACTACGACAACGACGATCAAGGTCTTTGCCAGAGATTCATCCGAGCTTGGAGGATGCTAAACAAGGTGGATAGCAAGACTTTGGGACACAAGAATTCCATCCCTCTTGAGCCTTACCTCAAGTGGGTATGAACCCGCGCTCAAAGTCTTATGATGCCTTATCCTTCTATTCTCCCAGTGATTATTGAGCCTGTTAAGGAGGGAGAAGTTCCATACACTATCCTACATCCTGACATGCCTACATCACTCGAAGACCTACAAAGGGATTGGATACAGCTCAAGGGAGAGTGTGATACTTTCGAAGCCCAATTCTACGCAAGCGAGAAGAAGGTTTTGGAACTCACTCGGCTACTTCATGAGGAGCAAACTCTAAATACCTACATTGCACCAAAGAGGATGCACAATGTCTTTTTATCTTACAATTTTGTATTATTTTTCCCAAGGGGAATTGATGTACTCAAATTATATCTTATCAATATAACGTGTGTTTCTTTTTGTTTGAAACAAATTTGAATTTTTAATCCTTGAAAGCATTGCATGAATACATATGATTCATCATAAACATAAACAGGTCTTTGAAACCAGTTTCCTCATCTCTCTACTGTTTATTTCAGTAAGATGGATCTCGAATAGACGGTCAAAGACCTTCAAGCTCAAAACACACAATTTCAACAGTTGCTCATGACCTTAGCCAAGGGGCAAGAGGAGCTGAAAACTCTGCTAGAGAAAGAGAAAAAAAAAGAAAGAGAAGAAACCAGCTGGTGTGGTAATCATGGGCAGAAGGTTTCAAGGACAAGCCAGAAGGACCTTAGATTTTCCAGCAACATATGATGAAGGGGAAAGAAAAGGAAAAGAAACGGTTGTTCTGTCATACTCTGAAGAAGATAAGGAAGAGGAAGACTACTCTGAAGAGCAATACCCTCCGACTGATGATAAGTGCAAACACCTTGAAGAGCGTTTAAGCGCTATGGAAATCCAGAGAGTATCGGGTCTAGATTTTGAAGAGTTAGGGCTGGTGTCAGGAATTGTAATCCCGCCAAAGTTTAAAGTGCCATTATTTTCCAAGTATGATGGGGTGTCTTGTCCTAAAATGCACCTCCGATCGTATGTCAGAAAGATTCAGCCGCACTCTGCTGACAAAGACTTGTGGGTCCACTTTTTCTAAGACAGTTTATCAGGAACGCAACTTGATTGGTTTTACCAATTAGAAAGGGTTGACGTTCACAATTGGGAAGAGCAGTAAAACTCCGATTTGGCGCCTACCCATACTCAACTTCAGAGTATGGCTATGGTTTCCAATGAGGGCTTCAAAGATTACGCGCAAAAATGGAGAGATCTAGCCGGAAGAGTGCAACCCCCGCTGTCTGAAAGGGAGTTAGTGAACATGTTCTTGGGAACTCTATCGGGCCCTTTCTTCAATCATCTAATTGGAAGTTCCTCTGCAGGGTTTGCTGAATTAATTTTAATCGGCGAGAGGGTGGAAGCTGGTATAAGAAGTGGGAAGATTCAGAAAGATTCGTCTGCCTCTACAACTGTGAAAAATCCCTTCACGGGGAAGAAAGAAGTATATGTTGTTTATTCACACAGGAATCAAGGAAGAACTGAACACCAACCGGTGATGGGCGCCGTTATGATCCCAAAGCCCACATCTGACTAGCCTAGAAATAACCAGCCAAGGGTGGAAAGGCCAGTCCAGCAATTCACCAGGATTAACATGACTCTAGCCCAGGTTCTACCACATCTTCTGAAATTGAATCTGGAAAATTTAAAAGAGGCCCCAAAGAATCCTAATGTTGAATCCCCTCATTATCATCCAAATGCCAAATGCGCATATCATTATGAAAGTCCAGGGCACGACACTAACAACTGTTGGGCTCTGAAGAACAAAATTCAAGACCTAATAGATGTGAAGGAAGTTGAGTTTGATGCGCCTGAGAAACCGAATGTCATTTCTGCTCCGATGCCTAGGCATGGTCACAATGCCAATGTTGTCGAGGAAGATTTATTTGTTGCCATCGTGGATGAACTGTTGACTCTGCTTCCGATCATTAAGTTGAATTTGTTGAAAGCTGGTATATTCCCAGGTTGTGACAAAGACTTCCATGTTTTCCTATCCTCATCATTTGATTTCCCTCTGTTATAAAAGGGTATCCAACGACTGATTGATAACCAAGAAATTTTGTTTGAGAATGCTCCTGTTTCACCTGTCCCAGTTAAAGAAGTTTCAATTATAACCATCTTCGCCAATCCTTCCAGGGTCCCTAAAAGACCCGTTAGGATTAAATCTGCTCCAAAGACTACTCCACTTAATATTACAATGCCCAGGCCGGTCCCGGACGAATCAGATAAAACAGTACCATGGGATTACGATGGAGAAATCTACTACCATGGTATTAAACAAGATGGTTTGACCACCAAAGAAGAGAGCTCCGAAGAGGAAAATTCCGACATTGGCAATATTGCCGGAACTAGCAAGATTACCCGTAGTGGTAGAATCTTCTCTCCAGAGATTGCCCCTCCAAAGGCAGTTTTTAGACCCGTGGTCGTTCCAAAGATTACCTCTGCACTAGTGATCATACTGCAAGCGTACATGCCGACAAAGATGACATAATCCCTATCCCTGCTGTGATACGGTGGGAGAACTGACTATGGTTTTGCGTTTGTTTTCGCAAATGTTTCAGTTGAGCAAGAGTCGCCACCGACTTTTTATTTTATCCTAAGGAAAGGTTAAAAAGCACAACAAAAACCTTTGAGATGTTTTCTTGGGTTCGGGGAGTAGATTATAGAAAGGAAAGGTATTAGCATCCTTTATATCCATGGTTATCCATGAGCTCTTAGTTACTTGCTTAGATCAAATGCCTTAATTTTCAATTGTTTGAAATGGTGCTTTGTATGTGTGGGTTTGAAAATGTTTTTGAAAAGAGGCCAATGTGGTGGCAACCTTTGTAATGATCCATGTTGGGATGTATACAAAGGTGTATGTCTTTTGAAAAGGTTTTCATTTGTTTTTGAAAGTTGTTTTTGAAAGTGTAGTGATGTGTGGTTTAGAAAATAGGCAAGTGTTTTGCTTTGCAAGTTTGATTCAAGTAACTAAGAGATTGTCTACTCCTAAATTTCTCAAAGATTATTGTTATGTTTTAACCCTTTTAACAATTTTGTTCCACCATTGCATTTGGTGGACAATCTTGTGTTAGGATGTGAAAGGGACGGGCGCGGGTCATCGTTTAGACCATAATTGCAATGGTGCCAAGTATCTTTGGGCAATTTTTCATTTAAGGGACTTGATCATTTTTTAGACAACTTTTGAAAGCGTCATCGAGGGACTATGATCATTTGAATTGTTTTGTTTTGCCCAAAGAGACTTAACATGCAATATGGCCCATTTATTGAAGGCAACAAGTAGAATACCCTAGGGGTGCAAGTGTGATTAGTGTTGTCCATTTTCATGCTTGATTATCTTGAAATTAGGTCAAACTATTTTTGTTGTTTTTGATTCGCATACAAACCCTAATTCTAACATGGTATAATTAGAAAGCATTAGAGTGCGAAAAATAAAATTACTAAGCTATTACAACACAATATATGGGAAGGGGGGGTACAAATGTTCAAATGGGGGTATTTTGACAAGGAATTTAAACCTAGACTATTACATCAATATTGAATTATTTACAAGATATTTAATTGCACAAATTAAATAGAGATAAAATAAATATGCAAGATGAAAAAAGGCCTTTTATATGTATATAAAAAAAGTATTTTTATATGTCAAATAAACAAAATAAAAAGTATTATTTTTTGGAGTTTTTTATATTTAGGGCAAAACCCTAATTTTATTAAGTAAAAGTATTAATTATTTAATATGTACAATATTTATTTATTATATACAAAAAATAAAAATAAAAATGAAGTATATTTGTCAAAAAAGTTATTTTTAAGGTTAAATATTAATAAAAATATAAATGTGTATATTTTGTATTTTAACCTAAATATATTAATATATATATGTACTTGTATTATTTATTAAATATATTGCATATATACAAATTAATATAAAAAAAAGTATATTTTATATAAAATATTTTCAGAAGATAAAATAAAATAAAAATGGAATAAAAATGTGTTTGCACTATTTTTAGTATTTTAAGTAAAAAAGTATATCTATTTATTTATTTATACACACATACTCATTCAAACAAATAAATGCCTAATAAATATGAAAATGGTGTAAAAAATATTTTTTATATTTTTAATATTATAAGAAAAAATAAACAAGTCAGAACAAAAAAAGAAAAGTCAAAAAATCATTAAAATAAGCAAAATGGGCTCAGGGGGTGTAAAAGTAACAAAAGGGTGCAAAAAGAAAGTCAACTCAGGCCCAGCCCAAGAAGACTTCATCTTCAACCTCAGAACATGTTTGAACACAATCCACGCGCGTTTTTCATCTTTCAATTCCTGGACTTTCAAGCAAAACTCACAACATGAAAAATGTAGAGCATTAAGAGACGAATTCAGGGATATAAAGAACTTGACTTAACTCTCTAAGATGAGAGAGAATTTCTTCTCCCCCAATTCCTGACCTAGTTTTTGTTCCATGTTCAGACTTAAAATTCTCTAAGCATACATAATATAAATGAAATCTAATTACATGGGCATGTTCAGGGCTATGAATGTGACATGTTTTCTTCACAAACCTAAAGCTAACAATGCCTGGATAGAGAGATTCGAGTTCATGAACTTACCTATTCAGTTGAAGTTGTATCTGGTGATTGAGGTGTCTTCAATGCAAGGTGATGATTGGTACAGCTTCCTTGATGTCCAGGGATGCTATTCCAAGCTTTACTTTGTCTTGAAACCTTTTTAATCGTGCTATGGAACTTCAGACTTTAAGCAAGAGATGGCAAGTTGGTGTTCTGGACAGGTAGAGGCCCCCAATCTATGCTGCACAACTTAGTCTCGATCAGTGCCATTAGTCCATAAACTTGTGCCAAAGAGATCTTAACTGTACTTTCTTGAATTTGCTTTAGACATAAAGTGCAACTTTTCAAGAATGGCTATTTTACTTTTTCTATTTATGGCTTAGTTCAACATGTAATGCTTAAACTCATAAAACAAGGCCTTGGCACAATGAATTAGCATTAAATTATTGAGTGCAAATGGGATATAGGACCTGTAATCAAGGAAAGCATGCTGAATTCAAAATGGTACAAATGTATGAACATGTAAATTGGCCAAATCAAAAGTGAGTTTTTCCCATATTGCAAAATTCGATTCTCTCTAACCATGAGGTTGTTTGATGAGTTCTTGGACATTTTGGAAAGCTTGGAAGGTGTACTAAAATCCATCTTTGAAATGCAAATTGAAATTCCAAGTGGAAGTATGTGAAAAATGGTCTTGAAGTTAGGTAAAAACCTTGTCTAAAATAGGTCAAATTTTCTCTAAGTTAAGAATGGTTTGGTACCCTTGTTCCAAAAATTGTAACTTGAGCTACAAGCTTCTTTTGGGAAAACTTTGTGAATAAAAGTTGTAGATTATGCAATAGGCTACAACTTTCATGTTTTGACTTTTGCTTGAATCCAAATGAATCTTGGTGAGAAAGTGGGGCAAAGTTAGGAAAAAATTAGGGTTTTTCATAACTTAGAAAAATTCTAAGTTATGAAAAATCTTCATTTCAAACCCTAATTTGCAATTCTTGATTTCTTGATGAACAAGTTTCATGATTTTGCATGTTTTGATGAAAAATGAATCTTGACACTTGATTTTGACCAAAAAGTCAAAGTTTGACTTTTCAGTATACAGTCAAAATTGATCAATTGACTGGGAAATTCAACTGTCAATCTTGTGCATTTGGGATCTTTTGAACTTGTTGAGTATGTCAAGATAATTCCATGGTGTCCTTGAGTCCATATATGAGCTTGGTTTGCCATTGGCTAGGTCAAACAGTCAAAAATTGCCTTTGTGCAGTCAAAACCCTAAAAATGACCATTTTGCCCTTTTGGTGATCTGATCAAATTTCTTGTGGAATTGTGATCCAAACTTGATCAAATTGGTCCATGTGAGTTCATAATGTTGATGTGGGTCAATTTTCATGAGATTTGACTGTCAATTGGCCACAGTTGACTTTTTCCCCAATACAGTTGATTTCTAGGTCAACTGTCCAATTGACTGGGCAAAATTTGGAATCAAGACTTGAAACTTGGTATGGATAAACTTGGGAGTCCAAAATGAAGCATGAAATTCATATTAGGAATTTTAGGTCAAAACATATTTGTGCAAACACGAACCCTAATTTGGGTCAACAGTGCAAGGAGAAGTCTTGAGCAGATGAAACCCTAACTGGATCTTGAGCTCCAAGGGCTTAGTGATGAGAAATCAATGAGAAATGGGAGGGAAAATTTTGGGGTACAACAGTTGCCCTTGTTCAATCTTCTTGAACCTGAAGAGTTAGATTGGCAAGTTTGCCTTTCGTGACTCGAAGGTAAAAGGAGATTGGACACTAGAGTGCCCGGAAATTTGCACTCGCATGTTGGAGTATCAGCAATGTGATGTCGGGAATGGGATTATAGATGCCATTTGGAGAGATGGTGGATAGGGAGATGGGCTTATAGATGCCATCTGGAGAGGTGACAGAACCTTGTCGGGAATGGGCTTATAGATGCCATTTGGAAGTGTTGATCGCATAAGAGATTCCTTAGCGAGAACTTGTGTATTTTAAGAAAGATAGATGTTTTCCTAGCTTATTACAAGTGATTTGATCTTCAATCTCTTCATGCAGACATGCCCTGGCTAGATACAGGTGTCAAATCTACAATCGGATGCTCACAGATATGCCCTGGCTGGATACAAGTATCGAATCTGGAAATAGTCGTCAACAGATATGCCCTGGCTGGATACAGGAATCGAATCTTCGAACTCTTCAGACGTGCCCTGGCTAGACACAGGAATCGAGTCTGGAAATGTGGTCAACAGATATGCCCTGGCTGGATGCAGGAATCGAATATGGAATTGTGATAGTTGCTAGATATGCCCTGGATGGATACAGGAATCGAATCTTCGAACTCTTCAGACGTGCCCTGGCTAGATACAGGAATCGAGTCTGGAAACTGATCACTCACAGATGTGCCCTGGCTAGATACAGGTATCGAATCTGGAATTGTGACAGTTGAAGGTAGTTGTCTTTGGGGTTGTCTTTTTCCCTGAAAAGGCAAAACATCAGTTGTATGCAATGTCATGATGTATGAAATGCATGATGTCATGATGTTCAATATGAGATAGTGTTGTATGCACTTTATCATGTATGTAAGCAAGATGTATGAAATGTGAAATGTTTATGAATGTATTTTCATCTAGGAAAATAAATCCTTGACGACCGGCCGGGGAATTAAATCCTGGGCTGACGTTGAAGAGTAGAGTTCTTCGCTTCCGCTGGGGATGACGGTTGTAAGAATACACCGGTAGGAGAAGATGACTCCATTGAGGAATACACTTGCTGGAGAGATTACTCTGCGGGGAATTGCTCTGTGGAAGAGATACTTTGCTGAAGTTTTGATGAGAGGCCCGCTGAGGATTTCAATGATGGATTCCGCTGGGGATAATGATGATAAACTCCGCTGGGGATACCAAAGATAAACTCCGCTGGGGATTGTGTTGATAAGTTATGTTGGGGAACTTTGATGAACTCCGCTGGGGGTTGAAAGAACTTCACCGAGGGCGATCTTCCGTGGCAATTAGCTGAGGATAACCCAGTTATAAGCCCTTGTGAGGAATAACTTTGAATAAAACTCGGGAGAGACGTCCGTACTCTGCAGGGGATAAGCTTCCAGAATCTACTGGGGATAAGCTTCAAGACCTGCTGGGGATAAGAATTCTACTTTCCTGGGGAAACTTTTGGAATTGCACTGGGGTATTGATATTCCGCCAGGGAACCATCTTAAGTCAAGACTGCCGGGGATGCTTGCTAATGAATGCCTATACTCCACTGGGGAATGTTTCTATCTTGTCTTACTCTGTGGGGAGTTGAGAGAACTTGATCACATCCTTCAGTTAGATCTACCTTGGTACCTTGGCGATCAAAGCAACCAGACTGCATCAGATAACTTTACATTGCCCCTGTTTCTGATGTCACCTGTAATTAGTCTTTTGTTTCATATGCAAATATTTATGAATCAGCAATTTAATGTCAAATGCATATATCAAAAATGAACATTGGACGTTCTTCGCAATACAAAACAGAAAAAGGAAAAAACAATGGGCAATTTGTTTGGAAAAGTGAACTTGTATTGATTTTGAAATTTTCCTGTGAATAGGCGTTTTTGTGCAAGAGGCTGACATCCTAGTAAGAGAATGCCGCCGAATAACATAGAGTTTATACAATTTTGAAAAGGAAACAAAACAGCTATGTGCACAATATTCCCACTGGGTTCCAACTCTGCTATCGCCTTTATGTCTTCAAGCGTCTCATCACTTTGCTGCTTAGTTGAAGATGAAGCTGATTGGTCGATGCCGAAGTCTGAGCCAGATAGTTGATGCTGAATTCTGGATGCAAGGTGATCCAATGAGACATAGTGTTACGCTTTATCCCTAACTTTTGCCTGGACCGCCCTTTCGGGTTTTCAGTCCACCGGGATACCCATTTTTGCCCAAGCCGCCTTTTCAGGTTTTCGACTTGCCGGGTGTACAGATTTTTTTTCATTTCATCCCTTATTTTTGCCCGAACCCTTTTGGTTCGCCGGGAAGCCCTTATTTTTTGCCTAGGTATGTCAACCTAGCGGGTATTTTATTCATGCGTAGTATCTTTTCACTATGTCTGCATTGGCGGGGTGAGGAAGGTCGTCACCATCCATGGTGGTCAGAATCATGGCTCCTCCTGAGAACACATGTTTAACCACAAATGGCCCTTCGTATGTAGGGGTCCATTTGCCCCGGGGATCACTTTGAGGAAGGATGATGCATTTGATTACCAGGTCCCCAACTTGATACTCTTGTGGGCTGACTTTCTTGTTAAATGCCCTGATCATTCGTTTTTGATACGTCTGACCATGATAGATATCAGTGAGTCTCTTTTCGTCAATCAGGTTTAATTGATCAAGTCGAGTCTGGATCCAGTCATCTTCACTCAGATCTGCATCCTTCATTATCCAGAGAGAGGGTATCTAGACTTCAATTGGCAAGACTTCCTCCATGCCATAGACCAAGGAAAAAGGTGTTGCCCCGGTTGACGTTCTTGCTGAGGTACGGTACCCATGAAGAGCAAACGGTAACATTTCGTGCCAATCTTTATAGGTCACTATCATCTTCTGCACAATCTTTTTGATATTCTTATTAGCTGCCTCTACAACCCCATTCATCTTCGGCCGGTAAGGAGAAGAGTTATGATGTTGTATCTTGAATTGCTCGTAGAGCTCAGTGATCATCTTGTTATTGAGATTGGTACCATTGTCCGTAATGATTCTTTCCGGGACGCCGTACCGACAGATCAGATTATGCCGGATGAAACGTGCCACGACGCTCTTGGTTACCGTGGCGTAGGAAGCTGCCTCAACCCACTTCGTGAAGTAATCGATCGCTACCAAGATGAAGCGATGGCCGTTGGATGTCGTCGGTCGGATCTCGCCGATCATATCGATGCCCCACATTGCAAAAGGCCAAGGTGCCGTCAGGACGTTCAGAGGAACCGGAGGGATGTGCACCTTGTCAGCATAGATCTGGCATTTATGACAAGTTCGAGAATGTTGGTAACAATCGGCTTCCATTGTGGACCAGAAATATCCTGCCCGAAGGATTTTCTTTTCCATGGTGTGTCCACTGGAATGTGTTCCGAATGTACCTTCATGCAGTTCCATCATGATCTTCTCTGCTTCAGCCTTATCCACACAACGCAGTAGAGTTGAATCATGATTCCGTTTGTAGAGAATGCCGTTGCTGAGGAAGAATTTCGCCGCAAACCTTCTCATGAACTTCTTGTCATTGACAGATGCACCCTCAGGGTATTCCTGAGCTTACAAGTATCTCTTCACCTCATGATACCAGGGTTTTTCAGTCACTTTTTCGGCCTCAAGATCGCAGCAGTATGCCGGTTCGTCCAATTTCCAGATAATGATCCGGGGAGCCTCGTTGTCCCATTTGACTTTGAACATTGAAGACATCGTAGCTAGTGCGTCCGCTAGCTGATTCTCCTCTCTTGGGAAGTGTTCAAAAGTTATCTCTTCAAAGTGGGGAAGCAAAGTCAGCACATACTCCTTGTAAGGAATAAGATTTGGGTGTTTCGTATCCCACTCGCCTTTGATCTGATTGATCACGAGAGCGGAATCTCCGAAGACACTCAGAAACTTGATCCTTAAGTCGATTGCAGCTTGAAGACCCATGATACATGCCTCATATTCTGCCATGTTGTTGGTGCAGTTGAAACACAATCGGGCGGTGAGTGGAGTATGAGTTCCTTTGGGAGATATGATCACAGCACCGATGTCGTTACCCAAAGCGTTGGAGGCTCCGTCAAAATGCATAGACCATCGGGATCCTTCCTCAGGTCCTTCATCCGGTCCAGGCACTTCACAATCAGTTATCACCATGATATCTTCGTCCGGAAATTCAAAGTTCAATGATTGGTAATCGTCCACAGGTTGGTGTGCCAAATGATCTGCCAATACACTTCCCTTGATTGCCTTTTGAGTTGTGTACTAGATATCATATTCTGTCAAGATCATTTGCCATCTTGCTATTCTTCCAGACAGAGCAGGCTTTTCGAATATGTACTTGATGGGATCCATCTTTGAAATCAACAGAGTAGTGTGAGTCAGCATATATTATCTCAGCCGGCGAGCAGCCCATACCAGAGCGCAGCAAGTTTTCTCGAGCAGTGAGTAACGAGACTCACAGTCGGTAAACTTTTTGCTCAGGTAATAAATAGCGTGCTCTTTTCGGCCAGACTCGTCATGCTGCCCCAGCACACACCCCATCGAGTTGTCAAGTACTGTCAAGTATAGTATTAGAGGTCTCCCTTCCACTGGTGGTATAAGAATGGGTGGCTCTTGGAGATACTCCTTTATCTTTTCGAAAGCAGCCTGACATTCATCGTTCCAACGTACTACTTGATCTTTCTTCAGTAATTTGAAGATTGGCTCACAGGTAGCAGTTAGATGTGAGATGAATCGGACAATGTAATTTAGTCGTCCCAGAAAGCCTCTGACTTCTTTCTCTGTCTTTGGAGTCGGCATCTCTTGTATGGCTTTCACCTTGGCAGGGTCCACCTGAATACCTTTATCGCTTACAATGAAACCTAGCAATTTTTCGGACCTCACCCCAAAGGTGCATTTGTTTGGGTTCAACCTCAGCTTGTATAACTTCAGTCGGTCAAACAGCTTCCTCAGATGGTCAAGGTGTTCCTCTTCAGTTTGAGACCTTGCAATCATGTCATCAACATATACCTCAATCTCATGATGGATCATATCATGAAATAAAGCAACCATGGCACGTTGGTAGGTTGCCCCAGCATTTTTCAACCCGAACGGCATGACCTTGTAGCAGAAGGTGCCTCACTGGGTCACAAAGGTAGTCTTTTCCATATCTTCCGGAGCCATCTTGATCTGATTGTACCCTGAAAAACCATCCATGAAGGAGAACACCTTGTGTTGAGCAGTATTGTCAACAAGAACGTCGATGTGAGGTAGAGGGAAATCATCTTTGGGGCTGGCCCTGTTCAAATCCCTGTAGTCGACACACATTCTGACTTTACCGTCCTTCTTCGGCACTGGCACCACATTGGCAACCCACTGAGGGTAAGAGGTCACTGCAAGAAACCCGACATCGAATTGCTTCATAACCTCAGCCTTGATCTTTTCGGACATCTCTGGACGCATACGGCGGACCTTTTGCTTTACCGGAGGGCAGTCTTCCTTGGTAGGCAGGTGATGGACCACAATGTCGGCATCCAAACAAGGCATGTCTTCGTAGGACCAAGAAAATATCTCCATGTAATCATGTAGCATCTGGATCAATCGTTGCTTCACGCTGAGCTCTAGATTGGCACCAATCTTGACCTCTTTTCTATCTGTCTCAGTACCCAGGTTAATCGTTTCCACCGGCTCTTCATGTGGCTGAATTGCCCTCTCTTCCTGGAGTAGCAGTCTTGCGAGTTCACCAGGCACTTCACAATCATCTTCACCTTCGTCTTCGGCCAAGTTGATCGGATTCTCGAAGTCATAACTTGTGGTAGCAGAGCTGTTACCAGTGAGATCCAGAGTGGATTGAAACCTGTATAAGTGAGTGTGTGTAAATATAGTTGTTTTGCAATATATAACACAGAAAGAAAAAGAGCGCAAGATTTGAAATGCAACAAACGTCCAATGTTTTGATTAATGATATATGGAAATGTCATACAAAAAGCCCTCATAAATGGAGCTACGATGCCCCGGGTAGGACACCGAGCCAATTAAAAGTTTCAACATATTGTTTGTTACAAATTGAAAATCAAAAGAGTTAATTACTGCGTGACAAATGTAATAGGTGTAAAATCCTTTGCCGTCCAGTTGCTTGTTCCGTTGCTGGTGGTTGGATAGATCCAACTGTCAAACTCTGCTTCCTCTACGTCCTCCTCGATAGCATTCACCCTTGGGTTGGTGATAAACACCGGAGCCTTTCTGATCCTCCCCTTGCGCACAGCCCTCTGAGCCTCTGCAGTGAAGCCCATCCCAAACTTGTCGTTCTTTTGAGTGAAGTCAGGAAGCTAACCCCAGTTTGCGCATTTGCCTTTCTCGATTACAGCCTGGGCATCCTTCAAGGACGCCATCTTCAACGGAAAGTCTTCTTCAACCAATGTTTCAGCCGATGCCAAAGTTGGAGGTACCTCCTCAAAATGCTGAAAGGGGGTTTCAATAAACTCCCCGTCCATCTCGATATACCGGAATGAATTCAAGTGACTAACCATGTATTCCTCCTCACCCTGCACAGTAACAATCTTCCCTTTGACAGGGTATTTGAGCTTTTGGTGTAGAGTGGATGTTACTGCCCCAGCCTTGTGAATCCAGGATCGACCCAACAAGCAGGAATAAGATGGACGAATATCCATTACATAGAACGTTGAGTCGAAGACTTGGGAACCCACACGAATAGGAATGTCTACTTCACCGTGCACCATCCTCTTAGAACCGTCGAAGGCTCTAACAATGATGTTACTAGGTTTCAATTCCAGGCCCTCACAAATCAAGCGATCCAATGCCTTCTTGGGCAAAACATTCAGGGAAGAACCGGTATCCACCAACACGTGTGCGAGAGTAGTGCCCTTGCACTCTATAGAGACGTGCAGGGCATCATTGTGATTTTTCCCTTTGGCGGTGAGGTCAGCATCCGAGAACCCCAAACCATTGTCAGCTGTCAAATTAGCCACACAGTCAGTGAATTGATCTACAGAGGTCTCTTGCGGCACATGGGCCGTTTTCAAAAATGAAATCAGGGCCTTTGCATGGGCCTCTGAGCATAGCAGCAATGATAGCATAGAGATTTTGGAGGGGGTATGCCCCAGCTGTTCAACAACATTGAAGTCACTCTTTTTAATGATTTTAAGGATTTCCTCCATCTCTTGTTGGGAGGCTTCAACAGCAGTCTTTTTTGGTGCCTCCGTCCTGGAAGGCAAATCGATAGCAACTTCTTTGCCCCGAGCATCAGAGGACTCGGTGGCAGTAGTAGACACAGGAACTTGATTTGGAACATGCACACTTGCGGGTGTGATGATAAGAGGCTTTCGGATAACTGGCGGTGCAATGTCAGGCGAGAAGAGCCTGCCACTGCGAGTAATCTTGGCGGGACCAGTGATGTTACTGATACTGGTACCGGTGTTGAACTCCTGCTTCACTCCAAGCACATACACGTCTGTCCCATAATGCCATGGGACAGCCTTGTTAGATTCATAGGGGAGAGGCCCCGGAACAGTAATAGTAATGGGTGCAACAGACATAATTTGGACTGGCTTCCTCGGGGGAGCTTTGGTAGGATTGTTGAAAATTGTGACGACAGATACTTCTTCAGCGGAAACAAACGGAACAGCAGTTTTCATGAACAGAATTTCTTTGCTATCCATCAGGCTTTGGATGCCTGATTTCAGCAGCGGACAACCGATAGGGATAACAGCACACAGGAGGAAACCCTCGCTATAACCCGGAAATAAACTGGCTAGTAGTAAGTTCCTTTTAACAGTCAAAAGAGGGGTAGCAACATCATTCACCGAAACAGCATACAAATCTTCCCCGATGGCATTCACTCTATGCTGGGGCATAGGAGCAGTTACAACATTTGGCCTCTCAGGCGCCTCAAACTGAATTTCCTTCGCATCGATAAGGTCTTGCACCTTATTTCTCAAGGCCCAGCAATCATCAGTAGTATGCCCGGGGCTATCGGAATGATAAGCACAACGGGCATTTGGGTTATACTTAGGAGATGCAGTATTCACGACCTTCGGAGCCTCTTTGATGGTCACCGAGTTGGTTGATAACAGTTGCGGTAAGATTTGTGATAAGGTCATACTCAGTCGAGTATACTGCCTCTTGGGCCTTTCACCTCTTTGTTAATTGTACTGCTGAGGAGCAGTAACAGGTTTTGAAATGACCAAGGCATTGACGGCTTGGCGACTTTCTGGCTTGATTTGTCTTCTAGGACCATAGACGACAATTGCTTCTTTCTTGAAAGGCCTCTTCTTAGTACTTGTGGAGGCAGCTTTTTGTATCTTTCCTGATCTGATGTCAGCTTCAATCCTTTCACCCGTCAGGATCAAATCCGTAAACCCGGCGGATGAGTTACCAACCAAATGATTGAAAAATGGACCAGACAAAGTCCCTAGAAACATATCAACCAGCTCACGATCAGTCAATGGAGGCTGCACCCTGCCAGCCAAATCTCTCCATTTTTGTGCATATTCTTTGAACCCTTCGCCCGTTCCTAGAGACATACCCTAAAGTTGGGTACGCGTAGGAGCGAGATCAGAATTGTATTGATATTGTCTGTAAAATGCGGTTGCCAAATCTTCCCAATGTCGGATACTAGCTCCATCTAGTTGATATAACCACTCAAGCTGTGACCCTGAAAGGCTATCTTGGAAGAAGTGAATCCAAAGGTTCTTATCTGCCGTGTAAGGTTGGATCTTCCTTACGTACGACCTTAGATGCAGCTTTGGACAGGAGGCCCCGTCATATTTGGCAAAGGCAGGCGCCTTAAACTTGTGTGGGATTACTACCCCAGAAGATAAGCCCAAATCTCCGAAATCCAGCCCCGGCACATTCTGAATCTCCATGGCGCTCAAGCGGTCTTCTAATTGCTTGTATCTGTCAGCAGCGGGAGGGTATTGTTCGTCATTGTAGTCCGTCTCGTTGTCAGAGACTGCAGGACTAGGAGCTCCTCCCCCTTGGGGACTGTCTTTATCTGCAGAGGAAGTAGTTGGATCAGCCTCATTATGGAGTGTGTTCCCAAACCTGCGTCCGGTGTTGAATATTGCAGTCCTCTTCTTCTTCTTTTTCTTCTTCAGGAGTAGAGCCTTCAACTCTTGCTGACCTTGGGCCAGGCTCAGGACCATTGCTTGAAACTGGGCACTTTGGGCCTGAAGGGCCTTGATTGCTTGCTCACTGGATGAATCTGGATTCATGATGACTGTTCAAATAAACAGCGAAGAAGATTAAGCAACCTGTGAAAAAAGGGTACCTGTCATGCATATGGTGCAATGAGATGCGTATGTTTTATGTTTTCAAAGACAAACAAGATTCAACTTTGTAGACAAAAGGGAAACACACTTCATTAGATTCAAATTTTTAAATTGTTCAACAACTTGCCCTTAGGCATAACAGGAATGAAAAATACTGAAAAGGAAATAAAAGCTGTAAAAAGGAAACATCCAAAGCCCATCAGTGCTCCCATGGCCTCCTCTTCTCAGTATGGATATAGTCATTCAGAACCCGCTCTTCCTCCAATTGCTTAGTCAGCCTCTGGATCTTCTGTTCCTGTTCGTTGAACTTTTCCCGATAAAAATCCCGTTCTTCCTTTAGCTGCGCCCAAGATCTCTTCAATGTGTCAAAATCAGTGGGTATCTGAGGAGGGAGGACAGTTGGAGGAACCCCATCTTCATCAGGAGATTCAAGAATGATAGGTCTGACAGCTTCGTACGGCATACCTAACTTCTGAGCACGGATGCGGACCCATCTGCAATAGGGTTCCATTGGTAGAGAAGTCTTTGGTCCCAACTCATGCGAATCAGCTTTGTGAATTCTGTCCCAAGCCTTAATGAATCCATGGCGTAGTTTGTCACTGTCTACCTGAAATTCAAAATGGAAGTGAGGAACCAACATTTCATGGGGCCCTACTCTTCTGGCTCTTCCAAACTGGCGGAGAGCTAAACACGGATTATAAGAGATTCCTCCTTGGATACCAATCAACGGAACATTAGGGTATTCTCCGCAACGATCAATAACAGCTACCTCATCCAAACCTCTGAGAGTCCAAGTGATGTCATTATCAGTGAGAGACATTAGCCTATGAGCCCAACCCTTTCCTTCTTCATTCTTCAGCACGAACTTAGGAAGGTGCGAAATAAACCACCTCACTAGCAAAGGAGCACAACACCATGGAGTTCCCCGTTTTCGGGCAGTACGAACATAGAGTTGTTGCAGGATATCACCCAAAAGAGTGGGTACAGGATTCCGAGACATGAAGATTCTTATGGCATAGATACTGATAAAGGTGTCAGGATTTGGGAACAACACCAGACCATAGATTAAAAGAGCCAGAATGTCTTCGTACGCCTTGAAGTCTAACTCATTCCAGAAATCAATTGCCTTGCCAACCAGAAATTTGACCAAAAAGCCCTTAACTCCACTTCTAGTTTCCCAGTTAGCCAATACCTCTTCTTTGGTCAAGGGGAGGACTACAGCAACCTCTTCAGGCCTAGGAGTCTTTTCCCAACCAGTGAATGGAGTTTGCTCCAAAACAGGGATCCCAAGAAAATAAGAGAATTCTTCCAGGGTAGGGACCAGCTGGAAGTCTTGAAAGGTAAAGCAATGATACAGGGGGTCATAAAACTGGGTCAGGACACTTATCAGTTGTTGGTCCCACTTTGCAGTGATCAAGCCAAGGAGAGAACCATGCCTTTTGATGAAGGAAGTAGTGTTTGGAATCCTACCAACCAAATCTTTAAGCAAAGTTGGTGGTTGAACAAAGTTGAGCCGGATAGTATTCCTACGCACGGGCATCATGATGTCCTACAAAACAGAGCAAAGATGAAACCTTTTTTGTCTTTGAAACGGGTTAGTCCTTATACAGGATGCATGCAATGGTATGATGGCATGATGCTATGATGAAGCACACCACAAGTATTCACACAGGCAAGCATGATAAGGCATACAAGTCACACAAGACAACCCTTAGGTTTCAGGCCAGCATGAAGTTTAGGTATTACCCTCTTTTGGTTTCGTTGGTTAAAACCTGTCCTATCAAAAGTAACCGGGTTCTAGAGGATCTCAAATCATTAACTACCCTCAATCGGTCATAACTCCAGCATCGCAATCTTTTCTTGCAGCCAGAACCATCGCGAGAGTTTAGCCTCAATGAGTGTAGCATACTGCTACTGTTCTAATGGCCAAGTTTGGTCAATTTAGGGTTCTAAGGTCGGTTGGTGTTTAATGACTCCTTAGAAGACCCATATTCTCCTCGTTGCAACACAAGGTATATAGGTACAGACCAAGGTGCCACACCAATGTAGCCACTGCTTCACCCATGTCGGTCTACGCCGGACAGGTCCCTCACAGATTATGCTACCTAAAAAGGGTATTCCCCAGATCCGGGTTAGGATCTATGAAACTCCGATGCAAAGCCCACAAATGTAAAAGCAAACAAAGCAAACAATTGAAAATAAAGGTGATCTAAGCCCTAAGGTTACTCCACTTTTAATTAAATTCCCCAGCAGAGTCGCCAGTTCTGTGATACGGTGGGAGAACTGACTATGGTTTTGCGTTTGTTTTCGCAAATGTTTCGGTTGAGCAAGAGTCGCCACCGACTTTTTATTTTATCCTAAGGAAAGGTTAAAAAGCACAGCAAAAACCTTTGAGATGTTTTCTTGGGTTCAGGGAGTAGATTATAGAAAGGGAAGGTATTAGCACCCTTTCTATCCATGGTTATCCATGGGCTCTTAGTTACTTGCTTAGATCAACTTGCCTTAATTTTTCAATTGTTTGAAATGATGCTTTGTGTGTGTGGGTTTGAAAATGTTTTTGAAAAGAGGCCAATGTGGTGGCAACCTTTGTAATGATCCATGTTGGGATGTATACAAAGGTGTATGTCTTTTGAAAAGGTTTTCATTTGTTTTTGAAAGTTGTTTTTGAAAGTGTAGTGATGTGTGGTTTAGAAAATAGGCAAGTGTTTTGCTTTGCAAGTTTGATTCAAGTAACTAAGAGATTGTCTACTCCTAAATTTCTCAAAGATTATTGTTATGTTTTAACCCTTTTAACAATTTTGTTCCACCATTGCATTTGGTGGACAATCTTGTGTTAGGATGTGAAAGGGACGGGCGCGGGTCATCGTTTAGACCATAATTGCAATGGTGCCAAGTATCTTTGGGCAATTTTTCATTTAAGGGACTTGATCATTTTTTAGGCAACTTTTGAAAGCGTCATCGAGGGACTATGATCATTTGAATTGTTTTGTTTTGCCCAAAGAGACTTAACATGCAATATGGCCCATTTATTGAAGGCAACAAGTGGAATACCCTAGGGGTGCAAGTGTGATTAGTGTTGTCCATTTTCATGCTTGATTATCTTGAAATTAGGTCAAACTATTTTTGTTGTTTTTGATTCGCATACAAACCCTAATTCTAACATGGTATAATTAGAAAGCATTAAAGTGCGAAAAATAAAATTACTAAGCTATTACAACACAATATATGGGAAGGGGGTACAAATGTTCAAATGGGGGTATTTTGACAAGGAATTTAAACCTAGACTATTACATCAATATTGAATTATTTACAAGATATTTAATTGCACAAATTAAATAGAGATAAAATAAATATGCAAGATGAAAAAAGGCCTTTTATATGTATATAAAAAAAGTATTTTTATATGTCAAATAAACAAAATAAAAAGTATTATTTTTTGGAGTTTTTTTATATTTAGGGCAAAACCCTAATTTTATTAAGTAAAAGTATTAATTATTTAATATGTACAATATTTATTTATTATATACAAAAAATAAAAATAAAAATGAAGTATATTTGTCAAAAAAGGTATTTTTAAGGTTAAATATTAATAAAAATAAAAATGTGTATATTTTTTATTTTAACCTAAATATATTAATATATATATATATATATATATATATATATATATATATATATATATATATATATATATATATATATATATATATATATATATATATATATATATATATATATATATATATATATATATATATATATATATATATATATATATATATATATATATATATATATATATATATATATATATATATATATATATATATATATATATATATATATATATATATATATATATATATATATATATATATATATATATATATATATATATATATATATATACTTGTATTATTTATTAAATATATTGCATATATACAAATTAATATAAAAAAAGTATATTTTATATAAAATATTTTCAGAAGATAAAATAAAATAAAAATGGAATAAAAATGTGTTTGCACTATTTTTAGTATTTTAAGTAAAAAAGTATATCTATTTATTTATTTATACACAAATACTCATTCAAACAAATAAATGCCTAATAAATATGAAAATGGTGTAAAAAATATTTTTTATATTTTTAATATTATAAGAAAAAATAAATAAGTCAGAACAAAAAAAAGAAAAGTCAAAAAATCATTAAAATAAGCAAAATGGGCTCAGGGGGTGTAAAAGTAACAAAAGGGTGCAAAAAGAAAGTCAACTCAGGCCCAGCCCAAGAAGACTTCATCTTCAACCTCAGAACATGTTTGAACACAATCCACGCGCGTTTTTCATCTCTCAATTCGTGGACTTTCAAGCAAAACTCACAACATGAAAAATGTAGAGCATTAAGAGACGAATTCAGGGATATAAAGAACTTGACTTAACTCTCTAAGATGAGAGAGAATTTCTTCTCCCCCAATTCCTGACCTAGTTTTTGTTCCATGTTCAGACTTAAAATTCTCTAAGCATACATAATATAAATGAAATCTAATTACATGGGCATGTTCAGGGCTATGAATGTGACATGTTTTCTTCACAAACCTAAAGCTAACAATGCCTGGATAGAGAGATTCGAGTTCATGAACTTACCTGTTCAGTTGAAGTTGTATCTGGTGATTGAGGTGTCTTCAATGCAAGGTGATGATTGGTACAGCTTCCTTGATGTCCAGGGATGCTATTCCAAGCTTTACTTTGTCTTGAAACCTTTTGAATTGTGCTATGGAACTTCAGACTTTAAGCAAGAGATGGCAAGTTGGTGTTCTGGACAGGTAGAGGCCCCCAATCTATGCTGCAAAACTTAGTCTTGATCAGTGCCATTAGTCCATAAACTTGTGCCAAAGAGATCTTAACTTTACTTGCTTGGATTTTCTTTAGACATAAAGTGCAACTTTTCAAGAATGGCTATTTTACTTTTTCTATTTATGGCTTAGTTCAACATGTAATGCTTAAACTCATAAAACAAGGCCTTGGCACAATGAATTAGCATTAAATTATTGAGTGCAAATGGGATATAGGACCTGTAATCAAGGAAATCATGCTGAATTCAAAATGGCACAAATGTATGAACATGTAAATTGGCCAAATCAAAAGTGAGTTTTTCCCATATTGCCAAATTCGATTCTCTCTAACCATGAGGTTGTTTGATGATTTCTTGGACATTTTGGAAAGCTTGGAAAGTGTACTACAATCCATCTTTGAAATTCAAATTGAAATTCCAAGTGGAAGTATGTGAAAAATGGTCTTGAAGTTAGGTAAAAACCTTGTCTAAAATAGGTCAAATTTTCTCTAAGTTAAGAATGGTTTGGTACCCTTGTTCCAAAAATTGTAACTTGAGCTACAAGCTTCTTTTGGGAAAACTTTGTGAATCAAAGTTGTAGATTATGCAATAGGCTACAACTTTCATGTTTTGACTTTTGCTTGAATCCAAATGAATCTTGGTGCGAAAGTGGGGCAAAGTTAGGAAAAAATTAGGGTTTTTCATAACTTAGAAAAATTCTAAGTTATGAAAAATCTTCATTTCAAACCCTAATTTACAATTCTTGATTTCTTGATGAACAAGTTTCATGATTTGGCATGTTTTGATGAAAAATGAATCTTGACACTTGATTTTGACCAAAAAGTCAAAGTTTGACTTTTCAGTATACAGTCAAAATTGATCAATTGACTGGGAAATTCAACTGTCAATCTTGTGCATTTGGGATCTTTTGAACTTGTTGAGTATGTCAAGATAATTCCATGGTGTCCTTGAGTCCATATGTGAGCTTGGTTTGCCATTGGCTAGGTCAAACAGTCAAAAATTGCCTTTGTGCAGTCAAAACCCTAAAAATGACCATTTTGCCCTTTTGGTGATCTGATCAAATTTCTTGTGGAATTGTGATCCAAACTTGATCAAATTGGTCCATGTGAGTTCATAATGTTGATGTGGGTCAATTTTCATGAGATTTGACTATCAATTGGCCACAGTTGACTTTTTCCCCAATACAGCTGATTTATAGGTCAACTGTCCAATTGACTGGGCAAAATTTGGAATAAAGACTTGAAACTTGGTATGGATAAACTTGGGAGTCCAAAATGAAGCATGAAAGTCATCTTAGGCATTTTAGGTCAAAACATCTTTGTGCAAACACAAACCCTAATTTGGGTCAACAATGCAAGGAGAAGTCTTGAGCAGATGAAACCCTAACTGGATCTTGAGCTCCAAGGGCTTAGTGATGAGAAATCAATGAGAAATGAGAGGGCAAATTTTGGGGTACAACACCTGCCAATACTTCCACTGTTGAGAATAAAGGAAAAAGCATTCAAGAAGAGCTTGTCCGGACAAAGGCTCAATCACTAGCTATTCCCGAAACATCCAAGAAGAAGATGGAAGAGATCCTAAGGATAATAAAGAAGAGTGACTATGATGTAGTTGAATAGTTGGGGCAGACTCCCTCCAAGATCTCCATGCTAGCCTTGCTGTTGTGCTCTGAGGCACATGCAAAAGCACTGGTAAATTTTTTGAAGACAACCCATGTGCCACAAGAGACGTCTGCTGACCAATTCCAGGATTGTGTGGCCAATTTGACAGCTGATAACGGCCTAGGCTTCTCTGATGCTGACTTGACACCAAAAGGGAGAAAGCACAACGAGGCATTGCATGTCTCTGTGGAGTGCAAAGGAACAACCCTAGCCCATGTCTTGGTAGACACTGGTTCATCTTTTAACGTTTTACCAAAGAAAGCTCTTGACAGATTGGATTGTGAAGGACTGACTTTAAAACCCAGTAACATAGTGGTGAGAGCATTTGATGGTTCAAAGAGGATGGTCCACAGGGAGGTGGACATCTCAATAAAGGTGGGAACTCAGATTTTCAACTCAACCTTCTATGTGATGGACATCCGTCCTTCTAATTCATGTCTGTTAGGACTCCTCTGGATTCATAATGCCGGTGCTGTCACTTCCACGCTACACCAGATGCTGAAATACTCGGTCTAAGGAAAGATCATAATTGTCCATGGAGAAGAGGAGTATATGATTAGTCATCTAAATTCCTTCCGATATGTGGAGTTGGATGGCGAGTTCATTGAAACCCCTTTCCAACATTTTGAAGAAGTCTCTCAAGAAGTAGCGGCGACCAAGGCGGTATCCTCGATTCCTAAGATCACAAGACCTCCACTTCGGATGTCATCTCTAAAGGACGCAAAGGCAGTAATAGAGGAGGGTGGATGCACCATCTGGGGGCAGCTTCCAGACATCCCGTATAAATCAGACAAGTTTGGATTGGGGTTTACTTCAACTGCTCAAAAGACTGTGCGTCGTACCCGTACCGGAGGGCCACCTGTGAAGATTAGTAACAGAGAGGTCAATGCAGTAGAAGATGTTGAAGAAGATGGCAGCTTGGAAGATTGGATCATTCCTACTATCAACGGAGGACTTCGCAACTGGGAAGCCAGAGACTTTGTCCTAATAACTTTCATCTCTCAGTAATTTATCTTTTACATTTCTGTTGGACTTGTAATATTCACAAACAATTTGCACTTTAAAAACCTTGTGTCTTACCCGAGGTACAATGGTCCATTTGTAAGGGTTTTTATTTCATCTTCATATGACATTCAATGAATCATGGACGCTTTTTCACATACAAACCTTTTGTGCTCATTGTCTTTCTTTTACATTTTATTGTTTGAAGATGGCTATACCCTTACACACACCCACACTCACAAATGCAGGTACCCCTCCATTTCGGATCCCATGGGTAACGATACTTCTATAGCCTTCAGTGACTCTGAAGATCTAATCTACCAAGCCGAATACGAAGGTGAGGAAGATTGTGAGGTGCCAGGGGAATTGGCCAGACTACTACAACAAGAGGAAAGAGCTATTCAGCCTCATGAGGAGCTGTTAGATACAATCAATCTGGGTACCGAGGAAGATAAAAAGGAAACCAAAGTGGGTGCCAATTTAGGGTCGAGTCTCAAGGAACATCTAATTCAGTTGTTGCATGATTATGTTGAGATCTTTTCTTGGTCATACGAAGACATGCTGGGACTCGATACAGACATCGTGGTACATTGTCTACCCACAAGAGAAGATTATCCATAAGTGAAACAAAAAGTTCGCCACATGAGACCTGACATGTCAGAGAAGATCAAAGCGGAAGTCATGAAACAGTTCAATGCTGGATTTCTGGATATTACTTCCTATCCTCAATGGGTTGCCAACATTGTTCCCGTGCCTAAAAAGGACGGCAAAGTAAGAATGTGCATGGATTATAGAGATTTAAACAGGGCCAGCCCTAAAGATGATTTTCCACTTCCCCACATCGACATCCTGGTTGATAATACGGCCCAGTACAAAGTGTTTTCCTTCATGGACGAATTCTCAGGATATAACCAGATCAAAATGGCACCTGAGGACATGGAGAAAACTATGTTTGTCACACAGTGGGGCATGTTCTGCTACAAAGTGATGCCATTCGGACTGAAGAATGTCGGGGCAACCTATCAACGCGCCATGGTAGCTTTGTTTCATGATATGATACATCATGAAATAGAGGTCTACGTAGATGACATGATAGCCCGATCACAAACTGAAGAGGAGCACCTTGATCACTTACAAAAGCTGTTTGTCAGATTGAAAGAGTACAAACTAAGGTTGAACCCGAACAAGTGTACATTCGGAGTCCGGTCCGGTAAACTCTTAGGTTTCATTATCAGCAACAAAGGCATCGAGGTTGATCCTGCCAAAGTTAAAGCGATACAAGAAATGCCTGCTCCTCGTACTGAGAAGGAAGTCAGAGGATTCTTGGGATGCCTGAACTATATTTCCATATTCATTTCTCACCTAACATATACTTGTGAACCAATTTTCAAACTGTTAAAGAAAGATCAAGTAGTTAGATGGAATAATGAGTGTTAGATTGCTTTCGAAAAAATCAAAGAGTATTTACAAGAGCCTCCTGTCTTGATGCCACCAGTCAAGGGAAGACCACTAATCATGTATCTGACCATTTTAGAGAACTCAATGGGGTATGTATTGGGGCAGCATGACGAGTCTAGCCGAAAAGAGCATGCTATTTACTACCTGAGCAAAAAGTTTACCGACGGTGAAATCAGATATTCACTTCTCGAGAAAACTTGATGCGCTCTGGTATGGGCTGCTCGCCAGCTAAGAAAGTATATGTTGACTCATACCACTTTGCTGATATCTAAGATGGATCCGATAAAGTACATCTTTGAGAAGCCTGCTCTGTCTGGGAGGATAGCTAGATGGCAGATGATCCTAACAGAATATGACATACAGTACACGACCCAAAAAGATATAAAGGGCAGTGGGCTAGCTGATCATCTTTCCCATCAAGCTGTAGAAGATTATCAGTCTATGAAGTTTGAATTCCCGGATGAAGACATCATGACATTAGACAACTGTGAAGAAATCAGACCATATGACGGACCTGAACAAGGATCCCGATGGACCCTGTTCTTTGATGGGGCATCCAATTCACTTGGTAATGGTATTGACGCTGTACTCATATCTCTGGAAGGGTGTCATACTCCATTTACTGCCAGACTTTGCTTCAACTGTACGAACAACATGGCAGAATACGAAGCATGCATCTTTGGTCTCAAGGCTGCCATAGACTTGGGAATCAAATCTTTAGTTGTATTTGGAGATTCAACTTTGGTCATCAGTCAGATCAAAGGAGAATGGGACACTAAGCATCCAAACCTTATCCCTTACAAAGAACATGTTTTGACATTGTTACCACATTTTGAGCATATTACCTTCGAGCACTTCCCGCGAGAAGAAAACCAGTTAGCAGATGCTCTAGCCACAATGCCATCTATGTTTAAACTTAATTGGGATAAGGAAGCTCCCCAGATCACCATTGAACGAATGGACAAACCAGCACACTGTCACGAGATTAATACTGAAGAAGTAGTGGACCAACCTTGGTTTCATGAAGTCAAAAGGTATCTCGAGGCTGAAGAATATCCGGAAGGAGCTTCAATCAATGATAAAAAGTTCCTAAGGAGATTCTCCGCTAAGTTCTTCCTAAGTAATGGCATCCTGTACAAACGTAATCATGATTCTATTCTGCTCCGTTGTGTGGATAAGATTGAAGCTAAAAAATCATGGCTGAATTACATGAAAGTACGTTTGGCACTCACTCTAGTGGGCATACGATGGCGAAGAAAATCCTACGGGCAGGCTATTATTGGTCTACCATGGAAGCAGACTGCTATCAACACTCCCGGGCCTGTCATAAGTGTCAAATCTATGCGGACAAGGTACACGTGCTACCGGTTCCTCTAAATGTCTTAATAGCTCCTTGGCCCTTCGATATGTGGGGAATCGATATGATTGGGGAGATCAATCCTACAGCCTCTAATGGACACCGCTTCATTCTAGTGGCCATTGACTATTTCACAAAGTGGGTCGAAGCAGCTTCCTTCGCATCCGTTACTACGAATGTTGTTTCCTGCTTCATCAAGAAGAATCTTATTTGCCGGTACGGTATCCCAGAAAGGATCATCACTGATAACGGTATGAACCTTAACAATACTATGATCACCGCCTTGTGCGAGAAGTTCAAGATTCAACATCACAATTCATCTCCCTATCGGCCAAAGATGAATGGTGCAGTCGAAGCTGCTAATAAAAACATTAAAAAGATCATACATAAAATGACAGTCACCTACAAAGACTGGCATGAGATGCTACCGTTTTCTCTCTACGGGTACCGTACCACGGCTTACACATCAACTGGGGCAACACCCTATTCTTTGGTTTATGGCATGGAGGTTGTCTTGCCTATTGAGGTTCAAATCCCCTATTTGAGAATTATGAAAGATGCAGGTTTGAGTGAGAACGATTGGATCCAGACCTGGCTTGATCAACTGAATTTAATTGATGAAAAGAGACTTATTGATGTTTGCCATGGTCAAATGTATCAAAAACGGATGATCAAGGTTTTCAACAAGAAATTCAGACGCTAAGTATATCAAGTCAGAGATCTGGTGATCAAGCGCATCATCTTGCCACAGAGTGATCCCAGGGGCAAATGGACTCCTACCTATGAAGGACCATTTGTAATCAAGAACATATTCTCCGGTGGGGCCATGATCTTAACCACCATGGATGGCGATGACCTGCCACACCCTGGGAACGCGGACATAGTCAAATGATACTACGCATAAGAAACTCGCTAGGTTGACACACCTAGGCAAAACAATGGCATCTCGGCGAACCAAAAGGTTCGAGCAAAAATTAGGGATAATATTTAAAAAAATCTGTACCCCCGGCAAGTTGAAAACTTGAAAGGGCGACTTGGGCAAAAAATGGTTTCCCGGTGGACTGAGAACCGGAAAGGGCGGTCCAGGCAAAAGTTAGGGAATTAAAGCGTATGACTATGTCTCGTTGGATCACTTTGAGGGTAATCTCTTCACTTATAAACTCGGAGCTTCTGATCGATTCAATCATCTTCGGACGAAGCAACAAATAGACAAGATATTTGGAGATACGGAGGCTATAGCAGAATGGGAACCCCATGGGATTATCACACATAGCTATCTTTCTTTGTATAAATTTTTCTTATTTTTATGACACCATCCTCTTACTAGGATATTTGTCTCCTTTGTACAAAATACTTATTCAAAGTGAATACAAAGATATCTCTTTAAAGTACAGAAAACTATTTGTCCTTTTCTTTTACACTTGTGTTTTATTTGCAAAAACGTCCAATGATTCATTAATGAACATATGCATTTGAACATAATTATTGTTTACAAATAAACGAAATGGAAAAGAACAATTACTGACAGTTTGAAAGAATAAGAAAATGTCTTTAGGCTATTCCATGAGCAATCCCTACAATACGTCATTAAAATCCCCAGCGGAGCTGAAACTTCAAACTATTAATCCCCGGTGGAAACCATCCAGTTTTTCCAAGTTCCCCAACAAGTTGTCTTGAAGCCTTAAAATCAACCGGATAACGGCTAACTTCTGTTTCTCCCTAACCTAGGATAATTCCCCAGTAAAGTGGCAGACTACCGAAACTCCTGAACTTTTTCCAAACAGGAATAAGTTTTTTCCCAGAGTTTTCATTGTTCCCCAACAAAACGAGGATTCCCATTGTTAAATCCCCAGTAGAAGTCATCAAAATTCTCTGGATTCCCCAAGCAGATTCCTCAAGTAATATACAACATTGCTCACAACAGAATATTTGTCAAATACTCCAAATTCAAAACATGAAGAGTCCATATTTCCTCAGCAGTAGTCAAGGATTTATTTCCCTCAGCAATATAGCAAATCATCTTACATGCGCATACATTACATCCACATATCATAAACATTGATAAAACACATATATTGCATCATACACTTCATGCAACATAACTTTGTGTTTCAGCTAACATTTTACCCTTTTCAGGATAAGATTAATAAGCTACCATTAACAATATGCAATCTAGATACAATTCAGATACGTTCTAGACACGGAAGCCATTTTGTTACTCATTCAGATCCATCTTTCAGATACAGTACATATACGCTCCAGACACAGTTTCCATTCTGTTACTTATTCAGACTTCAATATTCAGATACAATTCAGATACGCTCCAGGCACGGATGCCATTCTGACACTTATTTAGATTTCCAAAGTTCGGATACGCTCTAGACACAAAAGCCATTTTGTTACTTATTCAGACTACACTACTTGATACAGTTCAGATACGTTCCAGATATGGAAGCCATTCTGGTACTCATTCAGATTCATCTTTCAGATACAGTCCAGATACGCTCTAGACACGGAAGCCATTCTGGTACTCATTCAGATTCAGATTCATACACTCCTGATACAGTTCAGATATGCACCAAACACGGAAGCCATTCTGGTACTCATTCAGATTCAGATTTCTACACTATTGATACAGTTCAGATACACTCCAGATATGGAAGCCATTATGATGTTCAAACATACAAGCTACATCTCAACAAGCATCCTCGGATGGCATCCACAAGCCCATCCCCAACAAGATCTTATTACCTCTCCAGATGGCATCTTTAGGCCCATTCCTCCTATTGACGCCGAGCGCAAATTTCTGGGCACTCTAGTGTCCAATCATCTTCCACCTTCGAGTCGCGAATGGTAAACCTCGCCAATCTAACTCCTCAGGTTAAAGAGGATTGAACATGGGCAGCTGTTATACCCCAAAATTTGCCCTCTCATTTTTTCAGAAAAAAAAAACACCCTGGATTCTCAAAGTTTTCTCTTATATACAAATCCAAGCCTTGAGTTATCATTCCTTTCCAAACAAGCCATTTACAAGGGCAAGATGGTCATTTGTAAGCTAAAAAAGTCAAACTTTGGTTTTTGGATCAAAATCAAAACACAAAAATCATATTTCATCAAGACATGTTGGAATATGAAGTTTGTTTCATCAAGAAACTCAAAAGTCAAATTTTACCTTGAAAAAGTTAAAATCCAAATGCTTAGAATTTCTCTAAAGTATTTAAGAAAAAATGACATTTCAGAATTTCTGAACCAAACTCCAGGCAGGAGCAGTCAGAAGTTGTAAACGTGGCTCAACACATAACATTCAGTCAGAATGTGGCTCTTCAGCAGCTACGCCAACTCAGTATGAAGTTGTAAACTTAGCTCAGCATATAACATTCAGTCAGAATGTGACTCTTCAGCAGCTACGTCAACTCAGTCAGAAGTTTCCAGAATATTATAAAACATGATGAAAAAAGTCAGAAAGCTTCTTCAGAACATGCTGGAATCATAAGGTAAGAGGGTCAGAAGATTGGGTGGTACACTGAAGCAGAATCTCTAAGTCCATAGTTTTCAGAGGCAAATCAAAGAAAGTTACTGGAAAGCCGAGAGATCCCTCAAAACTTGCTGAGACAACAGAATGCCAAGATCAGAACCTGGGTGCATTATTCCAGACTACGTTGAAATGAAACTTCTGGACTATATTTAGGAAATGATGCAAATCTCATATTACAAGATTTCTTATTCTTAACCAATCTCATCACCATTTAATGCTCATTAATGCTCACAACCACTTTTGAGCATTTGTCCAAAGGGTCTCTCCACGTGCAGCATAACAACGCTCTTGTGCAGATATAGGTATGGTTACATGTGCTACTTTTCGCTCATGGGTGTCACTTTTCCTTAATCCTCGCTTACTAGCCCAGCCTAGGCTAAAAGTTGTCAATCATCACAACTTTTTATGAACTTTCTTCAAGAGTAAGTCAGCATCTAATGCATGATATTGGCGCCACTTAACGTTTTAAAAACCTACAAAGCATTGCCTATAAATAGAACACCTTCGTCCATTGAAAGGGCCCGGTCCAACATCAGAAAAAAATTGCTATAAGAGAAACAGAAAATTTTAGCAAGAAAACACCTTGAAACGCTGCCAAAATTCCTAGTGTTTCAAGAGCCTTAAACACAACTTTGAACCTCCTGCCTCCAAACTTCATTTGTACCCAATTTGTTTCTTGACTAAAGAACGTCCATACAGTTTCTGACCACATATACACTCTCCATCCACCCATACAAAGGACCTGTCCAGAATACTATCAAAGTTAAGATTAGCTCCAGTTCACAGAATTTTCTTCCAACAACGAGGTAAGCACCTACTGACTCTCACCACACTGCTTAAGCATCATCAGATTTGCATGCTCAAAACACAATGTAGATATCATGCTTCTGATGTTGTGCATGTTCTGAGATTTTCACACATCTGTATGCCTAAGTAAGAGATTGAATCAGTACAGAACTTGCCTCTGAGTTTTGCTTCTGACTTCTGAAATGCTATGACACTTGCTGAAACTGTCCTAGGCATGCCTTCTATTTTATGGGAAAATAACCAAATTGCAGATGTTCTGACTAGAACATGGGGAAACCAAGCTATGACTTTGACGCCAGCACTTCTAAGGCCTATTTTGTTATCAGTAATATCATAACTTCTGAAAATTACTGTGTCCCCAGCAGGGTCAGAACTTCTGACCTCACCACTAACAGGTTTTCGTTTTGCAGCGCACTGGGGTCAGAACTTCTGACATCCCCACTAACAGGTTTTTGTTTTGCAGCGCACCAGGGTCAGATGTTCTGACCTATACATTTTCACTAACAGGTTGATATCCTGCAGCAGGCCAGGGTCAGAACTTATGACTTCCTCTCAGCAGCGCGCTGACCCCCTCCTTCTTTCTTTTTCTCTTCCCCTTATTATTTTTCTTTATTTTTCTAGCTGGATTCCCCATTCATAAATTTGTACCCCCACCCCCTAAATATTGTAATAGCGTAGGACTTTACATTTCCGCATTTTTATCGCTTTCAAATGTAAATGCTAGCAATTAGGATATGTATGGCAAGATAAAATCAATGAAATAGAAAATCCTAATTCAAGATAAAATCATGCATGCAATAAAACACACTTGCACACAAACACCCTTAGGGTTCCTCCACTTTGTTGCCTTATACAAAAATAGCCATGTTACGCATGCAAAGTATCTTGGTAAAACAAACAAAATCAAAAGATCATAGTCCCTCGATGATGCTATTCAAAAAGTTTCCTTATAAAAATGATATTAGTCCCTCAAAAACACTAAGACACCTTGCAACATTTCTAATCATGGCTATACGATGACCCATTCCCGTCCCATTCACATCCAAAGATAGGTTTGCTTACCAAATCAATGGTAAGAAAACAATGTCAAAGGAATAGAGAATGAACAAGAAAGACATTTGAGTAGGTAGATGGCTTCTAGTTACTTGCTCTATTTCAAACAAACTATCCTTGATATTTTCCAAAACCACCACACACACTTTAAAACATCTTACAAACATTGAAAACATTTTCAAAAAGACAAACATCTTTGTATACATTCTTACGAACGAGAATCATTACAAAGATTGCCTAAACGAATGGCCTCTTTTACAAAATACTTTCAAAACCACACCAAACACAATTTCAAACAAAACAAAAGCAACTGAACTAAAGCAAGTAACTAAGAGCCCATGGAAAACCATGGATGAAAAGGGTGCTAGCACCTTCCCTTTTCATAATCTACCCCCCGAACTCAAGAAAACATCTCAAAGGTCTTTCCTGTGCTTTTTCACCTTTCCTTTTGGATAAAAGAAAAGTCAGTGGTGACTCTTGCTAACCGCGACATTTGCGATAAAACGCAAAAACCTCAAGTCAGTTCTCCCACCGCATCACAGTTAGCTTGAAAGCAGGCACAAAGACAAACACTAAACATTATGTCAGGACGACTTGCCGTCAAATATAATAAAGATCCAATCATACCTCGATATTTAGTGATGTCGATGGAAACACCTAATTCATCTTGATCAACATAAGAACTAGAACCCATTGGTGTAGACATTTTCTTGCAGTTATCCATGTCAAACCTTTTCAAGAGTTCCTTGCAATATTTGGATTGGTTGATGAAGATGCCATCTTTTGGTTGTTTGATTTGAAGTCCAAGAAAATAGTTCATTTTACCCATCATGGAAATTTCAAATTCTCCTTGCATCATTGATGAGAATTCTTCACACATTTCTTGATTTGAAGAACCGAAGATGATGTCATCAACATAGACTTGTGCTAGCAAAGTGTCGTCTTTGATTTTCTTGATAAATAGAGTCTTGTCAACTTTGCCCTTTTCGAAACCTTTTTCGCATATGAAGTTGCTTAAACGATCATACCATGCCCTTGGTACTTGTTTCAGTCCATAGAGAGCTTTTATTAATTTAAATACATGAGATGGATTCTTGAAGTCTTTTAAACCCGCGGGTTGCTTAATGTATACTTCTTCAGAGATATATCCATTCAAGAATGCGCTTTTGACGTCCATTTGGAAAAGCTGAAAATTTAATGAACAAGCATAGGCAAGTAAGAGACGAATAGCTTCTAACCTTGCAACTGGAGCAAAAGTTTCTTCAAAGTCTATTCCTTCTTCTTGATTATTTCCTTGTGCTACCAATCTTGCTTTGTTGTGAACAATTATTCCATTCTCGTCAAGTTTGTTTTTGAACACCCATCTTGTTCCAATAATGTGTTTGTTGCTTGGCCTAGGAACGAGTTCCCAAACTTGATTCCTTTAAAATTGATTCAATTCTTCTTGCATAGTTATTATCCATTGGTCATCGCCTAAAGCTTCATCAACTTTGGAAGGTTCAATTTGAGATACAAACGCCATGTTTAGGCAAGCATCCTTGAGATTTAATCTTGTAGACACGCCTTGACTTATATCACAAATTACTTTATCAATAGGATGATCTCTATGAGTTCTCCATTCTTTTGGTAGATCATTGAGATTCGATTATTGTTGAGGTGATTCTTCTAGTTGAATGGGTTGATCCTTGGAAGAATTTTCTTGAGGACCTTCTTCAATTTCATCATCATTATCACAAACAATATTATCCTCCTTGGAGGGGTTAGATTCATCAAAAGAAACATGCATAGATTCTTTAATAGTCAAAGTTATTTTGTTGTATATTCTATATGCTTTACTAGAGAGTGAGTAACCAGGAAATATACCTTCATCGGATTTATCATCAAACTTACCCAAATTATCTTTGTCATTGTTTAGGACAAAGCATTTGCACCCGAAGATATGAAAGAAAGCAATGTTTGGTTTTCTCCCTTTGAAAAGTTCATATGGAGTTTTCTTTAAGATTGGTCTAATGTTAACTCTATTGCTAACAAAACATGTCGTGCTCACCGCATCTGCCCAAAAGTATTTTGGAAGGTTTGAGTCGCTAAGCATTGTTCTAGCAAGTTCCACAAGAGACCTATTCTTTCTTTCAACCACTCCATTTTGTTGTGGAGTCCTTGGTGCCGAGAAGTTGTGAGATATTCCATGTTCTCCACAGAATTCTTCAAATAGAGCATTTTGGAATTCTCCGCCATGGTCACTTCTTATTGAGGCAATTGTTAGAGACTTCTCATTCTGAATTTGTTTAGCATACTTCTTGAACGCCTTGAATGCATCACTTTTATGCACTAAAAAGAATGTCCAAGTATATCTAGAGAAATCGTCAACAATAACCAAAGCATATACATTACCTCTGAAACTCCTTGTTCTCGATGGACCAAATAGATCCATATGTAACAAATGTAGTGGCCTTGTAGTGAACACCACATTCTTAGATTTGAAAGTTGATCTAGTTTGTTTCCCTTTTTGACAAGCATCGCATAGTCTATCTTTGACGAAATTTCTCTTAGGCAATCCAATGACAAGATCATGCTTGATTAATTTATTCAAGTGTTCCATATGAATATGAGCAATTCTTTTGTGCCAAAGCCATGAATCATCGTTGTTCGCCATGAGACATTTAACCTTCAAAGATGGATCATCAAGGGAAATCATGAATATATTATTGATTCTTTTACCTTTAAGTATAACCTCATGAATGACTTCGTCTTCTATCAAACATTCATCCTTGGTGAACTTGATTTTGAAGCCTTTGTCACAAAGTTGGCTAATACTTAGAAGATTGTGCTTTAGTCCTTCAACATAAATAACATCTTCAATGGATGTGAAAGGTGGAGCACCAACTTTGCCTTTTCCTAGGATTCTTACCTTATTATTGTCTCCATAAGTGACAAAACCCTTGGCCTTTAGCGCTAGATGTGAAAATTGGTTTAAATCTCCTGTCATATGCTTTGAACAATCACTATAAAGATACCAAAGATTGCATGTGGTCTTCAAGCATACCTTCAAAACAAATTAGGTTTTGTTAGGTACCCAAGTTGCTTTGGGTCCTTCATAATTAGTGCCTTTCTTTACCCATACATAATGCCTACTTGCCACACTGAAGTTTCTAACATAGCAAGCATTAGGTGTATGGCCTTTAATACCACAATAAAAACAAGTAGGTTCAAAGTTACTTCTATATCTAGAAGGATAAGATTTCTTCTTAGAAAATGTTTTCTTTTTTGGATAGTGACGAACTATTTTTGGTTTGTTCACTTTCTCTTCGGAAGATTGATCACTTGCCTTAACAAAGATAGTTTTGTTAGAACTTGGTTTTGAAAACTTTGAATATCCTAGCCCACTTTTATCATTGGAGTATCTTTGTTGGCTAAGAACACCTTCCAATCCAATTTTCCCTTTTTCATATCTTTTAATGACTCTTTTTAATTGGACAATTTGGAAAGAGAGTGAATCACATACAAAATTCTATTTTTGTTCATCACTTGATTTTTGTTTTTCTTCTTTGAAATCTTTTTCCATTGAAACATATTTTTCTTCTAAGGATGAAATTTGTTTCTTTTGTGATGAAATGGTTTTATACAGAATTTTGCATTCATTCAATAGTTCATCTATAGCACCTTGTGCATCACTATCAAAAAGAGAAAATTCATTACTAACCTCATTGTCTTCATCATCGGAATGGTGTGAGGCCATCAATTCTAGATTTGCACTTTCATCACTATCAGAATCAGATGAGGAACTTATTTCATTGTCCTCCCATGCGACATAAGCCTTTTTGTTCTTGAATCCCTTCTTGCTTTTGAATCCACCTTTCTTGGAGAGTTTTGGACAATCCGGCTTGATATGACCTTGCTTACCATATTCATAACATGTGATTTCTTGTGTTGATGTGGAGCCTTCCTTTTTCTGAAAATGTTTCTTTCCTTTTGAATGAGAAAAAGGTTTGTCATTTCTACCGAAGAACTTACCAAGCCTTTTAACAAGAAGCATGAAGTTTTCATCTTCTTCTGGATTGTTTTCCTTTTCAACTTCCTTGGAGTCTATCTTCAAAGCAATATTCTTGGATTTCTTCTCTTGATTTTCATGCTTTTCGAGTCTTCCGAGTTTCGTTTCGTATTCTTGAAGTTTTCCAAATAGTGTTGCAGATGTCATGTTGGAGAGACTTTTCTTTTATGAAATTGTCATTACCTTTGGTTTCCATTCCCTAGTTAAGGACCTAAGTACTTTCAGATTCAATTCATCATTTGTCAAAGTTTTACCAAGAGCACTTAGATGATTTGTCAAGTGCACAAATCTCTTTTGTAAGTCAAGAATGGTTTCTCCGGGCTGCATTCGAAATAGTTAGTATTCTTGACTTAGGGTATTTAGTCTTTATCTTTTTACTTCAACCGTTCCTTCATGAGTTTGTACCAAGGTATCCCATATTTCCTTTTTTGTTTTGCATGTCGAGACACGGAAGAATTCGTCCATGCTAAGTGCACCTTGAAGAAGGTTTATTGCCTTTTGTCATAGAGAACTTTCTTCTTATCATCATCGTCCCATGCAGTTTTAGGCTTTGATGAGCCAACACCATTGATTACCGTTATCGGGATAAATGCACCATTTTCGATGGCATCCCATATTTCTTCTCCTTGTGATTCTAGATGCGCCTTCATGTGAATTTTCCAGAAGTCAAAATATTCACCACAGAATAGAGGAGGCTTGTTGTTACTACCACCATCTCTGTAAACGGGATTATGATTTGCGGAAGCCATTCTGGATCTTTTAGGAGCAGGTTACCTATAACCTGCTCTGATACCAATTGTAAGTACGAAGTGCGCCTAAGAGGGGGGTGAATTAGGTACTTTTAAAAATTCTGGTTTTTAGTGATGATGGTTCTTATTTTTCTAGTTATAAGTGAGTTTAGGAAAGCTTAAAAATGGAGAAAAATAAAGAGACACGGGCGATATATCCTGGTTCCCCTCACAGTCCGAGAGTACTCCAATCCCCTTTCAACATGAAAGAGATTTCCTTATTGTGGCAAACTTAAACAAGAACTACCAACCAAACCAAGAACAATCCTCTTGGATTTTCACTAAGTTACCTATGAGAACAATCCTCTCAATGTAACTACACTTGTATCCAACAACTTGAAAAGACAAGATTTCAACAAAAACACTTAAACTTAATTCCAACAATCCTGGAAAATAAGTAAGTAAATATCAATTTGTGAGTTTGAGTGAGTAGAGTAATATTGATCACTAAGAGTTATTTGACAATGTATAATCTTATTATTTCAATAATAATATTGTACAAAGACTCAAGATATATTTGCTCAAAGTTTTCTGTTTAAAGTATGAAAATGTGCAGAAAACTTATGCATGAAAATGAAGAATGCTTGAGTTTGTATTTTGAAAGTTCAGAAAATATTTATGAAAGAAGGTGTTAGATCTGGATTTGAAATTGAATATTTATATGATCATAACACCCTTTTGAAATATCATGAAGATCTAGAAATGTATTATGAACAAATGCCAAGTTTGAGTGAAAAGATGTAATGAAAAAGGCATGATGAAAAGGCATGAACAAAGCTGTTATTTTTCAAATTCGTGCAGTGTGTAATCGATTGCACCCTTGGTGTAAATAGATTGCACAAGGTTTTTAACAGCTATTTTTTCAAAATCTTTAAGAGTGCAATCGATTTCACTAACAATGTAATCGATTGCATGCAAAGTCAGTAGCAAAAAGTAACTTAGTGCAATCGATTGCACTAACAATGTAATCTATTGCATGTAAAGTCAGTAGCAAACATTTTGAAAAATTTAAGTGTGCAATCGATTGCATAGGAATGTAAATCGACTGCACAAAGAAACAGAAGCAAAAGATCTGAAATTTTGAAGAGTGCAATCGATTTCACTAAGATGTAAATCGATTGCATGCAGAAGAAAACTGAAATTTTATCTTTGAAAAGTTTGAGTAATGATTCTTAAACATTTATTTTTCATTTTTGAGCATCTATATCTTAAGATCAAAGTAGATAATATTATTATACTTTTAAAGTTGTTGAGAGCTTTGAGTGAAGATATTATCCTTAGATTCTTAGATGCTTGATCAAAATCTTTGCCTTCTTTGTTAGCCATGGTTTGTCTTCATCAAAACAAAAGCTTATTTGAGAAGCTTGATTTTACAAGTTTTCTGTACTTTAAATAGATATCTTTGTATTTACTTTGAATAAGTATTTTGTACAAAAGAGACAGACATCCTAGTAAGAGGATGGTGCCGTAAAAGTAAGAAAAATTTATACAAAGAAAGACAACTATGTGTGATAATCCCATGGGGTTCCCATTCTGCTATAGCCTCCATATCTCCGAATATCTTGTCTATTTTTTACTTCGTCCGAAGATGATTGAATTGATCAAAAACTCTGAGTTTGTCAGTGAAGAGATTATCCTCAAAGTGATCTGACAGGACATAATTATACGCTTTAATTCCCTAACTTTTGCCTGGACCGCCCTTTCGGGTTTTCAGTCCACCGGGAAACCCTTTTTGCCCAAGTCGCCCTTTCGGGTTTTCAACTTGCCGAGTGTACAGATATGTTTTTATTTTTATCCCTAATTTTTACCCGAACCTTTTTGGTTCGCCGGGATGCCCTTTTTTTGCCTAGGTGTGTCAACCTAGCGGGTCTCTTATGCGTAGTATCTTTTTACTATGTCCACATTCGCAGGGTGTGGCAGGTCGTCGCCATCCATGGTGGTCAAGATCATTGCCCCACCGGAGAAGATGTTCTTGATTAGAAATGGTCCTTCATAGGTAGGAATCCATTTGCCCCTGGGATCACTTTGTGGTAAGATAATGTGTTTGATCACTAGATCTCCAACTTGATATACTTGGCGTCGGACTTTCTTGTTGAATTCCTTGATCATCCGTTTTTAATACATCTGACCATGGAAAACAGGAGTAAGTCTCTTTTCATCAATTAAATTTAGTTTATCAATTCGAGTCTGGATCCAATCGTCTTCATTCAAACCTGCATCCTTCATAATTCTCAAAGAGGGGATTTGAACCTCAATAGGCAAGACATCCTCCATGCCATAAACCAAAGAATAGGGTGTTTCCCCAGTTGATGTGCGAGCCATGGTACGGTACCCATGGAGAGCAAATGGCAGCATCTCATGCCAGTCCTTGAAGGTGACTCTCATTTTCTGTATGATCTTTTTAATGTTTTTATTAGCAACTTCGACTGCACCATTCATCTTTGGCCGATAGGGGGATGAATTATGATGTTGAATCTTGAACTGCTAGCACAAGGCGGTGATCATAGTATTGTTAAGGTTTGTACCATTATCAGTGATAATCCTTTCTGGGATACCGTACTGGCAAATGAGATTCTGCTTGATGAAGTGGGCAACAACATTCTTAGTAACGGATGCGAAGGAAGCTGCTTCGACCCACTTTGTGAAATAATCAATGGCCACTAGAATGAAGCGGTGTACATTGGAGGTTGTAGGCTTGATCTCTCCAATCATATCGATTCTCCATATAGCAAAGGGCCAAGGAGCCGTCAAGACATTTAGAGGAACCGGAGGTACGTGCACCTTGTCGGCATAAATTTGACATTTATGACAGGTTCGAGAGTGTTGATAGCAGCCTGCTTCCATGGTAGACCAATAATAGCCTGTCCTTAGGATTTTCTTTGCCATCGTATGCCCACTGGAGTGAGTGCCAAAGGTACCTTCATGCAATTCAGCCATGATCTTTTTAGCCTCAATCTTATCCACACAACGGAGCAGAATAGAGTCATGATTGCGTTTGTACAAGATGCCATTACTCAGGAAGAACTTAGCAGAAAATCTCCTTAGGAACTTTTTATCATTGATTGAAGCTCCTTCTGGATATTCTTGATCCACGAGATACCTCTTGACTTCATGAAACCAAGGCTGGTCCACTACTCCTTTAGTATTAATCTCGTGACAGTGTACAGGTTCGTCCATTCGTTCAATGGTGATCTGGGGAGCCTCATTATCCCAATTAAGTTTAAACATAGATGACATTGTGGCTAGAGCATCTGCTAGCTGATTTTCTTCTCGCGGGAAATGCTCGAAGGTGATCTGCTCAAAATGTGGTAGCAATGTCAAGACATGTTCTTTGTAAGGGATAAGGTTTGGGTGCTTAGAGTCCCACTCTCCTTTGATCTTACTGATGACCAAAGCTAAATCTCCAAACACATCTAAAGATTTGATTCCCGAGTCTATGCCAGCCTTGAGACCAAAGATGCATGCTTCGTATTCCGCCATGTTGTTTGTATGGTTGAAGAAAAGTCTGGCAGTAAAGGAGTATGACACGCTTCCGGAGATATAAGTACAACATCGATACCATTACCAAGTTCATTGGATGCCCCATCAAAGAACAGGGTCCATCGGGATCTTTGTTCAGGTCTGTCATATGGTCTGATTTCTTCACAGTTGTCTAATGTCATGATGTCTTCATCTGGGAATTCAAACTTCATGGACTGATAATCTTCTACAGCTTGATGAGCAAGATGATCAACCAACACACTGCCCTTTATGGCTTTCTGGGTAGTGTATTGTATGTCATATTCTGTTAAGATCATCTGCCATCTAGCTATTCTTCCAGATAGAGAAGGCTTTTCGAAGATGTATTTTATCGGATCCATCTTAGATATCAACAAAGTAGTATGAGTCAACATATACTGTCTTAGCCGGCGAGCAGCCCATACTAGAGCACAACAAGTTTTCTCGAGTAGTGAATATCTGGTTTCACAGTCGGTAAAAATTTTGCTCAGGTAGTAAATAGCGTGCTCTTTTCGACCAGACTCGTCATGCTGCCCCCAATACACACCCCATTGAGTTTTCTAAAACGGTCAGATACATGATCAGTGGTCTTCCCTCGACTGGTGGCATCAAGACAAGAGGCTCTTGTAAGTACTCTTTGATCTTGTCAAAAGAAATTTGACACTCATCATTCCATCTGACTACTTGATCTTTCTTCAACAGTTTTAAGATTGGTTCACAAGTAGATGTTAGGTGAGAAATTAATCTGGCAATATAGTTCAGGCATCCCAAGAATCCTCTGACTTCCTTCTCAGTGCGAGGAGCAGGAATTTCTTGTATCGCTTTAACCTTGGCATGATCAATCTCGATGCCTTTGTTGCTGATAACAAAACCTAAGAGTTTACTGGACCGGACTCTGAATGTACACTTTTTTGGATTCAATCTTAACTTGTACTCCTTCAACCTCACAAACAACTTTTGCAAGTGATCAAGGTGCTCCTCTTCAGTTTGTGATCGGGCTATCTTGTCATCTACATTTACCTCTATCTCATGATGTATCATATCATGAAACAAAGCTACCATGGTGCATTGATAGGTTGCCCCAGCATTTTTCAGTCCGAACGGCATCACTTTGTATCAGAACGTTCCCCACTATGTGACAAATGTAGTTTTCTCCATGTCCTCGGGTGCCATTTTGATCTGGTTATAACCTGAGAATCCGTCCATGAAGGAAAACACTTTGTGATGGGCTGTATTATCAACCAGGATATCGATGTGGGGAAGTGCAAAATCATCTTTAGGGATGGCCCTGTTTAAATCTCTATAATCCACGCACATCCGTACTTTTCCGTCCTTTTTAGGTAGGGGAACAATGTTGGCAACCCATTGAGGATAGGAAGTGACAGCCAAAAATCCAGCGTTGAACTGTTTCATGACTTCTGCTTTGATCTTCTCTGACATGTCAGGTCTCATGCGGCAAACTTTTTGCTTTACTGGTGGAAAGTCTTCTCTTGTGGGTAGACGATGTATCACGATGTCTGTATCAAGTCCCGGCATGTCCTCGTATGACTAGGCAAAGATCTCAACATAATCATGCAATAGCTGAATTAGACGCTCCTTGACACCCGGCTTTAGATTGGCACCCACTTTGATTTCCTTTTTATCTTCCTCGGTACCCAAGTTGATTGTATCCAACGGTTCCTCATGAGGCTGAATAGCTCTTTCCTCTTGTTGTAGTAGTCTGGCCAATTCCCCTGGTACCTCACAATATTCCTCACCTTCGTATTCGGCTTGATAGATTGGATCTTCAGAGTCACTAAAGGCTATCGCAGTATCGTTACCCATGGGATCTGGAATGGAGGGGTACCTGCATTTGTGAGTGTCGGTGTGTGTAAGGGTATAGCCATCTTTAAACAATATAATATAAAAGAAAGACAATGAGCACAAAATCTTTGTATGTGAAAAAGCGTTCATGATTCATTGAATGTCATATGAATATGAAATAAAAACCCTTACAAATGGACCATTGTGCCTCGGGTAAGACACAAGGTTTTTAAAGTGCAAATTGTTTGTGAATATTACAAGTCCAACAGAAATGTAAAAGATAAATTACTGAGAGATGAAAGTTATTGGGACAAAGTCTCTGGCTTCCCAGTTGCAAAGTCCTTCGTTGATAGTAGGAAATATCCAATCTTCCAAGCTGCCATCCTCTTCAATATCTTCCACTGTGTTGACCTCCCGATTACTAATCTTCAAAGGTGGCCCTCCAGTACGTGCACGACGCACAGCCTTCTGAGCAGTTGAAGTAAACCCCAAGCCAAACTTTTTTGATTTATACGGGATGTCCGGAAGCTGCCCCCAGATGGTGCATCCACCCTCTTCTACTACCGCCTTGGCGTCCTTTAGAGATGACATCCGAAGTGGAGGTCTTGTGATCTTGGGAATCGGAGATACCGCCTTGGTTACCGCTACTTCTTGAGAGACCTCCTCGAAATGTTGAAAAGGAGTTTCAATGAACTCGACATCCAACTCCACATATCGGAAGGAATTTAGATGACTAATCATGTACTCTTCCTCCCCATGGACAATTATGATCTTTACTTGGACCGGGTACTTCAGCATTTGATGTAGTATGGAGGTGACAGCACCAGCATTATGGATCCAGGGCCGTCCTAACAGACAGGAGTAAGAGGGACGGATGTCCATCACATAGAAGGTTGAGTTAAAGGTCTGAGTTCCCACCTTTATTGGGATGTCCAGCTCCCCGTGGACCATCCTCTTAGAACCATCAAATTCTCTCACAACTATGTTACTGGGTTTCAATGTCAGCCCTTCGCAATCCAATCTGTCAAGGGCTTTCTTCGGTAAGACGTTCAAAGATGAACTCGTGTCCACCAAGACATGGGCCAGAGTCGTTCCTCTACACTCCATAGAGACATGTAATGCCCCGTTGTGCTTTCTCCCTTTGGGTGTCAAATCAGCATCAGAGAAGCCTAGGCCATTATCAGCTGTCAAACTGGATACACAGTCCTGGAACTGGTCAGCAGACGTCTCTTGTGGCACATGGGTTGTCTTCATAAATTTTACCAGAGCTTTTGCATGTGCCTCAGAACACAACAACAATGCTAGCATGGAGATCTTGGAGGGAGTTTGCTCCAACTGTTCAACCACGTCATAGTCACTCTTCTTTATTATCCTTAGGATCTCTTCCATTTCCTTCTTGGATGTTTCGGGGATAGCTAGTGATTGAGCCTTCGTCCGAACAGGCTCTTCTTGAATGTTTTTCCCTCGATTTTCAGAAGTAGAAGTATTGGTAGGGGTAACAGCAGGGATTGTGTCGTCTTTGTCGGTAGGTACACTTGCAAGTATGATCATTGGTACAGAGGTAATCTTCGGAACGGCCACGGGTCCAAAAACTGCTTTGGAGGGGCAATCTCTGGAGAGAAGATTCTACCACTACGGGTAATCTTACTAGTTCCGAAAATATTGCTAATGTCGGAATCTTCTTCTTCGGAGCTCACTTCTTCGGCAGTCGGCCCATCTTGTTTAATACCATGGTACTAGATTTCTCCACCGTAGTTCCACGATATTGTTTTGTCTGATTCGTATGGGACCGGCCCGGGCATTGTAATTATGAGCGGAGTAGTCTTTGAAACTGATGTAATCCTAACGGGTCTTTTGGGGACCCTGGAAGGATTGGCGGAGATGGTTATGATTGAAACGTCTTCAATAGGAATGGGTGAAACATGAGCATTTTCAAACAGAATTTCTTGGTTGTCTATCAGGCGTTGAATGCATGTCTTCAACAGAGGGCAATCAATTGATGATGTAAGCAAAGATGGCAGTCTTTATTACAACCTGGGAATATACCAGGTTTCAACAAGTTCATCTTAATGATCGGGAGCGGAGTCAAGAGTTCATCTACTATAGCAACAAACAAATCTTCCTCTATAGCATTGGCGTTGTGACCATGTCCAAGCATGGGATCGAAAATGACATTTGGTTTTTCGGGCACCTCAAACTCAATCCCTTTTGCATCTATGAGGTCTTGAATTTTATTCTTCAAAGCCCAACAGTTGTTGGTGTCGTGGCCCGGACTTTCGGAATGGTATGCGCATCTGGAATTCGGATGATAATGAGGGGACGCCATGTTGGGATTCTTTGGAGCTTCTTTTAAAGTTGCTAGATTAGATTTCAACAGATGTGGTAAAATCTGGGCTAGAGTCATATTAAGTCTGGTGAATTGCCGGACTGGCCTTTCCACCCTTGGTTGGTTACTTCTTGGTTGATCAAATGTAGACTTTGGGATCATAACGGCCCCTACCATTGTTCGGCGTTCATCTCTCCCTTGGTTCCTTTATGGATAAACAACAGACACCTCCTTCTTCCCAGTGAAAGGTTTTTTCACAGCTGTAGAGGCAGACGAATCTTTCTGAATCTTTCCACTCCTTATACCAGCTTCCACCCTCTCTCCGGTTAATATTAACTCAGTAAACACAACAGATGAACTCCCAATCAAATGGTTGAAGAAAGGGCTCGATAGAGTGCCCAAGAACATATCCACCAACTCCCTTTTAGACAAAGGAGGTTGCACTCTCCCAGCTAGATCTCTCCATTTTTGCACGTAATCTTTGAAACCCTCATTTGAAACCATAGCCATACTCTGAAGTTGAGTACGGGTAGGCGCCAAATCTGCATTATACTGGTATTATTTATAGAAATTTGCGGCAAGGTCTTCCCAGTTGTGGACGTCGACCCTTTCTAGCTGGTAAAACCAATCGAGTTGCGTTCCAGATAAACTATCTTGGAAAAAATGCACCCACATGTCTTTATCGGTAGAGTGCAGCTGAATCTTTCTCACGTATGATCGGAGGTGCATTTTAGGACATGACACCCCATCATATTTTGCAAACAACGGCACTTTGAACTTTGGCGGGATTACAATTCCTGACACTAGCCCCAATTCTTCAAAGTCTAGACCTGGTACCCTTTGTATTTCCATAGCGCTTAAACGCTCTTCAAGATGTTTGTACTTATCATCAGCCAGAGGGTATTGTTCCTCAGAGTAGTCTTCCTCTTCTTCCTCCTCTTTGGATTCTTACGGAACCACTGTTTCTTTTCCTTTCCCTTCTCCTTCCCCGGAAGTGGTTGCAAAATTCAGTGTCTTTCTAGTCTGTCCCTGAAATCTTCTCCCCATATTCAAAACCCCAGTGGCTTTCTTTGGTTTCTTCTTTCTCTCTTCATCTAACAGAGTCTTCAACTCATCTTGCCCCTTGGCTAGGGTCATGAGTAACTGTTGAAATTGTGTGTTTTGAGCTTGAAGATCTTTGACCGTCTGTTCGAGATCCATCTTACTGAAATAAACAGTAGAGACATGAGGAAACTGGTTGCAAAAGACCTGTTTGTGTCATTTGAATTATATTTATACATGCAATGCTTTCAAGGATTTAAAAATTCAAAATTTTTTTAAACAAAAAGAAACACATGTTATATTAATAAGATAGAATTTTGAGTACATTAATGCCCCTTAGGCAAAATAATACAAAATTATAAGATAAAAAATTGTTGCGCATCCTCTTTGGTGTTATGTAGGTATTTAGAGTCTGCTCCTCATGAAGTAGCCTAGTGAGTTCCAAAACCTTCTTCTCGCTTGCTTAGAATTGGGCTTCGAAAGTATCTCCCTCTCCTTTGAGTTGTATCCAATCCCTTTGTTGATCCTCGAGTGATGTGGGCATGTCAGGATGTAGGATAGTGTATGGAACTTCTCCTTCCTTAACAGGCTCAATAATCACTAGGAGAATGGAAGGATAAGGCATCATAAGACTTTGAGCGCGGGTTTATACCCACTTGAGGTAAGGCTCAAGAGGGATGGAATTCTTGTGTCCCAAAGTCTTGCTATCCACCTTGTTTAGCATCCTCTAAGCTCGGATGAATCTTTGGAGAAGACCTTGATCGTCGTTGTCGTAGTCGAAAACCAAGCCTTGAATCAGCATATCATGTGGGCCATCCCTTCGGGCATAACCAAATTGTCTTAGAGCTAAACACGGATTGTAGGTTATGCCTCCCCTAATGCCAAGTAGAGGGACATTAGGGAATTCCCCACAACGGTCAACAATGATAACATTCTCCTTGGATCGAGAGCACCAATGAATATCTGAATGTTTTAGCGTCATTAACCTTTGTGACCACCTTAATCCTTACTCATTCTTCAAGACTGATTGGGGAAGATGAGAAATAAACCGTCTTGCCAGGAGGGGAGTGCAACACATCAGGACCCCTCTTTTCCTCATTATACGAGTGTGAAAAGAGTGTAAGATATCCCCAAGCAATGTAGGCACCAGGTTGCGCGACATGAAGATTTTGACAGTGCTCACATCTATGAGTTGATCAGGATTGGGGAACAAGACCATCCCTTAGATAAGAAGAGCCACAATATCCTCAAAAGCTTGCAATTCTAAGTAATTACAACATATTTGGGCTTTCTCAAACAGAAACTTTGCTAAGAAGCCTTTGACACCACTCCTAGTTTCCCAATGAGTTGTGACATCAGATGAGTGCAAGGTCAAAGCTTGAGCAATCTCTTCTGGATTTGGATCTCTTTCCGTACCATTTAAAGGTATTTGAGTGAGAATAGGAATCCTCAAGAGTTGAGAGAACTCTTCCAAAGTAGGCACAAGCTGATAGTCAGGAAATGTGAAGTAATGATGCAAAGGGTCAAAGAACTGGAAGAGAACCTTCACCATATCCTCCTCTGTGTTAGAGGTGACCAAGTTGAGTAGACGACCGTGCCTCTCAGTGAATGGAGAGTTCTCAGGGATTCTTGAAGCTAGCTCCTTGAGTTGTGGAGGAATTTTCACAAGGTTGATTTGGATAGTTTTCCTGCGGAGTGAATCCATATCCTATAAAACAAGAACAAAGATGAATCTCCAAAATCCTTGAAATGGTTAGTGAATGCATATGATGTTCATGATGTCCATGATGTTATGTACAAGTATGCATATATAAGAAAATCAAAAAAGTTCTTAGTTTAGGCTTGCATGGGGTTTTATAGGTAAGTATCCTCTTGAAGTTTAGTTGGCTCAACCTGTCCTAACAATAGTAACCAGGTTCTAAGGAGCTCAATATCACTGGATTGTTTCCTTGGACATTGTTTCAGCTCAAGCCTCTTTAATGGAGACCGAAATATCCTAAGAAACCAAACCTTAATGAGTGTAGTATCGAGTATCTACCGACTTCGGACTACACCAAAGTCGGTCATCTCACTACATCCTAAGGGCCAAGTTGGTCAAGTAAAGGGTTCTAGAAGTTCATTAGTGCCTCATGACATCACTCAGCGGCCTTGTATTCTCTTTGATTAACTCAAAGTATATCGGTACCCACAAATATGTCACACTAACATAGCTATTGCTTAGACCATATCGGTATACCCCGCACAGTTTCCACGATGTATTGCTATTTACTTATAAGGTTTCCCAAATCCGGGTGGAGGATTCAAACCCAAACAAAGAACCATAATGTAAAGCAAACAAGTCAAACAATGTAAGCAAATAAATGTGATCTAAACCCTAAGGTAACCCCACTTTTATATTTCCCCAACAGAGTCGCCAGTTTTGTGATACAGTGGGAGAACTGACTTGAGGTTTTGCGTTTTATCGCAAATGTTGCGGTTAGCAAGAGTCGCCACCGACTTTTCTTTTATCCAAAAGGAAAGGTGAAAAAGTACAGGAAAGACCTTTGAGATGTTTTCTTGAGTTCGGGGGGTAGATTATGAAAAGGGAAGGTGCTAGCACCCTTTTCATCCATGGTTTTCCATGGGCTCTTAGTTACTTGCTTAGATCACTTGCTTTTGTTTGTTTGAAATTGTGTTTGGTGTGGTTTTGAAAGTATTTTGTAAAAGAGGCCATTCGTTTAGGAAATCTTTGTAATGATTCTCGTTCGTAAGAATGTATACAAAGATGTTTGTATTTTGAAAATGTTTTCAATGTTTGTAAGATGTTTTTGAAATGTGTGTGTGTTTGTTTTTGAAAATAGCAAGGATTGTTGTTTGAAATGGAGCAAGTAACTAGAAGTTATCTACCTACTCAAATGTCTTTCTTATGTATTTTCTATTCCTTTGACATTGTTGTCTTACCATTTATTTGGTAAGAAACCCTATCTTTGGATGTAAACGGGACGGGCGTGGGTCATCGTATAACCAAGATTAGCAATGTTTGTAAAGTATCTTAGCATTTTTGAGGGACCAAGATCATTTTGTAAAGCAACTTTTGAAAAGTGTCATTGAGGGACTATGATCTTATATTTGTTTTGTTTTACCAAGATACTTCGCATGCGTAACATGGCCATTTTTGTTTTAGGAAACCAATTGGAGAAACCCTAAGGATGCTTGTGTGCAAGTGTATTATTTTTATGCTTTGATTTTGTCTTGTATTTAAGGTTTTCTATTTTGCTTTGTTTTATTCTTGTCATACAAACCTAAATTACTAATCATGGCATATAAAGCGATAAATTGCGTAATGTAAATATTTCTAAGCTATTACAACAATTTATGGGAGGAGGGAATACAAATTTGAATGGGGATTTGCAAGAATATAAACCTAAATAAATTATTACAACAAAATCGAAGTTGTACGTATTAGAATAAATACAATACAATACTAAAAGGAAAATGCAATGCAATGTACATGTAAAAAAGATTTTTGTGTCTTGTTTTTATTTAAAAGAAAATTTAATCTAAACCTAAAAATATAAGGAAAAGGAATTAAATTTTAAAAGGGGTTTAACCCTAATTATTATTTAAAAGAAAATAAAGTTTTTTATAGGTATTATTTTGTGTATTTTGTACTTTTTGTGTAAAAATGATAAATAATATGGTATAAAAAGAATATAAAAATTTATGTATGCAAAAATAAGTATTTATAAATATGGAATTAAAAATAAATTAAACTAAAAATGTTTTAACTATATTTTACAAGTTTAATAAGAAAATATGTGATATTTATTAAAATAAAATATATTCTTATGTGAAAAAATAAAATAAAAATGCAATATTATGAAATTTACATTTTTTAGGATTTTATGTATTAAAGGAAATATTTAATATATTAAAAATGAAAACAAAACAAATCAAATATAAAAATATAAAAAAAGAGTTGGCAGGGGGTGATGTAGAAGATTTGTGGTAAGGTTAGCAAAAACACTGGACCAGGAAGCTAAGCCCAACCTGCAAAAAATGACAAAAAATGGAAAAGAAAAATGTAAAAAATACAAAAGTAGCGCGCAGGTTCGAACCCAGGACATGGGTCTCACCAGCGTGCTGCTTCGCCACTGGGGTGGCTATACTTCCATTGTCTTCAGGAAAGTAAAAACAATATAACACAAAACGCGCCCTATGCCATGTACTTTATCTCCTTCCTCACGCTTGGCCAGACACCCTGTAACTTTCTCATAGTTCCATAAAAATAAAAGTTCATAACATGAAAGTTGTAGTACTTGAGTACACGATTCCAACCATATAAATTATGTGAACTATTAATCAAAGAACAAAGAGAATTTTAACAGCCCTAAATCTTGACCCAATATTTCCATAAATTTCAAGTTCCAAATTCTCTCAGCACAAGTAAAATCAATGCAAGATAATGGTATGTACAACTTCGTTATGATGAGGACTACATTTTTTATTCACAAATCGTGGCCTAAGGTTGCCTGTACAAGGAGATAGAGTTTGAAATTTTACATCCTTTAGTTGGAATTGTGAATGGAACTGGGGTGAGTTTGAGGGAGGCATGATGCTTTCTTGAGCTTCCTTGAGCTTCCCTGAATGTATTCCAACCCTTGCCTTGCTCTAAAAGTAGTTGGAACTCCTTGGCCAAGTCAGATTTCAAGCTCTGAAGTCAAAAATGGAAGATGGTGGAGGAGTGATTACAGAACAGGGATGAAGGCCTGGATTGACTAGGTATCAAGTATGTAAGATGTTTTTGTGATCTAAACTCAAAACGCACGAGCCAAATAGAAGATGGATGTGCTTATGCAAAATCTGTAGTTTTGTACAGATTTTGGGTGTTTTGCCGGTTGGGAGTGTTTCAAGTCCTTTCCAATCATGTTATATGTTGCATAATGTTTTTATATTAGTATGGAAATGGTCTTAGCTCAGCTCTCTAACAGATCTGCAAGCTCTAGCCTTTTTGCAACTTTCCTTGCATTTGAAGTAAAGTGAATTAACTATACTTGCCATGCTTGTACTTGCTCCCTTAGGGTTGGTATCAGTTTGTACAACTTACTTGAGACCTGTGAGACTTGTATGTGCCAAGGGGACAGGTCCAAAGCTCAGAATTGTAAAGTTTGCAAAAGTTGCTCTTTTTCAAAATGGCAATGGAACCTTTTTGCCATAAATGGAATTACAAGTTGGATAAAGGTTCAAAAGCATGGATCAAAGATTTGTCAAGTGAGTATGCATTTAATTAAGAAGTGTGGAACAAGTTTAGGACCTGTACAACATGAATTAGCCAGCATAGGATTGATTTTCAACTTTGTTCTTCATGAAATGGCTTGGACAAAAAGTGAGAAATTGCCAACTTCTTCTCTTCGATTCTCCCTACTCAAAAATGATCTTGAAGAGTTCTTGGACATTTTGGAAAGCTTTCAATGTTCTCTATAATTAATATTTGAAATTAATTTTAATATACCTCTTGTAACTAGGTGAAAAATTGCCATGAAGTTGGGTCCAAAACCTGCCTAAATTAGGGCAAAATTTCACTAAGTTAACAAGTTCATGACCATGTATTCACAAATTTATATCTTGAGATCCAAGCATCTTTAGGGAAATGTTTGTGAAGAAACGTTGTAGATTTCATGGAGGTCTACAACTTTCATGTTGGGAACTTTCCTTGAATCATTATGCATCATGGTGTAAAAGTGGCTTAAAGTTGAGAAAAAACAAGAAAATTTTCTATACTTAGAAATTTTCTAAGTTAGAAATTTTTTCAAATTCAAACCCTAATTTTCAAATTTGGATTTCTTGATGAACAAGTTTCATATTTTGACATGTCTTGATGAATTATGACCCTTGGCACTTGATTTTGACCAAAAAGTCAAAGTTTGACTTTTCAGTATATAGTTGACTTTTGATCAGTTGACTGCAAAATTCATTTGTCAATCCAATGAATTTGAGATGTTTTAAGCCATGTAATTAAGCCAAGATGATGTAATTGAATCCTTGAAATCATGATTTAACTCAATTGGTCATTTGCTAGGTTAAAAATCAGAAATTGCCCTTCCTCGGTCAAAACCCTAATTTTGACCATTTTGCCCTTTTTGTGATTTGACAAAACTTCTTGAGGAATTGTGATCCAAACTTGACCAAATGACACATGCAAGTTAAAAATGTTGACATGGATAAAAAATTATGAAGTTTGACTGTAAATTGGCCATGGTTGACTTTTCCCCCAATATAGCTGATTTTTAGGTCAACTATCCAATTGACTGACCAAAAATATGGTTCAAGGCTTGAAACTTGTCATGAGTGATCTTAGGGGTCCATAATGATGTTTGAAAGTCACATGAAGCATTGATAGTCTAAAAATCCTTGTTAAAAATCAAACCCTAATTTTGGGTTATTAGTGCAAGAAGATATGCCTTGAGCTGACCAAACCCTAATCCAGTCTTGAGTCAAAGAAACCTTGTGAGAAAAATCTTGATATATGAGAGGGAAAATTTTGGGGTACAACAGTCTCCATATGTTTCCTTTATCACTGTACGTCCCTTCAAATGTCCCTCATACATCCAACGATATGGCTACCTACTCATTAATAGTAGGATAACATTGTCTAAAGGATAGGAGGAAAAGAACAAACCTTTTCGAGTATAAGTAGATAGTTCATAGATGCTTGATCAAAGACAAAACTTTCACACAAACTTCTTTCAAAAACACTTTCAAAAAACGATTTATCAACACTCTTGAGGACTGATACAATAGTTATCATAAAGCGAATCGCCACACTAAGGCATTTTCAAACTACTTTTTCAAAACACAAAGCACATGGTATTTAGAAAATGAGTTAAGAATCTAAGAGCCCGTAGAGAACTACGGATGGAAAGGGTGCTAACACCTTCCCTTTCCATAATCCATCCCCCTTACTCAGGAAATTCTCGAAAAAGTCTTTATCTATTCTTTTCAACTTTTACTTAATTTGGATAAAAGAAAAGTCGGTGGCAACTCTTGCTTACCGCAAAATTTGCGAACACAAACGAAAAACCAGTATAAATAGTCGGTTCTGCCACCGTATCACACTGGAATGTGGACATAGTTAAAAGATACTATGCATGAAAACAACCCGCTAGGTTGACGGGCCTAGGAAAAAATAAGGGCATCCCGGCAAACCAAAAGGGTTCGGGCAAAAATTAGGGATATATATAAAAGATTTTACACCCTGCAAGTTGAAAACCTGAAAAGGCCGCTTGACCAAAAGGGGTATCCTGGTGGACTGAAAACCCGAAAGGACGGTCCAGGCAAAAGTTAGGGATTAAAAGCGTACGACTATGTTCCATTAGATCACTTACTACAAGCTTTATCACCAAATTCGAAAGTTCAAATGGTACATAATAGTTCAATCAACTTCTTCCTACAACAAGGGATGAGATGTTCGAAGATATATAGGCAATATCAGAGTTGGAACCCAACGAGATCGTTTCTACATAGCTATACATTTTGTTTTCACTTTGTACTCTTTTATTTCACGACAATTTCCTCTTACTAGGATTTATGTCTCTTTGTACAAAATATCTTGTTTATAGGCAAACTATCAATGCAAATATACCCTAAATTCAAATGTTTTGTTTTTAATTTTTTCTGTTTTGGTTGCAAAAACGTCTGATGACTAAAATTGAATGAACATATGCATATGAACACGATTAACTGTTAATAAATATATGCATAAGAATAGGAATAAGCATTTATTCAAGACTCTAGGAGTGGGGATGAAATTCAAGCTGTCCGTAAATCCCCACAATGCCACTTCCATGAGATTATCCCCACAGAGTAATCTTCAAAATTCATCCTCAATGAAAATGTATTCACCGCAATTCCCCGCCAGATCGCTCCAACGAATAAAAGAATATGATCTATTTTTCCAGCATTATCATCCACCTACAGAGTTCTAATCAGTACAGTTCATGGAAGTTCTCTTCCCTAACTGAGTTTATTCTTCCAAAACTGCAAAACCCCTTGCAAATTTCTTCTCTCCAGCAGAGCTTGTTTCCTCAGTAGAGTATTTCTTCGTGAAACAGGGTTTATTTACCCAATAGGGTTTATTTCCCAAACAAGGTTTATTTCCCCAACAGATTACAGTTTCCCTGGCTTGAGTTTATTCCTTAGATGGCTATGAATCACCGGAAAAATTCCTCTCAGTGAAGTCACCTTTATCCCCAGAAAGTTGCTATGAAACCTAGAACCGGACCTGATATCAGTCAACTTTGTCTTCCCCTAAACGAGTCAGAAGGTTATCCATCTCTTTTTCCCCAGTCAGGTTGTATAAGAATTAAATTCCCCATACGAGTTAGAAGGTTATCCATCTCTTTATCCCTAGTCATGGTATATAAGAATTAAACTCCTCAGTAGAGCAATGAACGACTAATGTTCATAAACTCTTCTCCCCAAATAGAAGTCAATGTTTCCTAGCGTAATTTCTTCAAACAATAAGCAAGAATCCCCATCAGAAGCACTCTAGACAAGGTTGAAGATTACACATGTTCTTCATCCCCAGCACAAGTCAGGGATTCATTTTCCCCAGCAAGATGTCATATAGAACTGTTGATACATTTCCAACAACATTTCACATTCATATATCACTTACCAATATCATAGCATGTGCATACGAAACACACATAGCACAATCTCATTTATTTTAAGAACATCATTACACAATGCATTTCATACATCATGACATCGCATACAACTAACTCTTAACCTTTTCATGAAAGATCAATCAACAGACAAACATCATCAAATACTTACATGACCTGACAGTCTTCTCCAAGGCTACATCTGACAAAAGACTATTTCAGCAATTTCCTCAGGATCATTCTTCCAGACATCTTCTGGCCCAAATTAAATTGACCATAGATTTATTTTTATACTTCTTCCATTATATTTTTTATGGCTCAGATTAAATCGAACATAGATTTATTCTGATACTTCTTCCAGATAAAGACAAAAAGACCTCTTCTGGATCAGATTAAATCGACCAAATATTTGTTCTGATACTTCTTCCAGTTAAAGACGAACGCAAACATCTTCTGGCTCAGATTAAATCAAGCATGGATTTATTCTGATACTTCTTCCAGTAGACACTTTTTGGATCAAATTAAACCAACCATAGATTTATTTTGATACTTCTTCCAGTTAAAGACAGGCGTAGACATCTTCTGACTCAGATTAAATCAAGCGTAGATTTATTCTGATACTTCTTCTAGTAGACCTTTTTCTGGATCAGATCAAATCAACCATGGATTTATTTTGATACTTCTCCCAGTTAAAGACGGACGCAAACATCTTCTGGCTCAGATTAAATCAAGCGTAGATTTATTTTGATACTTCTTCCAGTAGACCTTTTCTGGCTCAGATTAAATCAACCATAAATTTATTCTGATACTTTTCTCAGTTAAAGACGGACGTGGACATATTCTGGCTCAAATTAAATCAAGCGTAGATTTATTCTAATACTTCTTCCAGTAGACCTTTTCTGGCTCAGATTAAATCAACCATAGATTTATTCTGATACTTATCCCAGTTAAAGCGAATGCATATATCTTCTGGCTCAGATTAAATCAAGCGTAGATTTATTGTGATACTTCTTCCATTAGACCTTTTCTGGCTCAGATTAAATCAACCATGGATTTATTCTGATACTTCTTCCAATTAAATACAAACAGACATCTTCTGGCTCATATTAAATCAACCATAGATTTATTTTGATACTTCCTCCAGTAGACATTTTCCTGGATAAGATTAAAATAACCATAGATTTATTCTGATACTTCTCCCAGTTAAAGACAGGCGTAGACATCCTCTGGCTCAGATTAAATCAAGCGTAGATTTATTCTGATACTTCTTCCAGTTGAAGTCAATCATAGAATTAGTCTAAATTCTATCAACGATTACTTTGGATGGCATCTATAATCCCATCTCCGACAACTCTCCATCACCTCTCCAAATTCAACCTTTAAGCCTATTCCTAGTATAATCAACAAACAATGTTACTACATGCACAAGCGAGTGCAAATTTCTGGGCACTTAAGTGTTCAATCATCTTCTACCTTCAAGTCACGAATGGCAGACATGTCAATCTAACTCTTCAGGTTTAATAAGATTGAACAGGGGCAGTTGTTGTACCCCAAAATTTCCATCCCATTTTCTTCAAGACATTCTTCTAATATTCTCAAATACTCAAGGATTCTCAAGAGTTGACTAGTCAAACCTCCTCTCAAGCAAGTGTCTTCAACTAGGATTTGGTGCTTTACAAGGAAGATTGGTCAACAAAGGTCTCAAATGACTTTCATGGTTCACCATAGGTCCTCAATAATGTTTATGTCAAGTTTCAAGTCTTGCCTCACATGTTTGCTCAATCAATGGCTCAGATGATTGAAAATCAATTGTATTGGGTAAAAAGTCAACTATGGTCAAAATATAGTCAAACTTTAAGATTTTTTGTTAACATCAACATTTTGAGGTGATATTCATCATTTTATCAAGGATTGATCTTGATTCCTCAAGGAAAGCCCTCAAATCATCAAAGGTCAAAATTGCCAAACTAGGGTTTTGACTGAGGATGACTGATCTTTGACTTTTGGCTTAGTGCATGACTAATAAGTGAAAATTGTAGCTATTTTTGTATATAAGTTTTGTTGCACTTATCTATTTTTTGTTTGTTAATATTTTTGAATAATCCAGACTTTTGTGTAAATACGTTTAGTTTGTGTATAATGCATTTGTTTGTATAAAGTGTATCGTTTGATAATTTTGTATTTATTTTGCAGGTATTTAAGCATTGTTGGAGCAATAGGAATAAAGCTCTAAGATACATTTTTGGATCAATAAAGGAATAAGGCCAAGATTGGAGTTAGAATAAGTTATGCAGAAAAAGCAACAAAAGTTGCTTTCTTGTCATGTGTCGCCAGGCGGAAGGAAGCATTACCGGGCGAAATTTTGAAGACCAATTTTGATGAATTTTGTGCCTTGCTTCGCTGCTGTGTCTCCATACAAAAATAAGGAGAGTCGTCGGGCGATGAATTATGATCACCAGGCGATGGAAGATATTTGTTTCAGTTGAGGGTGTGGCACAGTCTGGGCCTTGTATATAGGAACCATCATCGGGCGATGCTTTTATGTCGTCAAGCGACGCGTACGGATCAAAATTTTGTTATATCTTTCATTTTGTTTCATTTGTTTGGTGTTGGTTTTGGTAGAGATTTTTGTTCTCTCAACTCCATCCATCTCATTTTTATAGTGGATTAGCTTAGATAACAATACTGGGGCTTTGCTTATGGATGATTGGAGGTGGATTTCTCATTGACTGGCACTGACAAACCGGAAGATTTGTGGTTTATCTCTTCTCCTTTCTATGTATTTCTCTTTTGTTGAGTTTTGTATGTATTTTACTTTGATCTCATGTATATTTATCCCCCGTGGCGTTATATTAAACTTGCTTTACAAATCTTTGTGGATTATTGTCTTAGATTTTTGCTCTGTGCTAGGGATTTAAGTTGTTATAGACATATATTGCTTAGATTCTTATCTAGGATGATTATCTGTTAGTTTCTGAACTCCAGAGATAGATTTATAGTTGACATCTACTTGGGTATCAGAGCTTAATGCCTCTGTGTTGTTGTGTTGTGCTGAGAGATTGTCAGTGTGATTACATAAGTTGTCTTCTGTGTTGTTGAGGAGGTAGAGATTGATGGTTGAGGAATTGAATCAACTAATGAAAAGTCAACTGATGAAAAGTGATTGATGGTTGAGGAATTGAATCAACTGATGAAAAGTGATTGATGGTTGGCTTGAAGCTTAATCTCAAGAGCACAAATACAGCATCTTAACCTAATTACATGGCTCAAGACATTTACAAAGATGCAAGTGATTGATGGTTGAGGAATTGAATCAACTGATGAAAAGTCAACAGTCACACAAAAGTCAAACTTTAACTTTTTGGTCAACATTGGAATTCAAAAATCAAGAATCATCAAGATATTCAAAACTATCAAACTTGATCATCAAGAATCAATAAAGTAAATAAAAGTCAAAATTCAAGATTTTCAAACACTTAGAAAAAATTCAAGTGTTTTGTACCTAAAAAACCCTAACTTCACAAGCAAGTTTCCTCAAGATACAAGTTGATTCAAGGAAAACTTTCAACATGAAAGTTGTAGGGATTGATGAATTCTACAACTTTTCCAATGTGGGATGATCCTCAAAAAGTTCTTGGATTAAGAGATATGAGCCCATGAAGTTATGACATTTTTATCTAACACTTAGAAAAAATTTCAACAAGTTTTGGTCAGTTTTTTGTCTCAAATTCTTGGCAAAAGTTGAAGTTGGATATCTAAGGTTGCATTATAGGTCATTTTTGTAACAAGTTCATAACCAAATCTTCAAGCCATGCTGCATAATATCACTTTACAGGCCTCTAAACCTCCAAATCTATCCATAATCAGAAGTTTGCACCCACTTTTGAGCCATTATCCAAGTGATTCAAGCTTTGTCCAAGCTTACTTGCCATTTAAGGGAGAAAGGTCACACTTCCATTCTTGTAAAGTGAATTTAATCACAAAGTCCACTCTCCTTGAGCCTTTCAATTGTTTCTTCTGCACACACACAATGTCAAAACCAGAAGCAACATCTATAATCATGTCAACCACTCTACATTACATTGGAACCATGTTCTTTAAAGTTACTTCAAAACTATGCAACCAAACCATGACATGCTATCTTTCAAACCTGATCATCCCTTTCCCTCAAACCTTTTCTCTATAAATGGAGAGGCCATTTGCAAGCCAAAACACAAATGAACAAGCCCCCAAACACTCTCAAACTCAGAATCACCAAGAAAACTCCAATGTTGCACATTTGAAGCTTCCAACACCCAACTTCAAATCCACTCGTGTGTTTTCCTTTTTTATCATTCAAACATCATCTATACATCATATAGAAGTCATCCATACCCCCGTTTCATCACTGTAACATCATCTTCATCATACACAATTTTCACTTTTCATACTTGCAAGTTGACTTGGTCAGAGATATCTAGAAGTTCTCAGCACCAAGTGAGCATCCAAACAGCTTCCTCATGGTCCAAGCAAGCTCACGGAATCATCATTTCACCTCTGGAGGTCGTGTAGAGGGCATTGAGATTTTGCATCAAGAGGTAAGTTTTCCAAACTTTGAAATCTTTGTACAAGCATCATTTGCATTTACTTTCTAAAGCAAAAATATAGATATCATGCCTTTGAAGCTAACCATGTCCTTTGTCTTCATTAATTTTGCTTATGGAGTGAGAATCGAAGCTCTAACCAGTTAGGGTTCATTTTTGTTACTAAGTAAAATTATTTGTATTCTTTGATTTTTAGTTAAAATAAGTGGCATGGTTGAATTCGTGTTCAAATTTCAAGCAAGTTTAGTGTTCACATTTTTTAAAATGGTTGAGAAATGAGAGTTTTACAGATTCAACAATAGTGAAGTCATGTTGTTATACAGCGCGAGGAAGAAGAAGGCCATGGCACCAGTTTTCAAATTTCAAAAATGAGTTTACTTTATATTTATTGCAACATGTTTTATCACCGGATGAAACGGCCACCCTAATGGCAAGCGTGTGTGTGTATGTGTAAGGTGTTAGTGTGCCAGGACAGGGGTTCGATCCCTGCCTCTTGCATTTTATTTTTCAATATTTTCTTTGTTGATCAGGTGCAAGCAACTCCAGCGCGCAATGATGCACTCCCTCATCAACACCATTAGATCTCATCAAGCCAGATCTGGATGCCTCAAACATGTGTTTCCACCATGAACCATCAAAGACTGGCCACACTAAATCACACAGCCACCCGGACTTAAGGTGTTTGGACCTAGTGAATTTCTAATTTCATACCCCCCCCCTTTTTTACAACACAGGCCCATTTATTTATTTAATTTTATTTATTTTATTATTTTCTTTTTAATTTCATTTTTTATTTAATCAACAAAAATCTTAAAGTCATGAAAATTTTAGATTTAGGTCTTTATTTAATTAATTTAATTTTTGATAAATAAAAATTAAATTAAATTAATTTAATCACTTTGATTTTATTTTATTAATTAATTAGAATTAGGTTTTATACTTCATATATTTTTCTAAATAAAACATCAAAATTATTTTCTACCAATTATTTTCTTTTTAAAATTAAAATTAATTTAGATTTCTTTTTTATTAAGTTAACTAAATTAGCTTTCTTTTTAATTAATTAAATTAATTTTAATTTAGTCTTCTTTAGGTTTTTACTAAACTTTTTTTAATAAATTAATGATTAGGTTAATCATCAAACTTTTTTCTATCAAAATAAGTCACAATTTCCTTTCTCTTTTCTTTGTTTTACAAATCTTCGCATACTGTATTTCTCAATCATGTAATTGCTCAAAGCTTGTAATAGATAAATTAGGGTTTACTGCTTTTTTATCCTGTTCACAAATTTGTACCCCCATTCTCGAAGCCATGTAATAGCGTAGGATATTTAAATTCCGCTATTTACTGCTTTCCTTATTACTATTAGTAATTAGGGTTTGTACGGCAAGATTAAAATCAACATTAGAAAACTTAATTTCACGATAAAAAAATAACTGAAACCAATCATTATGCACACATGCACCTCTAGGGCAATCTCGCTTGTTGCCTCAGATAAAATACAATCATGTCTCTCGAACGTGGGATGCTTTAGCAAAGACCCTCAGTTAAAATATCGTAGTCCCTCGATGACCCTTCGATGCTGCCTCGGTAAACGATCTTAGTCCCTTATAAAAATTGCTAAAGCGTCTTACAAGTTTCCTTCTATAACTGTACGATGACCCACGCTTGTCCCTCACATCCAATTACGGGTCTCTCTACTAACTAATGGTAAAGTAGCACTATCTAAAGGAAGAGGTAAAGAAGAAAGACTTTTTAGTAGGTAGATCGCTCGTAATTGCTTGCTCATAAACTAAAATAATTTCCACACTTCACACTTTCAAAAACAACTACTTTCAAAATGCTTTATAAACACTCTTGACGACTGATACAAGGGTTATTATAAAGCAAACTGCCTTACATTGGCATTTTCAAAACATCTTTTCACAAAACAAACACTTTCTCCCAATAAATATTTTTAAAACAAACATTTTGTATACATTCTCAACGATACGAGAATCATTACAAAATTGTCGTACTTAGGAATTTTCAAAATATTTGCAAACACACACAAATACAAAGCATTTCAAAAGTGAGTTAGAAATTAAGATCCCGTAGATAACTACGGATGAAAATGATGCTAACACCTTCCCTTTTCATAACCTACCCCCAAACTCAAAATTTTCAAAAGGTCTTTCCTTTATTAGATAAAAGAAAAGTCGGTGGCAACTCTTGCTATCCGTAACATTTGCGATAAAACACAAAAAAAAAGTCATTTCTCCTACCGTATTACACACTTCAACCATAGTTATTGATATATTATGTAATGCCACATTTACAATTACATGACTAATCATCATAATATTTATTTGAGTTTTTTTAGGAACTTGGACTTGGTCCATTTATCCCTGTTCATGTTGTTCTTCATGACTGAATATTTATTTGAATTGGACCCTCTTTCAAATTCAGAAACGTCCTACAATTTCATGCAAACTCAGAATCCCTTTATTGATAATTGAAATTTTTTTATTATTGATTGTTTATTGATTACAAACTCAGAATCCCTTTATATAGGCAAACAATGCCCAAGACCAATTAGACAAAACATGCTAAAGCCCAAAACATGATTTCGATCGACTATAATATCAGATGTATTCGACTCTGTTGAATACAACTTATAACCTATACAAAAATCTATTCTACATACACCACACTTGTATTTCGACAGAACAAGAATTATACTTCTAACACACCCCTAATTCATGTTCTCGAGACTTCTTATCCCTATGCTTTTCTTTAACTCGTCTAATCTGACTTTCTTAAGAAGTTTGGTAAATATGTCGGTTAGTTCCATTTCTTCTTGCAATGCTTTATCTCAAGCTTCCCTTTGTTGACTTGATCCCTCAGAAAATGATACCTTCTTTCTATGTCCTTACTTTGACCATGACACACTGGGTGATTCTCCAGGTTAATAGCTAACTTGTTATCGACAAATAACTTCATCTTATTAGGTTCCATTATCCTGAGTTCTTCAAGTAGAATTTAGATCCATGCTTCTTGGCATGCAGCATATGATGTAGTCACATATTCTGCTTTGCATGATGACAAATCCATAATGCTTTGCTTCCTCGAACTCCAAGAGATTGGAGCACCTTCGATCATGAAAATGTAGCCTGGGGTACTTTTATTTTCGTCTTGATCTCCACTGAAATCTGAGTTGGTGTAACCATGAACTTCGACATCTGTGTTATTCTTTGACTTCTTTGGTAACAGGACACCATGATCAATAGTTCCCTTTATGTATCTCAACACCCTCTTTACTGCGATGAGATGACATTCTTGTGGTTTGTCCATAAATCTGCTCAACAATCTTACACTTTGGCAAATATTTGGTATAGTATTGCAAAGATATCTCAAGGATCCAATGATTTGTTTGTAAAGGTTTGAACTTACAAACTCATCATTCATTTCCTTTTTCAACTTTGATCTAGTTTCTAACGGAGTGAAAACTTCATTACAGTTGCTCATTTTAAACCTCTTCAAAATATCTCGAGCATACTTTGTTTGATGCAAGAATACTCCTTCTTCAATATCTTTGAATTTCATCCCTAGGAAATATGAGAGATTCCCTAAGTCAGATATTTCAAATTCCTGCATTAATTTCGACTTTACCTTCATTATCTCAGCTTCGTCTACTTCTGTAATGAGTAAGTCATCAACATAAAAGCATAAAATGATTTGACTAACATTGTTGATATCATTTACATACACTCCATGTTCAGAGACACACTTTGTGAAACCTGCTTTGATCAGGAAGCTATCTATCCTCTTATTCCAAGCTCTAGGAGCTTGCTTCAAACCATAAAGAGCCTTCCTTAATCTATATACTTTCAAATCCTTCCCTTTAACATCGAATCCTGATGGTTGAGTAACATAGACTTCTTCTTCCAATGGACCGGTCAAATGATAACCTATGAGCACCATGACTTCACTTTGATCATCCAGCTTCTTTCTCAATTGTTCAGGTACATGCCTGAAGCACATTGATCCAAAAACTCTAAGATGACTCACATTTGGCTTCGACCCTGTCCAAGACTCATGCGGTGTCTTTTCGACCATCTTATTTGTTGGGCATCTATTTAGAATATATACTGCTGTCAAACCTGCTTCAGCCTAAAATATCTTAGGTATATCTTTAGCTTTCAACATACTTCTCGTCATATTCAATATACTTCTATTTTTCTCTCAGTTATGCCATTGTGGTGAGGCATATAGGATGCAATAACCTCATGATCTATACCTTCCTCATTTCAAATTCTAGCAACTTCAGTAGAAGTATATTCACCACCACCATTAGTTCTTAACTTCTTTAATTTGCAGCCACTTTGTTTCTCACCATGCAATTTGAACTTCTTGAACTGTGTGAATACCTCACTCTTACTTTCAATAAGGTAAATCCACATATGTCTGGTGAATTCATCAATGAAAGTAAGGAAATACCTGTTACCTCCATTTGACTTTACTTCAAAGGATCCACACATATCAGAATGAACCAGCTCCAGTTTTTGCTTTGATTTCACGGGCAAGTCATGTTTAAACGCCTTCCTAGCCTCTTTTGCTTTGCAACATTCCTCGCATATGTGCTTTGGTTCCTTTACATACGGAAACCCAAATACCACCCTTTTCTGATTGACCATGCATAAACTTTGGAAGTTTAGATGTCCATACATGTGATGCCATAGCCAATTTTTGTCTTCTTCTGTAGTTGAAGCAAGAAATTTGTGATTTGATGTGTTGAGTTCAACTTTGAACATTTTGTTCTTCGCCGATGGTGCTTTCATTATTAGCCTCCCATCATCCATATATACCTTCATTTGATTTTTCTCCAACTTCATATTGAAGCCTTTTGCAAGTAATTGGCTTAGACTTATCAAGTTACTTGTCATAGACGGTACATATAGTACTTCAGTATAGTAGCTTTTCGACCATCCTTCCTGACAGTCAAAATATCTCATTTACCACCTGATTTGATGTGTCTGCCATCTGCAAACTTTATCACCTTTTCGATTGACTCATCTAACTTTGTAAACTAGTTTTTATTGTCAGTCATGTAGTTGCTGCATTTTGAATCCAGATACCACATGTTGTTTTTCTCAGTGTTCGACTGTGTTCACCATCAACAACACATCATCGAAATCGTTATCTCCAGCTCATGCATATTGAGCTTCATCACTATCTTTCTCCCTCACAGCTTTCTTTCTTCGACAGTCTCTAGCATAATGACCAAAACCTTGACAATTATAACATTACACCTCTTTCATGTCAACTTTCTTCCCATAATACTTGTTTCCCACACCTTTCTTGATTAAATCAGTATTCTTGCTTGACTTCTCATCACTAACAAGATTCTTTCGCTGCTTCGACTTCTCTTTTCCATCTTTCTTGATGAATCTTGATTGTAATGCCTATTCAGACACCTTCTCACTTTCTGAGTTTCTCTGCTTCAACCTCATTTCATGAGCCTCCAATGAAGCTTGAAGTTCTTCCAAATTCATCTCAGATAGAGTCTTGGCTTCTTCAATTGTCACAACAATGTAGTCAAAATTTGCAATTAAAGATCTCAACACCTTTTCTATCTTCTGCAGATCTGTAACCGTTTCACCACATGCCTTCATCTGGTTTTTTAGCGTCACAATTCTTGAGAAATATGCAGAAATTGATTCATCTTATTTCATCTGAAGCATCTCATATTGCTACATTAGCGTCTGCAACTTCACCTTCTTCAATTTCTCATCTCCACCATACAAGTTTTTTAGCTTTTCCCAAGATCCTTTTGTTGTTTCTTCTTCAATTATTTTTCTCAAATACGTTAAAATCCACACACTGGTGAATCAAGAATAGTGTTTTACGATCTTTCTTCCTCTGATCTTTGTGCGTAGTTTTCTGGGCTTCTGTCGCATTTTCTTCTAGTTCTGATACTCCATCATTCAAGATTTCAACAATATCTTGAAATCTAAAAATAACCTTCATCTGCGCAATCCACCGCTAATAGTTTTCACCTTTGAAAACCGGTAGATTCGCTAGAAACTGCGTTGATGTTATTGTTCCGTTTGCCATTAGATTCTCTCTGAATCACAACTGAGCTTTGATACTAATTTGTTGAAACAAAGGGTTTTCAAGAAAGATGATTTATGGAAGAGAAGAAGAAGAAGAAGAAGAAGAAGAGAGAAGAGAGAGAATTGAAAGTTTGTTATTATTGATTGCTTATTGATTACAAATTCAATAACCTTTTATATAAGCAAACAATGCTCATGCCCAATTAGACAAAACATGTTAAAGCCCAAAACATGATTTTGATATACTACAATATCTATTGTATTCGACTCTGTCGAATACAGCTTATAACTTATACAAAAAGCTATTCGACATACACCACACATGCATTTCGACAGAACAAAAATTATACTTCTAACAATTAATTTATACTCTAAATCATTAATAATTTAACATATTAACTATCATTTTTTATTCTTTATATAAATTGTATACATAAAAAATCATTAACAAAACTTCTTTACAGTTTGAGAATTATTCAAAAAAAAATTCACAAAACTAATTTTTCTAAATAACTAACAACTATTTAAATTTAAAAGATAATATGTACTCCCTAAATTCTTATTTAAAAGACTCTCAACCAAATGTTATCCTAAATTCTTATTTAAAAGACTCTCAACCAAATGTTATGTATATTATAAAAAATTATTAGTATAATTACCATTTTTTTTTGTAATAATTATTACCAAGTTATCATTTATTTATACATATATACTTTTAACTTTTTTTCAAAATAAATTGATGGTTTTACTATTAATAAGATATATATATTTTTAAATATATTACTTAATGTATTTATCCGATGATTCATATCTTTTAAAATTTCTAAAATAAACTCTATTAATTATAAGAATTTTTCTATTAATAAGATTAGTCATAAGATTTGCATTCTAAATTGTGGTAGGGAAGTGTTGAACAATGAGAGTCTTTTGATAACTTTTTCTCTAAGGAAAAATATATCTGCTTGTAGCAGGAGAAGTAAATTTATTTAGTGTTTATAGTAAAATAAAGTCAATAAATTGATTGTTTATACACAACAATGTACGGATAACATAATAATATTGTATGAACGTACGAATAATAAACACTACAAAATAAGTTGAGTTTTGCCACGTGAAAGTCACGCCGCTAACACTCAAATCACGTCACTATCAAAATTTTGCCACCTTAAAGAACACGTCGCTATATAGCGCGTGGCAATCTTGTTGCGGCGTGAAAAACATGTCACTAAGTTGCCACGTGAAATTCACGCCGCAACATACTGTATAGGATAAAAGCAATTCAGAGCAGAGCAGAGCAGAGCAGTGGGTCAGAGCAGGTTTACAATTTTTGTTACGTTAGCTTTAGCGACGTGTTTTTCACGTCACTAATTAGTGACATGAAAAACACGCCGCAACTTGTTTTATTTAAAAATAATAATATTTTCTGTTTTAAATATATTAATTATGTTTTAATAATTAATATTATTTTTTGTTTTATTAAATTTATAAATTAAATATTATAATTTAATTATTAAATACAATATTATTAATCAAATTATCAAAAACAAAACTAAATATATCTAAATGTATAAATAAATATACTTAATATTATAAATTTAATAAACTCAAATTTAAATTTATAATATTTTTAAATATACCATATCATTATAAATTTATATTACACAAATAAAAAACTAAATACAAAATAAAAATAAAACTAAGCAGAATCGTCGTCGGAAATGTCGGGAAGAAAGTCATCATTATTTTGGTGGTTATTATTTTGGCCACCACTGTTGAGATTTCTACCAAATGCTTGCATAAATTGTCGCATTTGCTCCTCCATATCAGTTTTCCTCTTCGCCATTGCCTCAAGTTGTCTATTATGTTCACCCCTCATTGCCTCCATTCGGGCATCCATTTGGGCATCCATTTGGGCCTTCAATGCCGCCTCACGATCTTCGGACTCGCGTCTAGCCAATTGTCTTACCAGTTCTAACTGATCCGGTGTCAAATTTGTTTGACGTGACCCTCCTTCACCGTCTGCAGCTCTCTGATACAGATTTCTATCCCCACTCCTCAAGGTGCCCGCCAAATTTCCACCACCAAAAAAAACACCCGTTAGGCCCCTTTCCCCCAACAACTTGACTCCAAATATAGAAATCCACATCTGGGTGAACCGGTTTTTCTGGAGGAGGCGTATACTGAGGATTATGGGTCAGAAATTCTACAAGCAACGCCTGATAATCCTCCTACACATACAATAAAAAAATCAAGTTTAATGTATAAGTAACATTAATGAAATTAAATGAAATAAAATAAAAATAAAAAATAAATAGCCACGTGATTGTAACGCCACAACTTATCAGTTGCCACTCAATTTTCACGCCACAACATGTCATTTGCTACATGAAAATCACGTCACAAAATTGCTTAAAAAAAATATAAACATAAATTTACTTACCAGGGCTTTTTTTATGCGCTCGTCAGTAAATCCTCCCGATTTCTTTGTCCGAGTCTCCTTAACCAGCTCCGTCATCAATGGTTGTCTCCCCAAACGGTTAGCCTAAATATAAAAATTAACTTAAATTAATAATATGTTATAAATCCAAATATGACCTTAAAAAGTGGTAATAATTACCATGCGTCGAGCATGCTCAGCAGTACTAATACTTCCAACAGCATTAATGCAACCCCCTTTTTCAGATGCCCTCATCTTCTTTGCAGTTTCAGATTTAGCCTTAAATTCATCTGATTCCCAATACTTAAGAAGTTGTTCAAAAACTTCTTTGCCTATCCATTTGGGACGAATGCCCAAAAGGTGTCAATTCTCTCTAACACGTCGTAGCATGTCAGAAAGTCGTCTTGAACTCCTCCCAAAATAATTTTTTTTACTTTGTTATGGTTCAGGGGATCCCAAACATATTTCACCTGCAATATTGTATGACATTAAAATAAATAGTTAGATAAATTATAACAATAATGAAAAGGTCATATAAATAAAAATAACTTAAGAAATAAATCAATTATACCTGAAATTGCTTGAACCATTCTTCTTTATCGGAAACTTCTCTAAAACTCTTCAAAAATGTTGTATAATTCTGCTGAATTATATAATTGATAACCTTAGCAGCAGTCCGACTCGGCCCGAAACTAAAACAACAATAATTGAATTAGCATAATTAATTATATAAAGTTATATTAAAAATGGAAATGTGTACTTATAAATAAAAATCAATAAATAAGAAACTTACGAGTTCCCTTCAGGCCATATCCAAAATCTCCCATCAATGGTATGAATCTCACTCAGATCATCATCCCCTCGAAGATCTCTCCCATCTATCTGACCATCATCCCCACCAAGATCGTCATCGTCCGACTCTGTGTGGGATGTGGGGGTGCGACCAGACTGTGTGGGTCGTGAAGAGGTGGATCCTCTAGGCTGCTGGACGGATGGGGGCATCTGGGTAGGAAGTGGGGTGCTGGATCCTCCAGGCTGCTGCATGAATGAGGGCATCTGTGTGGGAAATGAAAACTATGCTGGAAGGATGAGGGCACCTGTGTCTGCTGGAAGGATGGAACCTGTGTCTGCTGGAAGGATGGCACTTGTGTCTGCTGGAAGGATGAGGGCACCTGTGTCTGCTAGAAGGATGAGGGCACCTGTGTCTGCTGGAATGGTAAACCAAGTGGGGCCCCAGATGGACTAATAAAACATGTACTCCCAGATGGGAACTGAAGAGGACTCTTAGATGATAGTAATGGAGTAAATGGCATAGTACTGTCCATGGACATATGATGAACTTGACTCTGCGGGGGAGGACACGTGGCTGAGTGAGGTGACTGGCATACTACTACCCTTGGACGCCTGGGCTTCCTACCACTATCACTAGGACCTTTACCCTTATTATCTTTGGGTGGCATTTTTACCTAATTAAAGAAAATACAAGTTAACATATACATATTCTCATGAATACATATTCATTAAATCATTCAATAAATGGTTCTTTGAGTAAAATTACAAGACACAATTCTCATGAATACATATTCATTAAATCATTCAATAAATGGTTCGTTAAGTAAAATTACAAGACACAATTCTCATGAATATAGGTTCACTATTCTGAATCGTCATGCTCGTCATCCATTTCATCATCGTCATCTGATGTGATACTATCCTCAGATCCAGAATCTTCATGATCTTCATGATCTTCATCCTCATCAACTTGATTCCCCTCAACCATTGTATCAGACAAACTTGTAGTGTGTTCATCTGGAATCACATCATTAACTTCAACTTCATCCACTTGGTAAGCAACATCCTCCACTAGATCGTCAGTTTCAATATGACCCAATGGTTTTGTTTTTATTACAACACAACACCGACGTTTACGTGGCACAAATGAAGGATAAGGAACATAATAAACTTGCCTAACAATATTTGACATTATGAAAGGGTCGTACTCTTTGTACCTCCGGTCCATTTGAATCTCAACAGTACCATATGTCTTATCTATTTTTGTGCCTCTAGTTGGATCATACCATTCACAATAAAACAAGACAACTTTATTTTCCGAGTCCAACTAATTGTATACTAACTCGTAGATATGTTTAACAAAACCATAGAAGTCATCTTCACCACCATTTGTAACTCCTTTCACAAATACGCCACTGTTTATGGTTTTTTCCCTTCAGTCCATTCATGAGTGTGAAATTTATATCCGTTCACGAAGTATGTGTGCCATTTGTTTGCACTTTGACGAGGGCCATTAGACAAGTTTCTCAAATGGAGTATTTCTGGAGTCGGTGCAACAACCCTATACAATTTCTCCTTGAACCATGTTGGAAATTGGGCATGAATGACACCAGATGTTGATTGTACACCGGTACTTTCCAAGTAGGCGTTGTTAAATTCCCTAAAAAGAAACACACTATAAGTTTCAAGGTAATCAATTTTATATATTCACACTGTAAATAAAATTAAGAAGTTGGATTATACTTACTCAAGATATGGTTTAACTTCAATGCAGTTGATCAAGACATAAACATGTGCAGATTGCATTTCTTGTTGGGTCAACCAATGCTCACCCTTCTTTCCAGAGGGACGACCTGGAAGCCCGAAGACTGATAAGGTGTACTGACTTCTTTCGATAACATTTACAGGATTCCTTATGATTCTTGGAGTTAACATCAAGTGCTTGAAATAGTGACTGCAAAAATGTGAAGTTTCTTGATGCAAGTAATGTGCACATATTGATCCTTCTACTCTAGCTTTATTTTTCACTGATCGCTTTGAATCACCCATGAACCTTTCAAACGAGTACATCCACCTATATTAAACAGGTCCTCCTAGATAAGCCTCATATGCAAGATGCACGGGTAGATGTTCCATGGAGTCAAAAAAAACAGGAGGAAATACTTGGTCCAACTTACAGAGAATGACTGGAATATTTTGGTCCAACTTAATGATGTCATCCACTCTTAAAGCGGAAGCACAAATATCTCTAAAAAATTGACTAATTTCAGTGAGTGGATTAAGCACATGTTTGGGTAGAGAACTGGACGCAATTGGTAGCAATTGTTCCATAAAAACATGGCAATCATGACTTTTCATACCATGCAACTTCCCAGTGTTAGCATCAGCACACCTTGCTAAATTTGAAGAATACCCGTCGGGCATTCTCAAACCTTTTAGCCATCCACAAACCGCTTTAGCTTCTTGGGGGGTCAGACTGAAACAAGCTTTCGGTTTAAATAATTTTCCATTTGGTTGAGGCTTCAATTCCAACTCTTTACGATTACACCAAATTTCAATGTCTTGTCTAGCCTTCACATTATCTTTTGTTCTGTCTTTAACATCCATCATTGTGTTAAATACGTTATCAAAAAAATTCTTCTCAATATGCATAACATCAAGATTATGGCGCAACAAATTATCTTTCCAATACGGGAGGTCCCAAAATATACTTCTTTTTGTCCAATTATGTGTGACCCCATATCCTTCAATTCTACATGCTTTGCCAGTATCTGTAAACTTTGGAAGTTCACAAACTTGGTTCCATATAGCAACGGGTGCCAGTCGAGGCAGAGGCAGATCTGTTACCCATTCATCCTTTTTGAAATTTGTCTTGTTTTTTCTAAAGGGATGATTTGATGGTAGGAATCTACGGTGACAGTCAAACCACGAGCTTTTCCCCACTTTTTCCAATGTAAACGCCTTAGTGCATTCCATGCAATGCGGACAACCCATTCTACCATGCGTACCCCAACCAGACAACATGCCATATGCTAGAAAGTCGTTAATGGTCCACATCAAGGCAGCTCGCATAGAAAAGTTTTGTTTACGGGATATATCATAAGTCCATTCTCCATTATTCCACAACCTCTTCAAATCATCAATTAAAGGTTGTAAGTACACATCAATTCCGGTTTTTGGACTCGACGGTTCTGGAATGACGCACGTCAAAAACATGTATGGTTTTGTCATGCACATCTCAGGAGGGAGATTGTAAGGGGTTACAATAACTGGCCAACAAGAATACGCACTTCCGGACGCTTGGACATATGGAGCAAAACCATCAGAGCATAATCCAAGCCTGACATTTCTAGGTTCAGCGGAAAAATCAGGATGTACCTCATCAAAGTGCTTCCATGCATGGCCGTCAGATGGGTGTCGCATATTGCCTGGGCTTGTTTTGTTTGTATGATGCCATGTCATTTGACTTGCACTGTGCATTGAAGAAAACATTCTTTTTAACCTTGGTATTATCGGAAGATAAAACATAGACTTTACTGCTACCCGTTTTTGGTTACTGTTAATGGCTCTATTGCGAACTTTATATCTTGGACTATGACAAAACTTACATTCCTCTGACGATCCATCTTGAGTACCAAACTCGTTGTCATAAAACAACATACAACCATTAGTGCAACAATCAATATTTCTTACTCTTAAACCCAACTTCGACACCAACTTCTTTGCATCATAGAAACTCGCAGGCAACTTGTCTTTCGTTGCAGTTGAGTCCAACGTCATTTTTGTGAAGTGCTCCAAACACTGATCAGGAACATTCCAATTTGACTTGGCGGCCAATAATCTAACACACATTGATAGCTTTGAGTCTGACGACCCCTCAAACAACGGCGTATTCATCTCATTCAACAACTGATAAAATCTTTGCGCTTCCTCATTCGGCAACTCTTCCCCGTCAAAGTCTTCAGGTTGATCATAGGTCACGTTAACACCAAAAGCATCACCAACCATGTCACCTATCAGATTAAAGTTTTCTTCAAATTCCATAGGTGGTTGCATAACCGGTTGACTACTTGAAGCATCTGTGTTGCTAGTCTTTAGTACATTACTCGGCAGTGTTTCACCATGATGCGTCCAAACCTAATAATTTTCAATGAAACCTTTCCTATGCAAATGACGTGTTATTTCCTCTGGGTCACTAATTATATATCTACATCCACATTTAAGACAAGGACACCTAACTCCTCCTTCACTTCGACAACGTTCCTGGGCAAACGTCCACGTGATAAAACCATTAACCCCGTCTATAAAATTGGGTTTAAGTGCGCGTCTTCCTGGATATAGTCTATCGTACATCCAACTACGATAATATATATAATATTCCATTTACTGCAAATTTATATAATCAAAACCTATTTAATTAGAAATATTAATTAATCAACTTAATAATAATCCTAAACATATACAATTAAAGATAAATATATGCTTTCAACAATATTTATAAACTCCTAAAAATATTTTTAAACACTTCAAATTTAATTTAAACACCTAAATTTTATAAACTCCTAAAAATTTAAAAACTAATTAAACTCCTAAAAATTTAATTTAAACACTTAAAATTTATAAATTCCTAAAAATATTTATTTATTTTAAAACACTTAAAATTTAATTTAAACACCTAAATTTTATAAACTCCTAAAAATTTAAAAACTTATTAAACTCCTAAAAATTTAATTTAAACACTAAAAATTTATAAACTCCTAAAAATAAAAAAACTTAAACTCCTAAAATAATTAAACTCATTCATCATCACAAATTAATAATTAATAATTATTATAAACTAAATAATTAAACCTAACATTTAACTCAAATACAGAAAATATATATATAATCTAAATTCAACAATTTTAACCCAATGCAAATTAATCAAAATCAGAAAATATACTAATTTCAAAAAAAAAATTCAAGACATACCTTTTATCTTGTAACTCCTTCAATCTTCTTGTCCCTTTTTGCAATCTATACTTCAATCTTCTTCTTGTCCTTCAAAGAAAAATTGAAAAAAATTTATACTCAAAATAACACATCAAAAGCTATTAACAAAGTATATAAAACATGAAATTGAAATTACCTTACAAAATGGATGAAGATGGTAGGAATTATAGAGTGGAGAACAAAAATTTTTGGGGAAGAAAATGGGTATGATTGAAGAGTGGGGAAGAAAATTTTTTGTGAAGGTTGAAGATGAAGAAGTTATAGAAACAGAAACGTTGTGGAACGTTTTTATAAGTTACATAAACCACGTAGCGACGTGAAAATCACGCTGCAACGTTGTCACGTGATTTTCACGTCGCAACAAATATACAACTGCTTTCTCTTCCTTCAAAGCCTGCACACGCCAGTGTTGGAAGTTGTGATTGAATTAAATTTTGTGATATTTTAATTAGCGACGTGAATCCCACGTCGCTACTTTTTTTAACAAAGAAACGTAACTGACACACTTAATGTAGCTGTTTTATATTATTAAAACACGTTGCCACGTGATTTTCACGTCGCAACTGGTTTTATTTAGCCACATGAAAATCACGTGGCAACTTCACGTGGCTGGAGAAGCTTTTTCTTGTAGTGAAATAAGTATACGTAACACATCAGTAGTCATGTAGACGAATAAATAACACAGTAGTACACGTGCAAACATACATATAACACATCAGTATTATATGAACGCATAGATAACTATTTCAAAATCAATGTATTTTGTTGGTAAAACAATTTTATTTTAGTGATTTATTTTTTTATTACATTTTAAAATAATTATATGAAGCTGCAAGTGAATAAGCCTCCAATAAAACAACTCAAAATTTTGGAATTCAAAACATGTTTAAGAGTAAAACCATCATCGCCTCTCCACCAAATGAATTGATCTGAATGTGTTCAATGATGCAACCATCAACCTTGAATGAAGAATCCGAATCCACAAATTTCTCAGGGGGTTTGATTTTGTGTTGTGCATCTACTACTGATTCAGACTTGATCCAAAGAAAATCAAGATTTTGGGAAGAAAAGAATTAGGAATCAGCTAGGATGATTTGGGACAAAGCTCTCTCTTCTAGCGTGGAGGAGGAATAAATTTATATCCAAAAAAATCAAACGATTGGAAAAGGCAAGCAAAGCAAATAATTCTCATGAGGATGAAAAATCAATTGGTTTTTTATGAATATTTTAGACAAAATACTTTTTAGTCCTTTGACTATATTATTGGTTTAGATCGGTCTCTTAATTTTTTTTCCGTGTCATCTTTATTCCTAATTTTTCAAAACGTTTTATTTTAGTTTTTTTTGTCTAATTAACAACGGATTTAGCGACTAATTTCAAATTTTTTCTGTCGCTAATTTGATAAAAATGACTAAAATAAAATATTTTGAAAGTTTATAAACCAAAGTGACACGAAAATAAATTAAGGGATCAATCTGAATCCAAAGATATAGTTAAGTGATCAAAAAGAATATTTAGTCTATATTTTGTCTCTTAGCATACGAGGAAGAGTAAGCTCAATCCATTTCCAAAAGATGCTTTGAGGTAGCCATGCTTCAGGAGACTAAAATGCACACTCTCAACTCCAGCATTGTATAATCTCTATAGAGAGGAAGGGAGGTGTATTGGATTGGAAAGGAATCTATTGGAAGATCAGGAGGTAGTCTAATCATATGGAAACTAGTTATTTTCCAATCATCCTTTAGTTTCAGAGGTAAGGGGTTTGTGGGGATTAGTGTGATGTGGCAAGGGGCTAGTATTTACTTATTCGTCTTGTATCATTGCTAACAAAAGAAAGTGCTTGATTCAATTGTTTAACCTAAAGAATTCGGTTCCCAAAGGCGAGTAGTTTGTCGTAGGGGATTTCAATGTAATGAAGAGGGAGAATGAGATGAAAGGTCGGAATTCTTCCATCAATAGAGCTTAGACGATCAAGTTTCGATATTTTATAGGATCCATGAACCTTGTTGACGTTCCATCATTTGGGAGAAATTTTACCTGGTTTAAGCCTGATGGATAAGCTATGATCATATTGGATCGTTTTTTATTGACATGGGTCTATTGAAAGCTTGAAAAATTGATAATCGATTCATCTGAAGTAAAGATATTTCTGACCATAATCACATATGGATTAAAGGAAAATATTTTAATTGGGGTTCGAAATTATTTAAATTCTTTAATTGTTGGGTAAAGCATAAAGAGTAGTCTTTTTCTGTAAAACACTTGGGATTCTTTGAGAATTCAGGGGAAGGCGTGATTTATTCTGAAGGTAATTTATAAGTTAATGGAGTCATCTTTTTTCGATCGTAATAACTTCCCAAAGCTACTCCTTCATCGAGATATTAATGACACTATTAAATTTTATTGAGATACTAGATCCGAACCATATTCAAGGTGTCAACATAAATTTTTTTTAAACATGAATTTTTTTTGCTTGTTCAAGGCATCTAGGGAAAAATATTGATCAATTGATGCCTTTTTCACCGGTTCAACTATTATTAGGATAAAATTGTTAAGAATGCACCAAATGACAATCTTAATTCTAGATCGCGCAAGTTTTCAAAGTTTGATCCAAATGTTGTTTCCCTCATTAGAATCAGATGTATTTGGGTATATGTTAGATTTGTTCTACTAGATAAAATGATATCCCGATTAAACATAAAAATTTCATCTTGTATGTCTATCCATATGTTGTGATCCTCTTCATATGGGCTATCAAGGGTGTTTGAGTTATCTTGCCAGCATCATGATGACGCTTAATCAATACTATATATTTGCTAGCAATTTTCCTAGTATTTTTAGTTAATTTTGTATGAAAAAAAGAAAAGTAGGACAAGATTCAACACATTATGAAAAATATCAATTCGACTAAAAATCCCTTTAACTAGACAAATTATATGATGTTTTCATAGTAGAGGGTACAATGACAAGAAATGGAACAAGACTTAAACACAAAATTAAAGAAAAGATAACTGACGAGGAATTCAACCATTTATCCTCGCGATTCCTAAAGCCATAATAGCTTGCAAAGCACTAGAATTATCATTGTGCACTAGATGCTCAACATGGTGCGTTACGGGCTTTGACTCGCCTACCAAATTAGTATATGTTGTACCCCAAAATTTTCCCTCCCATTTCATCAATATATTCTCACCACAAGACCCTTGAAGCTCAAGATCAAGTTAGGGTTTGCTCTGCTCAAGACTCCTCCTTGCACTATTGACCCAAATTAGGGTTTGAGTTTGCACAAAGATGTTTTGACCTAAAATGCCCAAAATGACTTTCATGCTTCATGTTGGACTCACAAGTTTATCCATACCAAGTTTCAAGCCTTGATTCCAATCTTTGCCCAGTCAATTGGACAGTTGACCTAGAAATCAGCTGTATTGGGGAAAAAGTCAACTATGGTCAATTGACAGTCAAACCTCATGCTTTTTGACCCACATCAACATTATGAACTCATATGGACCATTTGATCAAGTTTGGATCACAATTCCACAAGAAATTTGATCAGATCACCAAAAGGGCAAAATGGTCATTTTTAGGGTTTTGACTGCACAAAGGCAATTTTTGACTGTTTGACTTAGCCAATGGCAAACCAAGCTCACATATGGACTCAAGGACTAAATGACATGGTCTTGACACATTCAACAAGTTCAAAAGATCCCAAATGCACAAGATTGACAGATGAATTTTCCAGTCAATTGATCAAAATTTGACTGTATATTGAAAAGTCAAACTTTGACTTTTTGGTCAAAATCAAGTGTCAAGATTAATTTTTCATCAAAACATGTCAAATTATGAAACTTGTTCATCAAGAAATCAAAAATTTCAAATTAGGGTTTGAAATGAAGAAATTTCATAACTTAGAAATTTTCTAAGTTATGAAACTTCCTTATTTTTTCCTAACTTTGTCCCATTTTTTCATCAAGATATATTTGGATTCAAACAAAACTCAAAACATGAAAGTTGTAGTCCATTGCAAAATATACAACTTTGATTCACAACGTTTCCTCAAAAGAAGCTTGTAGATCAAGTTATGATTTTTGGAATAGGGGTGCAAAACATTCTTAACTTAGAAATTTTTTGACCTATTTTAGGCAGGATTTTTGCCCAACTTCATGGCCACTTTTCACATGCTTCCACTTGGAATCTCAACTTGAATTACGAAGATGGATTGTAGTACACATTCCAAGCTTTCCAAATTGTCCAAGAACTTCTCAAACACCCTTGTGGTTAGGGAGAATCGAATTTGTGAAGATGGGCAAAAGTCACTTTGTTCATGGCCAATTTCATGTTCATAACACTTTGCATTTTTCAAGTCAGCTTGCACAAGCTAGGTCACAGGCCTCTAATCCCATTTGCACTCAATAATTCAATGCTAAACCTTTGTGTCAAGATGTTATTTTGCTCATTTGGTCATTACATGGAAGTTTAATCCATAATTAGAAAAAGTAACTTAGCCATTTTTGAAAAGGTGCACTTTATGTCAAAACACAAATCAAAGAGGTACAAACCAGATCTTTTGGGCACAAGTTCATGAACCAATTCCACTGATCAAGGGTGATTGGTGCAGCATGCTTGAGGGGCCTGTATGAGCCTATAATCTAAGTTGACAACTTTTGCTTAAAGGAGAAGAAAACTTGCATATTGGAACACATCTCTCATTCCTGTAACAACTAGCCAAAGCTAAGTTTGTAAACACTTTCCATACATCATAACTGACCTAAGGCACGACCTAACCACCTTCAATACCTCCTCATTCACAGAAACACCATCCTACTGCAAAAAAACAGAGTCGCTTCTGCAACTTGACTTCTATAAACCTTTCCACTCGTGCACTTTGGCCAAAAAGAGTTCAAACATGTTCCATATCACCCACTAAAGCTATCCCAAGCATTGAACACAAACTGTAACATCCCTAACATCACTTGCCATTTTCAGTTTTCAACTTTGCAGGTGGACTTCTATAGCTCGATTCAGTCAGTTTCAAAGCAAGCTAGAGGTTGGAGAAGCATCCCTGAACTTCAAGCAAGCTGTACAAGTTCTCCAATTCCATTGAAAGTACCTCCATTGGTGTACACGATTCGAGCTGAACAGGTAAAAGTTTGAACTTCTATCTCTCTATCCAAGCATATTTAGGCTTAAGTTTGTGAAGAAAACATGTTCTACTCATGGCCCTCAAGCTACCCATATAATTACTTTTCATTTATATTGTGTGTGCTAAGAGAATTTTGAACCTGAACATTAGAAAAAAGTTAGGTCAGGAATTGGGGGAGAAGAAATTCTCTCTCATTTCTGAGAGTTAGAACAACTTCTTTATATGTTTAGAATCGTGACATGATGCTCTATAACTTTGATGTTGTGAGTTTTTGTTAAAAATCAAGGAATCAGAAGTTAGTAGGTTGAGAAGGAAACACGCGTTTTCTTTGTTTCAAAGTTGCTGGAGGTTGAAGACAACTCCTTTTGGGCTGGGCTTGGTTCTTTTTTCTGTTTGCACCACTTTATTTCACTTACACCCCCTTGGCCCATTATGTGATATTTTAATTGTTTTTGACTTTTTATTTTTTCTTCTGACTTGATATTTTTGTCAAAACATAAAAAATCATAAAAAATATTTTTTCACATTTATTTTATTTTATTTTTACATTTATTTGCTTTAGTTAAACATAAACATGTAAATAAATATATATATACTTTTATTTAAAATACTAAAAATAATACAAATACATTTTATTTTCTGATTTTATTTTATTTTTACCTTTTGAAAACATTTCCTAAAAATATACTTTTTTTTGTAAATAATAAATATTTTTATTTTTTGTGTATATTTAATATATTTAATATATAATATAAATACTTGCATATTTAGAATATTTAGGATAAAAATACAAAAATAATACATTTTTATTTTTATTAATATTTGACCTCAAAAATTACTTTTTTACAATATACTTCTCTTTTATTTATTTTTGTATATAATTAATAAATATTGTATATAATATAATTGATAAATATTATTATTTAGAAAATTAGGGTTTTGCCCTAAAAACACAAAATATCCAAAAATTGATTCTTTTATTTTTTTGTTTATATTTCACATAAAAAAATACTTTCCCATACATATAAAAACCATTTTTGTGCATAAATACATTTTTGCATATTTATTTACTTAATTATTGTACAATTAATCTTTGTATATTCAATTTGGATGTAATAGCTTAGATTTTAATTTCTTGCTAAATATCCCCATTTGAACATTTGTACCCCCCATCCCATAATTGTGTTGTAATAATTTAGGATTTTATTTTTCGCATTTAAAAGCTTTCTAAATATGCCATGATAGACTTAGGGTTTGTATGCAAATCAAAAAATGACAAATAGCTTGACCTAACAAAAGACAAAAAAGCATGAAAATGGACAACACCAATCACACTTGCACCCCTAGGGTTACTCCACTTGTTGCCTTCAATAATGGGTCATGTTGCATGTTGAGTTTCTTTGGCAAAACAAAACAATATCAAATGATCATAGTCCCTCGATGACGCTTTCGAAAGTTGCCTAAAAATGATCAAGTCCCTTAAAGGAAAAATTGCCAAAGACACTTGGCACTATTGCAATCATGGTCTAAACGATGACCCGCGCCTGTGCCGTTAACATCCTAACACAAGATTGTCCACCAAATACAATGGTGGAACAATACTGTTAAAAGGGTTAAAACATAGGAAAGATCTTTGAGAAATTTAGGGTAGATAGCTCTTGGTTGCTTGACCAAATCTTGCAAAACAATCCTTGCCATTTTTCAAAACACACATCACAACACACTTTCAAAACAACTTTCAAAAACATTGAAAACTTTTCAAAAGATAAGTACACCTTTGTATACATTCAAACATGGATCATTACAAAGGTTGCCACAACAAATGGTCTCTTTTCAAAACATTTTCAAACCCACACACAAAGCACCATTTCAAACAATTGAAAACACAAGGCAAGTGATCTAAGCAAGTAACTAAGAGCCCATGGATAACCATGGATAGAAAGGGTGCTAATACCTTCCCTTTCTATAATCTACTCCCCGAACCCAAGAAAACATCTCAAAGGTTTTTGCTGTGCTTTTTAACCTTTCCTTAGGATAAAATAAAAAGTCGGTGGCGACTCTTGCTCAACCGAAACATTTGCGAAAACAAACGCAAAACCTCAAGTCAGTTCTCCCACCGTATCACAGAACTGGCGACTCTGCTGGGGAGAGTTTTAAAGTGGAGTAACCTTAGGGCTTAGATCACCCTCTTGCATGACTAATTGTTTGCTTTGATTGCTTTATATCTTGGCTCTCTTGTTTGGGCTTGAAATCCTATACCCGGATTTGGGGAAACATTCATAGATAACAATACGTTGTGGAAACTGTGCGGGGTATACCGACACGGTTGAAGCAATAGCTATATTAGTGCGACATATTTGTGAGTACCGGTAACCCTTGAGTTCAATCAAGGAGAGTACGGGGCCGCTGAGTGATGTCACTAAGCACTAATGACCTAGAACCTTACTTGACCATCTTGGCCTTTTATTAGGGGTAGTGAGATGACCGGCTTTGGTGCAGTCCGAAGTTGGTAGATACTCGATACTACACTCATTGAGGGTTGTTTTCTTGGAATATTTTGGTCGCTAGTTAAGTGGATAAACCAAAACAATGAACATGGAAAACAATCCAATGATATTGAGCTCCTTAGAACCCGGTTACTATTTATAGGACAAGTTTTTAAGCCAACTTCACTCAAGAGGGTACTTACCTATGAAACCTTATGCAAGCCTGAAACTAGGGTTTTGTGTGAATTGCTTGTACATACGTTTGTGCATACATCATGAACATCATAAAGCATCATATGCATTCACTAACCATTTCAAGGGTTTGGATCTTCATCTTTGTTCTTGTTTTGTAGGTCATGGAAATTCTTCGCAGGAAAACTATCCAAGTCAACCTTGTGAGAATCCCTCCTCAACTCAAGGAGCTCACATCCAGAATTCCGGAAAGCTCTCCCTTCAGTGAAAGACATGGTAGACTGCTCAGCCTAGTCAACACCAGCATTGAAGAGGACATGGTAAAGGTGTTGTTCCAGTTCTTTGACCCCCTTCACCATTGTTTCACATTCCCCTACTACCAATTGGTACCCACTTTGGAGGAATTTTCTCAACTCCTGAGAATTCCTATTCTTAATCAACTACCCTACAATGGTACGGAAAAAGAACCAAAGCCTGAAGATGTTGCTCAAGCACTACACTTGAAACCATCTGACATCAAGGGGCATTGGGAAACTAGAAGTGGTGTCAAAGGCTTCTTGGCAAAATTCTTGTTTGAGAAGGCACAAGAGTGTTGGAATTCATTGGACCTACAAGCCTTTGAAGAAATTGTAGCACTCCTCATTTATGGGTTGGTCTTGTTCCCAAACCCTGACCAGCTTATAGATGTCAACGCCGTCAAGATCTTCTTATCCCGGAATCCAATACCAACATTGCTTGGGACATTCTTCACTCATTTTACACACGAACAATGAGAAAGAGGGGTGTTCTCATGTGCTGTACTCCTCTCCTTGCAAGGTGGTTCATTTCGCACCTTCCACAATTTGTCTTGAAGAATGACCAAGGCTTAAGGTGGTCACAACGATTGATGACCCTCACACACTCTGATGTACATTGGTGTTCTCGGTCTAGAGAAAATGTCATCATCGTCGATCGTTGTGGAGAGTTCCCTAATGTTCCATTACTTGGCATTAGAGGAGGCATTACCTACAACCCTTGTCTAGCTTTGAGACAATTTGGATATGCACTGAGGGATGGCCCTCATGACAGGTTGATTGCTGACCTAGTTTTTGACTTCGACAATGATGCGCAAGGACTTCGCCAAAGATTCATCAGAGCTTGGAGGATGCCTAACAAGTTAGACAGCAAGACACTGGGGCACAAGAACTCCATCCCCCTTGAGCCTTATCTCAAGTGGGTACGGACCCGAGCCCAGAGTCTAATGATGCCTTACCCTCATGTTCTCCCTGTGATTAAAGAGCCCGTTAAGGAAGGAGAGGTTCCCTACACCATCCTATATCCTGACATGCCAACATCATGGGAGGAGATGCAGAAGAGTTGGATCCAACTCAAGGAGGAACGGAATAATTTTGAAGCCAACTTCTACGCCAGTGAGAAGAAGGTTTTGGAGCTTACCCGCCGATTCCACGAGGAAGAGACCCTCAACACCTACATCGCACCAAAGAGGATGCGCAACATCTTTTTACTCTGAGAAGTTTTTTTGTAATATTTGGCCCATGGGGCATTTATGTACTGACAAAATTTCTTCTTATTAATATGACGTGTGTTCTTTTTGTCTGCAACAATTTTGAATTTTCTAAATCCTTGAATGCATTGCATAAATAAACATATCATTCATCATGCGCATAAGCAGGTCTCCACACCAGGTTTCCTTATCTTTCTGCTGTTTATTTCAGTAAGATGGATCTCGAACAGACGGTCAAGGATTTGCAGTCTCAAAACTCACAGTTTCAACACCTCCTGATGACTTTGGCAAAGGGTCAGGAAGATCTAAAAGCCCTTCTTGGGAACAAAGAGCAAGTGAAAAAGAAGAAGAAAAGAGTCGGGGTGGCTACCCTGGGAAGAAGGTTTGAGGGTGAAGCCAGAAGAGTTCTTGAATTTCCCCCTACGTCTGAAGAGGGAACCAGTAAAGGAAAAGGGGATGCGGTACCTTCCGAATCCGAAGCTGAAGAAGAAGAGGCTGAAGAAGACGAAGACTACTCAGAGCAAAAATACCCGCCCGCCGACGATAAGTACAAGAGCTTGGAAGACAGGTTGGCAGCTATGGAGCTGCAGAGAGTTCCCGGCTTAGATTTCGAAGATTTGGGATTAGTTGCTGGAATTGTGATCCCCCCGAAGTTTAAAGTGCCACTTTTTGCAAGGTATGACGGATTGTCCTGCCCGAAGATGCATCTCAGATCATATGTAAGGAAGATCCAACCTTACACTGCAGACAAGAACCTATGGATCCATTTCTTCCAGGATAGCCTTTCAGGGGCTCAACTCGATTGGTTCTATCAGCTGGATGGATCCAGTATTTGAAACTGGGAAGACTTGGCTACTGCATTTTATAAGCAGTATCAGTACAATTCCGACCTCGCTCCCACGCATATCCAACTCCAGGGTATGTCACTGGGGACGGGCGAAGGATTCAAAGAGTATGCGCAAAAGTGGAGAGACCTGGCTGGCAGGGTGCAGCCACCTTTGATGGACCGTGAGCTTGTCGACATGTTCCTAGGGACCCTGTCTGGTCCGTTCTTCAACCATCTGATTGGGAATTCTTCTGTTAGGTTTACAGATTTGATCTTGACGGGTGAGAGGATAGAAGTTGGTATCAAGTCGGGGAAGATACAGAAAGGTGCCTCCGCGAGTACTGAAAAGAAGCCTTTCAAGAAGGAAGCCAGTGCTGTTTATGGTCCCAGAAGACAAATTAAACCGGAACTCCGCCAAGCTGTCAACGCGTTGGTAATTTCAAAACCTACTGCTGCTCCTCAGCAGTATAACCAACCAAGGGGTGAGAGACCCAAAAGACAGTACACTCGACTCAGCATGACCCTGTCTCAGATTTTGCCGCAACTACTGTCAACCAATCTGGTAACTGTCAAAGAAGCTCCGAAGGTAGTGAACACAGCTTCTCCAAAGTACAACCCCAACGCCTGTTGCGCTTATCACTCTGATAGCCCGGGGCATACTACGGACGATTGTTGGGCTCTGAGGAATAAGGTTCAGGACCTTATTGATGCTAAAGAAATACAGTTTGAGGCGCCCGAAAGGCCCAATGTTGTGACTGCTCCCATGCCCCAGCATGGAGTGAATGCTGTGGAAGAAGACCGGTATGTAGCCTCCGTGGAAGAGATTGATACTCCGCTGTCGACTGTCAAAAGGAACCTGTTGCTAGCCGGTTTATTTCCGGGATGTGGTAAAGGTTGCCTTCTATGTGCTGTTTCACCTGTTGGTTGTCCTTTGCTGAAGTCAGGCGTCCAAAACCTGATGGATAGCAAAGAGATCTTGTTCGAGAAGATTGTTGTTCCTGTTGTCCCTGCTAAAGAAGTGTCTATTGTTACTATTTTCAACAACCCTCCTAAGGCTCCTTCAAAGAAGCCTGTCAAAATCATGTCCACTCAGAAGATTTCTCCTATCATCATCACTGTTCCGGGGCCTCTCCCTTATACATCCAACAAAGCTGTCTCGTGGCACTATGGGGCAGATGTTTATGTTCTTGGAGTAAAGCAAGAGTTTGATACTAGTACCGGCATCAGTAACATCACCGGACCTGCCAAAGTTACTCGCAGTGGTAGGCAGTTCTCACCAGATATTGCACCACCATCTATTCAGAGACCTCTTATCATCACACCTGTAAGTGTGCCTGCTTCCCTTCCTGATCAAGTTCCTGTTTCTACCCATGCTGCCGAGTCATCTGACGCTCGGGGAAAAGGAATTGCTACTGATTTGCCTGCCCTGACGGAGGCACCAAAGACAACCAACGTTGAAGCTTCCCAACAAGAGATGGAAGAGATTCTCAAGATCATTAAAAAGAGTGATTTCAATGTAGTTGAGCAGTTGGGGCACACCCCATCAAAGATTTCTATGCTATCACTATTGTTGTGTTCAGAGGCCCATGCCAAGGCCCTGATTTCCTTCCTGAAGACGGCCCATGTGCCACAAGAAACGTCTGCTGATCAATTTACCGATTGTATGGCCAACTTGACTGCCGATAATGGGTTGGGCTTCTCTGACGCCGATCTGACTGCCAAAGGAAAGAACCATAACGACGCCCTGCATGTCTCCATTAAATGCAAGGGCACTACTCTTGCCCATGTGTTGGTAGACACCGGTTCTTCATTGAACGTATTACCCAAGAAGGCCCTAGACAGGTTAGATTGTGAGGGTTTGGAGCTCAAGCCTAATAACATTGTTGTCCGAGCCTTTGACGGTTCGAAAAGGATGGTACATGGGGAAGTTGACATTCCAATTAGGGTTGGTTCTCAAGTCTTTGATTCTACTTTCTATGTGATGGATATCCGACCATCCTATTCTTTTTTGCTGGGTCGTCCATGGATCCACAAGGCTGGAGCTGTGACCTCCACACTACATCAGAAGCTGAAGTACCCGGTCAGAGGGAAGATTGTTACAGTTCAGAGGGAGGAAGAGTATATGGTCAGCCACCTCAACTCATTCCGGTACATAGAAATGGATGGGGAATTCATTGAGACTCCATTCCAGCAATTTGAAGAAGTTCCTCAGACACTGGCATCAGCTGAGACTGTGACTAAAGAAGACTCTCCTTTGAAGATGGCTTCCTTAAAGGATGCCCAGGCTGTTATTGAGAAGGGTGAGTGCGCAAACTGGGGCCGACTTCCTGACTTCACTCCAAAGACTGACAAGTTTGGTTTGGGTTTCACTGCAGAAGCTCAGAGGGCTGTTCGTAAGGCAAGAATTGGAAAACCTCCTGTGTTCATCACCAACTCGGGAGTAAATGCTATTGAAGACGACGTGGAGGAATCTGAATTCGACAGCTGGATCTACCCAACAACCAACGGTGGACCAAGCAACTGGACTGCTAAAGACTTCACACCTATTACTTTTGTCACTCAGTAATGAACTCTTTTGTTTTGAATTTGTAACAGACAATATTTTGAAACTTTTATGGCTCGGTGTCTTACCCGGGGCACTGTGGCTTCATTTTTTAGGGCTTTTGTGTGTCATTTTCATATATCATTAATAAAAACGTTGGACGTTTGTTGCATTTCAAAATCTTGCGCTCCTTTTCTTTCTTTATTATACATTGCAAAACAGCTATATTTACACACACTCACCTATACAGGTTCCAATCCACTCTGGATCTCACTGGTAATGACTCTGCTACCGCCAGTTATGACTTCGAAAATCTGATCAACTTAGCCGAAGACGAAGGTGAAGATGATTGCGAAGTGCCTGGTGAACTTGCAAGACTACTACTCCAGGAAGAGAGGGCCATTCAGCCACATGAAGAGCCAGTGGAAACAGTAAATCTGGGTACTGAGACAGACAGAAAGGAAGTCAAGATTGGTGCCAATCTAGAGCTCAGTGTGAAACAACGGTTGATTCAGATGCTGCATGACTATGTGGAAATCTTTGCCTGGTCTTACGAAGACATGCCTGGGTTGGATACCGACATTGTGGTTCATCACCTGCCTACCAAGGAAGAATGCCCTCCGGTAAAATAGAAGGTCCGCCGTATGCGTCCAGAAATTTCCGAGAAAATCAAAGCTGAGGTTATGAAACAATTTGATGTCGGGTTTCTAGCAGTGACTTCTTACCCTCAGTGGGTTGCCAACGTGGTTCCAGTGCCGAAGAAGGATGGTAAGGTCAGAATGTGTGTTGATTACAGGGGTTTGAACAGGACCAGCCCTAAGGATGATTTCCCTCTGCCTCATATCGATGTTCTAGTTGACAACACTGCTCAGCATAAAGTATTCTCCTTCATGGACGGCTTCTCCGGTTATAATCAGATCAAGATGGCTCCTGAAGACATGGAGAAGACCACCTTCGTCACTCAGTGGGGGACCTTTTGCTACAAGGTCATGCCTTTTGGGTTGAAAAATGCTAGGGCAACCTACCAACGTGCCATGGTTACTTTATTTCATGACATGATCCATCATGAGATATAAGTATATGTCGATGATATGATTGCAAGGTCCCAAACTGAGGAGGAACACCTTGACCATCTACAGAAGATGTTTGACCGTATGAAGTTGTACAAGCTGAGGTTGAACCCGAACAAGTGCACCTTCGGGGTGAGATCTAGAAAATTGCTAGGCTTTGTCGTAAGCGACAAAGGTATTCAAGTGGACCCTGCCAAAGTGAAAGCCATACAAGAGATGCCAACTCCCAAGACAGAGAAAGAAGTCAGAGGCTTTCTAGGACGGTTGAACTACATTGCCCGATTCATCTCGCATCTAACTGCTACCTGTGAGCCAATCTTCAAGCTGCTGAAGAAAGATCAAGTAGTACGTTGGAACGACGAGTGTCAGGCCGCTTTCGAAATAATCAAAGAGTATCTCCAAGAACCACCCATTATTATGCCGCCGATTGAAGGGAGACCTCTAATCTTATACTTGACAGTACTGGACAACTCAATGGGGTGTGTACTGGGCCAGCATGACGAGTCTGGCCAAAAAGAACACGCCATTTATTACCTTAGCAAAAAGTTTACCGACTGTGAGACCCGATACTCACTGCTCGAGAAAACTTGCTGCGCTTTGGTATGGGCTGCTCGCTGGTTGAGACAGTATATGTTGACTCACACTACTCTGTTGATTTCAAAAATGGATCCAATCAAGTACATATTCGAAAAGCCCGCCTTGTTCGGAAGAATAGCAAGATGGCAGATGATCTTGACGGAATATGACATCCAGTACACGACTCAAAAAGCAATCAAGGGAAGTGTATTGGCAGACCATTTGGCACATCAGGCAGTGGACGATTACCAGTCGATGAACTTTGAATTTCCGAACGAGGATATCATGGTAGTAACCGATTGTGAAGTACCTGGACCGGATGAGGGACCTGAGGAAGGATCCCGATGGTCTATGCACTTTGACGGAGCCTCGAACGCTTTGGGTAATGGTATCGGCGCGGTGATCATATCCCCTAAAGGCACCCATACTCCACTTACCGCCCGGCTATGTTTCAACTGCACCAACAACATGGCGGAGTATGAAGCATGTATCATGGGTCTTCAAGCTGCAATTGACTTAAGGATCAAGTTTCTGAGTGTCTTCGGAGATTCCGCTCTCGTGATCAATCAGATCAAAGGCGAGTGGGATACGAAACACCCAAATCTTATTCCTTACAAAGAGTATGTGTTGACGTTGATTTCCCACTTCGAGGAGATAACTTTTGAACACTTCCCAAGAGAGGAGAATCAATTGGCGGACGCGTTAGCTACGATGTATTCTATGTTCAAAGTCAAATGGGACAACGAGGCACCCCGGATCATTATTTGGAAGTTGGATGAACCTGCACATTGCTGTGATCTCGAGACCGAAGAGGTAACAGAAAAACCTTGGTATCATGAAGTGAAGAGGTACCTTGAAGCTCAAGAATACCCCGACGGTGCATCTGTTAATAACAAGAAGTTCCTGAGAAGGTTTGCGGCAAAGTTCTTCCTCAGCAATGGCATTCTCTACAAGCGAAACCATGATTCAACCTTGCTGCGTTGTGTGGATAAAACTGAAGCAGAAAGGATCATGACAGAGCTACATGAAGGTACCTTCGGAACACATTCCAGTGGACATACCATGGAAAAGAAAATCCTTCGAGCAGGATATTTCTGGTCCACAATGGAAGCTGACTGTTATCAGCATTCTCGAACTTGTCATAAATGCCATATCTATGCTGATAAGGTGCACATTCCTCCGGTCCCTCTGAACGTCTTGACATCACCTTGGCCTTTTGCAATGTGGGGCATTGATATGATCGGTGAAATCAGACCTACGGCATCCAACGGGCATCGCTTCATCCTAGTAGCGATTGATTACTTCACAAAGTGGGTTGAAGCAGCTTCCTACGCTACCGTAACCAAGAACGTCGTGGCACCGTTCATTCGGCACAACCTGATCAGTCGATACGGTGTACCTGAGAGGATCATTACGGACAATGGTACCAATCTTAACAACAAGATGATCACTGAGCTCTGCGAGCAATTCAAGATACAGCACCACAACTTTTCTCCCTACCGGCCGAAGATGAATGGGGCCGTCGAAGCGGCAAATAAGAACATCAAGAAGATTGTGCAGAAGATGACAGTGACCTACAAAGATTGGCACGAAATGTTACCGTTTGCTCTTCATGGTTACCGCACCTCAACACGGACGTCAACAGGGGCAACTCCCTTTTCCTTGGTCTATGGAATGGAGGCAGTCTTGCCTATTGAAGTCCAGATACCCTCTCTCCGGATAATGAAGGATGCAGGTTTGAGCGAAGATGACTGGATCCAGACTCGGCTTGATCAATTAAACCTAATCGACGAAAAGAGACTCACAGCTATTTGTCATGGTCAGACGTACCAAAAATGGATGATCAGGGCATTTAACAAGAAGGTCAGACGATAAGAGTATCAAGTCGGAGATCTGGTAATCAAGCGCATCATTCTTCCTCAAAGTGATCCCAGGGGCAAATGGACCCCTACGTACGAAGGGCCATTTGTGGTCAAGAATATCTTCTCAGGAGGAGCTATGATTCTAACCACCATGGATGGTGACGACCTTCCTCACCCTGCCAATGCAGACATGGTAAAAAGATACTATGCATGAACTAAAGACCCGCTAGGTTGACACACCTAGGCAAAAGTAAGGGCTTCCTGGCAAACCAAAAGGGTTCGGGCAAAAATAAGGGATGAAATGAAAGAAATCTGTACACCCGGCAAGTCGAAAACCTGAAAAGGCGGCTTGGGCAAAAATGGGTATCCCGGTGGACTGAAAACCCGAAAGGGCGGCCCAGGCAAAAGTTAGGGATAAAGCGTAATACTATGTCTCATTGGATCACCTTGCATCCAGAATCCGGAATCAGCTATCGGGCTCAGACGGCGCCAATCAATCAGCTTCATCTTCAACTAAGCAGCAGAGTGATGAGACGCTTGAAGACATAAAGGCGATAGCAGAGTTGGAACCCAGTGGGATTATTTTTCACATAGCTGTTTTGTTTCCTTTTCACAAAATTGTATAAACTCTATCTTGCTCGGCGGTGTTCTCTTACTAGGACGTCAGCCTCCTGTACACAAAACGCCTATTTACAGGCAAATTTCAAAATCAATACAAGTTCAATTTTTCAGACAAATTACCCATCGTTTTTTTCCTTTTTCTGTTTTGTTTTGCAAAGAACGTCCAATGTTCATTTTTTATATATGCATTTGACATTAATTGCTAATCATGAATATTTGCATGCGAAACAAAGGACTAATTACAGATGACATCAGAAACAGGGGCAATAAAGAATTGTCTAAGCGATCTAGTTGCTCTATCCACCAAGGTACCAAAGTAGGTTCGGCTGAAGAATGTAACCAAGTTACCTCAACTCCCCACAGAGTAGGACCAGATTCAGCAATACTCTCCCCAGGCAGAGTTGGTCTCCCATCAGCCCTAAAAAGGCACAGTATCTCCAGCAAGTCAGCGATGCTCTCCCCAAGCAGAGTTAGTCTACTGTCAGCCTTAAGGAAGTTGGGTATCCCCAGAAGATCTCAACATTCCCCAGCAGAGTATAGACATTCCTCAGCAAGCATCCCCGGCAGTCTTAATGTAAGATTATTCCCCGGTGAAATACCAGACACCCCAGTGGAACCATTCCCCAGTACAATCCAAAGTTTCCCCAGGAAAATGGAATCCATATCCCCAGTAGATTCTGGAAGCTTATCAGCTACAGAGTACATACGTCTCTCCCCGACTTTATTCAAAGGTTATTGCCCCACCAGGGTATAATTGGGTTATCCTCAGCTAATTACCACGGAAAGATCGTCCTCGGCGGAGTTCTTCCTATCCCCAGCGGAGTTCATCAAATTCCCCAACATGACATATCAATGGAATCCCCAGCGGAGCTCTCATCAAAACCTCAACGAAGTATCTCTTCCCACAGAGTAATTCCCCGCAGAGTAATCTCTCCAATAAGTTTATTCTCCAACGGAGTCATCTTCTCCTACCGGTTTATTCTTGCAACCGTCATCCCCAGCAGAAACGAAGAACTCCACTCTTCAACATTAGCCCAGGATTCCACAAACTCCCGGCACTCGTCAAGGATTTATTTTCCTATACGAAATTACATTCATCACATTATCATACACCATGACGCATGCATATACGCATCATATCACGCAATCTCATTTATTTTTGAGAACATCATGACATCATGCATCTCATACATCATGACATTGCATGCAACTAATGTTTTGCCCTTTTCAGGAAAAGGTCAATTCAAAGATGATTACTATCAACTATCGCAATTCCAGATTCGATACCTGTATCTAGCCAGGGCATATCTGTGAGCGATTTGATTGTAGATTCGACACCTGTATCCAGCCAGGGCATATCTGCATGAAGAGTTTAGAGATTCGATACCTGTATCCAGCCAGGGCATATCTGTAGACGACAAATTCCAGATTCGATACCTGTATCCAGCCAGGGCATATCTGTAGACGACAATTTCCAGATTCGATACCTGTATCCAGCCAGGGCATATCTGTAGACGACCAATTCCAGATTCGATTCCTGTAACCAGCCAGGGCATATCTGTGAGTATTTGATTGTGGATTCGACACCTGTACCCAGCCAGGGCATATCTGCATGAATAGTTTAGAGATTCGATACCTGTATCCAGTTAGGGCACGTCTGTAAGCAACCTTTTAAAGTTCCGGATTCGATTCTTGTATCTAGCCAGGGCATATCTGTGAGTGTTTGATTGTAGATTCGATACCTGTATCTAGCCAGGGCATATCTGCATGAAGAGACTGAAGATCAACACCTGTAGCAAGCCAGGAAACCATCTTTCTTTCTCAAAGTACGCAAGTTCTCTCTAAGGAATCTCTTACGCGATCGACACCCCCGATGGCATCTATAAGCCCATCTCCGCAGCTATCCATCACACTTCCAAATGGCATCTACAAGCCCATTCCCGACATCACGTTGCTGATACTCCATTATGTGAGTGCAAATTTCTGGGCACTTTAGTGTTCAATCATCTTCCACCTTCGGATCACGAAAGGCACCCAAGCCAATCTACATCCTCAGGTCTAAGAAGATTTAACAGGGGCAACTGTTGTACCCCAAAATTTGCCCTCCCATTTCATCAATATTTTCTCACCACAAGACCCTTGAAGCTCAAGATCAAGTTAGGGTTTGCTCTGCTCAAGACTCCTCCTTGCACTATTGACCCAAATTGGGGTTTGAGTTTGCACAAAGATGTTTTGACCTAAAATGCCCAAAATGACTTGCATGCTTCATGTTGGACTCCCAAGTTTATCCATACCAAGTTTCAAGCCTTGATTCCAATCTTTGCCCAGTCAATTGGACAGTTAACCTAGAAATCAGTTGTATTGGGGAAAAAGTCAACTATGGTCAATTGACAGTCAAACCTCATGATTTTTGACCCACATCAACATTATGAACTCATATGGACCATTTGATCAAGTTTGGATCACAATTCCACAAGAAATTTGATCAGATCACCAAAAGGGCAAAATGGTCATTTTTAGGGTTTTGACTGCACAAAGGCAAATTTTAACTGTTTGACCTAGCCAATGGAAAACCAAGCTCACATATGGACTCAAGGACTCAATGACATGGTCTTGACACATTCAACAAGTTCAAAAGATCCCAAATGCACAAGATTGACAGATGAATTTTCCAATCAATTGATCAAAATTTGACTGTATATTGAAAAGTCAAACTTTGACTTTTTGGTCAAAATCAAGTGTCAAGATTCATTTTTCATCAAAACATGTCAAATTATGAAACTTGTTCATCAAGAAATCAAAAATTTCAAATTAGGGTTTGAAATGAAGAAATTTCATAACTTAGAAATTTTCTAAGTTATGAAACTTCCTTATTTTTTCCTAACTTTGTCCCATTTTTTCATCAAGATATATTTGTATTCAAACAAAACTCAAAACATGAAAGTTGTAGTCCATTGCAAAATCCACAACTTTGATTCACAAAGTTTCCTCAAAAGAAGCTTGTAGCTCAAGTTATGATTTTTGGAATAGGGGTGCAAAACATTCTTAACTTAGAAATTTTTTTGACCTATTTTAGGCAGGATTTCTGCCCAACTTCATGGCCACTTTTCACATGCTTCCACTTGTAATCTCAACTTGCATTACAAAGATGGATTGTAGTACACATTCCAAGCTTTCCAAATTGTCCAAGAACTTCTCAAACACCCTTGTGGTTAGGGAGAATCGAATTTGTGAAGATGGGCAAAAGTCACTTTGTTCATGGCCAATTTCATGTTCATAACACTTTGCATTTTTCAAGTCAGCTTGCACAAGCTAGGTCACAGGCCTCTAATCCCATTTGCACTCAATAATTCAATGCTAAACCTTTGTGTCAAGATGTTATTTTGCTCATTTGGTCATTACATGGAAGTTTAATCCATAATTAGAAAAAGTAACTTAGCCATTTTTGAAAAGGTGCACTTTATATCAAAACACAAATAAAAGAGGTACAAACCAGATCTTTTGAGCACAAGTTCATGAACCAATTCCACTGATCAAGGGTGATTGGTGCAGCATGCTTGAGGGGCCTGTATGAGCCTATAATCTAAGTTGACAACTTTTGCTTAAAGGAGAAGAAAACTTGCATATTGGAACACATCTCTCATTCCTGTAACAACTAGCCAAAGCAAAGTTTGTAAACACTTTCCATACATCATAACTGACCTAAGGCACGACCTAACCACCTTCAATACCTCCTCATTCACAGAAACACCATCCTACTGCAAAAAAACAGAGTCGCTTCTGCAACTTGACTTCTATAAACCTTTCCACTCGTGCACTTTGGCCAAAAAGAGTTCAAACATGTTCCATATCACCCACTGAAGCTATCCCAAGCATTGAACACAAACTGTAACATCCCTAACATCACTTGCCATTTTCAGTTTTCAACTTTGCAGGTGGACTTCCATAGCTCGATTCAGTCAGTTTCAAAGCAAGCTAGAGGTTGGAGAAGCATCCCTGAACTTCAAGCAAGCTGTACAAGTCCTCAAATTCCATTGAAAGTACCTCCATTGGTGTACACGATTCGAGCTGAACAGGTAAAAGTTTGAACTTCTATCTCTCTATCCAAGCATATTTAGGCTTAAGTTTGTGAAGAAAGCATGTTCTACTCATGGCCCTGAAGCTACCCATATAATTACTTTTCATTTATATTGTGTGTGCTAAGAGAATTTTGAACCTGAACATTAGAAAAAAGTTAGGTCAGGAATTGGGGGAGAAGAAATTCTCTCTCATTTCTGAGAGTTAGAACAACTTCTTTATATGTTTAGAATCGTGACATGATGCTCTATAACTTTGATGTTGTGAGTTTTTGTTAAAAATCAAGGAATCAGAAGTTAGCTGGTTGAGAAGGAAACGCGCGTTTTCTTTTATTTCAAAGTTGCTGGAGGTTGAAGACAACTCCTTTTTGGCTGGGCTTGGTTCTTTTTTCTGTTTGCACCACTTTATTTCACTTACACCCCCTTGGCCCATTATGTGATATTTTAATTGTTTTTGACTTTTTATTTTTTCTTCTGACTTGATATTTTTGTCAAAACATAAAAAATCATAAAAAAATATTTTTTCACATTTATTTTATATTTTTTTTACATTTATTTGCTTTAGTTAAACATAAACATGTAAATAAATATATATATACTTTTATTTAAAATACTAAAAATAATACAAATACATTTTATTTTCTGATTTTATTTTATTTTTATCTTTTGAAAACATTTCCTAAAAATATACTTTTTTTTCTAAATAATAAATATTTTTATTTTTTGTGTATATTTAATATATTTAATATATAATATAAATACTTACATATTTAGAATATCTAGGATAAAAATACAAAAATAATACATTTTTATTTTTATTAATATTTGACCTCAAAAATTACTTTTTTACAATATACTTCTCTTTTATTTATTTTTGTATATAATTAATAAATATTGTATATAATATAATTGATAAATATTATTATTTAGAAAATTAGGGTTTTGCCCTAAAAACACAAAATATCCAAAAATTGATTCTTTTATTTTTTGTTTATATTTCACATAAAAAAATACTTTCCCATACATATAAAAATCATTTTTGTGCATAAATACATTTTTGCATATTTATTTACTTAATTATTGTACAATTAATCTTTGTATATTCAATTTGGATGTAATAGCTTAGATTTTAATTTCTTGCTAAATATCCCCATTTGAACATTTGTACCCCCCATCCCATAATTGTGTTGTAATAATTTAGGATTTTATTTTTCGCATTTAAAAGCTTTCTAAATATGCCATGATAGACTTATGGTTTGTATGCAAATCAAAAAATGACAAATAGCTTGACCTAACAAAAGACAAAAAAGCATGAAAATGGACAACACCAATCACACTTGCACCCTTAGGGTTACTCCACTTGTTGCCTTCAATAATGGGTCATGTTGCATGTTGAGTTTCTTTGGCAAAACAAAACAATATCAAATAATCATAGTCCCTCGATGACGCTTTCGAAAGTTGCCTAAAAATGATCAAGTCCCTTAAAGGAAAAATTGCCAAAGACACTTGGAACTATTGCAATCATGGTCTAAACGATGACCCGCGCCTGTCCCGTTAACATCCTAACACAAGATTGTCCACCAAATACAATGGTGGAACAATACTGTTAAAAGGGTTAAAACATAGGAAAGATCTTTGAGAAATTTAGGGTAGATAGCTCTTGGTTGCTTGACCAAATCTTGCAAAACAATCCTTGCCATTTTTCAAAACACACATCACAACACACTTTCAAAACAACTTTCAAAAACATTGAAAACTTTTCAAAAGATAAGTACACCTTTGTATACATTCAAACATGGATCATTACAAAGGTTGCCACAACAAATGGCCTCTTTTCAAAATATTTTCAAACCCACACACAAAGCACCATTTCAAACAATTGAAAACACAAGGCAAGTGATCTAAGCAAGTAACTAAGAGCCCATGGATAACCATGGACAGAAATGGTGCTAATACCTTCCCTTTCTATAATCTACTTCCCGAACCCAAGAAAACATCTCAAAGGTTTTTGCTGTTCTTTTTAACTTTTCCTTAGGATAAAATAAAAAGTCGATGGCGACTCTTGCTCAACCAAAACATTTGCGAAAACAAATGCAAAACCTCAAGTCAGTTCTCTCATCGTATCACAGTATAAATCATGAAACATGATGAACTTGAGTAAGGGCAAGAGGCAATTGTGCAATTTTGAATTTTTTTCTTATATAAGGCAAAATGTTTCCTATGCCTAGGGTTCAAATGTTTACTCTAAGAAATGCTTCTTTAAAGACTAGAGGTTTAGGATTGATGATCAATCATCTTGGGGATACATACATACATACATGGTAATTTCATTTACCCTTAATTTTACCCTTTTTATGAACAATTGCAACATGAGTAGCTAATTATATTAGCTTAGACCCTTTTAGATAAATTTTATCTAAACTTATTTGATCAATATAATAATTTGAGATTTTTATCTATATTTGTAAAGAAGTTTCTCATTCAATAAAGATCATGGTTAATGTCTTTATTTATTAACGAATGAGTATATTGATTCAAAATTGTACGCAAGTATTAATTATATATTGGGAAGTTGTATCCAACTTTATTATTCAACCTCTAGTATTTCTAGGTAATGAATATTTATTTGTGATATAGTAATTTGCAATCGATGAAATCTCCCTCGATCATAAACTCACATGAAACATTAAGGTCTTGCAATTGAAGAACATACTTAAGTACAAAAAAATTGGGAATAATTATTTTTTGTTAAATTAATCGTGATAATTAGGAAAACAATTATATATAAAAATAGAGTTATTAAACAAAGATGAGAAATAGATTCGAAGGGGAGCCTTATCTCCTTTATAAATATACTTTCCAAAAAAAATTATTTACATATTATTATCTATTTTAACCATGTATTATGTATATTTTTGTACCTCAATATTTGTCCTCCTGATTATCTCTTTTATCTAGTTTATATTTAACATTTCATCTGTATATCTTCATTAGGTCTTTTGCATATCATGTAATCACACTTGAATATTTTTATAAATAAAGGGAAAGTACTCGGATACTTCGGTCTTGGAGGATCATTTGAGGTATTTTTCTACCAAAAACATTCAATAAATGCAAACTTGTTTTGTCTTCGGGCTTTTCTGTTGAGACCTTTTCAAAAAGGGTTGTTATCCATAAAAAACACAACAAACTAAAATTTTTGAGAAAAATTGTGGTGCTTTGATTCTTTCGAGATACGTAGGCACAAGGTTGTAAAACCGAGGCGAGCGTAATAATAAAAAACATTTTGTTTTATTTTCTTTCCTTAAGTAATTCATTCATGCATTCCATTAGCAAGTAAGCATTAGATATAACACACCATTTATTTAGAACAACTAGAGAGGATCCTGTTGAGTACAACGGACGTGAGGGATGTTAATACCCCCCCTTGCGTAATCGACTTTTGTACCCTTATCTAGGTCACAAAACTATGTTCTTTCCATTTCTTAGATTTTCTCGATGTTTTCCTTTCCCTTCTTTAGGATAAATAACGTTCCATGGCGACTCTGTTTGCATCGGTATTTTTCATGGTAGCGACACATATCTCTCAATTGTTACACTCGACCTTTAATCAAACAGTATAAGTTTAACAGTGTCTTTAAGAATTATCACAATCTCTTATATAATTATTAGTCTCGATGGCCTTTGGGTTCATTTGTCAAATTATTCATCAAATTTTAAGAAATGTTTTTGGGTATTGTTGAATTATATCAACAAAGAAGCTCCCTAAATTTACTTATTTTGAGATTTTTAGTTTATTTTAATTTTCTTATTTTATTTAATTTTATTTTTATTTCAATTAAAAAAAATTATTTATTATTTTCTGTTAATTGTTTAGAGCTACTAAGATTTTTCTCTGTTTATGCGAGTTAAAAGGATCATACAAACTCTTGTTTAATCCTAAGATAGATAAAATCGTTAAAGCAAATCGAAAAGCAGATTGGTTAGTTATGTAAGAATTTAAAGAAAAAAATGTGAACATATTGGAGTCAAAGAAAGAGTTTGAGTACTCACCACAACATTATGTTTATTCTGAACCACACACCAAATTACCGTCAGAGCCACATATATTTACTCTACGAGATTTCAATTGAAGAACAACCCGATGGAAAGTCATACAATGGTTCTAATCGGCTTTTGATATTAAAAAATGTGCTTATAGATCTTGAGGACGCACAATATGATAGAGGATTAGTGATAGATCCTTATGAACAAAAGACCAAAAGAAACTAAGGTTTTTATGTTCACACTAACAGGAATAGCAGAAGAGTAGATTAATACTTTGTTAAGTAGTACCACTCGAACTTGGGAAGAGGTCACCAAATTTAACCAAGGAAACGCTGAATCACTTTATGATACATTGCATATGTTCAAATTGATTCTAAATAGGTGTCCCACACATGGTCTTGACACAATGTCACATGTACAATACTTCAAACAAGGGCTGAGAGGTTACACTCAAATTCTTTTGGATGCCTCAACTGGAGGTACGATGAGAAACAAGTATTACATAAAGGTATAAGAATTTATAAAGAATATTGCATAAGATGAGTATTATGCACTAACAAACATATGTGTTAGAAGAAAGGAGAAACAACGCTTGACACTTAAAGTGCGTTATTGGGAAGTCATAAGCACATGAAAGCCTAAATTGACGCACTAAAATGACAACTCAAAGATCATACCAATGGACCATAACAAACATAACATATACACCAGAATCAAGTGGATATGGTCATGACAATAACCAATGTGTCCACAAAGAGGATATAAATGAAGAAGTGTATTATATAGGCAACTATTAAATAGGAAACATGTGCTCTTAACATATAATTCATGGTGGAAAGAGCATCACAATTTTATATGGCACAATAATCAAAGGTAAATGTCTAAGCAAGGTGCACAACACCGTAAAAAATAATATAACCAACAACATCATAATCAATAATCGGGGAAACCTTCCATTTTGGAGGAAACCCCCCACTCAATTTACAAAGATGAAACAAAGTAATTTCCAAATAATTCAAGTAAATAAATCTCAAATAAGAATAATGAAGCCTACATAACAATTTTAGAGACTAGGATTGGTCAATTATCAAGACAAATGGAAGCTCAATATAGTGGGGGATTTACAGGAAAAACATCGATAACCCCAAGAATGAAAATTTTAATGTGACCGGTTTGAGAAGAAAAATACTACCTTCACTAGTGGGTATTAAGCGTAAAAATAGAAGATCATATGAGGAAGTTAAGAGCTAGGTAGAGGAGAAATAAGTTGAAAGTGAGAGTGAAGAAAAAAATGAAAAGTGAAGATAAAATTGAGAGTGAAGTGAAAATTCCACAAGAAATAGATAAAAAAATAAGGAGGAAATAAAAGAGAGAAAACACAAAGTTCCATCGTATACTGAGTTTCCATTATCTCACTATAATAAAAAGAAAGAAAAAAAGATGGAAAGTTCAATAAATTCATGGAAATGTTTAATTACTCACCAATCAAGATCCTTTTTTGAGAATTATTTTTTGAAGATACCCCTTTATTCAAAGTTTGTTATGGAGTTTCTGGCAAGAAAAGAGTCTCCTAAGAACAAAATAGTTACCTTAACTGAAGAGTATAGTATGGTAATTCAAAGGAAGTTGTCACAAAAGTTAAAAAAACCCACATGTTTTCACTATTCCATACAATATTGGAAAATTAAAAATAGAAGGATCCTTTTGTGATTTTGGAGCTAGCATCAACACGATGTCGTTCTCCATGGTGAAAAAATTTAGAGGAGCAGTAAAGCCAACCAATAAGACTTTGACACTGAAAAAATGTCAACTATATACTTTTATAGCGTGATAGAAGATATGTGATGGTAAAAGATGATGACCTTGTAAGTTTAGTTGATTTACTCATTCTTGATATGGGAAAAGATGTTGAGGTTCCTCTTATTCTGGAAAAACCAATGTGGCTAACTTCTAGAGAAAATATTGATTGGGATATAGGTTATCTTCAAGGTTTATAGTATCTTGTATCAACATGATGATAATCACAAATTTTTCAACATTAACATGCCTAAAACCTAAAGGTGCCATTAAGACTCGTCAACTCTATAAAGTCAAAGTTTGACCGTCGGCCATAATCACTACTACAAATAACACTTCTGAACTCAGACGTGAAATGTGTTTTACCTCGGAAAAAGAAGCGAGGTAAACAAGGTCGTCATAAAAAGTAAAGACTTTTCACTTAGGTATTTAAAACACTGAGGTATAATTTTATTAGCACATGAGTTCGAACTCCAGCAACAATAAATTTTATTATTTTCAAAACTAGCATATCTTTTATCTTGGTATATCAAAATAACTGAGGGGTGTGATTATTTATTTATTTTATAAAAATTGTTACATTGTTTACCCAAAATATTACATTGTTTACCCATAATATTAAAAATTAAAAAAATGAAATTTCCTAGGGATCTAGATAAAAATCAATTTCCCTCAAAATTTAGACTTTAGATCTTCAAATTATTGAATCTAGGTGAAGATCAAATGTTGGGTGCAAGAATATTCTCTACGGATCTTGCATGAATTTGTTTCTGGTGAAAAAATGGTAAGATAATTAATATCAATAATCAAAAATATTTTCGATACACATAAAAATTTCATAAAACAAATCTTGAACCAGATGATTTTCTGCTCTTGCAATCCATCGTAGGGAACTTTTCCAAGCGTCCTTAAGTTTCAAGCGCTTCATATAATTCATTTAGGTTAGATTTCCAATATCGTAAGAGAACTTATATAATGAGTGTCCCTTAGGATTCACGCGGATCACTAATGGCAGATTCTTGAGCGTTGATAACTTTTAAATGGATGACAAAGATTTGTTTAAGACAATTGAAAATAGTGAAAAATAACACTTAACTATCCTCTCGGTTTTGGAATAAAATCGAGGGGTTAGATTTTCTTTTACAAAAATGATTATATTGTTTACTCAAAATATTAAAAATACATTGTAGGTAATAAATCTTCGCAAAATATCAAAATTGTTTACCCAGAATACTAAAAATACAGCATGCTCAGGTCCCACACAAGATGTTAGAGATTTGTTTCCCCATAAGAACTTTTTCCTGTCTTGCAATCTATCCTAAATAATGATGCGAGTTTGGGGCGGCTTCATATTAACACATACTAGGGTAAAATCTAACGATTGTTTTTATAGTAAAATTTGACAATTATACCCCTCAGTTTATTTATAAAACCGAGGCAACGTTATTATATTTTTAACTATCACCTCGGTTATGGTTAAAAACCGAGGTGATAGTTATTATTATAATTTTTTAATATTATATTGTCTACACATAATATTAAAATAAATTATTTACAAGAAATCTCTTCAATGGTATTTCTGCACTTGTCATCCATCATAAAGGTGTTGATGCTTGAATGTCAGAACTTTGCATCCAAGATTGATTGTTGATGTTATATTATCACTTCCTTCACTAGTGTATACAATGTGCATGCTTTGAATGCATCCAACTTCTAATAAGATGTTTATTCCAAAAATTTCAAAAGGTTTTTTTCGCACTTGCAATCTATCAGTAAAGACTTTTAGGAATAAATCGTACTTATCCAAAACCTTCAACAACAACAACAACATTAACATCATTATTTGAGATGGATTGCAAAAGCTGAAAAATGTTTTGTTCAACATAGAAGAATATTTATTTCAGTTTTGCAATTAATCCCAAAAAAATGATGCATTTGACAGTGGAGCGGTTACAAATAAGATAGCATTAAGGTAAAATTTATTCAACGAGTGTTTTTATAGTAAAATTTGATTATTTTATCCCTCGGGTTATTAAAAAACGGAAGGGTTAGATAGTTTATTTTATACTTGTAAACAAATAAAAACATAAATTGTAGCATATGACATTTGAAGCATGTCTAGAATGGCATATCACTTCGGTTTTTAAAATAATTGAGGGAACAAGTTATGTTTTTATAAAAAAATAAAATATGTCGCGCCTTAGAATAAAACCTCAATTTTTTCTGGATGACTTAAAAGCTTTGTCATAAAAATCGTTATTTGTTGTAGTGAATGTTAATATTTAGAAAATCAAGAAGAAAATGGAGAAGGGGGCAGGTGAATATACCGTGGTCAAGGAAATAATCGGATTGATAGTTGACATGTCATTCTTTAAGAAAACTAAGAAATAATTCATGAAACCAAATTAAGTCAAGACATCTTAGATTAAGTTTTCATATCATATTATGTCGAAGAAAAATATTGGGCAAAACATTTCCATGATTATTAAATATAGAGTTATTGTCCCATCAAGTGTGGAGTATTTGTCCTAACTTATGTGATAAGAAGTAGATCTAATAACAATAAACAAGCACTGTATAGGAGAAAACCCATACTTTTTTTATCATTTTCGTTTTATGTTGGTTTTTAGTTCTTTTTGGGTTCCAATAATAGGTACAATATTTTTCCCAAGAGAGATATGAAACAAAGACTCGAAGTGTGAGTGAAAAGAAATTTCTTTTAACCTTTCTCTATATTTTTTCTATGGAAAAATCGCAACACTTGTTACTTAGAAGTTATTTTTATGCTTTACACACGCCAAAGTGAATTCTAGTAACTCTTGCAAATTATAATTATCATTTGATTGTTAAATTGTAATTCATAGTGTCAAAGAAGATTTGATTTATTTTAGATTTAAATAGATTTGATTTAAGTCCAGAATTGATTTGATTTGATTTAATTTAGTAACAAAAAGATATTTTGGGCTTTGGGCTTAGGGTGTAAGCTCAGTTATAAATAGATGGAGTAACCCCTATTTTTAAAAGCAAGTCAAGTAAGTCAATTCATTGTAATCACAGAATTTGCAGTTGCAAGTGATTAAGAAAGTTTTCCACAGTTTGTGGGTAGAGAGAAACTCTGCAGAAAGTTTATCATTTTTCTTAAGATATAATTTTTTTTTTAAATTAATATATGGAAAATTGATATATATATATATATATATATATATATATATATATATATATATATATATATATATATATATATATATATATATATATATATATATATATATATATATATATATATATATATATATATATATATATATATATATATATATATATATATATATGGAAAAGAATTTGTCAAATTATTAAATATAAGGTTATGAACTTAGTTTGATATTGTAATTTATAAGTTTTTTTATAAGCAACCAATTGTATTAATGAGGAGCACAACCAATAGCTAAATGAATTCTAGTTGGAAGCTGCAATTGAATAAGCCTCCAATAAAACAACTCAAAATTTTGGAATTCAAAACATGTTTAAGAGTAAAACCATCATCGCCTCTCCGCCAAATGAATCCATCTGTGTTCTCACTACTAAAAAAAAGACATTTGAGAAAAAGTTTTTACATCGGATATCAAAATATGTGATGTAAAAAATACAGTTAACAAATTTTTTACATCAGGTATTTATTTGCAATGATATAAAAAATAAGGGAAAAGTTACGTGCTAGAAAAGTAGCGAAATCTCAAGAAGATGTTAAAAATTACGTGCTAGAAAAGTTACGTGATGAAAACAGAGCGTGCCACTTACTACCATTAATTCATGGGTAAGAATTTTTATGAAATTGTGTTTTATATTATTTAATTTTGATAACATATATATTTTATGTGACTTTTCTGTTTCCACACACACGTACAAGAGACATTGGAAATTAATAGTCATGTGTCCAAGAGACAATTTAGTTGTCGTATTTTGTTCACTTCATCGAGAAATTGACCAGAACACGAAGAAAATTATTACAAAGTAAGTTTATCTTTCATGTGACTTTCATTGACAACTAATAGTTATGTGATTTTTCATTGGCGAGTATATTTAGTTATGTGATGTTTATATCTTTCTGTATTAGTTCTTTTGGGATTCATCAAATGGCAAATAGAAATAGAAAAAAGGCTACATGGCTTCATCCCAATGTAAGTGTGATGTAAATTGTAATTCTATAGTTAAATTTATGATAAATATTCACTAATTATGTCATTCAATTGTAGACAAGGCAACAACATAACTCTAATGATTGTGGATACTATGTGATGAAAAATATGTTGGATATTGTCTCTGCTAATATAACCGAGAATTGGATGCAGGTACTAAAAGTAACTTTACTTTGTTATTTACTTTTTGTTTTTCGACTTAATATGAATTTTTAAAAAATAACTCTATATTGTTATATTTATGTATTATAGGTATTTGATGACCCAACAGAATTAACACCAGATGATTTGTATGATTTGCGACTTCGTTGGGCAAAATGTTTCTTTGAGTTACATGGAACTTAAGTTTATCTTGGTGAGTTTTAGAGAATTGTATAAGTTGTGGTTTTTGCACAATACATGTGGTTTTTGCTCATGTGTTGAGTTTCTTGATTTTTTTTGCTGATGTTAATTGTTATTATTTATTGTCAGGCAATATGATTTTGGTGTTGTCTACCGAAGATTTTATATTGGTAATTCAAGTTTGGAAACTTAGAAATAGTTGAATATTTTTGTATATGTATATTTTGTGAATATTATGTAATTGTAAGCTTTGAAAAAGACTTATAAATAGTTGAATATTGTTTTATATTTTGTGAAGAATTTGTAATTGTAAGTTTGTTTGTTGTAATACAATACAAGTTTGCAATATAATTGTTCAATTTGTAAGTTTGTTGTGAAAAATATGAAAACATCGACCTAAATGTGATATATGTGATGTTGGAAAGCTATGAAATCTATATAGCGACATAAATATAGTCTGTTTGATATTGGAAAAATATGAAAAAATGGGTACAAATTATATTTGTATAGGGAAACCCAGAAAATAAATAATCTATTCCAAAAAAATTTCATACATTTTACATCGGTTATTACTCAAAACTGATGTGAAAACTTTCAAAAAGGGACTTTTTACATCGGTTGGGGATAATAACCGATGTAAAAAGTCGCGTCACTAGGGACTTTTTACATCGGGTATTACTTCCAACCGATGTAAAAAACTGAATCAATTTTTTTAAAAAATGTGCATAATAATTGTTTCTTACATCGGTTCATATATTATAACCGATGTAAAAAATGGACTTTTTACATCGGGTATTACTTTCAACCGATGTAAAAAACTGGATCAATTTTTAAAAAAAATATGCATAATAACAGGTTATTACATCGGTTATGATATTATAACCGATGTAAAAAAGGGACTTTTTACATCGGTCCCAGAACCGATGTAAAAAGTCCATGATTTACTATATCGCCTGACTTTACATCGGACCCAAAATCGATGTAAAAAGTCAATTTCACCCGATGTAAAAAGTCATTTCTGCACTAGTGTCTCCCCATTGATCTGAATGTGTTCAATGATGCAACCATCAACCTTGAATGAAGAATCTGAATCCACAAATTTCTCAGGGGGTTTGATTTTGTGTTGTGCATCTACTACTGATTCAGACTTGATCTAAAGCAAATCAAGATTTTGGGAAGAAAAGAATTAGGAATCAGCTAGGATGATCTGGGACAAAGCTCTCTCTTCTAGCGTGGAGGAGGAATAAATTTATATCCAAAAAAATCAAACGATTGGAAAAGGCAAGCAAAGTAAAGAATTCTCATAAGGATGAAAAATCAATTGGTTTTTTATCAATATTTTAGACAAAATACTTTTTAGTCCTTTGACTATATTATTGGTTTAGATCGGTCTCTTAATTTTTTTTCCGTGTCATCTTTATCCTTAAATTTTCAAAACATTTTCTTTTAGTTTTTTTTGTCTAATTAATAACGGATTTAGCGATTAATTTCAAATTTTTCTTGTCGCTAATTTGATAAAACTGACTAAAATGAAATATTTTGAAAGTTTATGAATCAAAGTGACACGTAAATAAATTAAGGGATCAATCTGAATCCAAAGATATAGTTAAGTGATCAAAAAGAATATTTAGTCTATATTTTATCTCTTAGCATACGAGGAGGAGTAAGCTCAATAAAGAGAAGAAGTCTGAATTAATCCATTTCCAAAAGATGCTTTGAGGTAGCCATGCTTCAAGAGACTAAAATGCCCACTCTCAACTCCAGCATTGTGCAATCTCTATAGAGAGGAAGGGAGGTCTATTGGATTGGAAAGGAATCGATTGGAAGATCAGGAGGTAGTCTAATCATATGGAAATTAGTTATTTTCCAATTATCCTTTGGTTTCAGAGGTAAGGGGTTTGTGGGGATTAGTGTGATGTGGAAAGGGGCTAGTATTTACTTATTTGTCTTGTATCATTGCTAACAAAAGAAAGTGTTTGATTCAATTGTTTAACCTAAAGAATTCGGTTCCCAAAGGCGAGTAGTTTGTCGTAGGGAATTTCAATGCAGTGAAGAGGGAGAATGAGATGAAAGGTCAAAATTCTTCCATCAATAAAGCTGAGACGATCAAGTTTCGATATTTTATAGGATCCATGAACCTTGTTGATATTCCATCTTTTGGGAGAAATTTTACCTGGTTTAAACCTGATGGATAAGCTATGATCATATTGGATCATTTTTTATTGACATGGGTCTGCTAAAAGCTCGAAAAATTGATAATCAGTTCATTTGAAGTAAAGATATTTCTGACCATAATCACATATGGATTAAAGGAAAATATTTTAATTGGGGTTCGAAATTATTTAATTTCTTTAATTGTTGGGTAAAGCATAAAGAGTTTAGTCCTTTTCTGTAAAACACTTGGGATTCTTTGAGAATTCAGGGGAAGGCATGATTTATTCTGATTTATTCAGAAGGTAATTTATAAGTTAATGAAGTCATCTTTTTTCCTTCGTAATAACCTCCTGAAGCTACTCCTTCATCGAGATATTAAGGACAGTATTAAATTTTATTGAGATACTAGATCCGAACCATATTCGAGGTGTCAAAATAATTTTTTTTAAAACATGAATTTTTTTTGCTTGTTCAAAGGCATTTAGGGGAAAATATTGGTTAATTGATTCCTTTTTCACCGGTTCAACTATTATTAGGATAAAATTGTTAAGAATGCACCAAATGACAATCTTAATTCTAGGTCGTGCAAGTTTTCAAAGTTTGATCCAAATGTTGTTTCCCTCATTAGAATCAGATGTATTTGGGTCAATGTTAGATTTGTTCTACTAGATAAAATGATATCCCGATTTAACATAAAAATTTCATCTTGTATGCCTATCCATATGATGTGATCCTCTTCATATGGGCTATCAAGGGTGTTTGAGTTATCTTGCCAGCATCATGATGACGCTTAATCAATACTATATATTTGCTAGCAATTTTCCTAGTATTTTTAGTTAATTTTGTATGAAAAAAAGAAAAGTAGGACAAGATTCAACACATTATGAAAAATATCAATTCGACTAAAAATCACATTAACTAGACAAATTCTACGATGTTTTCATGGTAGAGGGTACAATAACAAGAAATAGAACAAGACTTAAACACAAAATTGAAGAAAAGATGACTGACGAGGAATTCAACCATTTATCCTCGCGATTCCTAAAGCCATAATAGCTTGCAAAGCACTAGAATTATCATTGTGCACTAGATGCTCGACATGGTGCATCACGGGCTTTGACTCGCCTACCAAATTAGTATAAGTCATGAAACATGAACTTGACTAAGGGCAAGAGGCAATTGTGCAATTCTGAATTTTTTTCTTATATAAGGCAAAATGTTTCCTATGCCTAGGGTTCAAATGTTTACTCTAAGAAATGCTTCTTTAAAGACTAGAGGTTTAGGATTGATGATCAATCATCTTGGGGATACATACATACATGGTAATTTCATTTACCCTTTTTATGAACAATTGCAACATGGGTAGCTAATTATATTAGCTTAGACCCTTTTAGATAAATTTTATCTAAACTTATTTGATCAATATAATAATTTGAGATTTTTATCTATATTTGTAAAGAAGTTTCTCATTCAATAAAGATCATGGTTAATGTCTTTATTTATTAACGAATGAGTATATTGATTCAAAATTGTACGCAAGTATTAATTATATATTGGGAAATTGTATCCAACTTTATTATTCAACCTCTAGTATTTCTAGGTAATGAATATTTATTTGTGATATAGTAATTTGCAATCGATGAAATCTCTCTCGATCATAAACTCACGTGAAACATTAAGGTCTTGCAATTGAAGAACATACTTAAGTACAAAAAAATTGGGAATAATTATTTTTTGTTAAATTAATCGTGATAATTAGGAAAACAATTATATATAAAAATAGAGTTACTAAACAAAGATGAGAAATAGATTCGAAGGGGAGCCTTATCTCCTTTATAAATATACTTTCCAAAAAAAATTATTTACATATTATTATCTATTTTAACCATGTATTATGTATATTTTCGTATCTCAAAATTTGTCCTCCTGATTATCTCTTTTATCTAGTTTATATTTAACATTTCATCTATATATCTTCATTAGGTCATTTGCATATCATGTAATCAAACTTGAATATTTTTATAAATAAAGGGAAAGTACGCGGATAGTTCGGTCTTGGAGGATCATTTGAGGTATTTTTCTACCAAAAACATTCAATAAATGCAAACTTGTTTTGTCTTCGGGCTTTTCTGTTGAGACCTTTTCAAAAAGGGTTGTTATCCATAAAAAACACAACAAACCAAAATTTTTGAGAAAAATTGTGGTGCTTTGATTCTTTTGAGATACGTAGGCACAAGGTTGTAAAACCGAGGCGAGCGTAATAATAAAAAAACATTTTGTTTTATTTTCTTTCCTTAAGTAATTCATTCATGCATTCCATTAGCAAGTAAGCATTAGATATAACACACCATTTATTTAGAACAACTAGAGAGGATCCTGTTGAGTACAACGAACGTGAGGGATGCTAATACCCCTCCTTGCGTAATCGACTTTTGTACCCTTATCTAGGTCACAAAATTATGTTCTTTCCCTTTCTTAGGTTTTCTCGATGTTTTCCTTTCCCTTCTTTAGGATAAATAACGTTCCATGGCGACTCTGTTTGCATCGATATTTTTCACGGTAGCGACACATATCTCTCAATTGTTACACTCGACCTTTAATCAAACAGTATAAGTTTAACAGTGTCTTTAAGAATTATCACAATCTCTTATATAATTATTAGTCTTGATGGCCTTTGGGTTCATTTGTCAAATTATTCATCAAATTTTAAGAAATGTTTTTGGGCATTGTTGAATTATATCAACAAAGAAGCTCCCTAAATTTACTTATTTTGAGATTTTTAGTTTATTTTAATTTTCTTATTTTATTTAATTTTTTTTTTATTTCAATTAAAAAAAAATTATTTATTATTTTCTGTTAATTGTTTAGAGCTACTAAGATTTTTCTCTGTTTATGCGAGTTAAAAGGATCATACAAACTCTTGTTTAATCCTAAGATAGATAAAATCGTTAAAGCAAATCGAAAAGCAGATTGGTTAGTTATGTAAGAATTTAAAGAAAAAAATGTGAACATATTGGAGTCAAAGAAAGAGTTTGAGTACTCACCACAACATTATGTTTATTCTGAACCACACACCAAATTACCGTCAGAGCCACATATATTTACTCTAGGAGATTTCAATTGAAGAACAACCCGATGGAAAGTCATACAAGGGTTCTAATCGGCTTTTGATATTAAAAAATGTGCTTATAGATCTTGAGGACGCACAATATGATAGAGGATTAGTGATAGATCCTTATGAACAAAAGACCAAAAGAAACTAAGGTTTTTATGTTCACAGTAACAGGAATAGCAGAAGAGTAGATTAATACTTTGTTAAGTAGTACCACTCGAACTTGGGAAGAGGTCACCAAATTTAACCAAGGAAACGCTGAATCACTTTATGATACATTGCATATGTTCAAATTGATTCTAAATAGGTGTCCCACACATGGTCTTGACACAATGTCACATGTACAATACTTCAAACAAGGGCTGAGAGGTTACACTCAAATTCTTTTGGATGCCTCAACTGGAGGTACGATGAGAAACAAGTATTACATAAAGGTATAAGAATTTATAAAGAATATTGCATAAGATGAGTATTATGCACTAACAAACATATGTGTTAGAAGAAAGGAGAAACAACGCTTGACACTTAAAGTGCGTTATTGGGAAGTCATAAGCACATGAAAGCCTAAATTGACGCACTAAAATGACAACTCAAAGATCATACCAATGGACCATAACAAACATAACATATACACCAGAATCAAGTGGATATGGTCATGACAATAACCAATGTGTCCACAAAGAGGATATAAATGAAGAAGTGTATTATATAGGCAACTATTAAATAGGAAACATGTGCTCTTAACATATAATTCATGGTGGAAAGACCATCACAATTTTATATGGCACAATAATCAAAGGTAAGTGTCTAAGCAAGGTGCACAACACCGTAAAAAATAATACAACCAACAACATCATAATCAATAATCGGGGAAACCTTCCATTTTGGAGGAAACCCCCCACTCAATTTACAAAGATGAAACAAAGTAATTTTCAAATAATTCAAGTAAATAAATCTCAAATAAGAATAATGAAGCCTGCATAACAATTTTAGAGACTAGGATTGGTCAATTATCAAGACAAATGGAAGCTCAATATAGTGGGGGATTTACAGGAAAAACATCGATAACCCCAAGAATGAAAATTTTAATGTGACCGATTTGAGAAGAAAAATACTACCTTCACTAGTGGGTATTAAGCGTAAAAATAAAAGATCATATGAGGAAGTTAAGAGCTAGGTAGAGGAGAAATAAGTTGAAAGTGAGAGTGAAGAAAAAAATGAAAAGTGAAGATAAAATTGAGAGTGAAGTGAAAATTCCACAAGAAATAGATAAAAAAATAAGGAGGAAATAAAAGAGAGAAAACACAAAGTTCCATCGTATACTGAGTTTCCATTATCTCACTATAATAAAAAGAAAGAAAAAAAGATGGAAAGTTCAATAAATTCATGGAAATGTTTAATTACTCACCAATCAAGATCCTTTTTTGAGAATTATTTTTTGAAGATACCCCTTTATTCAAAGTTTGTTATGGAGTTTCTGGCAAGAAAAGAGTCTCCTAAGAACAAAATAGTTACCTTAACTGAAGAGTATAGTATGGTAATTCAAAGGAAGTTGTCACAAAAGTTAAAAAAACCCACATGTTTTCACTATTCCATACAATATTGGAAAATTAAAAATAGAAGGATCCTTTTGTGATTTTGGAGCTAGCATCAACACGATGTCGTTCTCCATGGTGAAAAAATTTAGAGGAGCAGTAAAGCCAACCAATAAGACTTTGACACTGAAAAAATGTCAACTATATACTTTTATAGCGTGATAGAAGATATGTGATGGTAAAAGATGATGACCTTGTAAGTTTAGTTGATTTACTCATTCTTGATATGGGAAAAGATGTTGAGGTTCCTCTTATTCTCGAAAAACCAATGTGGCTAACTTCTAGAGAAAATATTGATTGGGATATAGGTTATCTTCAAGGTTTATAGTATCTTGTATCAACATGATGATAATCACAAATTTTTCAACATTAACATGCCTAAAACCTAAAGGTGCCATTAAGACTCGTCAACTCTATAAAGTCAAAGTTTGACCGTCGGCCATAATCACTACTACAAATAACACTTCTGAACTCAGACGTGAAATGTGTTTTACCTCGGAAAAAGAAGCGAGGTAAACAAGGTCGTCATAAAAAGTAAAGACTTTTCACTTAGGTATTTAAAACACTGAGGTATAATTTTATTAGCACATGAGTTCGAACCCCAGCAACAATAAATTTTATTATTTTCAAAACTAGCATATCTTTTATCTTGGTATATCAAAATAACTGAGGGGTGTGATTATTTATTTATTTTATAAAAATTGTTACATTGTTTACCCAGAATATTACATTGTTTACCCATAATATTAAAAATTAAAAAAATGAAATTTCCTAGGGATCTAGATAAAAATCAATTTCCCTCAAAATTTAGACTTTAGATCTTCAAATTATTGAATCTAGGTGAAGATCAAATGTTGGGTGCAAGAATATTCTCTACGGATCTTGCATGAATTTGTTTCTGGTGAAAAAATGGTAAGATAATTAATATCAATAATCAAAAATATTTTCTATACACATAAAAATTTCATAAAACAAATCTTGAACCAGATGATTTTCTGCTCTTGCAATCCATCGTAGGGAACTTTTCCAAGCGTCCTTAAGTTTCAAGCGCTTCATATATTTCATTTAGGTTAGATTTCCAATATCGTAAGAGAACTTATATAATGAGTGTCCCTTAGGTTTCACGCGGATCACTAATGGCAGATTCTTGAGCGTTGATAACTTTTAAATGGATGACAAAGATTTGTTTAAGACAATTGAAAATAGTGAAAAATAACACTTAACTATCCTCTCGGTTTTGGAATAAAATCGAGGGGTTAGATTTTCTTTTACAAAAATGATTATATTGTTTACTCAAAATATTAAAAATACATTGTAGGTAATAAATCTTCGCAAAATATCAAAATTGTTTACCCAGAATACTAAAAATACAGCATGCTCAGGTCCCACACAAGATGTTAGAGATTTGTTTCCCCATAAGAACTTTTTCCTGTCTTGCAATCTATCCTAAATAATGATGCGAGTTTGGGGCGGCTTCATATTAACACATACTAGGGTAAAATCTAACGATTGTTTTTATAGTAAAATTTGACTATTATACCCCTCAGTTTATTTATAAAACTGAGGCAACGTTATTATATTTTTAACTATCACCTCGGTTATGGTTAAAAACCGAGGTGATAGTTATTATTATAATTTTTTAATATTATATTGTCTACACATAATATTAAAATAAATTATTTACAACAAATCTCTTCAATGGTATTTCTGCACTTGTCATCCATCATAAAGGTGTTGATGCTTGAATGTCAGAACTTTGCATCCAAGATTGATTGTTGATGTTATATTATCACTTCCTTCACTAGTGTATACAATGTGCATGCTTTGAATGCATCCAACTTCTAATAAGATGTTTATTCCAAAAATTTCAAAAGGTTTTTTTCGCACTTGCAATCTATCAGTAAATACTTTTAGGAATAAATCGTACTTATCCAAAACCTTCAACAACAACAACAACATTAACATCATTATTTGAGATGGATTGCAAAAGCTGAAAAATGTTTTGTTCAACGTAGAAGAATATTTCTTTCAGTTTTCCAATTAATCCCAAAAAAATGATGCATTTGACAGTGGAGCGGCTACAAATAAGATAGCATTAAGGTAAAATTTATTCAACGAGTGTTTTTATAGTAAAATTTGATTATTTTATCCCTCGGGTTATTAAAAAACGGAAGGGTTAGATAGTTTATTTTATACTTGTAAACAAATAAAAACATAAATTGTAGCATATGACATTTGAAGCATGTCTAGAATGGCATATCACTTCGGTTTTTAAAATAATTGAGGGAACAAGTTATTTTTTTATAAAAAAATAAAATATATCGCGCCTTAGAATAAAACCTCAATTTTTTCTGGATGACTTAAAAGCTTTGTCATAAAAATCGTTATTTATTGTAGTGAATGTTAATATTTACAAAATCAAGAAGAAAATGGAGAAGGGAGCAGGTGAATATACCGTGGTCAAAGAAATAAACGGATTGATAGATGACATGTCATACTTTAAGAAAACTAAGAAATAATTCATGAAACCAAATTAAGTCAAGACATCTTAGATTAAGTTTTCTTATCATATTATGTCGAAGAAAAATATTGGGCAAAACATTTCCATGATTATTAAATATAGAGTTATTGTCCCATCAAGTGTGGAGTATTTGTCCTAACTTATGTGATAAGAAGTAGATCTAATAACAATAAACAAGCACTGTATAGGAGAAAACCCATACTTTTTTTATCATTTTCGTTTTATGTTGGTTTTTAGTTCTTTTTGGGTTCCAATAATAGGTACAAATATTTTTCCCAAGAGAGATATGAAACAAAGACTCGAAGTGTGAGTGAAAAGAAATTTCTTTTAACCTTTCTCTATATTTTTTCTATGGAAAAATCACAACACTTGTTACTTAGAAGTTATTTTTATGCTTTACAAACGCCAAAGTGAATTCCAGTAACTCTTGCAAATTATAATTATCATTTGATAACCTCTTTGAGTTGTATCCTGATTTTTTTTTTAATATTATAAGTCTATAAGCCTAAATGAATTTTTATTTCCCACCTTCCTTTGCATTTAGGTAGTGATATGAATATTCATTTTATACAAAAGTTTTAAGTTTGTGATTGGTCATGAAATAACAATATTTGATGGTGTTGTTACTTAAATGAAAATTGTGAGATTTGAAAAAATGCTGATAAGAAACGAAAGAATAAAAGAAAAAGGTAGCCATCAGAAGAAGAAAAAAATAATAATAAAAGAATGAATAACATTGTGAATGAAAAAGAAAAGTCAAGTTTAAAAAAGATAGTACAATCTTTGAAATACTATCTCGTTGTAGAAAGAAACTAAATTGTGAAAGGTGATGCAATAACTATGAGAATATTTTACATAACTCCAAAGTATCAACCTACTATTCCCAAAAAAATTTCCACCTTAATCCAAGACATGTTACAATTCTTAAAGACTTCAAAAGTGTGTGTTTTAGTTTTATATGATTAACTATTAGAAATTTAGAAATTCCATGTTAAAATGGTGGTTATATGTTGATTGAGTGGTCACTTGATTTTCAATTGAACGAATCGATGAGTAAGATAATTTTTTTTTTTTAAAAACAACTGAAAAATGAGAAGATTTTCGTTAACTTATCCAACTTGTCAATAAGAAAGTTATCTCTGATAAGATAAATAACTATTTTATCAGCGATTATCATTTTATTGACTTGTTCCTTAAAAACGAATAACAGTTTAAGTTTGTATTATGATGACACTCACTCATAGTGCGTGTTTTCTAACAATTTTTCTAATGTTTTAATTATAATATTAATTAATTTTAGATGAAATAGAGAAAAACATAACAAAATTCAAAGTCGCTCTAACCAAACGAATTCTCCCATATTTTCATCAATAGAAGGTACGTTGACAAGAAATGGAATAAGACTTACACAAAAATATTGAAAAAGAAAAAAAAAAAGAACTATGAATAAATCAATAATTTATCCTTGTGATTCCTTAAAGAAAATAAGCTTACAAGACAGTGACATTAGTATGATGCATTAGACGTTCAATGTGACCCATTGAGTGTTTTGATGCACCTACCACACCAATGTATGTTATGGAACACGACACACATGGTTAAGGTACGGTGAAATAGTGTGATTCATAATTTGTTCCTATATAAGGAAAACAAATTTATATATCTAGGGTTTAAAATTTTAACTCGAAGAAAGGGTGCTTTAGATGCTAGAGGTCTTGGATTAATTATCAATCATTGTTGAGGTCTCATACTTCAATTGTAATGTCATTTACCCTTTATTTTATCTCTTTTTTATGAAATATTATAGCATGAGTGGCTAATTACATTATCTTGGTCCCTTTTATATGAATTTTACCTAAACTTGTGTTATGCATATAAATTGTTGAGTGTTGTTTTATATGATTGCAAATATGTTTATCATTCAATAAAGATTGTGTTCAATGCTTTTATTCATTAAAGTATGAGTAGATTGATTTCAAATTGTACACGAGTTCTTATTATATGTTGTATATTATATCCAACTATATTATTCAAATTCTAATATTGCTAGACATATGATATTATTTATATGTGATATATTAATTTACAATCGATGAAGCCTTGGTGAATTGCAAACTTAGATGAGATATTAGGGTGTTGCAAATTGAAAAAGACGGTTATGTACTAAAAAATTGGGTGTAACTATTTTATTAAATTAATCATGATAACTAGAAAAACAATTATATAGAAAAAAAAGTACTTAACAATGGTAGGCAAAAGATTTGAAAGAGAGCCTAATAGTTGATAACACAAAAAGTTAAGTATATTTTGTCAGATTTATATAGATAAAATTTCTGATTTTTTGTTAATTATGTCGCATTATGTCTTTATTTGTAGTATTTGTAGCACATTTCAGATATTTAGTTTCTGCAAAGCATAAATGAGAAAAGAAAGAACAATAATGGAAAAATGAAGAAGAAATGACACTTTAGCAGCAAAAATGCAAACATTATGTATCAGAAGCCATGTCGTCCGTCACAAAGTCTAAAAGTGTGCCCCTCGGCACACTTCTTGTCCCGACCAACACTGAATGAAGATATGTGCCCCACGCCACAGTGCATGACACTCGTTACAACCAATATATCAATTACGAGATTATCTCCATGAAGCGCACAACTTGGTGAAAATTCGGCACGATTGAAGAACGAAGATTAAGAGATTGTTCCTACTTTTGCTCAGCGGATGTAATCTATAAAACGAAGACATTTATCAAAATTTAAAACGTTTGATACCTGCTCCAATTTCTTATTTTTCTGCAACATTGTTATTATTTCCAATTTTACAGTTTTTGCTACTTTTTCTAGTTCCATTTATAATTTCCGTAAGCAAAGAAAACCATTACCATTAAAGCGATATTTCTTCACATCAGAGGAATATTGCAACTTTAGTTTTCCTTCTAGTTACCAGAATTCATTTAGGTTTATTTTTATTTCTTCAAGATATTTTATTCCGAAGTTAATCCTGCCGGCTTGTGGAGGATAGCATACTGCACAATTATTCTTCAGTATTTTATTGCAGGTTCCAATTTTAAATATAGTTTATTTATTTTTACCATGCTTGTGTTATTGAATATATGTTTTAATTTCATGTTATCACGCAATAAAACTATGTATGTCTAATTTCCCTGATACCAGTATGTGAAGTCCTAAATCGAAAGGATTCGGTAATTAATTGGCATAAATATTTTACAAAAATATTTTTCTGGTTTTGATTTCCAATTTGGATATTAAATTGTTTTGTTACGAGAGTAAAAGACAGACCAAAGATAAAACCAACAGAGCGAGAGTTTGAGGTTTTAACCAGATAGTGGTGATTGAACATTAATTTAAAAACATTGAGAGTGCTTTAAAATTAATTGGACACTATTTGTTTTCAAAAAATAATTTTTAAATTTTAAATGAAACAGCGAGAGAACTCATTTGAGTTTAATAATATGGCCTGAATCGATAGAACGAAAGTGTGAGAGAAGGGTTTTAAATTAATAGTTTTCACTTAAACAATGTTTTAATACTTAAAATTATGCCAATGACTTATTGAATCCCTGAAATTGACAAATTACATACTGATGTCCCGTTATCAATTATTAGATTTTAGTTAATTCTCGTTTAAACCCCAACATCCTAATTTTATAATTAGTCTTAGATTTACACAGTGACCCTAGATAATAGTAGTTTGACCATCAGTCCTTGTGGGTTCGGTATCTTTTAAAACTATGCGATTAGACTGTGAACTTGCAATCACTACACCCGACGGACTCTCAAAGTCGCGATCAATAGCATATATCTATTTTTTTCCAAAATTTATATTTACATGTTGTTTTCTACTTTCACCTTATACTCATTGAACCCCCTCCCTTAATTGTTACATTTTACCTTTAATCAAAACAAATCAATTTAACTTTTCCTTTAAGAATTAGCATAGTCCATTTGAAAACAATTTTTTCAAATATTACTACTCGACAACCTTTCAATTCAATTGCGAAATTTTCATCACATCATAATTGTTAAAAGTTTAATATATAGTGTTCTATTATAGAAACATAATTGGTTGGAGAATTGGTTTATGCGATGGATAATGGCAAATCTTATCTTCTGATATGGTGAAGGAGGAGTTGACTTGTAAGATTAGTGTAACACTCTTCTAACCACATGTATTACTCACATAATTTACGAAATAATCACTACGCCAAAAATAAGTTTTAGCAGCACATAAAAGAAAGCGCTTTTGGAAAAAAGCGTTGCTGTAGGTTTTAAAAAACATTCGCTTAAAAAAGCGCTTTCAAAGGGTGCCTTAAGAAAGCGCTTTTCAAAAGAGCTTCTAAAGGTCACCCTTAGAAAGCGCTTTTTGGGAAGCGCTGCTAAAGCTGGCCTTTCAGAGGGTACCTTAATAAAGCGCTTTTCAAAAGCGCTGCTAAAGGTCAGCCTTAGAAAGCGCTTTTCCAAAGCGCTGCTAAAGCTGGCCTTTAGAAAGCGCTGCTATAGGATATGCTACGAAAGCGCTTTTAGATGTAAAAGCGCTGTTATAGATGACCTTTTGAAAGCGCTTTTAAAAGCGCTTTCGTAGGTAGTTTTATAATAAATATCAAAACACAATTCGTATCACTTTTCTATTCTCAGTCAGATTTTATTCACGAAAAAACCCTAAACCAGAGATTCCTCTGCCTCCTTGGTTTCTGTAACTTCTTCAGGACCTTCCGATTCAGAAGGGGAAGTTTCAATTTTAGCATCTGCAGAGAGAACTCAAACGTGTCAAATCGCCAGAAGTTACTCGTTTGATTTGTAGAAAAGAAAACAAGAGCAATATATCTCACCGGGAGTGTTACTTTCAACAACAGGACTACCGCTTGCCACAGGAGAACCTTCAGGTGATTGTTTCTTCTTTTCAGCAGTGAGAACGTTAGAAAGAGCAGCTACTGCAGCTTCTCTTTGTGATCCTTGACCTCTTGGATATTTCCTAGGTGTAACAACTTTAGTTCCGGTTGATGAACTGAAGGCAGAGTTTAAGGCAGCTAAAGCTTCTGCTCTTTGGCTCGGTCCTCCTTAATTTAAGCTATTCAATCTATCCTATATCAGTAAGAGTAAAAAATATTAGAAGGAAGCACCAATTTCTTTCTTTTTTATAATTTTACCCAACACTTCCATGGTCCAATTAAATATCAGTTATTTTAAAATATGTGCTTCAGTTATTTTTAATTTTACATTAACAAGTTGTGCATTGGTAAAACAAGCTAAGAGAGAAATAATAGAGAGCGTAACAAAATATTTAATAAAGGTAGCCATATTGTTAACTCTATTAATATATTGTTTTTTTCGTGTGCTTTTTATGATTGATTTTGAGCAATGATGGTTTCTTGTTTATGTGTTCTACTCATCTCTTTTCTTGGTAGGAATGTATTATACTTGTGTACTAAAGTAGTTGATAGAATAAAATGAATTTAGTGAAAAATTTTGAGTATTGGTTTTGTTATATGGTTGTGCAAGAGCAAGTGCAAGTTTTGAGTATTGGTTTTGTTTTCGAATTTATCATTTAGCTCAAATTAACTCAGAAACCGTAAACCATGGATAAGACATGGATGTATTCCAATCGATTTTCGAAAGAGTACGAGAACGGGGTATCAGAATTCGTTAAGTTTGTTGTTGCGCATGCTGAAGACCCCAGTCGAATGACATGTACTTGTTTGTGTTGCTGTTATGGGAATCGAGTTGACGCGGTTCAGTTGGCATCGCATTTAATACGGTATGGAATTGATAGAAGTTATACATGTTGGAATATGCATGGTGAGAAAAGTGACGGGAATGATGAATCGGGGGATAATAGGACCTATGCTTCAAATGACAATGGCACAGATACATACGATTATGGTCGAGTTGAAGAGATTGCAGAAGCGCTTGAAGAAGATCTTAATGATTGTCCCAAAATGTTCGAGAGGTTGGTAAGCGATACAGAGAAACTGTTGTATAATAGTTGTACAAAATTCACAAGATTGTCTGCGGTATTAAAGTTGTACAACTTAAAGGCGGGAAATGGATGGTCGGATAAAAGTTTCAGAGTTATTAGCCCTTATGAAAGATATGCTACCAGAGGATAATGTTCTCCCCAATCGAACGTATGAGGCCAAAAAGATGTTGTACTCTATTGGCATGAGCTATGACAAGATACATGCATGTCCAAAAGATTGCGTTTTGTTTCGAAACGAGTATGCATCATTAAATGAGTTTCCTAAATGCGGTGCCCCTCAATATAAGAAAAAGTTGTCTCCGGCAAAAGTTGAGCCCTGAAAAACAAAATCCAAGACATGATTAATAACAAGGAAATTGAGTTCAACCCTCCTGAGACTCTGAACGTGATTATTGCTCCTATGCCGAAGCATGACAAAGGCATAAGTGCTACTGAAGATGTTATGTATGTTACCTCTGTAAATGATGTGATTACTCCTCTCTCTATAATCAAGAAGAATTTGTTACAAGCCGGTTCATTTTCGGGTTATGTTGAAATTTTTTATTGTTGTGCGGTTCATCCCAATGGTTGTGGGTTACTGAAGGAAGGTGTTCAATGCCTGATGGATGAACATGAAATTTTGATTGAGAAAATTCCGTCCACTGAAAATTTGTGTCAAAATTTTTCTGTCATAACTGGTACTCCTTTCAAGATCACTTCCAAGGTTCCTGTAAGGATTACCGCCAAACCAAAAGCTGCTCCCTTGATCATTACAAAACCTGGGCCCGTCTCATATTCCTCAGAGAAGTTTGTTCCATGGAATTATGGGTCTGACGTCTATTACCATGGCATTAAACAAGAGTTGTATGACAAAGATTATAAAGAAGATGATCCCAACATTGACAATATTGCGAGGACCAGCTAAATTACTAGAAGTTGAAGGATTTTCTCTCCGGAAATCTCACCACCTGTTCAAGTTACAGTTACCAAGACAACTGCCGAAGCTCGGGGTAAATAGTCAAAGATAGAGCCTGCCCAGACGGAGGCACCAAAGGAAACTACAGTCAAGGATACCTTTGGACAAGAAATGGAAGAGGTTTTGAAGATCATTCGTAGAAGCGATTACAAAATTGTTGAATAGCTGGGTCAGTCCCCATCCAAGATCTCTATGTTATCCCTATTACTGTATTTTAAAGCTCATGCACAAGATCTAATGAAATTTTTGAAGACTACTCATGTACCACAAGAGATTTCTGCCGATCAATTTGGAAGTTATGTTGCTAGCTTAACGACTGATAATGGATTAGGTTTCTCTGATGCTGACCTGACCGCGGAGGGGAGAAATCATAATAGGGCCCTGTATGTCTCCATTTAATGCAGGGGCACTACATTGGCCCATATGTTTTGATATTGGCTCTTCTATAAATGTTCTACCAAAGGGCACCCTTGACAGTTTGGATTATGAAGGGGTTATGCTGAAACCTAGCGACATCATAGTTCGAGATGTTATCTTTAAGGTCTAAACATGTCCATGACACCTTAGAGGACCTCTAAGTCCATTCACGAATCATTTTAATTTTTATTTCATTTATTTTGATTTTTATTTATTTAAATTCAAAATTAAATCAAATAAATGTTAAATAAATGTATAAGGCATAAAAGGTTTGTGATCTGAATCTTTTGGAGGCTCAAGGTCATGCTACAAACCGTATAGACTTATTTGTGAATCAAATCTTCATTGGTTTTGGAAGATCTCAACTTATTTTCAAACAAAATCAAAGATATGATTTCATGAGGTATCCAAGCCCACCATTTGACCTAATCTTCTCTTCTATATATACTCATTACATTCAGGCCAAAAAGAGGATGAATAATAGCTTGTAGAGCCAACCCTAATTCTTGAAATTAGCAAAGAAACTAGGGCACGAGTAAACTCTTTCTCCAGCAAGTTTCAACCAACTTTGAGTATTCCATCAGCTTCCTGAGACCTCCAGGAGTCGTTCCTAATCACTACTCAAGCCTACAACATCTTAGAACTCTCCCACCAAACATCTCTAATTTGTTCATGTTTTGTGATTTCAAACTACTTATTTGTGCAATGTAAATGAATTTTATGCATATATTCATGCTCGTATTGATGATTGGAATTATTTTGAACCATTATTTCTGAGTTTGAGTGCAGGTATCGTAATTCACCATTTCTAAGGCTCGAAGCTCTCAAAGCTTTGAAACCCTAGCTACAAGCCTTCTCAGTCAAAACTAACACCGCCATTGAATTCGTGAGGTCTCAATTAGTGGATCTGAATGCTTTTCTTTTTTGTTTTGCTTTGATTTTGCAGGTTTGGCATTTGGTCTCACCGGAGAAGAAGGTGGCACCACCGTTGGTGGTGGTGCTGTCCTAGGCCAAGGGCATGTGTGGCTCCCTCCCTCTAATTGGTCCATTTAAAAACTTTTGACCCCACCACTAGCGCGCGTTTTCAATGCTTGTTGATTTTTGAGTTTTAGAGTTTAACTTGTTTTATATATATTACGTGTTATTTAATTGATGCAAAACAACTATGGCCATGTGGTAAGTGAGATGCTTGTTAAACGAGACGGCGTGGGTTCGATCCCCCTTTTGTCAAAATCTTTTCTTTATTTTCCAAGTTAACACATGTTTATTATATGTTACTTGATACTCATTCTCAACCACAAACAAGCATATAACCTGATGGAGGAAGCTATCACCTTTGAGAGAAAGGGGGTGGGTTTGAACCCCACCCCATGCATCTTACTTTCTCAATTTTTCTAACCCTTGTTTTTATATTCCATTTAATTATCTATTTTTCTAATTAACCAATGAGCCAAACACCATAAAATACCTTTTCAAAACATAATTAGTTTTAAGTTTATTTATTAACCAATTAATTTAACTAATTATACTTTAGGTTTTTATTAATTAAAATGAATTAGAAATTAGGTTTTTTTAATTACTTTTAACGCTTAAAATATTTTCTACAAAAACACCAAAAATATATTTTCTAACATATAGAATCTTGAGGTTTTAAACATCTTTTTCTAACACTTTCATTCATCTTTTGTCAGTTATTTTTTTAGTCAAGTGTATAGGACGCACTCTCTAATGTAATAGTGTAGATTTATTTTCCGCATCTTTTTTCTTATTATGTATCTGCTCCGAGGATGTAATAGCATAAGACATTTATATTCTCTCACTTATATTTTTATGCTATGATTAGTAATTAGGATTGTATGGAAAGACTAAAAATTGATATAGATAACCCTAATCTCAAGATAAAATAAATTGAAAACAAACACTCTTCACACTTACACCTCTAGGGTAACCTCTCTTGTTGCCTTACGAATATTGGTCATGTCTCTCGAAAGTAGGGATACTTTAGAAAAAGACCCTCGATACAATCATCATAGTCCCTATGATACAAAAGATCATAGTCCCTCGATGTCCCTCAAGTTTCCTACGAAAAGATGATCTAGTCCCTCTATGACCCTACGAGCAAAATGATGATAGCCCCTTTGATACAAATGATAAAGTATCCTTGCATGTTGCCTTTTGTGACCATACGATAACTCTATGTATGTCCCTTCACATCCAATAGATAAGATTACCTACCAACTAATGGTATGGATAATACTATATCGAAAGGAAAAGGAAAAGAGTAGGAAAGACAAAAACCTAGTGGTTAGGACTCTTGAATGCTTGCTCACAAACAAAACAGTTTCTTACATCACACTTTCAAAACAATAAATATTTTAAGAAACACTTTGTATACATTCTTAAGGACGGGTACAAGAATTATTACAAATCCTGCCTTACATTGGCATTTCAAAATATTTTCAAACAATTCAAACACAAAAAGTAAGCGAGCTAAGAAATTAAGAGCCCGTAGATAACTACGGATGTAAAGGGTGCTAACACCTTTCCTTTACATAATTTACCCCCCAAACTCAAAATATTTCAAAGGTCTTTCCTGTTCTTTTCACTTTTCCTAAATATTGGATAAAAGAAAAGTCAGTGGTGACTCTTGCTAATTGCACATTCGCGATAACACTAAAAAAGTCAGTTCTCCCACCATATTACACATGGTATACCTTCGATTATTATGCCGAATAAGGATCTGAGGTTTATGTCAAAATTATGAGAAGGTTCGCATAAAGATTTGGTACTAAATTGAGGTTGAGTTCTACATATCATCTGCAGTTATACGGTTAGACAGAGAGAACTATCCAGTCTTTAGAGGATTTCATGAGGGCTTGTGTGTTAGAACAAGGAGGAGCTTGGGATAGCCATTTGTCGTTGATTGAGTTTACTTATAATCACAGTTTCCATAATAGTATTGGGATGAAACCATATGAGACATTGTATGGTATGAGGTGTAGGACTCCATTGTATTGGTATGAGTCAGGAGAGAGTGTTATGCTCGGGCCTAAGATTGTGCAGGAGATGACTGATAAGATTAAAATGATCCAAGAGAGTATGAAATCTTTACAGAGTTATCATAAGATTTATCATGATAAGAGGAGGAAAACACTTGAGTTTTAGCAGGGAGATCATGTATTCTTGAGGGTTACTACGGTAACTGGTGTTGGTAGAGATCTAAAGTCGCGGCAGCTAACACTGTATTTTATTGGTCCATATCAGATCTCAGAGAAGATATGTGATGTGGCCTATCAGATTATGTTACCTCCATTGCTTGCGAGTCTTCATGATATGTTTCATGTATCTGAGTTGAGGAGGTATATTCCAGATCCTTTGCATGTGATCTAAATGGATGATGTACAAGTGAGAGATAACCTGACAGTTGTAGCATCACCAGTGCGAATAGAAGGTCAAGAAGTGAAGCAGTTATGGGGTAAAGAGATTTCCTTGGAGAAGGTACTGTGGGGTGGACCAACTGGTGGAAGTTTGACTTGGGAGTGTGAGGATTAGATGAGAGAGTGGTATCCGACTCTGTTTTCCTCAGGTAATTTTTTAGGGTGAAAATTCTTTAAGTGAGGGAGAGTTGTAACACCCTAAATTTATAGTTAATTATTTATTTCATTACTGGTGATTTTTTATGATTATCTATGTGATGTGTGTGGTATATTGTGGATTAAGGTGTTAATTTGAGTAATTTAGATTTAAATGATTTAAGTTACATTATTTAGAATTACTTGGTAATAATTAAATAGAATAATAAAGTGGAAAAGGAGAATAAGGGTAAGGTGGTAATATATGGTGTTAAGTGAGAGCATGAAGGGAATTTCATAGAAAGGGTCCTAGGGGTAAAAAGAAAAATTAAGGAAGAGAGAGAGAGTTTATTCTATACAATCGTGGAAGTTGATAGAGCGTGAATAAGATCTAGGACACAGAGAACCAAGAGGAGGATTCGGTAGAACGAAAAGAGGGAATTAATTTGCATAGAAATTAAGGTAAGGGGTTTAATCGTTGTTTATTATGATTGATAGAGGGTTAGGATAATGTAGGGTTTATTGTGTGAATGAATTGATGAAATATGATGAAACTATTGATGTTAATGATGTATGTATGCTATAATTTAGGTTCGAGATGATATGACAATGTATTTTGATGTTGCTACGTGTTATATGATGATTATTATACGTTTCAGACTGAAATTGGTACAAACATTGGAACTGGTATGTAATTGGACAATGCATAAATCCCACTGAGAAGTTGCAGGTTTGTGACCATCGCCGAGCGAGCTTGGGGATGAGGAGAGCGCCTGAGCGTCACCGGGTGAGATTGCTGGCGAGTAAAATGGTGGAAAAGTAGATCTACTAGAAAAATGTATGGGAGAAGGTTTGTCTCTTTAGCATCGCCGAGCAACGAGGCAGCGAGCAGAGCGCTCTCAAGGGTGTCGGGCGAGAAAGAGGCGATGCAGTATGGCATAATTTTCTAAGTATCATAACTTGAGTTTTAGGAATTCGTTTGACACATCGTTCGAAGCATGGAGAAGCTGACGAGATGAAGTATAATATGACAGAATTATATGAGTTGTTTGGTGCATGATTTCATTCCCTATGTGCTTATGGAATAGATTTCTTATATGGTTGCTATGCTATGATGTTTTGTTTTTAATGATGAATATGATGTTGCTAATGAGACTTCTGTGATGTGATAATCTTATAATGATGTGCATGTTCTAAATATGTAATACATGTCATGTGATGATTTATGTGATGATTATGTGATGATTTATGTGATGGTTATGTGAATGATGGTGCACTTGAGGAAACGTGGTCGCATTTATATGACTTGTTGTGCATCATGTATTCATAGCATTTTTAAATGGTGGTCCGCTATTTTGGAAGATGTTCCGCTTATGACGAGCCTAATATTATTGTGTGGATTGTGTGTGTTTATGATGTGCTCCAGTTCCAAGAGGGAACCAATCACTACGCCAAAAATAAGTTTTAGCAGCACATAAAAGAAAGCACTTTTGGAAAAAAGCGCTGCTATAGGTTTTTAAAAAAAATCGCTTAAAAAGTGCTTTCAAATGGTGCCTTAAGAAAGCGCTTTTCAAAAGCGCTTCTAAAGGTCACCCTTAGAAAGCGCTTTTTGGAAAGCGCTGCTAAAGCTGGCCTTTCAGAGGGTACTTTAAGAAAGCACTTTTCAAAAGCGCTGTTAAAGGTTAGCCTTAGAAAGCGCTTTTCCAAAGCGATGCTAAAGCTGGCCTTTAGAAAGCGCTTTTAAAAGCGCTGCTATAGGATATGCTACGAAAGCGCTTTTAGATGTAAAAGCGCTGTTATAGATGACCTTTAGAAAGCGCTTTTAAAAGCGCTTTCGTAGGTAGTTTTATAATTAATATCAAAACACAATTCGTATCACTTTTCTATTCTCAGTCAGATTTTCTTCACGAAAAAACCCTAAACCAGAGATTCCTCTGCCTCCTTGGTTTCTGTAACTTCTTCGGGACCTTCCGATTCAGAAGGGGCAGTTTCACTTTTAGCATCTGCAGAGAGAACTCAAACGTGTCAAATCGTCAAAAGTTACTCGTTTGATTTGTAGAAAATAAAACAAGAGCAATATATCTCACCGGGAGTGTTACTTTCAACAACAGGACTACCGCTTGCCACAGGAGAACCGTCAGGTGATTGTTTCTTCTTTTCAGCAGTGAGAACGTTAGAACGAGCAGCTATTGCAGCTGCTCTTTGTGATCCTTGACCTCTTGGAGATTTCCTAGGTGTAACAACTTTAATTCCGGTTGATGAACTGAAGGGAGAGTTTAAGGCAGCTAAAGCTTCTGCCCTTTGCCTCTGTCCTCCTTGATTTAAGCTATTCAATCTATCATGTATCAGTAAGAGTAAAAAATATTAGAAGGAAGCACTAATTTTTTTTTTAATTTTACCCAACACTTCCATGGTCCAATTAAATATCAGTTATTTTAAAATCCGTGCTTCAGTTATTTTTAATTTTACATTAACAAGTTGTGCATTGGTAAAACAAGCTAAGAGAGAAATAATAGAGAGCGTAACAAAATATTTAATAAAGGTAGCCATATTGTTAACTCTATTAATATATTGTTTTTTTCGTGTGCTTTTTATGATTGATTTTGAGCAATGATGGTTTCTTGTTTATGTGTTCTACTCATCTCTTTTCTTGGTAGGAATGTATTATACTTGTGTACTAAAGTAGTTGATAGAATAAAATGAATTTAGTGAAAAGTTTTGAGTATTGGTTTTGTTATATGGTTGTGCAAGAGAAAGTGCAAGTTTTGAGTATTGGTTTTGTTTTCGAATTTATCATTTAGCTCAGATTGACTCAGAAACCGTAAACCATGGATAAGACATGGATGTATTCCAATCGATTTTCGAAAGAGTACGAGAACAGGGTATCAGAATTCGTTAAGTTTGCTGTTGCGCACACCGAAGACCCCAGTCGAATGACATGTCCTTGTTTGTGTTGCAGTTATGGGAATCGGGTTGACGCGGTTCAGTTGGCATCGTATTTAATACGGTATGGAATTGATAGAAGTTATCCATGTTGGAATATGCATGGTGAGAAAAGTGACGGGAATGATGAATCGGGGGATAATAGGACCTATGCTTCAAACGACAATGGCACAGATGCATACGATTATGATCGAGTTGAAGAGATTGCAGAAGCGCTTGAAGAAGATCTTAATGATTGTCCCAAAATGTTCGAGAGGTTGATAGGAGCGCCACCTTAGAAAGCGCTTTTAAGTGCTTTTAAAGGCCAAAAAAGCGCTTACGTAACTTATAGTTACGAAAGCGCTTTTTTGGCCTTTAAAAGCGCTTTCTAAGGTGGCGCTGCTATATGTTTTAGCAGCACTTTTTGTTTAATGAAAAGCGCTTTCGTAGGTCTACCTAATCCAACACTTTTTCTAAAAAGCGCTCTCTTAAGTAGGCTTTTGGCAGCGCTTTTTTATGAAGAAGCGCTTTCATAGGTCTATCTAAGGCAGCGCTTTTTTCTGGAAAAGTGCTCTCATAAGTTTTCTTTTAGCGGCGCTTTTTTCTGGAAAAGCGTTGTCTTAGGTAGGCTTTTAGCAACGCTTTTTTCTGGAAAAACGCTTTCATAGGTGGTCTTTTAGCAGCGCTTTTGCCTGGAAAAGCGCTGTCATATGTTTACCTTAGACAGCGCTTTTTGTGAAAAAGCGCTTTCATAGGTTACCTAAGGCAGCGTTTTTATTGAAAAAGCGCTTTCATAGGGTGTTTTTTTTAGAGGTATAATTTATATAATTCATATACCTGCATTGTTTGCAGCATATTATTTATATAAACCAGTTGCCATAACCTGTAATTCATAAACCGCGGTAATGCATTGTATACCATTGTAATCCAAAATATATATACACCATTTTTGTACCTCACAATATATAAAAACCATTGTTATCAGCATTGTAACTCAAAATCAGTCTTACAAAATCAACCCTAACAACAACTAAACAAGTCCTAATGTATGAAAGAAACACGGTCAATTATGTATTAAGGTCTTGGTCCTGCGAGGTTTGAACATAATAACACTGTCAATATGGTATTCCATGTACACATGTAACGTATTCATAACACTTTTCACATAATAATGTATTCATACCTTATATAATTCTCTGCTCAATAAAATATTGACACAATTCCTCTTTGATTTCTTCCAACTGAAGTTTCGTGTAATATGCACATTTGTATTCATCGAAGTACTACATAACAAAACATAATATGCATGATTTAGTTAAAAGTAAAAAATTATATGAAATATATGAGAAATAATAAAACAAATCCTAAGTTATAAATCCATACCGTGACTGGAATCTCTATTTGATTCAGTTGAAGGATTTCTTTGATAAACCGCATAACGAAGTATCCGCAATCTATACCATTTTGCTGTTGAGGACACTACATAGAAAAACAAATAAGAATGTATAGTTATATTGTTTTATCAAATAGCATAAATATTATAAGCAAAATAGTGGAAATTAATATACCTGCACTTTGATCCAATTAATGTTGTTTGATTTAGACCATCGTACCCGAGCTTCTCTTTGACACCGGAATACTGGTATCGATCTAACAAAATAAAAATATATATTTAGAACAATGTCACAGAAATAATTAAATATATAAATACACACAAATATTTAGAATAATCTCACTTACGTATCAATCATTAACTTCATATTCGGATAATTTGTCCAATCACCGTCAACCGAATTCAGATAATAGACCACTTCTTTTATAGGATCGATAGCAACCAACAACCAGTGACGTCTATAAATTAAAACAACAGTTTAGAAGAAAATTTTCTATGCAAAAATTACAAATATTAAAATGAACTTAGAATGAAAATCTAACCCTGTAGGAATAGTATTATACGCCCAAATATATAAGCTTTATGTACTGCCAGTTGCCATGAATCTTTCGACTAAGTGCTCTCTTACTGAATCCGGTTCCCTACCAATTGTCGCTCCGCTGACACGGGAGGAAGACACGAAATGGAATCTGTTTGACAATTGATTCCCGCGCATCAATTTGTCATATAACAACCTTAAATAAAAACATAATTAATATTAGACTATATTCATTGAAATGTTTAAAAAAATTTTCAGCTAATTACATAATATAAAGATGGGGTTACTGGATGTATGCGTGCATAATACTGACGCCTAATTCTTTATGACAGAAAATCTCTTCCACGTCCTCATGTCCAATTATTTCGGTGCAAGGAAAACCAAAGATACCTTGATCCATATCCATTTGACAAATACCACCATCCATCAAATCTGTTGTTCTCACTATTGTTTCAAGACACTGCCGATATCGAGGGAAAAATCTAGTAGGAACCCTTTTCTTGGGTGGTACGCCAACGATTTTCTGGCTCACTTGTTGTGACCCTTGAAAAGGTACCTAAAAATCATATAGACTCAGTTAAATTATAAAATTATTCAGTTTTTTATTCGGATCATATAATTAACACTTTAAACGTACCTCTTTTTGTGACACATCAGACTCGTCGTGCCGTAAAATCCCTTTACCCTTAGATGCGGGTTTTGTAGGAGTCTATAATTACCGTGGAAATAACTGAGGTCAGAACTTACAGTTGAAGACTTAAAGATTCATAATGGTTTTCAACATACCTGATCATCTATGAAAATGAGGTCTGATGGCCATGCAACAAAAGATCTTATTGCATCTCGCAAAAATATGGTCTCAGCAACAATGTCAGGTACCGACAGCAACGCATCCATATCTAAAGCAATATCAACCGATACTTTCATGTGTCCATTTGGAAGCGGTCTATGGTGAAGTAAATCTCCCAAAGTGTTATGGACTTTTCCCTTGCCAACTAGTTGATAAGTCGGCGACGATAGGTATAGCTGGCAAGATGAAATGCCCTAAACCAACAATAACCGTTAGAAGTGACTAAAAATATTCTATAATAATAACAGATATATATTGAAAATTATCTCGGGAAATTTATGCTGACAGTTGATACTAGCTTTGTCACTAGTTTCTTTCAACTGTGAACTGCTCTTTTCCGCCATATATCTCTCTTTATCCTTCTGCAATTCACGGACTTGAGCTTGTAAATCCTGCAATGTTTGCATCACTTCTGCATTGCTAGGATTTCTTCTCCTTGGATGCTTATACAAAGAGGTTGGAGTCACACCATGACCTTTACCCCTCACCCGACCGGGATACTCAGCAATATTTAGTGCTCGACTAAGTACACTCCTGGTATCCTGATCCTCACCTGGGGATACCGATTGCGACAAGGTCTCCTGTAATTCATTTACATATCGAAAATTATTAGTGGAGATAAAAAATTATTTAAATATTAATAAACATTTGATTTAATTAAATACACAATCTTATACTTACACATTCATCATACACATGTTGAAGATCGGGATTAACAACTTGATCCTTGCCCACACGAGCTTCCTTCCACAACAAATGTGCTGGTAGTGATGTTGCGTCACTTTTCGTCTCTTCTAACTACGCATTGGCACAAGTCTTAAGATAATCAATTATAACACATTGAGAGAATTAATAAGATCGTAGAGTTTATATTTACATACAATTTTTTCCTCTAAGCGAGCATATCCCAAACGCCCTTTTTTGTATGGATATGCAGGTTTTGACGCTCTCTCGCGATTGATGGCACTCACTTTCTTGAAATTCTCGTCTCTTCTTTGGCCTACAAAACCAACCCATTCTTCAGGTGTAATGAAGTTCTCATATGTCTTTGGATGTTCCGGATCCTCTTCAAGAAAATTTCCTTCATCATCTTTAAGATACTTGTTTGTTAAAAATGTTCTCCACCCTCTGTGTCTTTTTCCAGCCAAACCCATTATATATTTTTTACGGGTATCTTCAATGTTAAAAGACCTCTACAAAAAAACATACGCATAAAGTGTGTTAGTAAAAGCAATTTAAACACATATTATCGTCAAGATAAAGCAAATAACAAAAACCATATATGTACCTTTATCTCAGTGCAAACTTTCTCTTTACCCTCATCCAACTCTCCTCTTTTCCATCTAGGAGTGGTGATTGGAATGTGTATACGAACAAGCGTACCAATGTAGCTTGTCAACTTTGCAGCATTAGACCCAATTAGTTGGTCATTATCATTCCAATCTACATTATATGTTACTCCTCTATCTCTATCATGGATGATTCCCCTCATAATAATTATACCTCGTGTAATATCTTTTTCTGAAGTCTTTTCTGAAGTATTTTCTGGAGCATTTTCAGGAGCATTTGCATCTTGTGAGTTTTCTTGATTACTAGCCATTTGACCTGTAATAATGAAAAAAAATAAAAATGAAATGAAAAATATAAAAATGAAATGACAAATAAAAATGAAATGAAAAATAAAAATGAAATGACAAATAAAAATGAAATGACAAATAAAAATAAAATGACAAATAAAAATGAAATGACAAATTAAATTTTATTGAATGATATAGGCTATAATTATATATACTATTACCTTTTTCACTAAGGTCTCATTCTTTTCTTGGTATGAATTTGTTCTACTCGTCTCTTAACAACGCGGACAGTTGGATTGATCCAAATACCCTCATTATGATCATTTCTAATACATGATTCATTATCATTTTGATCAGTTATGGTTAAAGATTCAATGTCAACACCAATATCACTTTGATCTACAATGCTTTCATCAATTACTTTGTTAGATAATAGCACTATAGACCATTTCGTACTTGTCGGATCATTGACATATAACACTTGTTTAGCTTGAGAGGCTAGAATGAAAGGCTCATCTTTGTACCCCACCCTATTAAGATCCACTTGCAAAAAACCTGACTTATCCATTCGTATGCCATTATTATTTTCAACCCACTTGCAACCAAATATAGGAATATGAAACTTCTCGTAATCAAACACCCAAATGTGCTCGATAACCCCAAAACATGATAGATTTGCAAATTTTGGGTTTAAGTCCTTCACACTTGATATATGCATTGCTTCAACGATCAAGGTGACACCACTATTTTGCATAGTAATTTTGTCATCCTGTTCTTTGGTATAAAATGTGTATCCATTAATTGAATATGCACTATAAGAAAACACAACTAAACTTGGACCGTATGCTAAACATCTCAATCTTTCTGTTACTGAAGCAGGGTCTGAATGATACTTTGAATAAATATGTTCCTTAAACCAAGGTATGAAACTTCGATTGTACTCTCGTACAATCCAATTCTCATTTCTATTCGGATTTAAACCTCGAAGAACACCCTTGATCGGTTCCATATTCATAGATAGGACATGCTTTTTCACCTTTAATTCCATACCCGGATAGATTTTCGAAGGCTGGAAAATCGTTAATTGTTCCAAACAACATCACCCTCGAGTTGAAACTTTCTTTCCTATACCCATCATAAACCTCCACATCGTTCTCCCACAAAATCTTCAAATCTTCGATTAATGGTTCCAAATATACGTCTATGTCATCTCCTGATTGTTTAGGCCCAGAAATTAACATAGATAACATCATGTACTTACGCTTCATACATAGCCACAGAGGTAGGTTATAAATCATAAGAATCACAGACCATGTGCTATGCGAGATACTTTGAATACCGTGTGGGTTCATTCCATCAGTAGACAATGCCAAGCGAAGGTTTCTTGCTTCTTTTCCAAATTTAGGATAATCATTATCAATTTTCATCCACTGTGGTGAATCTTCCGGATGTCAAAACTTTCCATCAACAATTCTTTCATCTGCATGCCAAGTTAAGTGTCTTGAATAGGTTTCACTATGATACATCCATCTAAATCTCGGAATTATAGGAAAATACCATAAGACTTTTGCCAAAGACGACTTTTTCTTATATCGAGGGGCACCACATTTAGGACACTCATTTAACGATGCATACTCGTTTCGAAACAAAACGCAATCTTTTGGAAAGACATGTATCTTGTCATAGCTCATGCCAATAGAGTACAAGATCTTTTTGGCCTCATACGTTCAATTGGGGAGAACATTATCCTCTGGTAGCATATCTTTCATAAGGGCTAATAACTCTGTGAAACTTTTATCTGACCATCCATTGCCCGCCTTTAAGTTGTACAACTTTAATACCGCAAACAATCTTGTGAATTTTGTACAACCATTATACAACGGTTTCTCTGCATCGCTTACCAACCTCTCGAACATTTTGGGACAATCATTAAGATCTTCTTCAAGAACTTCTGCAATCTCTTCAACTCGATCATAATCGTATGTATCTGTGCCATTGTCGTTTGAAGCATAGGTCCTATTATCCCCCGATTCATCATTCCTGTCACTTTTCTCACCATGCATATTCCAACATGTATAACTTCTATCAATTCCATACCGTATTAAATGCGATGCCAACTGAACCGTGTCAACCCGATTCCCATAACAGCAATACAAACAAGGACATGTCATTCGACTTGGGTCTTGGGCGTGCGCAACAGCAAACTTAACGAATTTCGATACCCCATTCTCGTACTCTTTCGACAATTGATTGGAATACATCCATGTCTTATCTATGGTTTACGGTTTCTGAGTCAATCTGAGCTAAATGATAAATTCGAAAACAAAACCAATACTCAAAACTTGCACTTGCTCTTGCACAACATTATAACAAAACCAATACTCAAAACTTTTCACTAAATTCATTTTATTCTATCAACTACTTTAATACACAAGTATAATACATTCCTACCAAGAAAAGAGACGAGTAGAACAGATAAACAAGAAACCATCATTGCTCAAAATCAATCATAAAAAGCACATGAAAAAAATAATATATTAATAGAGTTAACAATATGGCTACCTTTATTAAATATTTTTTTACGCTCTCTATTATTTCTGTCTTAGCTTGTTTTACCAATGCACAACTTGTTAATGTAAAATTAAAAATAACTGAAGCACGGATTTTAAAATAACTGATATTTAATTGGACCATGGAAGTGTTGGGTAAAATTAAAAACAAAAAAAAGAAAAGAAATTGGTGCTTCCTTCTAATATTTTTTACTCTTATTGATACAGGATAGATTTAATAACTTAAATCAAGGAGGGCTAAGGCAAAGGGCAGAAGCTTTAGCTGCCTTAAACTCTGCCTTCAGTTCATCAACCGGAACTAAAGTTGTTACACCTAGGAAATCTCCACGAGGTCAAGCTTCACAAAGAGCAGCTGGAGTAGCTGCTCGTTCTAACGTTTTCACTGCTGAAAAGAAGAAACAATCACCTGACGGTTCTCCTATGGCAAGCGGTAGTCCTGTTGTTGAAAGTAACACTCCCGGTGAGATATATTGCTCTTGTTTTCTTTTCTACAAATCAAACGAGTAACTTTTGGCGATTTGACACGTTTGAGTTCTCTCTGCAGATGCTAAAAGTGAAACTGCCCCTTCTGAATCGGAAGGTCCTGAAGAAGTTACAGAAACCAAGGAGGCAGAGGAATCTCTGGTTTAGGGTTTTTTCGTGAAAAAAATATGACTGAGAATAGAAAAGTGATATGAATTGTATTTTGATATTTATTATAAAACTACCTACGAAAGCGCTTTTAAAATCGCTTTCTAAAGGTCATCTATAACAGCGCTTTTACATCTAAAAGCACTTTCGTAGCATATCCTATAGCCGCGCTTTTAAAAGCACTTTCTAAAGGCCAGCTTTAGCAGCGCTTTGGAAAAGCGCTTTCTAAGGCTGACCTTTAGCAGCGCTTTTGAAAAGCGATTTCTTTAGGTACCCTCTGAAAGGCCAGCTTTATCAGCGCTTCCCAAAAAGCGCTTTCTAAGGGTGACCTTTAGAAGCGCTTTTGAAAAGCGCTTTCTTAAGGCACCATTTGAAAGCGCTTTTTTAAGCGATTTTTTTTAAACCTACAGCAGCGCTTTTTTCCAAAAGCGCTTTCTTTTATGTGCTGCTAAAACTTATTTTTGGCGTAGTGATTGGTTCCCTCTTGGAACTGGAGCACATCATAAACACACACAATCCACACAATAATATTAGGCTCGTCATAAGCGGAACATCTTCCAAAATAGAGGACCACCATTTAAAAATGCTATGAATACATGATGCACAACAAGGTCATATAAATGCGACCACATTTAGTCAAGTGCACCATCATTCACATAACCATCACATAAATCATCACATAATCATCACATAAATCATCAGATGGCATGTATTACATATTTAGAACATGCACATCATTATAATATTATCACATCACAGCAGTCTCATTAGCAACATCATATTCATCATTAAAAACAAAACATCATAGCATAGCAACCATATAAGAAATCTATTCCATAAGCACATAGGAAATGAAATCATGCACCAAACAACTCATATAATTATGTCATATTATACTTCATCTCGTCATCTTCTCCATGCTTCGAACGATGTGTCAAATGAATTCCTAAAACTCAAGTTATGATACTTAGAAAATTATGCCATACTGCATCGTCTCTTTCTCGCCCGACACCCTTGAGAGTGCTCTGCTCGCTGCCTCGTTGCTCGGCGACGCTGAAGCGACAAACCTTCTCCCATAAATTTTTCTAGTAGATCTACTTTTCCACCATTTTACTCCCCAACAATCTCACCCGGTGACGCTCAGGCGCTCTCCTCATCCCCAAGCTCGCTCGGCGATGGTCACGAACCTGCAACTTCTCAGTGGGATTTTTGCATTGTCCAATTACATACCATTTCCAATGTTTGTACCAATTTCAGTTTGAAACGTATAATGATCATCATATAATACGTAGCAACATCAAAATACATTGTCATATCATCTCGAACCTGAATTATAGCATACATACATCATTAACATCAATAGTTTCATCATATTTCATCAATTCATTCACACAACAAACCCTACATTATCCTAACCCTCTATCAATCATAATAAACAGCGATTAAACCCCTTACCTTAATTTCTATGCAAATTTATTCCCTCTTTTCGTTCTACCGAATCCTCCTCTTGGTTCTCTGTGTCCTAGATCTTATTCACGCTCTATCAACTTCCACGATTGTATAGAATAAACTCTCTCTTCCTTAATTTTTCTTTTTACCCCTAGGACCTGTTCTATGAAATTCCCTTCATGCTCTCACTTAACACCATATATTACCACCTTACCCTTATTCTCCTTTTCCACTTTATTATTCTATTTAATTATTACCAAGTAATTATAAATAATGTAACTTAAATTATTTAAATCTAAATTACTCAAATTAACACCTTAATCCACAATATACCACACACATCACATAGATAATCATAAAAAAATCACCAGTAATGAAATAAATAATTAACTCTAAATTTAGGGTGTTACAACTCTCCCCCACTTAAATAATTTTCACCCTAAAAAATTACCTGAGGAAAACAGAGTCGGATACCACTCTCTCATCTAATCCTCACGCTCCCAAGTCAAACTTCCACCAGTTCGTCCACCCCACAGTACCTTCTCCAAGGAAATCTCTTTACCTCATAACTGCTCCACTTCATAACCTTCTATCCGCACTGGTGATGCTACAACTGTCAGGTTATCTCTCACTTGTACATCATCCATTTGGATCACATGCAAAGGATCCGGAATATACCTCCTCAACTCAGATACATGAAACATATCATGAAGACTCACAAGCGATGGAGGTAACATAATCTGATAGGCCACATCACATATCTTCTCTGAGATCTGATATGGACCAATAAAATATAGTGTTAGCTGTCGCGACTTTAGAGCTCTACCAACACCAGTTACCGTAGTAACCCTCAAGAACACATGATCTCCCTGCTAAAACTCAAGTGTTTTCCTCCTCTTATCATGATAAATCTTATGATAACTCTGTAAAGATTTCATACTCTCTTGGATCATTTTAATCTTATCAGTCGTCTCCTGCACAATCTTAGGCCCGAGCATAACACTCTCTCCTGACTCATACTAATACAATGGAGTCCTACACCTCCTACCATACAATGTCTCATATGGTGTCATCCCAATACTAGTATGGAAACTGTGATTATAAGTAAACTCAATCAACGACAAATGGCTATCCCAAGCTCCTCCTTGTTCTAACACACAAGCCCTCATGAAATCCTCTAAAGACTGGATAGTTCTCTCTGTCTAACCGTATAACTGCGGATGATATGTAGAACTCAACCTCAATTTAGTACCAAAGCTTTCTGCAAACCTTCTCATAATTTTGACATAAACCTCATATCCTTATTCGGCATAATACTCGAAGGTATACCATGTGTAATATGGTGGGAGAACTGACTTTTTTAGTGTTATCGCGAATGTGCAATTAGCAAGAGTCACCACTGACTTTTCTTTTATCCAATATTTAGGAAAAGTGAAAAGAACAGGAAAGACCTTTGAAATATTTTGAGTTTGGGGGGTAAATTATGTAAAGGAAATATGTTAGCATCCTTTACATCCGTAGTTATCTACGAGCTCTTAATTTCTTAGCTCACTTACTTTTTGTGTTTGAATTGTTTGAAAATATTTTGAAATGCCAATGTAAGGCAGGATTTGTAATAATTCTTGTACCAGTCCTCAAGAATGTATACAAAGTGTTTCTTAAAATATTTATTATTTTGAAAGTGTGATGTGAGAAACTATTTTGTTTGTGAGCAAGCATTCAAGAGTTCTAGCCACTAGGTTTTTGTCTTTCCTACTCTTTTCCTTTTCCTTTCGATATAGTATTATCCATACCATTAGTTGGTAGGTAATCTTATCTATTGGATGTGAAGGGACAGACGTAGAGTTATCGTATGGTCACAAAAGGCAACATGCAAGGATACTTTAGCATTTGTATCTAAGGGCTATCATCATTTTTCTCGTAGGGTCATAGAGGGACTAGATCATCTTTTCATAGGCAACTCGAGGGACATCGAGGGACTATGATATTTTGTATCGTAGGGACTATGATGATTGTATCGATGGTCTTTTGCTAAAGTATCTCTACTTTCGAGAGACATGACCAATATTCGTAAGGCAACAAGAGAGGTTACCCTAGAGGTGTAAGTGTGAAGAGTGTTTGTTTTCAGTTTATTTTATCTTGAGATTAGGGTTATCTATATCAATTTTTAGTCTTTCCATACAATCCTAATTACTAATCATAGCATAAAAATATAAGTGAGAGAATATAAATGTCTTATGCTATTACATCCTCAGAGCAGATACATAATAAGAAAAAAGATGCGGAAAATAAATCTACGCTATTACATTAGAGAGTGCGTCCTATACACTTGACTAAAAAAATAACTGATAAAAGATGAATGAAAGTGTTAGAAAAGATGTTTAAAACCTCAAGATTCTATATGTTAGAAAATATATTTTTGGTGTTTTTGTAGAAAATATTTTAAGTGTTAAAAGTAATTAAAAAAAACCGAATTTCTAATTCATTTTAATTAATAAAAACCTAAAGTATAATTAGTTAAATTAATTGGTTAATAAATAAACTTAAAACTAATTATGTTTCGAAAAGGTATTTTATGGTGTTTGGCTCATTGGTTAGTTAGAAAAATAGATAATTAAATGAAATATAAAAACAAGGGTTAGAAAAACTGAGAAAGTAAGATGCATGGGGTGGGGATCAAACCCACTCCTTTTCCCTCAAAGGTGATAGCTTCCTCCATCAGGCTATATGCTTGTTTGTGGTTGAGAATGAGTATCAAGTAACATATAATAAACATGTGTTAACTTGGAAAATAAAGAAAAGATTTTGACAAAAGGGGGGATCGAACCCACGCCCTCTCGTTTAACAAGCATCTCACTTACCACATGGCCATAGTTGTTTCGCATCAATTAAATAACACGTAATATATATAAAACAAGTTAAACTCTAAAACTCAGAAATCAACAAGCATTGAAAATGCGCGCTAGTGGTGGGGTCAAAAGTTTTTAAATGGACCAATTAGAGAGAGGGAGGGAGCCACACATGCCCTTGACCCAGGTCAGCGCCACCACCAACGGTGGTGCCACCTTCTTCTCCAGTGAGACCAAATGCCAAAGCTGCAAAATCAAAGCAAAACAAAAAAGAATAGCATCCAGATCCACAAATTGAGACCTCACAAATTCAATGGAGGTGTTAGTTTTGACTGAGAAGGCTTGTAACTAGGGTTTCAAAGCTTTGAGAGCTTTGAGCCCTAGCAATGGTGAATTACGATACCTGCACTCAAACTCAAATAATGGTTCAAAATAATTCCAATCATCAATACGAGCATGAATATATGCATAAAATTCATTTATGTTGCATAAATAAGTAGTTTGAAATCACAAAACATGAACAAATCAGAGATGTTTGGTGGGAGAGTTCTAAGATGTTGTAGGCTTGAGTAGTGATTAGGAACGACTCCTGGAGGTCTCAGGAAGCTGATGGAATACTCAAAGTTGATTGAAACTTGCTGGAGAAAGAGTTTACTCGTGCCCTAGTTTCTTTGCTAATTTGAAGAATTAGGGTTGGCTCTACAAGCTATTATCCGTCCTCTTTTTGGCCTGAATGTAATGAGTATATATAGAAGAGAAGATTAGGTCAAATGGTGGGCTTGGATACCTCATGAAGTCATATCTTTGATTTTATTTGAAAATAAGTTGAGATCTTCCAAAACCAATGAAGATTTGATTCACAAATAAGTCTATACGGTTTGTAGCATGACCTTGAGCCTCCAAAAGATTCAGATCACAAGCCTTTTATGCCTTATACATTTATTTAACATTTATTTGATTTAATTTTGAAGTTAAATGAATAAAAATAAAAATAAATGAAATAAAAATTAAAATGATTCATGAATGGACTTAGAAGTCCTCTAAGGTGTCATGAACATGTTTATACCTTAAAAGATAGGTCCATTAGTCCAAAAATTCAAGTTTGCTCAAATTGAACTTCATGCACTTTCTCCAAAATTGCTCAACTTGCACAACACATAACTTTCTCAAATTTTGTCATATGAATTTGATCTTGGACTTTTTGGAAACCTCAAGATATCTCCTACTACTTTCATTATGATTAATTTTTCATTTGAATTCTTTAACTTGATGTAAATTTCCTTCACAAAAAGTTTATTTTTGTTTACTTTCAAAATGACTTGTAAAGTTTTGGCTCATATCTCTCAAATGAGGCATTTTGGCCTTGAGCTTAGAGATACAAAGTTTTAGATAATTGAATTTCCTTCAAGATAGGCTTTGGTTGAAAAATTTATGATGAAGTATCTGAAAGTTATGCTTGGTCAAAGTTCGATTGACTTCTCCTTAAAAAACACTGGTTTAGTAACTTTTGACTTTTGATCCATCTTGTGCGCAACCCTAGTAGTCTTTGGAATAGCAGAAACATCTTCAACAACAACAGGGGAAATCACTTCAAAATCTTGACAAAGAGTCTCAATGAATTCCCTGTCCATCTCCACGTAAAAAAATGGATTTAGGTGGCTGATCATGTACTCCTCTTCTCCGTAGACAGTAACAATCTTTCCTTTCATAGGATATTTCAATTTCTGGTGCAAGGTGGAGGTAACAACGCCTGCCCCATGGATCCAAGGGCATCCTAGTATACAAGAATAAGATGGCAGGATGTGCATTATATAGAATATGGATTCAAATATTTGTGAGCCCACTTTGATCGGGAGGTCTACTTCTCCATGTACCATTCTTTTTTATCCGTCAAAGGCTCGAACTATGATGTCGCTAGGTTTCAGCATAACCCCTTCATAATCCAAACTGTCAAGGGTGCCATTTGGTAGAACATTTAGAGAAGATCCAGTATCAAAACACATGGGCCAATGTAGTGCCCCTACATTAAATGGAGACATACAGGGCCCTATTATGATTTCTCCCCTCCGCGGTTAGGTCAGCATTAGAGAAACCTAATCCATTATCAGTCATTAAGCTAACAACATAACTTCCAAATTGATCGGCAGAAATCTCTTGTGGTACATGAGTAGTCTTCAAAAATTTCATTAGAGCTTGTGCATGAGCTTCAAAATACAGTAATAGGGATAACATAGAGATCTTGGATGGGGACTGACCCAGCTATTCAATAATTTTTGTAATCGCTTCTATGAATGATCTTCAAAACCTCTTCCATTTCTTGTCCAAAGGTATCCTTGACTGTAGTTTCCTTTGGTGCCTCCGTTTTGGCAGGCTCTATCTTTGACTCTTTACCTCGAGCTTCGGCAGTTGTCTTGGTAACTTTAACTTGAAAAGGTGGTGAGATTTCTGGAGAGAAAATCCTTCAACTTTTAGTAATTTAGCTGGTCCTCGCAATATTGTAAATGTTGGGATCATCTTCTTTATCATCTTCGTCATACAACTCTTGTTTAATGCCATGGTAATAGACGTCAGACCCATAATTCCATGGAACAGCCTTCTCCGAGGAATATGAGATGGGCCCAGGTTTTGTAATGATCAAGGGAGCAGCTTTTGGTTTGGCGGTAATCCTTACAGGACCCTTGGAAGTGATCTTAAAAGGAGTACCAGTTATGACCAAAACATTTTGACACAAATTTTCAGTGGACGGAATTTTCTCAATCAAAATTTCATGTTCATCCATCAGGAATTGAACACCTTCCTTCAGTAACCCACAACCATTGGGATGAACCGCACAATAATAAAAAATTTCAACATAACCCGAAAATGAACCGGCTTGTAACAAATTCTTCTTGATTATAGAGAGAGGAGTAATCACATCATTTACATAGGTATCATACATAACATCTTCAGTAGCACTTATGCCTTTGTCATGCTTTGACATAGGAGAAGTAATCACGTTCAGAGTCTCAGGAGGGTCGAACTCAATTTCCTTGTTATTAATCATGTCTTGGATTTTGTTTTTCAGGGCCCAACAATTGTTGGTGGTCATGCCCAGGTCTGTTCGAATGATAGGCTCACTTTGCATCCGAGTTGTATTTTGGAGAGGATTTATTGGGATTAGGAGGAGGATCCCGCAGTGTTATCAATTCTTCTTTCAACAGATGTTGTAATGCTTGAGATAAAGGCATACTAATTTTGGTGAACTGCCTCCTTGGAGCATCTGACCTTTGTTGGTTGCCTTATTGTTGTTGTTGTTGAACATGTGTCAGATTAGAGATCAACACCGCCTCTATAGACCTATGAAGATCATTCTTACTATGGCTCTTCTGGCCATAGACAGCGTTGGCTTCTTTCTTACCAATGAATGGCTTCTTCACGATACTAGAGGATGCAGCCATCAGAATCTCCCCGCTCTTGATACCACTTTCAACTTGTTCGCCAGTAAAAATTAGCTCAGTAAACCCCGATGAAGAACTTCCAATCAGCAAATTAAAGAATGGACCCGTCAGAGTGCCCATGAACATATCCACTAATTCCCAATCAGTCAAATGAGGTTGAACCCTTCCAGCTAGATCTCTCCACTTTTGTGTATACTCCTTGAATCCTTCATTCAAGACCATAGACATGTTTTGCAATTGTACACAAGTCGGTGCCAGGTCAGCATTATATTGGTACTGCTTGTAGAAAGCAGCATCCAAGTCTTCCTGTGTGTGGATGTTGGTCCCTTCCAGCTGATATAACTATTCAAGTTGAATACCGAACAAACTTTCTTGAAAGAAATTGACCCATAATTTCCGGTCAGTAGTATGAGGTTTGATTTTTTGAACATACGACTTCAGATGAATTTTGGGACAAGAGACCCCGTCATATTTAGAAAAGTTAGGGACCTTAAATTTGTGAGGTATGACCACCCCCAGGATTAGACATAGCTCTCCAAAATCCAATCCAGGCATTTTCTGTATTTCCACAGCTTTGAGTCGGTCTTCCAACTTCTTGTACTTGTCATCTGAAGGAGGGTATTATTTGTTGGAGTAGTCTTCATCTTCGGAACCCTGATTGTTTTTACCCTCACCCGTGAGACTTCTATATTCCTCCTCTAGGTTGTCGTCTTCCTCAGAGGAAACATCTTGAACTGGTTGAGCAGGACCTTTGAATCTTCTCTCCGTGTTGAGGATAACAACCCACTTCTTAGTCTTCTTCTTCGTGATAAGGAGTACCTTCATCTCTTGTTTCCCTTTGGCCAGATTCAGAAGAGTCTCTTGAAATTGTGTGTTGTACCCCAAAATTTGCCTTCTCCTTTTATCAACATTTTTCATCACAAAGCCCTTGGAACTCAAGATCAAGCTAGGGTTTGCTCAACTCAAGACACCTCCTTGCACTGTTGACCTAAATTAGGGTTTGAGTTTAAACAGGGATATTTTGACCCACAATGCCTAAAGTGACTTTCATACTTCATGTTGGACTCACAAGTTTATCCATACGAAGTTTCAAGCCTTGATTCAAATTTTTGCCCAGTCAATTGGACAATTGACCTAGAAATCAACTATATTGGGGAAAAAGTCAACAGTGGCCAATTGACAGTCAAACTTCATGATTTTTTACCCACATCAACATAATGAACTCACATATGTCATTTTATCAAGTTTGGATCACAATTCCACAAGAAACTTGATCAGATCACCAAAAGGGCAAAATGGTCATTTTTAGGGTTTTGAATGTACAAAGGCAATTTTTGACTGTTTGACCTAACCAATGGCAAATCAAGCTCAACCATGGACTCAAGGACTCAATTACATTGTCTTGACCCATTCAATAAGTTCAAAAGATCTCAAATGCATAGGATTGACAGATGAATTTTTCAGTCAACTGATCAAAATTTGACTGTATACTGAAAAGTCAAACTTTGACTTTTTGGTCAAAATTAAGTGTCAAGGGTCATTTTTCATCAATACATGTCAAATTATGAAACTTTTTCATCAAGAAACCCAAAAATACAAATTAGGGTTTAAAATGGAAAAATTTCATAACTTAGAAATTTTCTAAGTTATGAAATTTTCTTATTTTTTCCTAACTTTGTCCCACTTTTTCACCAAGATGCAAATGGATTCAAACAAAACTTGCAACATTAAAGTTGTATTCCATCACAAATTCTACAACTTTGATTCATAAAGTTTTCTCAAAAGAAGGTTGTATCTCAAGTTATGATTTTTGGAACAAGAGTACCTAAAACTTTTAACTTAGAGAAAATTTGCCCTAATCTAGGCAGGATTTTGACCCATCTTCTTGGCCATTTTTTACATAGTTCCACTTGGAGTTTCAAGTTGCATTACAAAGATGGATTGTAGTACATATTAGAAGCTTTCCAAATTGTACAAGAACTCCTCAAACACCCTTGTGGTTAGAGAGAATCGAATGCTTGAAGTTGGCAAAAACTCACTTTTGTCCATGGCCAATACATGTTCATAACAACTTGCAATTCTGATCTAGCTAGCTTGGTTCAACATTAAAGGCCTAAAAACCAATTTGTACTCCTTAATTTAATTCATATCCATTGTATTAAGGTATTATCTTGGTCATTAGGGCATTATACTTTAGTTTAAGCCTTAAAAGGAAAAATCAACAATGCCATTTTTGCCTAATTTCACTTTATGTCAAAACCAAATCCTTGAGGCATGGGGGCCAGATCTTTGAGGCAAGATCTGAGGGAAATTGCAATCAAAAGCGCAACGAAATTTAAAATTTCCTTTAGCGATCCTTACGAATGAGCATGGTCAGTGATAGAAAACATTTACCTCTTGTGGCGATTCATACCTTTGATGTTGTGATCACGAGCGTTGATGAAGAACAACGCCTCTACTCAGTCCACACGAACAGATCGCTTTCGGTCACAGTGCTAGCTGATCACGAACGGAAACTTTGAGTGAGAGAGAGAATCAAAAACGAAATTGCATCAAGTGAAATTGCTTCATCACAAGGGATCTATTTATAGAATCACTCATGTGGGCTACAAGCTAAAAGCCCAATTAAGGCTATAAGCTAAAAGCCCAATTAAGCTTATGGACATCATACCTTATGACGTACCATATATCACTTATCCACGTGGTACCTTACCACTTTCCGTATTACACTTAAGTGCACTGTACCTTACGGTGTTCCTTATTTATTCTATCTCTCATCAACCTGTCCTTATGTGTGTGATCCTGTAGGTTTTCGCGACGTTGGCAATTATATTAAATCACACATTTAAATATAATAAACAGTGAGCGGTATCTAGCAACACATCACTGTTACCCAAGTCACGAAAATGTCATGTGATCTGACCAAACCTTTTCTGTGATAATATTTGTGTTGTACAGTTACCCTTTTGCCCTCATGTCTATATTGAACACAAGGCATACACTGTGTCACCCTTGTCCAGTTCAATATTGGGCCCTTAGACATTTATCCTGTTATGCAGGATGATCAAATTCCATCTAGGTCACTCATGTCCCTTAGCATGCTTTGTGAAGTACCCATCAACCGTCTTTACAGTCATCCAGTTACGGATGACGTTTGATCAGCAATAAAGTACTTGACTCTACATCTAGGGTCCATAGTGGTTTCAGGTCGAAGGGTGGTATACACCATTATCATCATGAGAATAACTTATGACACTTTGCATAACATTTTATGTAGTATTCTCATAGCGGGTCAATCCAGTATAAATATTACTCCTAATATTCATACATATGTCAAGACTTGATAACTCCTTATCTATGATCCATGAGATGTGATCATCAATTTATCTTCATAATAATCTTAATGCTTTAATGCTATCCCACTTCACATTAAAGCTTGACTACGGATACTTTAAGAATAGTGTCTTATGTTTAATGGGATCTCATGATTAAGTCACACTTAACATTTCATTAAACAAATAAACCATTCTAGGGACTTTATTATTTTGGAAAGCAAACATAATAAATAAATGCCTTTTATTATTAATAAATAATTCGATACAAGTACCAAAAGTATTGGCCTCTAGGGCTTACACCAACAATCTCCCACTAGCACTAGAGCCAATCAGGCATACCCCTAATACCCATAGATCTAGTATGTCCATCATGCTTCAGCTGCGCAAGAGGCTTTATTAATGGGTCAGCAACATTGTCAAGTGTAGGTACTCTGCATATTTTCACATCTCCCCGATCGATTATCTCTCGAATGAGATGATAACGCCTAAGTATATGTTTGGATCTTTGGTGAGATCTAGGCTCCTTAGCTTGTGCGATAGCACCATTGTTATTACAATAGAGATCAATGGGATCCACAATTCTATGGACTATGCCAAGTTCACTAATGAACTTCTTGATCCAAACAGCTTCCTTTGCTGCAGTTGAGGCAGTAATATACTCAGCCTCGATTGTAGAATCAGTAATTGTATCTTGCTTTGAACTTTTCCAGCTCACAGCGCCACCATTTAAACAAAACATATAACCAGATTGCGATCTAAAGTCATCCTTATCTGTCTGGAAGCTAGCATCGGTGTATCCAATTACAGCAAGCTCTTCCTGACCTCCATATATCAAGAATGAATCCTTAGTCCTTCTCAAGTACTTAAGGATATTCTTGACAGCTACCCAATGAGCATCACCGGGATTAGACTGGTACCTACTCGTTGCACTTAAAGAATACGAGACATATGGTCGAGTACATAGCATGGTATACATGATAGATCCTATTGCAGATGCATATGGAATCTTATCCATGCGATCCCTTTCTTCCTTACTTGAAGGGGGTTGTGTTTTTGACAGACACATGCCATGTTGCATAGGTATGAATCCTTTCTTGGAATCATGCATATTAAAGCGTCTCAACACTTTTTCTATGTATGTACTCTGACTTAGGCCAAGCAGTTTTTGTGACCTATCTCTATAGATCCTGATTCCTAATATATAGGCTGCTTCACCTAGGTCCTTCGTTGAAAAGCATTTCCCTAACCAAGTCTTCACTTGTTGCAAGGTAGGGACATCATTTCCAATGAGTAATATGTCAACTACATATAATACCAGGAATACGATCATGATCCCACTAACCTTCTTGTAGACACAAGGCTCATCTTCATTCTTGATGAATCCATATTGTTTTACTGTTTCATCAAAACGAAGATTCCAGCTTCTGGAAGCTTGCTTCAATCCATAAATTGATCGCTGTAACTTACATATCTTTTGGGCTTCCTCTGGTATGTCAAATCCTTCAGGTTGTGTCATGTACACATCCTCAAGAAGATTCCCATTAAGGAAAGCAATTTTGACATCCATCTGCCATATTTCATAATCATGATATGCATCGATAGCAAGTAAAATCCGAACAGATTTAAGCATTGCAACTGGTGAAAAGGTTTCATCATAGTCCACCCCATGAATTTGTTTATAGCCTTTTGCAACCAGTCTTGCCTTATAGGTATGTACCTTACCATCCATGTCAGTCTTCTTTTTGAAGACCCACTTGCATCCTATAGGGTTAACTCCTATAGGAGGCTCTACCAAGGTCCAAACCTGGTTTGTGTACATGGAATCCATTTCAGATTTCATGGCTTCTAGCCACTTCTCGGACTCAGGACCAGTTATGGCCTCTTGGTAGGTCACAGGCTCATCTTGATCCATGAGTAATACATCACCCTGATCACTTATGAGATATCCATATCTCTCAGGTTGTTGACGTATCCTGCTTGACCTACGCTGGTCTTGTTCTACTTGAGCAGGTTGCTCTTCCACAACTACTTATGTTTCCTGCTCTAATTCCTCCATAGGTGTATCAATGCTTTGTGGTTCTTGAATTTCTTCAAGCTCTATTTTCCTCCCACTGATTCTTTTGGAAATAAAATCCTTTTCCAGAAAAACTCCAGTTCGAGCGACAAACACTTTGCCCTCAGAAGGATTGTAGAAGTAATACCCTCTTGTTTCTTTAGGATACCCCACAAATAAGCATTTGTCAGATTTGGGCTCAAGCTTAGTTGAAATTTGTCGTTTCACATAAACTTCGCAACCCCAAATCTTCATGTAAGACATATGTGGTTTCTTACCACTCCATATCTCATATGGTGTCTTCTCAACCTTTTTGGATGGAACCCGGTTAAGTGTGTAAGCTGCAGTCAATAGTGCATGTCCCCAAAAGGAGTTCAGAAGATCGGCGTGACTCATCATGGATCGGACCATGTCTAACAAGGTTCGATTTCTTCTCTCAGATACACCATTCCATTGTGGTGTTCCGGGAGGAGTAAGTTGGGATAAAATCCCACATTCCTTTAGATGGTCATCAAACTCTAGGCTTAAATATTCACCGCCTCGATCTGATCGAAGAACTTTAATATTCTTACCTAGTTGGTTTTGTACTTCATTCTTGAATTCCTTGAATTTTTCAAATGTTTCAGATTTGTGTTTCATTAAATACACATAACCATATCTACTGAAATCATCAGTAAATGTGATGAAGTATTAAAAACCTCCTCTGGCTGGTATGTTCAGTGGTCCACATACATCAGTATGTATGAGGGCCAAAAGATCATTAGCCCTTTCACCTTTTCCTGTGAATGGGGACTTTGTCATCTTTCCAATTAAACAAGACCTGCATGTCTCATATGATTCATAATCAAAAGATTCCAAGAGTCCATCTTTATGGAGTTTGGAAATGCGTTTCTCATTTATGTGGCCTAAGCGACAGTGCCAAAGGTAGCTTGGATTTAACTCATTAGGTTTAATCCGTTTAGTATTAATGTTATAAATTGGCATTTCAAGATCAAGGACATATAGTCCATTGTTCATTTGCGCAGAAGCATAGAATATATCATTCAAATAAATAGAGCAACAATTGTTCTTTATTATAAATGAAAAATCAAACTTGTCCAAACAAGAAACGGAAATAATATTCCTACTAATTGCAGGTACATAATAACAGTTCTCTAACTGAATTATTAAACCACTAGGTAAAGTCAAAACATAAGTTCCTACGGCTAAAGCAGCAACCTTTGCTCCATTTCCAACTCGTAGGTCAACTTCACCTTTTGCCAAATCTCTACTCCTTTTTAGCCCCTGCACATTAGTACAAATGTGAGAACCGCATCCAGTATCTAATACCCATGATGCAGAAGTAGATAAATTAATTTCAATAACAAAAATACCTGAATTTGAAGTCCCTACTCCATTGTTCTTATCTTCCAGGTACTTTGGGCAGTTTCTCTTCCAATGTCTGGTCTTACCGCAATGGAAGCAAGTGCCCTCCTTTGCTATGCCTCCACTAGGCTTCAAAGCAGGAACAGTAGGTTTAGGCTTGGAAAATTCCTTGCCTTTCCCTTTACCAACCTGCTTGGTAGGCCTCTTGTTCAGCTTCTTTCCATTACTGACCATCAGAATGGACTTCCCTTTTGTCTTCATATTCTGCTCAGCAGTTTTCAACATGCTTAGCAATTCTGGAAGACTCTTATCCATGTCATTCATGTTGAAATTCATGACAAACTGATTAAAGCTGTCTGGCAACGATTGCAAGATAAAATCAGTTGCAAGTTCCTTTCCAAGCGGAAACCCTAACCTTTCAAGGTTCTCCACATACCCAATCATTTTGAGTACATGGGGACCTACAGGGTTTCCCTCAGATAACTTGCTGTTAAAAAGGGCCTTTGAAACCTGAAACCTCTCATTTCTTTCCTGCTCTTGATAGAGCATTTTCAGATGTCCGATCATATCGAACGCTGACATGTTCTCGTGTTGCTTTTGCAACTCCGAGTTCATAGTAGCTAGCATGAGACAAGCGGCTTTGTTAGCATCATCAAGATGCTTCTTATAAGCATCTCTTCTGCCTTACGTGCCGAACTAGGCGGTTCCTCTTCAGGAACAAGTGTCTCCAAGACATACAGCTTCTTATCGTGCTTGAGGACAATCCTCAGATTTCAGTGTCAATCCAGGAAATTTGTCCCAGACAATTTTTCCTTATCTAGGATTGACCGCAAAATATGATTGTTTGTTGTCATGGTAATCTACAAAAAGAATGAAAATATAAGTATCATTAAAACAACATATTTAATTAGGCCTTTAATCAAATATGCTCCCACTATTTTACTCAAACCAAATGACCCTCATCATTTGATTCGAAAAATCCCATTGGAAGACTTTCTAGTGGGTCGAGATCCACATTTCACTTCGTTCTAAGTCAGCGTTAGGCTGATTACACAAAACTAGGTTATTTAGGTAGGAACTCCTTCCAATTGTATCTCATACAACTCTCGAATATTTTCAGTTGGGTGAATAACTCCTTATTCTAATTCATCATATGAATCATTCCCAACTCTTGCTTCTAAACATGTATAATCTTATTATAATGTGTTTAGTTAAGTTTGACCCATTGTTTTAGCAGTTGGATATTACAATTATCCCATCGCACCTTACTAATATAGAACATGCACCTCGCGTAGGCGAAACCTACATTGTTCGATACTAGTCTTCATGAGTGCTAAAACTTGGAAAGCATGAACTTAATATTTAACTTGAGGGATTTTGTTATTAGTTTGATCTCACCGGCTTAACATGCAATTCGTCTCTCTCATGCATCAACATAGAAACACATGCATCAATATACATAAAAGGATACAGTTATGGCCCCTAGCGCAATTGTTCTCCCAAGCCAATGAGAGAACCTAAGCTAACCTAATAACGATCTAAACTTCTCCAAGCAAGATCTCCAAGGTTATCCTCCTTTGATATTGTATTCTTCTCTTTCTTCATAACATTACATTACATAAAAGAAACTCGTTTTACATACGAGGGAGTGAGATGAGAAAAGAAGTTACATCAAGAATTTTAGAGAGAGGCACGACACGCAGGCCGTATTTTACAATCCCAAAACAAAATAAAGGAAAAAACTAAGGCCATAACTGATCACCACAAGACAATAATAATAAACACACTTTTATTATTAGTTTAAAGTACTTGACTCTACATCTAGGGTTCATAGTGGTTTCAGGTCAAAGGGTGGTATACACCATTATCATCATGAGAATAACTTATGACACTTTGCATAACATTCTATGTAGTATTCTCATAGCGGGTCAATCCAGTATAAATATTACTCCTAATATTCATACCTATGTCAAGACTTGATAACTCCTTATCTATGATCCATGAGATGTGATCATCAATCTATCTTCATAATAATATTAATGCTTTAATGCTATCCCACTTCACATTAAAGCTTGACTACGGATACTTTAAGAATAGTGTCTTATGTTTAATGGGATCTCATGATTAAGTCACACTTAACATTTCATTAAACAAATAAACCATTCTAGGGACTTTATTATTTTGGAAAGCAAACATAATAAAGAAATGCCTTTTATTATTAATAAATAATTCGATACAAGTACCAAAAGTATTGGCCTCTAGGGCTTACACCAACAAGATCAAGTCCACTAATTCCAGTAACCAAGAACAAAAGTTGCAGCATGATAGGAGGGCTTGTACAGGGCTATAACATCATTTCCATTCTCTTGCTTCAAGTAGAAGAAAGGTGGCAAAACATAAGCAATCTCTCATATCTGTTAACAGAAGCTTACAAGAACTTTGTGAACAAGTTCCATACATCCCAACAAGCCTAAAGCACGACCCTTTCATCACTAAAAACTCCTCATACTCAGAATCACTGTTTTTCTGCAAAAACATAGCAAGTTCTGCATCTTGCAAGCCACAACCAATTTCCATCGTGCGTTTTGTCCCAAGATAGTTCCAACACCTTCCAATCGACTCACCTGAACTATCCCAAGCCCCCATTGCAAGCTGTAACACCTCTAACATACTTTGCCATTTTCATTTCAAAGCTTTGCAGGTTGAGTTCTACAACACGATTCAAGTTATTTCAAAGCAAGCCAAGCATTGGAGAAGCTTCCTTGGACCTCATGCAAGCTCAACAGAAGCTCAAACACCATTGAAGGTTGCTACGTTGTCCAACTTGAAGTCAACTGAAACAGGTATTTCATGGAATTCTATCTCTCTATTTAGGAATGGTTAGGCTTAGGTTTGTGAATGAAATATGTTGTACTCATAGCCCTGAAGCCATACATATGCTTAGTTTTCATTTACATTAATCGTGCTGAGAGAATTTCACTCATGAACTTTCTGAAAAAACTAGGTTAAAAATTAGGGCCAAAGAAATTCTCTCTGGTCTTTGAGAGTTAATCCAAGTTTTTTATATGGTTGAATTCATTGTTTAATTCTCTACAATGTTCATGTTATGAGTTTTGTCAAAAAATTAAAGAATCAGGAGTTGGTCATTGATACACAGAAGCGCGTGTTTTGTGAACAAGAGGAAGAAGAAGAAGTCTGGTGGACTGGGCCTGTTGTGTTTTCACTTCTAACACCCCTATTTTTTGTTTACACCCCCTGGCCCATTTGTTTAATATTTATCATTTTGACATTTTATTTTTTTTATCCTGACTTTATTATTTTTTGTATAAATATAAAAAATGCCAAAAATAATTTTCCATTTTTTTTCATATTTATTTGATATTTATTTTATTTTGTTAAATATACATATGTAAATAAACTATTTTCTTTTTAAAAACAAAACTAAAAAATAATACAAAAAATATACTTATTCTCATTTATTTCATTTATTTATATTTAAAAACATTTTCTTGAAAATATTCATTTTTGTAAATAATTTATTTTAATTTTTTGCACATTTAATATATATATATATATATACTTATATATTTTATCTTGTTAAATAATTAGGTCAAAAATACAAAAAATATTACATTTTCATTTTTATTGTTATTTTGGACCAAAAATATCATTTTTATAATATACTTTTATTTTTTTTACAAATTAGTATATTATTGCACATAATTAATAAATAATATTATTTATTAAGAATTAGGGTTTCTTGGGAAAATAGTTAAAATTGATCTTTTTTTTACATTTTACATTGAAAAAAAATACTTTTTTACATACTAAAAACATTTTGGCATAATACATTTTATTTACATTTATTTATTGTATTTATTTCAATTATTGTATATTTAAATATTGTATCTTGTACATTCAATTTGGTTGTAATAGTAATCTAGGGTTTAATTTCTTATCAAATGTCCCCAATTCAAATTTGTACTAGTGTAGCATTTAAATTCCCGCACATTTAAAAGCTTTCAATTATACCATGCTTAGATCTAGGGTTTGTATGCAAATAAAACCAACAATTAGTTTGACCTGATCCAAGATAACATGCATGAAAAACAAACACAATACACACTTGCACCCCTAGGGTTTCATCCACTTGTTGCCTTTAAAAATGGGCCATGGTTGCATGTCAAGTACTTTGGCAAAATAAAAACAATCAAAAAGATCATAGTCCCTCGATGACGCTATCTGAGTTGCCTAAACAAAATGATCAAGTCCCTCAAAAAAATTGCCAAAGACACTTGACACTATTGCTATCATGGTCTATACGATGACCCGCGCCTGTCCCATTAACATCCTAACACAAGGTTGTTCACCAAATACAATGGTGAAACAACATTGTTAAAAGGGTTAAAAATATAAGAAAGATCTTTGAGTAGAATAGGGTAGATAGCTATTATCTACTTGATCAAGCTTGCAAAAACATCCTTGCTACTTTTCAAAACACACTCCACAACACAATTTCAAAACTCTACTTTCAAACATTGAAAACCTTTCAAAAGACAAAAACACCTTTGTATACATTCAAACAAGAATCATTACAAAGGTTGCCACAACGACGGCCTCTTTTAAAAACATTTTCCAAAATCACACACAAAGCACCATTTCAAACAATCGAAAAGCACCATTTCAAACAATAGAAATGAAAAGCAAGTGATCTAAGCAAGTAACTAAGAGCCCATGGATAACCATTGATAGAAAAGGTGCTAATACCTTCCCTTTCTATAATCTACTCCCCGAACCCAAGAAAACATCTCAAAGGTCTTTCCTGTGCTTTTTGACCTTTCCTTAGGATAAAATAAAAAGTCGATGGCGACTCTTGCTAAACCGAAACATTTGCGAACACAAACGCAAAATCCCAAGTCAGTTCTCCCACTGTATCACAGAACTGGCGACTCTGCTGGGGATCTCTTTAAAAGTGGAGTAACCTTAGGGCTTAGATCACCCTTGGCATGACTATTGTTTGCTTTGATTGCTTTACATTTTGGTTCTCTTGTTTGGGCTTGAAATCCTCCACCCGGATTTGGGAAACATTCATAGATAGCAATACGTTGTGGAAACTGTGCGGGATATACCGACACGATTGAAGCAATAGCTATATTAGTGCGACATATTTGTGAGTACCGGTAGCCTTTGAGTCAATCAAAGAGAATACGGGGCCACTGAGTGATGTCATTAAGCACTAATGAACTAGAACCTTACTTGACCATCTTGGCCTTTTCATTAGGGGTAGTGAGATGATCGGCTTTGGTGCAGTCTAAAGTTGGTAGATACTCGATACTACACTCATTGAGGGTTGTTTTCTTGGAATATTTTGGCCGCTAGTTAAGTGGCTAAACCAAGACAATGAACATAGAAAACAATCCAATGATATTGAGCTCTTTAGAACCTGGTTACTATTTATAGGACAGGTTTTGAACCAACTAAACTCAAGAGGGTACTTACCTATGAAACCTCATGCAAGCCTGAAACTAGGGTTTTGTATGACTTGCCTGTACATGTGTTTGTGCATACATCATGAACATCATAAAGCATCATATGCATCCACTAACCATTTCAAGGGTTTGGATCTTCATCTTTGTTCTTATTTTGTAGGTCATGGAATCTCTTCGCAGGAAAACAATTCAAGTCAATCTTGTGAGAATCCCTCCTCAACTCAAGGAGCTCACTTCTAGGATTCCAGAGAATTCTCTCTTCAGTGAAAGACATGGTAGACTCCTCAACTTAGTCAACACCAGTATTGAAGAAGACATGGTGAAAGTACTTTTCCAGTTCTTTGACCCCCTACACCACTGTTTTACATTCCCTGATTACCAACTGGTACCAACTTTGGAGGAATTTTCTCAACTCCTGAGAATTCCTATTCTTCATCAACTACCCTACAACGGTACGGAAAAAGAACCAAAGCCTAAAGATGTTTCTCAAGCATTACACTTGCAACCATCTGACATCAAAGGGCATTGGGAAACCAGAAGTGGTGTCAAGGGCTTCTTGGCAAAGTTTCTGTTCGAGAAGGCACAAGACTGCTGGAATTCTCTTGATCTACAAGCCTTTGAAGAGATTGTGGCTCTCCTCATCTATGGGTTGGTCTTGTTCCCAAACCCTGATCAGCTTATAGATGTGAATGTTGTCAAGATTTTCATATCCATGAATCATATACCTACATTGCTTGGGGATATCCTACACTCATTTTACACACGAACAATGAAGAAAAGAGGTGTTCTCATGTGTTGTACTCCCCTCCTAGCAAGGTGGTTTATTTCTCCCCTTCCACAATCAGTTCTGAAGAATGAGCAGGGTTTAAGGTGGTCACAACGATTGATGACCCTCACACATTCTGATGTACATTGGTGTTCTTGGTCCAGAGAAAATGTCATCCTTATTGATCGTTGTGGGGAATTCCCTAATGTCCCACTACTTGGAATTAGGGGAGGCATCACCTACAACCCCTGTCTAGCTTTGAAACAATTTGAATATGCTCGGAGGGATGACCCTCATGACATGTTGATTCCTGACCTAGTTTTTGACTTCGACAACAATGCGCAAGGACTTCGACAAAGGTTCATCAGAGCTTGGAGGATGCCTAACAAGGTAGATAGTAAGACACTGGGGCACAATAATTCCATCCCCCTTGAGCCTTACCTTAAGTGGGTACAAACCCGCTCCCAGAATCTTATGATGCCATATCCCCACATTCTCCCCTTGATCAAAGAGCATGTTATGGAAGGAGAGGTTCCATACACCATCCTACATCCTGACATGCCAACATCATGGGAGGAAATGCAAAAGAGTTGGATCCAACTCAAAGAAGAACGGGATACTTTTGAAGCCAGCTTCTATGCCAGTGAGAAGAAGGTTTTAGAGCTCACCCGCCGACTTCACGAGGAGGAAACTCTCAACACCTACATCGCACCAAAAAGGATGCGCAATGTCTTTTTACATTAATAATTTTGTAATATTTCGCCCATGGGGAATTTATGTACTAACAAATCTTTTCTTAATATGACGTGCGTTCTTTTTGTTTGCAACAAATTTGAATTTTTGAACCCTTGAAAGCATTACATGAATAACATACCATTCATCATATGCATAAACAAGTCTTCAAGCCAGGTTTCCTTATCTTTCTGTTGTTTATTTTAGCAAGATGGATTTGGAGCAAACAGTAAAGGACCTACAGGCACAAAATTCACAATTTCAGCAACTCCTCATGACCTTGGCAAAGGGTCAAGAGGATCTCAAAGTTCTGCTAGAGAAGAATAAAGAGAAGAAAAAGAAAAAGAGACAGGGAGTAGCCACTTTCGGAAGAAGGTTTGAGAGCGATGCTAGGAGGACTCTGGAGTTCCCTTCGACGTTTGACGAAGGGGCTGGCAAGGGGAAAGGAGTTACTGTACCTTCTGAGTCTGAGGTAGAAGAGGAGGAAGAGGAAGAAGACAAGGACTATTCCGAACAACAGTATCCACCCGCGGATGACAAATATAAGAACCTTGAAGATAGATTGGCAGCTATAGAGTTACAGAGGGTACCCGAATTGGATTTTGAGGAACTGGGATTGGTAGCTGGGATTGTTATCCCTCCCAAGTTCAAGGTGCCAACATTTGCCAAGTGCGACGGTCTGTCTTTCCCTAAGATGCACCTGAGGTCGTATGTTAGAAAGATTCAACCTTTATTCATCCGATAAAGATCTCTGGGTACATGTTTTCCAAGATAGCTTGTCTGGCACTCAGTTAGACTGGTTTTATCAGCTCGAGAGATCAGAGGTTCATAATTGGGAAGACTTGGCAGCTGCTTTTTATCGTCAGTATCAGTACAATGCTGATTTGGCGCCCACTCGTACTCAGTTACAAAGTATGGGGATGGCTTCAAATGAAGGGTTTAAGGAGTACGCCCAGAAGTGGCGTGATCTGGCTGGAAGGATACAGCCACCGCTATCAGATAGGGAATTAGTTGATATGTTTTTGGGGACCCTATCTGGCCCTTTCTTCAACCATCTAATCGGAAGCTCTTCTGCGGGATTTACTGAACTGATTTTGACCGGCGAAAGGGTGGAGGCCAGTATTAAAAGCGGAAAGATTCAAAAGGATGCTTCTGTATCCACAGCTGTTAAAAAACCTTTCCCAGCCAAGAAAGAAGCTTCTACTGTGTATTCTCAGAAGGGATTGGGAAGAACTGAGCACCGTCCGACTGTAGGGGCCGTGATGATTCAAAATTCGTCAAATGATCAACCTCGTAACAATCAATCGAGACCTAATCAACAACGGGTAGAACGACCACAACGGCAGTTCACCCGTATCAACATGACGCCCTCTCAGGTCCTTCCCCATTTGTTGAAGCTGAATCTGACCAGTTTGAAGGAGGCGCCAAAAAACCCTAACACCTCCTCTCCGTACTACCACTCTAATGCTAAGTGTGCTTACCATTCCGACAGTGCTGGACACGATACCAATAATTGCTGGGAACTTAAGAACAAAATTCTGGATTTAATTGACGCCAAAGAGGTTGAATTTGACGCTCCTGAGAATCCCAATGTTATATCCGCTCTGATGCCCAAGCACGACCACAATGTGCATGCTGTTTTGGAAAACCTCCATGTTACTGATGTTGTCGATCTGTTGACTCCATTGTTAGTGATTAAAAGAAATTTGTTGAGAGCCAGGATCTTTCCTGGTTGTGGTAAGGACTGTTATTTTTGTTTGAACATTCAAGGTGATTGTCCAATGTTGAAGTCGGGTGTCCAACGCCTGATGGATACGCAATAGATACTTTTCCAGAAAACCCCTGTTAACACTTTCAATATGATTACTCCTGATACTTGTGATACTTCAACCAACAATATTGCTATCATAACCATTTCCGACAATCCTCCCAAGGCTTGCAAAAGGCCTGTCAGGATTACACCCAACTCTGAATGTGTACCTTTAAAGATCACCATGCCGGGACCTGTCCCGTACCAATCAAGCAAAATGATACCGTGGAACTATGGGGGAGAAATCTTCTACCACGGCATCAAACAAATCGAAACAGTCCAAGAGATTTCTGAAGAAGACCCTGATATAGGGAACATCGCGGGTACAAGCAAGATAACCCGCAGTGGCCGGATCTTTTCTCCGGAGATTGCTCCCCCTCGAGCAGTTTTCGGACCCTTAAAAGCTTCTGCACCTGTTGGACCCTCTATGCAAGATCCAGTGATTGAAGAAGTAGTTACTCCTGAAGTAAAACCATCTGCTGATAATACCAACAAAGGTAAGGGGATACTGGAAGTGCATGTCAGGACGAAGGCCCATTCTGTGGTTATCCCCGAGACCACTCAGAAAGAAATGGATAAAATACTGAAAATAATTAGAAAAAGTGACTACGACGTTGTAGAACAGTTGGGGCAGACCCCTTCTAAAATTTCAATGTTAACCCTCCTGCTCTGTTCAGAGGCCCATGCTAAGGCCCTGATTAAATTCCTGAAGACGACACATGTACCCCAAGAGACTTCAGCTGACCAATTTCAGGAATGTGTGGCCAGTCTTACTGCTGATAACGGCCTGGGCTTTTCCGATGCTGACTTAACTCCCAAAGGAAGGAAACACAATGATGCGTTACATGTTTCAGTTGAATGCCGAGGAACCACTCTCGCCCATGTCTTGGTTGATACTGGTTCTTCCCTGAATGTGCTGCCAAAGAAGGCCTTAGACCGTTTGGATTGCGAAGGTTTGACCCTCAAACCTAGTAACATCGTCGTTAGGGATTTCGATGGTTCCAAAAGAATGGTTCATGGAGAGGTTGATATTCCTATCAAGGTAGGCACCGAAGTGTTCAACTCCACCTTCTACGTAATGGACATTCGTCCGTCATACTCGTGTTTGCTAGGAAGACCGTGGATCCATTATGCCGGGGCAGTTACCTCCTCTTTGCATCAGATGCTGAAATATCCTGTTAAGGGTAAGATTATAACGGTGCACGGCGAGGAAGAGTACATGATCAGTCATCTCAATTCCTTTCGATATGTGGAGCTGGATGGCGAGTTCATCGAAACGCCTTTCGAGCATTTTAAGGAAGTCTCTCCCGAGGTAGCATTTGCGAAGACAATGGTTCAGGTGCCTATCGTTCCCAAGCATGTATCTAGGATGGCATCTCTCAAGGACGCAGAGGCGGTGATCAAAGAAGGAAAGAGTCCAGCATGGGGGCAACTGCCTAATTTTCCCCATAAGACGGACAAATTTGGACTAGGGTTTACAGCTGCAGGACAGAAGGCTATACGTTGTTCTAAGACTGGAGGGCCACCTATAAGGATCACTCATCATGGAATCAATGTTGTAGAAGATGAAGATGAAGAAAGTCACTTTGAAGATTGGATCTTCCCAAATATCGAAGGGGGTTTGAGCAATTGGGAAGCAAAGGATTTTGTTCCTATCACCTTTATCAACCAATAATTTTATCTTTGAACAATTTCCCATTTTTTATGGTCTGTAATAACTAAAACAATTCGCACATTATTTTCACCTCATGCCTTGCCCGGGGCATGTAGGTCCATTTGTAAGGGCTTGATTTTCTTCATAATCATATGCCATGTTTTAGTGAATCATTGGACGTTTTTCATCTATAAACTGCTGTGTTCATTTTTCTTTCCTTTTGCATTTTTGTTTTGTTTAAAGATGGCTATCCCTTACACACACCCACACTCACAAATGTAGGTACCCATCCATTCCAGATTCCATGGGCAATTATTCTGTTTCAGCCTTCGATAACTCTGAAGATTTGGTCAATCATGCTGAGTACGAAGTTGACAAAGATTGTGAGGTGCCAGGAGAGTTAGCCAAACTTCTACAACAAGAAGAGAGGGCCATTATGCCTCATGAAGAGTTGCTAGAAACCATCAACTTAGGGACAAAGGAGGACAAGAAGGAAGTGAAAGTGGGTGCCAACTTGGAACCGAGTGTCAAGGAGCGCTTAGTGCAGTTGTTGAATGAATACATTGAAATCTTCGCTTGGTCTTATGAAGACATGCCAGGGCTAGACACCGACATTGTGGTTCATCGTCTCCCTACAAGAGAAGATTGTCCACCGATCAAGCAAAAGGTTCACCGAATGAGGCCTGACATGTCTGAGAAGATTAAGGTTGAAGTAGTGAAGCAATTCAACGCTGGCTTTTTGGCTGTTACAACCTATCCACAATGGGTTGCTAATATTATGCCCGTACCCAAAAAGGACGGCAAGGTCAGAATGTGTGTGGATTATCGGGATTTGAACAGGGCTAGCCCTAAAGATGATTTTCCGCTGCCACATATCGACATCTTGGTTGACAACACGGCTCAGCACAAGGTGTTTTCCTTCATGGATGGGTTCTCGGGATACAACCAGATCAAAATGGCCCCCGAAGACATGGAGAAAACTACCTTTGTCACGCAATGGGGTACCTTCTGCTACAAAGTGACGCTGTTCGGACTGAATAACGCAGGGGCAACTTACCAACGTGCCATGTTAGCTTTGTTTCATGATATGATACATCATGAGATCGAAGTTTACATGGACGACATGATAGCTCGATCACAGACAGAAGAAGAACACCTTGTACATTTGCAAAAGTTGTTTTCCAGGTTGAAGGAGTATAAGCTCAGACTGAATCCAAGCAAGTGCACTTTTGGAGTTAGGTCTGGTAAACTTCTGGGATTTATTGTCAGCAACAAGGGCATTGAGGTTGATCCAGCTAAGGTAAAAGCTATACAAGAAATGCCTTCCCCCGTACTGAAAAGGAGGTTAGAGGATTCTTGGGACGCTTGAACTATATTGTGAGGTTCATCTCTCACCTGACATCTACCTGCGAGCCGATTTTCAAACTGTTGAAGAAAGATCAGGTCGTTGAATGGAACGATGATTGTCAAGTTGCCTTTGATAAGATCAATGAGTACTTACTGGAACCTCCTATTCTAATGCCACCCGTCAAAGGAAGGCCGTTGATCATGTATCTGACTGTTTTGGATAACTCAATGGGGTGCGTGATGGGTCAACATGACGAGTCTGGTCGAAAAGAGCATGCCATTTATTACCTTAGCAAAAAGTTTACCGACTGTGAGACTCGCTACTCATTGCTCGAGAAAACTTGCTGCGCTTTGGTATGGGCTGCTCGCCGGCTATGGCAGTATATGTTGACTCATACCACTTTGCTGATTTCCAAGATGGATCTGATCAAGTATATCTTCGAGAAGCCTGCTTTATCTGGAAGAATCGCTAGATGGCAGATGATCCTGACTGAGTATGCCATTCAGTATACTACCCAAAAAGCTATAAAAGGGAGTGTACTAGCTGACCATCTAGCTCATCAAGCCGTCGAAGATTATCAATCTATGAGGTTCGACTTCCCTAACGAGGACATCTTGACTTTGGACAAAATCAAAAGTAACGGACCGTATGACGGACCTGAACAAGGATCCCGATGGACCCTGTACTTTGATGGTGCTTCAAATGCACTTGGAAACGGTATCAGTGCGGTACTCATCTCTCCGGAAGGTGGCCATACACCCTTCACTGCCCGACTTTGTTTCAGTTGTACCAACAACATGGCCGAATACGAAGCTTGCATCTTTGGTCTCAAGGCTGCTATAGACTTGGGAATCAAATCTTTGGTCGTATTTGGGGACTCGGCTTTGGTTATCAGTCAAGTCAAAGGAGAGTGGGAAACCAAACATCCTAATCTTATTCCATACAAAGAACATGTCCTGACTTTGTTGCCTCATTTCGAGCAGATTACTTTCGAGCATTTCCCGCGAGAAGAGAATCAGCTAGCAGATGCTCTGGCTATAATGTCTTCCATGTTTAAACTCAACCGGGATAACGAGGCTCCCCAAATCACCATCGAGCGAATGGACGAACCTGCGCACTGTCATGAGATTAATACCAAAGAAGTAGTGGAACAACCCTGGTTTCATGATATCAAGAGGTATCTCCATACTAGAGAATACCCCGAAGGAGCTTCCGTCAATGACAAAAAGTTCTTAAGGAGATTTGATGCCAAGTTCTTCCTAAGCAATGGCATCCTTTATAAGCGCAACCATGATTGTGTTTTACTTCGATGTATGGAATAAGCTGAAGCAGAGTTGATCATGACTGAGATACACAGTGGCACATTTGGCACCCATTTGAGCGGACATACGATGGCTAAGAAGATTCTAAGGGCAGGCTACTACTGGTCTACCATGGAAGCTGATTGTCACCAACATTCCCGTATTTGCCATAAATGCCAAGTCTACACCGACAAGGTACATATTCCTCTTGTTCCTCTCAACATTCTGACAGCTCCTTGGCCATTCGCAATGTGGGGCATTGACATGATTGGAGAGATCAAGCCCACGGCATCCAATGGACATCGCTTCATCCTGGTGGCTATTGATTATTTCACCAAATGGGTCGAGGCAGCTTCCTATGCCTCAGTTACAAAGAATGTGGTTGCCCGCTTCATCAAGCAGAATCTCATATGCCGGTATGGTATCCCTGACAGGATCATCACAGACAACGGTACAAATTTGAACAATACTATGATCACCGCTCTATGCGAACAGTTCAAGATTTATCATCACAATTCATCTCCCTATCGGCCGAAGATGAACGGTGTTGTTGAAGCCGCGAACAAAAATATCAAGAAGATCATTCAAAAGATGACAGTCACCTACAAAGACTGGCATGAGGTGTTACCATTTGCTCTGCATGGATATCGTACCACGGCACGTACTTCAACAGGGGCAACCCCATTTTCTTTAGTATATGGCATGGAGGCTGTTTTGCCTATGGAAGTTCAGATTCCTTCTTTTAGGATTATGAAGGACGCTGGTTTGAGTGAAGACGATTGGATTCAGACCCGGCTTGATCAACTTAATTTGATCGACGAGAAGCGACTTACTGCTGTTTGTCATGGTCAGACGTATCGAAAATGGATTATCAAGGCTTTCAACAAGAAAGTCAGACGTCAGGTATATCAAGTTGGAGATCTTGTAATCAAGCGGATCATCTTGTCGCAAAGTGATCCCAGGGGCAAGTGGACTCCTACTTACGAAGGACCATTTATGATTAAGAGCATCTTTTCTGGTGGGGAAATGATTCTGACCACCATGGACGGCGACGATTTTCCGCACCCTGCAAACGCAGACATAGTCAAAAGATACTACGCATAAAACGACCCGGCGAGTTGAAAACCCGAAAGGGCGACTTGGGCAAAAATGGGCATCCCGGTGAACCGAAAACCCGAAAGGGCGTTCAGGCAAAAATTAGGGATAAAACAAAAACATTTGTACACCCGGCAAGTTGAAAACCCGAAAGGGCGACTTGGGTAAAAAAGGGTTTCCCGGTGGATCGAAAACCCGAAAGGGCGGTCCAGGCAAAAGTTAGGGAATTAAAGCGTATGACTATGTCTCGTCGGATCACTTTAAGGACAGTCTCTTCACCAGACAAGCTCCAAGCCTCTGATCAATCCAGTCATCGACGGACGAAGCAGTGAATGGACAAGATATTCAAAGTTGTGAAGGCTATAGCAGAATGGGAATCCCATGGAATTGTTACACATAGCCATCTTTCTTTTGTATAAAAAATTTTCAATTTTTACGATAACAGTCTCTTACTAGGTGTCTGTCTCTTTTGTACAAAGATACTCACGAAAGTTAAATACAAAGATACTCTAAAGTGAATAAATTTGCTTGCCTTTATTTTCTTTTTACACTTATGTTTTATTTGAAAATGTCCAATGTTTCGTTAAAATAGGCATATGCATTCGAATATAATCACTGCTTACAAATAGAACAAAATTTAAAAAGGGTAATTACTAATAGGTTGAAGGTGTAGGAAGATATCTTTGTGCCATTCCAGAAGGAATCCCCTACGATACATCATTCAAATCCTCAACAAAGCTGAAACCTTGGAGTATTTCCCCAGCAGAGTTAAACTTCAAGATCCCCAGTATAGCCAGTTTAATCTAAACCTTATCCCCAACGGAGCCAGAATGGTGAGTATTTCCCCCATAGATTTATCTCCCAGCAAGATCGAAGATCCTTGGTCCCATTTCTCCAAGGCTTCAATTCCCCATAAGAGATTTTCAGAGTTTCCCCAATATCCCAGGAAAGTCAACAAGGATTTCTCATCTTCAACAATCAAAGTGTTGGAATCCCCAGCTTCGGTCGAAGATTTATTTTCCCCGATAAGCAGTCAAAGGTGTCATTATCTCCAGCTATCCAGGATTTATCTTCCTCAGCAAGACAGTTATTCAGCTTACATGCATAAAAATTACATCCATATATCATAAACATGGGTTACAATTCCTTGCATCATACATATCATGCAATATAACTTCGTGTTTTAGCTAACACTTTACCCTTTTCAGGATAAGATTAAAAGGCTATTGTTAACAATTATTCAGATACAGTATGGATACACCCCAGACACGGCGGTCATTCTATTACTCATTTAGACTTCAGTAATCAGATACAGACTAGATACGCTCCAGACACGACAGCCATTCTATCTCTCATTCAGATTCGACTGTCAACTACAGGTTCAGATACGCTCTAGACACAGATGCCATTCTGGCTCTTACATCAGTAGTTTGACTCTCCCAATGCAGTCACCACGGAAATCATTCTGTCACTTATTTAGATCCCAGATACAGTACGGATACACCCCAGACACGGCGGTCATTCTACTACTCATACAGGTCTCAACTTCAGATACAGTCCAGATACGCTCCAGACACGGTTGCCATTCTGTCACTCATTCAGATTTTAACCCCAGCACACAGCTGCTCCATACACAGAAGTTTTCCTGTTACCCAGATACAATACATATACACTCCAGACACGGCAGTCATTCTGATGTTCATTCAAAGTTCAAATACAGTTACAGCTCGAATACGCTCCAGACACGGATGTCATTCCTTTGCTCATACGGACCCAGTCTCCAGATACAGTTCAAATGCACTCCAGACACAGATACCATTTTGATGCTCATTCTCCTAACCTATAACATTACAGTTCAATAAATACTCTTAGATGGCATCTTTAAGCCCATCTCCATCAAGATTCTACCATCTCCAAATGGCATCTTTAAGCCCATTCCCTCAACAATATTTTGGTGAGTGCAAATTTACGGGCACTCTAGTGTCTAATCTTCCTTTACCTTCGAGTCGCGAAAGGCAAAACATGCCAATCTAACTCTTCAGGTCCAAGAAGATTGAACAGGGGAAACTGTTGTACCCCAAAATTTGCCCTCTCCTTTTATCAACATTTCTCATCACAAAGCCCTTGGAACTCAAGATCAAGCTAGGGTTTGCTCAGCTCAAGACACCTCCTTGCACTGTTGACCTAAATTAGGGTTTGAGTTTGCACCGGGATATTTTGACCCATAATTCCCAAAGTGACTTTCATAATTCATGTTGGACTCACAAGTTTATCCATACCAAGTTTCAAGCCTTGATTCAAATTTTTGCCCAGTCAATTGGACAGTTGACCTATAAATCAACTGTATTGGGGGAAAAGTCAACAGTGGCCAATTGACAGTCAAACTTCATGATTTTTGACCCACATCAACATAATGAACTCACATATGTCATTTGATCGAGTTTGGATCACAATTCCACAAGAAACTTGATCAGATCACCAAAAGGGCAAAATGGTCATTTTTAGGGTTTTGACTGTACAAAGGCAATTTTTGACTGTTTGACCTAACCAATGTCAAATCAAGATCAACCATGAACTCAAGGACTCAATGACATTGTCTTGACCCATTCAATAAGTTCAAAAGATCTCAAATGCATAGGATTGACAAATGAATTTTTAAGTCAACTAATCAAAATTTGACTGTATACTGAAAAGTCAAACTTTGACTTTTTGGTCAAAATCAAGTGCCAAGGGTAATTTTTCATCAAGACATGTCAAATTATGAAACTTGTTCATCAAGAAACCCAAAAATGCAAATTAGGGGTTAAAATGGAAAAATTTCATAACTTAGAAAAGTTATGAAATTTTCTTATTTTTTCCTAACTTTGTCCCACTTTTTCACCAAGATGAAAATGTATTAAACCAAAACTTGCAACATGAAAGTTATAGTCCATAACAAAGTCTACAACTTTGATTCACAAAGTTTTCTCAAAATAAGCTTGTATCTCAAGTTATGATTTTTGGAACAAGGGTACCTAAAACTTTTAACTTAGAGAAAATTTGCCCTAATCTAGGCAGGATTTTGACCCATCTTCTTGGCCATTTTTTACATAGTTCCACTTGGAGTTTCAAGTTTAATTACAAAGAGGGATTGTAGTACATGTTCCAAGCTTTCCAAATTGTCCAAGAACTCCTCAAACACCCTTGTGGTTAGAGATAATCGAATGCTTGAAGTTGGCAAAAACTCACTTTTGTCCATGGCCAATACATGTTCATAACAACTTGCAATTCTGATCTAGATAGCTTGGTTCAACATTAAAGGCCTCAAAACCAATTTGTACTCCTTAATTTAATTCATATCCATTGTATTAAGGTATTGTCTTGGTCATTAGGGAATTATACTTTAGTTTAAGCCTTAAAAGGAAAAAGCAACAATGCCATTTTTGCCTAATTTCACTTTATGTCAAAACCAAATCCTTGAGGCATGGGGGCCAGATCTTTGAGGCAAGATCAAGTCCACTAATTCCAGTAACCAAGAACAAAAGTTGCAGCATGATAGGAGGGCTTGTACAGGGCTATAACATCATTTCTATTCTCTTGCTTCAAGTAGAAGAAAGGTGGCAAAACATAAGCAATCTCTCATATCTGTTAACAGAAGCTTATAAGAACTTTGTGAACAAGTTCCATACATCCCAACAAGCCTAAAGCACGACCCTTTCATCACTAAAAACTCCTCATACTCAGAATCACTATTTTTCTGCAAAAACAGAGCAAGTTCTGCATCTTGCAAGCCACAACCAATTTCCATCGTGTGTTTTGTCCCAAGATAGTTCCAACACCTTCCAATCAACTCACCTGAACTATCCCAAGCCCCCATTGCAAGCTGTAACACCTCTAACATACTTTGCCATTTTCATTTCAAAGCTCCGCAGGTTGAGTTCTACAGCACGATTCAAGTTGTTTCAAAGCAAGCCAAGCATTGGAGAAGCTTCCTTGGACCTCAGGAAAGCTCAACAGAAGCTCAAACACCATTGAAGGTTGCTACGTTGTCCAGCTCGAAGTCAAATGAAACAGGTATTTCATGGACTTCTATCTCTCTATTTAGGAATGGTTTGGCTTAGGTTTGTGAATGAAATATGTTGTACTCATAGCCCTGAAGCCATACATATGCTTAGTTTTCATTTACATTAATCGTGTTGAGAGAATTTCACTCATGAACTTTCTGAAAAAACTAGGTTAAAAATTAGGGCCAGAGAAATTCTCTCTGGTCTTTGAGAGTTAATCCAAGTTTTTTATATGGTTGAATTCGTTGTTTAATTCTCTACAATGTTCATGTTATGAGTTTTGTCAAAAAATCAAAGAATAAGGAGTTGGCCATTGATACACAGAAGCGCGTATTTTGTGAACAAGAGGAAGAAGAAGTCTGGTGGGTTGGGCCTGTTGTGTTTTCACTTCTAACACCCTTATTTTCTGTTTACACCCCCCTGGCCCATTTGTTTAATATTTATCATTTTGACATTTTATTTTTTTTATCCTGACTTTATTATTTTTTGTATAAATATAAAAAATGACAAAAATAATTTTCCATTTTTTTTCATATTTATTTGATATTTATTTTATTTTATTAAATATACATATGTAAATAAACTATTTTCTTTTTAAAAACAAAACTCAAAAATAATACAAAAAATATACTTATTCTCATTTATTTCATTTATTTATATTTAAAAACATTTTCTTGAAAATATTCATTTTTGTAAATAATTTATTTTAATTTTTTGCACACTTAATATATATATATATATATATATATATATATATATATATATATATATATATATATATATATATATATATATATATATATATATATATATATATATATATATATATATATATATATATATATATATATATATATATATATATATATATATATATTTTATCTTGTTAAATAATTAGGTCAAAAATACAAAAAATATTACATTTTCATTTTTATTGTTATTTTGGACCAAAAATATCATTTTTATAATATACTTTTATTTTTTGTACAAATTAGTATATTATTGCACATAATTAATAAATAATATTATTTATTAAGAATTAGGGTTTCTTTCCCTAAATAGGAAAATAGTTAAAATTGGTCTTTTTTTTACATTTCACATTGAAAAAATACTTTTTTACATACTAAAAACATTTTGGCATAATACATTTTATTTATATTTATTTATTGTATTTATTTCAATTATTATACATTTAAATATTGTATCTTGTACATTCAATTTGGTTGTAATAGTAATCTAGGGTTTAATTTCTTGTCAAATGTCCCCAATTCAAATTTTTACCCCCTCCCTATATCATGTTGTAATAGTGTAGCATTTAAATTCCCTCACATTTAAAAGCTTTCAATTATGCCATGCTTAGATCTAGGGTTTGTATGCAAATAAAACCAACAATTAGTTTGACCTGATCCAAGATAACATGCATGAAAAACAAACACAATACACACTTGTGTAACACCCTCTAAAACCCGCATATAATTTTCGCAAATATTAAAAATTATAAACTCAGAGTACATGTAATAATCGAGGAATGCTACAATTCTCTTTTAATAAAATAAATTCCTGTCATGCATAATTTTAGTGGTAACTCATACATGTCTACACAACGGAATAATTTATTTAATAAAATCAAATGTTATAATATTTTCCAAAATCATCAGGGGTTAACACCTGGAAAAGTCAACGTCATATTATAACAATTAAAAGAAATTAAACGAGTCTGACTAAAGCAGCTCGACAACCAAACGTTCCCGGAGTTACAACTATCAGAGCATGACCCGGACACACTAAAACGAAACTAAACTAGACACGATAAGCCTTCGCCAAGCACCTGAGCGAAGCTCCTCAATCTGAAATATTCAACAGTAAGGGTGAGCTTCTCAAATATACATTTGGTTATACATTCATAACAATCAATTCACGAAATCATAAGCATCACCCAATAATTAGCATATTTCATAGTTTACAAAACCTTTACAATTCATATATCCATGACATATTGCCTTTCATTTTTGCAAATATTCATCAAACATCATCAACCATTTATCGAATCATACGTGCATACAAACAATCAAATATAACATTGGAAAAATCATCCATTCATGTTATATTCGAGTAATGCAACACACCCATGCATGTGGTACCACTTAACCGCCCCATTAAATCGCGGGTCACAGATAACTCACCGTTCCATTATATCGCGGACACGGCTACCACCTCAACGTTCCATTAAATCGCGGACACGTATATTGGCCACCATGTTAATTCCACACAATGGGAATTAACAAATGCAACATGATATGTAAGTATGTAACACTCAGCATACTATGAACATCGATCAACATATCATGCACATCAACAATATCAAACATAACATGATATGAATAGCATGTAACCACACAGCATACTATTTAAACATCAATCATATCAAGTTACGAATAGCATGTAATCACTCCGCATACTATTCAAACATCAACCAATCACATCAATTATATCATAATTCATGCTCGATAACATATCTAAAAACATGGCAATAAAATCCAACATCAAAACACTGAAACCAAAAATTCAGAAAATCATCACAGCAGAGCAACACGGGTACCCGTGTTGCGCAACACGGGTACCCGTGTTGCGCAACACGGCCCGTGTTGTGCAGCACGTCCAGAAAACGCACATTTTATTTTTATCAGTACAGGGGATCTGACACGGGTACCCGTGTTGTGCAACACGGCCCGTGTCGTGCAACCAGAAGCACACCCTCTTCCAACACAGAAGAGCAACACGGGCACCCGTGTTGTGCAACACGGCCCGTGTTGCTGAGCGCGTACAGGATTTTCCTGAACCTGCAGCAGCTCAGAAACAGCAGTCCAAACGCGGGAAAACGCCCGCCAAACGCGTAATTCGGTACCTAACGACATCAGGTTTGTACAATTCACAACAACACCACCATATCCAAAATACCAACAATCATTATAGTAACCTTAACCGGGGATTAACCGTCCTTTTGGGGAATTCTACTGACACTGAGGTTATCCCTACAACTTCCAAGGTAAATTCACGATCATGATATATACTCCCAATTCCTCATTTGGGACCTAAAACTCTTAATCGATTCATAAAAATTGGGAACCTAACCCTTTTCTAACAAGGTTCAGTCCTACGGTTATCGATCCCTAGAAACATCTAATAATTTGGGATTTTCCTACAATTACCCGAATCAACCGTACATAAACCCATAAACAAATATAAATCGAGTATAAACCCCCCTTACCTTATCAATTAGCAGCTTTGAGTTCTTGAGCGATGTTCTTCGTTCTCCGTTCTTCAGAGCTCTATTTCCCAAATTCCAACTTCTGTTCTTACGTGAAAACCAAAATGAGAAAATGGCCTAAGTCCCAAACATAACTTTATTTCTCTGCACCCCCACTCTTTACTAACAACATCTAAGCCCAATAACATAAAAATCCCAATATTCCTTATTTCTTTTATTTTTCTCAAATACTCCAAAATAAATAATTCTTTTTATTTTATTGATTCTAATAAAATAAATTCCCAAATTTAAATAAATCAATTAATTGAAAACGGGGTGTTACAACTCTCCCCCACTAAAAGAGTTTTCGTCCTCGAAAACATACCTTAGACGAACAGCTCCGGATAAGCCTCTTTCATCTGGCTCTCCAGCTCCCAAGTGATATTTCCATCTGCTGGACCTCCCCAAGCAACCTTCACTAATGCTATCTCTTTACCTCTTAACTGTTTCACTTCCCGATCTTCTATCCTCATAGGCAATGTTTCTACTGTCAGGTTATCTCTTACCTGTACATCATCTATTTGGATTACATGAGATGGGTCTGGAATGTATCTCCTCAGCTGAGAAACATGAAAAACATCGTGCAAATTCGCAAGTCTCGGAGGTAAAGCAATACGATAAGCAACTTCTCCAACTCTTTCCGTAATCTGAAACGGACCAATAAAACGCGTAGTCAACTTCTTAGATTTCAACGCTCGACCAATACCCGTCATCGGAGTAACTCTCATAAACACATGATCTCCAGCACTGAATTCTAAATTCTTTCTCCTCTTATCATGATAACTTTTCTGACGACTCTGAGAAGCTCTCATCTTTTCTTGAATCAATTTGATCTTTTCAGTAGTCTGCTGAACAATCTCTGGCCCAACTACCGAACTCTCTCCAGATTCATACCAACACAAAGGTGTTCTACACCGTCTACCATACAATGCCTCAAACGGAGCCATACCAATACTCGATTGGTAACTATTGTTATAAGTAAATTCAATCAATGGCAAATAGCTATCCCAGGCTCCACCCTGCTCTAAAACACAAGCACGCAATAAATCTTCTAATGATTGAATCGTCCTCTCCGTCTGTCCATCAGTCTGAGGATGGTAAGCTGAACTCAACCTCAATTTAGTACCCAAAGCCTTCTGTAATCCTTCCCAAAATTTCGAAGTGAACCTCGGATCTCTATCTGACACAATACTAGAAGGAACTCCATGCAAACTCACTATTTTCTCAATATATAACTGTGCCAATCTCTCCATTGAGTAATCCATTCGCACCGGTATAAAATGAGCAGACTTAGTCAATCTATCCACAACGACCCATATTGCTTCACAATTCATAGGAGTCCTCGGCAACCCAGATACAAAATCCATAGAAATACTATCCCACTTCCATTCTGGAATAAACATTGGTTGCATAAATCCATACGGCTTCTGATGCTCAATCTTCGATTTCTGACAGATTAAACATGCATACACAAATTCAGCTATTTCCTTTTTCATTCTCGGCCACCAAAACAATTTCTTCAAATCATGATACATTTTCGTGGCACCCGGATGAATGCTCATCCCACTGCGATGTCCTTCCTCTAATATACTTTTCTTGATTTCTGCGACATCAGGAACAAAAACTCTATCGCCAAATCTCATAACATCATTTTCATCAATCCTAAACTCACCACCTTGACCTTGGTTGATCAATGTCAATTTATCAACTAAATTAACATCAGATTTTTGCCCGATCCTGATCTCTTCTAGAATACCACTAGTAAGTTTCAACATACTCAAACGAACACACTTCGGAGTACTTTCACAAACTAAACTCAAATCTCGGAATTGCTCAATTAAATCCAATTCACGAACCATCATCATAGACATATGCAAGGACTTCCTGCTCAAAGCATCTGCAACTACATTTGCCTTACCAGGATGGTAATTCAAACCAAAATCATAATCTTTGAGGAATTCTAACCACCTTCTTTGCCTCATATTGAGCTCTTTCTGATCGAAAAGATACTTCAAACTCTTATGATCACTATACACTTCAAATCTCGAACCGTACAGATAATGTCTCCACAATTTCAAGACAAACACAACTGCCGCCAGTTCTAAGTCATGAGTAGGATAGTTCCTTTCATGAACCTTCAACTGTCTCGAAGCATACGCAACTACCTGTTGATTCTGCATTAAAACACCACCTAAACCCAACAGAGATGCATCACAATAGACCACAAAAGATTCCACCGGATTCGGCAAAATCAGAATAGGAGCACTAGTCAATCTCCGTTTCAATTCTTGGAAACCTTTCTCACAATCAGAATCCCAAATAAACGCTTGTCCTTTACGAGTCAATTTCGTCAACGGCAATGCTAACTTTGAGAATCCTTCGATAAATTTTCTGTAATAACCTGCAAGACCAAGAAAACTTCTGATTTCAGAAACAGTCTTCGGCGCTTCCCACTGAGATACCGCTTCTACTTTTGTAGGATCCACTGCAATACCATTCTTAGAAATCACATGTCCAAGAAAACTAACTTCATTCAGCCAGAATTCACATTTGGACAACTTTGCATACAGCTTCCTATCTTTCAACAATTCTAACACAATTCTGAGATGTTCTGCATGCTCTTCGTCATTCTTGGAATAAATCAGAATGTCATCAATAAAAACCACAACAAACTTATCCAGATACGGATGAAAAATCCTGTTCATATATTCCATGAAAACACCAGGTGCATTAGTAACTCCGAACGGCATAACAGAATATTCATAATGCCCATACCTCGTTCGAAAAGCAGTCTTTTGAATATCTTCCGCTTTCACACGAATCTGATGATATCCCGATCTCAAGTCAATCTTACTGAATACACTAGCTCCAATTAGTTGATCCATTAAATCATCAATCCTCGGTAATGGATACCGATTCTTAATGGTTACCTTGTTCAATTGCCTGTAATCAACACACAGTCTCATAGAACCTTCTTTCTTCTTAACCAACAATACCGGAGCACCCCAAGGCGAAACACTTGGACGAATAAACTTCTTCTCCAGTAAATCTTCCAACTGACTCTTCAATTCAGCCAATTCAGACGCAGACATACGATATGGCGCCATCGACACCGGTCTCGTACCAGGAATTAAATCTATAGAAAATTCCACTTCTCTCTCAGGAGGTAACTCGCCAACATCATCAGGAAAGACTTCTGGAAAATCACACACCACTGGAAATTCACTACTCCTGACCTTTCCTATTGCATCTAACGAAGCAAGTAACATAAACACATTAGCACCATCTTCCATTGCTTCTTGCACCTGCCTAGCAGTCATAGTCGAATTCTCGACACCAACTGCTTCTGGAAAAATCACCGTCTTAGCAAAACAGTTCAGATGAACCCGGTTGAATTCTAACCAGTTCATCCCAAGGATAATATCAATTTGTTCAAGCGGTAGGCACACTAAATCCATACCGAAACCTCTACCAAAAATCTCAATAGGACAATTCCTACATACAAGTGAAGTTGTCACTGAACCCGATGCAGGAGTATCAACAACCATGCTACCTCGCATACCAGATATGTCCAGTTTCAACCTCTCAGCACAATCCAAAGAAATGAAAGAATGAGTTGCACCAGTATCAATAATTGCAACTAAAGGTGTGCCATGAATAAAACACGTACCTTTAATCAATCGATCCTCTGGGGTAGTCTCAGATCCAGACAAAGCAAACACTTTTCCACCTGACTGATCCTTCCTAGGCTTAGGACACTGCGGACGAATGTGACCTTCTTCGCCACAATTATAACAAGTAACAGACTTCCCTTTGCAATCAATAGACAAATGACCAGCCTTTCCACATTTATAGCACTTCTTCTCATCACTCTTGCAATCTCGAATGTGATGACCAGACTCACCACACCTGTAGCATCTGATAGGAGCCTTAGAATCTCCCCCACTAGGCCTTTTCCAACCGCCTGATCTCTGGTTATCTCTACCATATGGCTTGCCACGGTCCATATGTTGCTTCCCTCTTTTGTCAACAGCCCCACGAGAGTGAGACGACCTATTCTTGGTAATATCTTCTTCCAAGATCCTGCTACAATCCACCAGATCAGAAAATCTACGAATACGCTGGTACCTGATTCCCTGCTTAATCTCATCTCGGAGACCATTCTCAAATTTGATACATTTAGAGAATTCTCCAGCCTCATCATTGTTGTAGTGCGCATAATACTTTGCCAGCTCAGTGAACTTAGTAGCATACTCACTAACAGTCAGATTGCCCTGCTTAAGCTCCAAAAATTCAATTTCCTTTCTTCCCCGAACATCTTCAGGAAAGTACCTCCTCAGAAAAGCCCTTCTGAAGTTAGCCCAAGTCAGTGCCTCTCCATCCTGAACCATTTCGGTCCTTGTGGCAACCCACCAGTCGTCGGCCTCTTCTGCCAACATATGCGTACCATATCTGACTTTCAGATCTTCAGCACAATCAATCACACGGAAAATCCTTTCGATTTCCTTCAGCCACTTCTGAGCACCTTCAGGGTCATGTGTACCTTTGAACAACGGAGGATTGTTCCTTTGGAAATTTCCCAATTGCCTATCAGCACCAATCACGCCTCCAGTTGGGTTTCCAGCAAGTACACCAGCTAACATCCCCAAAGCCTCAGCTAGTGCAGCATCATTTCGTCCATTACCTCTTCCAGCCATATTCCTGAGAATTAAAACATACTCCACATCAGAATACAGTATCGACAGTGTTACCTTGCACTAGTCGCATACGAAAAGGAATGACTGACTCAAGACTCTGGTCACAACGACCGACTATGCTCTGATACCACTATTGTAACACCCTCTAAAACCCGCATATAATTTTCGCAAATATTAAAAATTATAAACTCAGAGTACATGTAATAATCGAGGAATGCTACAATTCTCTTTTAATAAAATAAATTCCTGTCATGCATAATTTTAGTGGTAACTCATACATGTCTACACAGCGGAATAATTTATTTAATAAAATCAAATGTTATAATATTTTCCAAAATCATCAGGGGTTAACACCTGGAAAAGTCAACGTCATATTATAACAATTAAAAGAAATTAAACGAGTCTGACTAAAGCAGCTCGACAACCAAACGTTCCCGGAGTTACAACTATCAGAGCATGACCCGGACACACTAAAACGAAACTAAACTAGACACGATAAGCCTTCGCCAAGCACCTGAGCGAAGCTCCTCAATCTGAAATATTCAACAGTAAGGGTGAGCTTCTCAAATATACATTTGGTTATACATTCATAACAATCAATTCACGAAATCATAAGCATCACCCAATAATTAGCATATTTCATAGTTTACAAAACCTTTACAATTCATATATCCATGACATATTGCCTTTCATTTTTGCAAATATTCATCAAACATCATCAACCATTTATCGAATCATACGTGCATACAAACAATCAAATATAACATTGGAAAAATCATCCATTCATGTTATATTCGAGTAATGCAACACACCCATGCATGTGGTACCACTTCACCGCCCCATTAAATCGCGGGTCACGGATAACTCACCGTTCCATTATATCGCGGACACGGCTACCACCTCAACGTTCCATTAAATCGCGGACACGTATATTGGCCACCATGTTAATTCCACACAACGGGAATTAACAAATGCAACATGATATGTAAGTATGTAACACTCAGCATACTATGAACATCGATCAACATATCATGCACATCAACAATATCAAACATAACATGATATGAATAGCATGTAACCACACAGCATACTATTTAAACATCAATCATATCAAGTTACGAATAGCATGTAATCACTCCGCATACTATTCAAACATCAACCAATCACATCAATTATATCATAATTCATGCTCGATAACATATCTAAAAACATGGCAATAAAATCCAACATCAAAACACTGAAACCAAAAATTCAGAAAATCATCACAGCAGAGCAACACGGGTACCCGTGTTGCGCAACACGGCCCGTGTTGTGCAGCACGTCCAGAAAACGCACATTTTATTTTTATCAGTACAGGGGATCTGACACGGGTACCCGTGTTGTGCAACACGGCCCGTGTCGTGCAACCAGAAGCACACCCTCTTCCAACACAGAAGAGCAACACGGGCACCCGTGTTGTGCAACACGGCCCGTGTTGCTGAGCACGTACAGGATTTTCCTGAACCTGCAGCAGCTCAGAAACAGCAGTCCAAACGCGGGAAAACGCCCGCCAAACGCGTAATTCGGTACCTAACGACATCAGGTTTGTACAATTCACAACAACACCACCATATCCAAAATACCAACAATCATTATAGTAACCTTAACCGGGGATTAACCGTCCTTTTGGGGAATTCTACTGACACTGAGGTTATCCCTACAACTTCCAAGGTAAATTCACGATCATGATATATACTCCCAATTCCTCATTTGGGACCTAAAACTCTTAATCGATTCATAAAAATTGGGAACCTAACCCTTTTCTAACAAGGTTCAGTCCTACGGTTATCGATCCCTAGAAACATCTAACAATTTGGGATTTTCCTACAATTACCCGAATCAACCGTACATAAACCCATAAACAAATATAAATCGAGTATAAACCCCCCTTACCTTATCAATTAGCAGCTTTGAGTTCTTGAGCGATGTTCTTCGTTCTCCGTTCTTCAGAGCTCTATTTCCCAAATTCCAACTTCTGTTCTTACGTGAAAACCAAAATGAGAAAATGGCCTAAGTCCCAAACATAACTTTATTTCTCTGCACCCCCACTCTTTACTAACAACATCTAAGCCCAATAACATAAAAATCCCAATATTCCTTATTTCTTTTATTTTTCTCAAATACTCCAAAATAAATAATTCTTTTTATTTTATTGATTCTAATAAAATAAATTCCCAAATTTAAATAAATCAATTAATTGAAAACGGGGTGTTACAACTTGCACCCCTAGGGTTTCATCCACTTGTTGCCTTTAAAAATGGGCCATGGTTGCATGTCAAGTACTTTGGCAAAATAAAAACAATCAAAAAGATCAAAGTCCCTCGATGACGCTATCTGAGTTGCCTAAACAAAATGATCAAGTCCCTCAAAAAAATTGCCAAAGACACTTGACACTATTGATATCATGGTCTATACGATGACCTGCGCATGTCCCGTTAACATCCTAACACAAGGTTGTTCACCAAATACAATGGTGAAACAACACTGTTAAAAGGGTTAAAAACATAAGAAAGATCTTTGAGTAGAATAGAGTAGATAGCTCTTAGCTACTTGATCAAGCTTGCAAAAACATCTTTGCTACTTTTCAGAACACACTCCACAACACAATTTCGAAACTCTACTTTCAAACATTGAAAACCTTTCAAAAGACAAAAACACCTTTGTATACATTCAAACAAGAATCATTACAAAGGTTGCCACAACGACGACCTCTTTTCAAAACATTTTCCAAAATCATACACAAAGCACCATTTCAAACAATTGAAAAGCATCATTTTAAACAATAGAAATGCAAAGCAAGTGATCTAAGCAAGTAACTAAGAGCCCATGGATAACCATGGAGAGAAAGGGTGCTAATACCTTCCCTTTCTATAATCTACTCCCTGAACCCAAGAAAACATCTCAAAGGTCTTTCCTGTGCTTTTTGATCTTTCCTTAGGATAAAATAAAAAGTCGGTGGCGACTCTTGCTAAACTGAAACATTTGCGAACACAAACGCAAAATCCCAAGTCAGTTCTCCCACCGTATCACATTGTGCATGTTGATTTTGGAGATCCTTGACAGTATGTTCGAGAGCCATCTAATACTGAAATAAATAGTAAATAGATGAGGAAACCTGTATCGGAAAACCTGTTTATGAAATGATGCATGATATGTGGATGCAATGTTTTCAAGGACCTTAGAAGATTTAAATTTGTTAGCCAAAAGGAAACATAAACAAAGATTGCATTAGTAAGTTCAAAATTACAATTGCCTCTTGGACTTATAATGAAAAGAAAAAGATTCTCAAAGAGACAATGATATGAACTTGTAAAACCTAACACTCAAGTCTCCCACAGACGCTTCCTCTTCGTGTCGATGTATGCGTTAAGGCTTTGCTCCTCGTGAAGTTGTTTCGTGAGCTCTAACACTTTCTTCTCGCTTGCATAGAATTGAGTTTCAAAGGTGTCCCATTCTTTCTTGAGTTGAATCCAAGACTTCTGCAATTCTTCGAGGTCAGTGGGCATGTCTGGATGGAGAATTTTCAAAGGAATGGCAATAGGATCCGCAGTTACCGGTAAGACAACAGGATATGGGATCATAAGGTTTTGAGCATAAGCTCATACCCATTTTAGATAGGGCTCCAAGGGGATAGAATTCTTCTGTCCTAAATTTTTGCTATCAAGCACGTATAAACATTTGACGATAACCTTGAAAATCATTCTTGTAGTCGAACACAATACCCAGGATAAGTATGTCATATGGACCATCTCTTCGAGCATAACCAAATTGTCGTAAAGCTAGAGAAGAGTTGTAAGTAATACCTCCCCTAATGCCAAGGAGTGAAACATTAGGGAATTCCCCATAAAGGTCATTGATAGTAACATCTTCCAAAGATCGGGCACACCAATAGATATCCGAATGAGAGAGCAACATCATCCTTTGAGACCATCTCAAACCTCATTCATTCTTTAATACTCATCGGGGAAGGTGCGAAATAAACCACCTAGATAGCAGAGGTATGCAACATATAAGAGTCCCTCAGTTTCTCATAGTACGAGTGTGAAGAGAATGCAAAATGTCTCCGAGAAAGGTAGGGACAAGTTTATGAGAAAGAAATATTTTGATGACATTCACATCTACGAGTTGGTCCGGATTAGGGAATAACACCAAACCATAGATCAACAAAGAAAAAATTTCCTCGAAAGCTTGAAAACTCATAGCATCCAAAAATAGTTGAGCCTTCTCTAATATAAATTTAGCTAGAAAACCTTTGACTCCACTCCTTGTTTCCCAATTAGCTACAATGTCAGACCGCTTTAGATGTAAGGCTGCTGCAATTTCTTCAGGTTGTGGATCTTTCTCTAAACTGGTGAAAGGTATTTGATTGAGAACATTCACTCCTAGTAATTGAGAAAACTCCTCCATTATGGGTACCAACTGATAATCGGGAAAGGTGAAGCAGTGATGCGCGGGGTCAAAGAACTGGAATAAAACACTCATCATGTCTTCTTCAAAACCTGAGGTAACCAAACAGAGTAGTCAACCATGCCTTTTGATGAATGGAAATCTTTCGACAACCCTTGAGACTAACTCCTTAAAATGAGAAGGTATCCTCACAAAACTGATACAGATAGTATTTTTGCGAACGGAAGCCATAACCTACAAAATAGAACAAAGATAAATCCCTAGGTCCTTGAAATGGTTAATGAAAATGATATGGCATGATGTCATGATGTTATGATGTCATGTTCGAACAATTAATCAAACACAAACAAGACACATAAAGCCTTAGGTTTAAACTTGCATGGAGTTTATAGGTAAGTACCCTCTTGAAGTTTTAGTTGGCTCAACCTGTCCTAAAAGAAGTAACCGGGTTCTAGGAATCTCAATATCATTGAGCTTTCTCTCGGGCATTGTTTCAGCACAAGCATCTAAATTGCAACCGAAATACCCCGAAAGTCCAATCTCAATGAGTGTAGTATCGAGTATCAATCAACTTTCGTCTTCACCAAATCCATCTATCTCACTACTTTCTAATGGCTAAGTTGTGTCAACTAAGGTTTTATGGTCAGTCAGTGCTTATGGCACCATGCAGTAGCCCAACATTCTCCTTGACTTTACTCAAGGGACACCAACACAAACCAATGTGTCGCACTAACGTAGCCATCATTTCAACCATATTGGTCTATGTCGTATAGTTTTCACGATCTATTGCTACTTACCTAAAATTCCCTCAGATCCGGGTATAGGATCTATACAAGAAATAAACCCAAGCATATCCCGAAATGTAAATCAAACAAAGCAAGCAAGTAAAGCAATAAAGGTGATCTATCTCTTAAGGTAACCCCACTTTTAGTTTAGTATTTCCCCAGCAGAGTCGTAACTTCTGTATTACGGTGAGAGAATTGACTTTTGGTTTTTCATTTTAACACAAATTTTGCGGATAGCAAGAGTCGCCATTGACTTTTCTTTTATCCAATAAAGGAAAGAGTGAAAAGAACAGGAAAGACCTTTTGAGAATTTTCTTGAGTTTGGGGGGTAGGTTATAAAAAGGGAAGGTGTTAGAACCCTTTTCATCCATAGTTATCTACGGGCTCTTAATTGCTAGCTCACTTTAAAAATGCTTTGTGTTTGTGTATGTTTGAAAATATTTTGAAAATGCCTAAGTGCGACAATTTTGTAATGATTCTCGTATCGTTGAGAATGTATACAAAATGTTTGTTTTGAAAATATTTATTAAAAGAAAGTGTTATTTTATGGAAATATTTTTTGAAAATGCCAATATAAGGCAATTTGTTTTATAATAACCCTTGTATCAGTCCTCAAGAGTATTTATAAAGCGTTTTGAAAATAGTTGTTTTTGAGAGTGTGAAGTGCGGAAATTTGTTTTTTTGGTTTGTGAGCAAGATATTATGAGCGATCTACCTACTCAAAAGGTCTTTGTTTTTTCCCTCCTCCTTTAGAGAGTGAAATCCTACCATTAGTTAGTAGGAAGCTCTATCATAGGATGTGAGGGACAAGCGTGGGTCATCGTACAGTCATAGAAGACAACTTATAGAATGTTTTAGCAATTGTCGTAAGTGACTAAGATCGTTTGCCGAAGGCAGCATCGAAGGGTCATCGAGGGACTACGATATTTTAATCGAGGGTCTTTGCTAAAGCATCCCACTTTCGAGGGACATGAATATTTTTATCCGAGAAAACAAGTGAGGTTAACTCTAGAGGTGTATGTATGCGAAGTGTTTTGATTTCAAGTATTTATCTTTGAGATTAGGTTTTCTAATGATTTAAATCTTACCATACAAACCCTAATTACTAACAGTAATAAGGAAAGCTGTAAATTATGGAAATTAAATGTCCTACGCTATTACAATGTTTTGGGGATGGGGGTTACAAGTTTATGAATCGGGGTGGAAAGCAATAAACCTTATCTATTACAAACTTTTGACAGTTACATAATTGTTTTAATGCGAAAAATAAATAAGTGCACGAAGATGGAAAAAAGGGGAAAATGTAAAACCCTAAAAATTTCTAAGTATTTTAAGAAAATATTTTGTTGTTTCTTTGTTTGAAAAGTATTTACAATGTGAGACAAAAAAAATTAGACCTAATTCTAATTTTATTTACATTTAATTATACAAAATAAAATAAGGTGTAATTAAATTAATTTATTTTTATTTATGAAAATTAAATTAATTAATTAATTAAGACCTAAAGAAATCTAAGTATTTAGAAAATATTTTTGTATTTGTTTTTTTTCTTGTTTTAGAAAAATAAATGAAGTATATAAAAAAAACTAGTCTTAATAAAATAAAATCAAGGTGATTAAAATAAAATAATTTTTATTTTTCAAAAATGAAATTAATTGATTAAAAAAACTAAACCTAATTTTTGTTATTTTTTATGATTTTTTCTCTGATTTTAAATAATGTTAAATTAAAAAAAGAAATAATTAAAACAAAATAAAACTAAAATGGGTCTGGTTGCTACAAAAGAAAAATGAGGGCTATTAGAAAGCAAAAAAAACCAAAAAAAAAAGGCCCGAATCAGGGAGGCCCGGGCGCTGTTTGGATCCAGTGAGGCTGACCCTTTGGAGGTGCATCATGGTCATGCGCCTTGGTGCATTGGATCTACCTTGGATTAAATCTAATGGTGATGAGTTGAGGGCATATGATGGGCTCATGGAAGCTTAACACGCTGGATCTGCAAGAAATATGTGAAAAAACATAAAAGGGTACCGTTGGGGCTTTAACCCAGGTCCATATAGTAATAGACGCACGCTCTAACCACTGGTGTGGTGATACATCTGTTAGTTTACACAAAAATTATTCAATATATTATAAACTCGTTTATGAGAGTTTGAAGATGCAACTTCATCTTCTTCGCGCGGCCAACAACAACAACAAAAATTTTGAAAATGTTAACTCCTTCATTTCTGAACTTCAAAAACTGTGGACACCAAACTTGTTCTAAATCTCAACATGAATTCAACCATGTAAGTAACATAAGCTAACACTCAAAGATTAAAGTGAATTTTTGTTGGTACCAAACTGAACCCTAATTTCTTAGAAACTTCAAATCCAAAATTCATATCACACAGTCAACATAAATGAAAACTAAGGACATGGTTAGTTTCAGGGCATTGATATCTACATTTTTGCTTTAGAAAATAAATGCAAATGATGCTTGTACAGAAATTTCAAAGTTTAAAAAACTAACCTCTAAAGTGAGAATCAGGTTTGGAGTTAGGGAGCTTCTTGCGGTGTTAGGATGATCTAGTTAGTTTACACAAAAATTATTCAATATATTATAAACTCGTTTATGAGAGTTTGAAGATGCAACTTCATCTTCTTCGCGTGGCCAGCAACAACAACAAAATTTTTGAAAATGTTAACTCCTTCATTTCTGAACCATTTCAAAAACTGTGGACACCGAACTTGTTCTAAATCTCAACATGAATTCAACCATGTAAGTAACATAAGCTAACACTCAATGATTAAAGTGAATTTTTGTTGGTACCAAACTGAACCCTAATTTCTTAGAAACTTCAAACCAAAATTCACATCACACAATCAACATAAATGAAAACTAAGGACATGGTTAGTTTCAGGGCATTGATATCTACATTTTTGCTTTAGAAAATAAATGCAAATGATGCTTGTACAGAAATTTCAAAGTTTAAAAAACTTACCTCTAAAGTGAGAATCAGGTTTGGAGTTAGGGCACTTCTTGCGGTGTTAGGATGATCTAGATAGCTTCACCTAACTTCCAGGAAGCTTTTGCAATGCTTACATTGTGCTGAAAGTGTCTGAATCACTCCAACCAAGTCCAGTTGCAAAGCTCTGTTTTTGAGTTTAGAAGATGACGAAGATGTTGTTACAATGATGAAACTGGTATTTGGACAAGCACTATATGAGTTATAGAAGCTTTGTAAATGATTTAGAGTGAAAATACACGAGTGGATTGAGTGTTTGGTGTTCAAGGTCAGAAGTTGCAACAAAGGATTTTTATATGTAGCTTCTGATCTTGATAGGTTTTTTGAGGTTGTGAATTCATATCTCAGCTTTCAAATGCTCTCTCTATATATAAGCCAAAGGTTTCAAAAGATAACAGGGCTTGGGTCACAAGTTTCCATGTTTTTGCCTTTGTTGTAACTTGTGATTTTTGAATACACCAAGTCTCAATGCATAATCCCATGCCTTCTATAGTGGTTATAAACTTTAAACGTGTTGCTTCTGACTTTGTAGGTTGATTGTGTGCATAAGAAACAAGTTAGAGGCTCAAGGAGTGGACTTTCGCAAAAAAGCATGCTTTTCTAAAATGGAAGTGTGAACTTTGTGCCATTAATGGAATAATGCCTTGGACAATGCTTGAATCACTTGGATCATGGCTCAAAAGTGTGTGTAATCTTCTTATTATGGATACATTTGGAAGTTAGAAGCCTATAAAGTGAGATTATGCAGCATGGCTTGGAGATTTGATCTTATGTTCATCACAAAAATGACTTGTATTTCAAGAATGGATGCCCCATTTCATGCCTTCGAATCTCCTAGCTCAAGCATGATAAAAATGTGTTTTTGGACATTTTGGAAATCTTGAAACATTTTCTACAACTTTCATGTTGTGACTTTTGGCTAAATCAAATGAGAACTTGGTGAAAATTGGCCAAGAAGTTTGGACAAAAAACTGATCAAAACTTGTAAAAAAATTTATGTCTGTTGGATAAAACACATCCTAACTTCATGAGCTTATATCTCTCAATCTAAGAACTTTTTTAGGTTCACCCCACATTGACAAAGTTGTAAAATTCATCAATCCCTACAACTTTTATGTTGAAAGTTTTCCTTGAATCAACTTGCATCTTGGGGAAGCTTGCTTGTGAAGTTAGGGTTTTTGTTAAGAACAAAAACACTTAGAATTTTTCTAAGTGTTAGAAAATTTCCCAATTTTTAATTTTGTTGAATTTTTGATTTCTTGATGATCAAGTTTGATAATTTTGAATATCTTGATGATTCTTGACTTTTGAATTCCAATATTGACCAAAAAGTCAAAGTTTGACTTTTGAGTGACTGTTGACTTTTCATCAGTTGATTCAATTCTTCAAATATCAATCACTTGAATATTTGGAAATGCTTTGAGTCATGTAATTAGGTCAAAATGTTGTACTTGATTTCTTGATATCATGCTTCAAGCCATTAAGTCATGCACTAGGTCAACAGTCAATGATTAGTCATCTTCAATCAAAACCCTAATTTGGGCAATTGTTGACCTCTGATGATTTGAGGGTTTTCCTTGATGAATAAGGATCAAACCTTGATCAAATCACGAATATCACTTCAAAATATTGATGTTGACCAAAAATCTTGAAGTTTGATTATATATTGACCACAATTGACTTTTTACCCAATGCAGTTGATTTTCAGTCATCTGAGCAATTGACTGGGCAAATTTGTGATGCAAGGCTTGAAAATTGACATGTGCATTGTTGAGGACCTATGATGAACCATGAAGATCAATTGAGGCATTAGAAATCCAATTTCCCTTGAGAAAACCAAAACCCTAGTTATGGACTCATTGCTTAAGAGAAGAATTTTGACCAGTCAACTCTCGAGTAGTGTTGAGCCAATGGGAACCTCATGAGAAGGTCTTGAAGAAAATGGGAGGGGAAATTTTGGGGTACAAAAGCTGCCCCTGTTCAATATTCTTAAACCTTAAGAGTTAGATTGGCATGTTCGCCATTCGTGACTTGAAGGTAGAAGATGATTGAACACTTAAGTGCCCAGAAATTTGCACTCGCATGTGCCCGAAGTAATGTTGTTGGTTGATGTAATATTGGGAAAGGGCTTAAATATTCCATTTGGATAAGTGATGGAGAATTGTCGGAGATGGGCTTATAGATACCATCCAAAGAAACTGTTGATAGAAATTAGACTAATTATATGCTTGACTTCAACTGGAAGTCGTACCGAATAAATCTACGCTCGATTTAATCTGGGCCAGAGGATGTATACGCATGACTTTAACTGGAAAAGTATCAGAATAAATCTATGGTTGTTTTAATCTGAGCCAGAAAAAGTCCACAGGAAGAAGTATCAGAATAAATCTATGGTTGATTTAATCTGAGCCAGAAAAAGTCTACTGGAAGAAGTATCAAAATAAATCTATGGTCGCTTTAATTTGAGCCAAAAGATGTCTTAAAGAGGTGTTCTTCATGTAAATAGTCGCTCCGTCCTGTTTCGAGAATTGATCTACAAACTATTTTTGTTGGTAAACTCGTCCTATTTCGGGAGTTCATACCAATGGTGATAAAGATAGTCGTCTCGTCCTGTTTCGGGAATTTATATTTACTTGACCATAAAGGAAGAAAGATAATTTCCCTGTCCTGTTTCGGGAGTTAATCTTTAACCTGCTTATGTAGATAGTTGTCCCGTCTTGTTTTGGGAATCGGTCTACAATCAGTTTTTCTAAAACCGTGAACCAGGCCATGTTACAACCCTTAAAAGTCCTAACTGAAGCATGGGTTAATTTGAAAGCACACTGTAACAAGAATTCGGTAATCTGACTCCTATGAGGCTTGCAAAAACCTTTGAGTTGGTATCACACTATCTTTTTAAAATTCTTCCATACAAAAATTTTGTTTGTTTAATCTTTTCAATAAAAGTTTTTAAACTTCAAGACATACATGAGCTTTGCATTACAATTACCATTCTTAGAATAAACATTCCTTGCATATAAGCAAGTGCTTAAACATCAAGTAAGTTTGCATAATGAGCATCAGATGAAAATTTGATCATCTCAAGGGACAAGTTGCTTCAGGATACCGTTTAAAGGTGAATCATTTGTGAGAACGGTCTTAACCTGGGGAAAATCTTCTATTGACTCTATTGAGTAAAAGAATACCAGTTTGAGAAATGATCTGAAGTAGATTGCAAAAGTTGGTTTCCCAGAGTCTCTGTCAAGCAGTGGTGCATTACTTTCAGTTGGTCCCGAGGGGCCAACTTCTTCAAGTATCTGGTTAGAGACTGAAGCAGTTCAAGTCGAGTAGTATGGTTGTTAAGTAACCTGCTTTCAAGACATAAGCCAACCACTCTAAGGTTATGTTGCCTTCGAAAGTCCTCAAGTTTCTCATCCCTCCATGAGCATGAGGCAAAGAAAAGGTTTGTCAATATTCTTTTGAGCAAGGGAAAGCGTGTCGAATACTCCATCGAGTAGGTATTCATCCAATCTGAGGCATTCAAGTCGGGATTTCATCCCTCAAAGTGCAGACAAACGGGGGCAGTTATACTAATATTTAACAAATCTCTTTGAGAATGCATTGATCAGAGGAGAATCTTCCTAGAATTTGAAGATGTATGGGAATTCACTCAAGCATAGTTGGAATCATCTCCAATTTTTTGTTATCTAAACATCATGTTCCAAAGTTCATAACAATGGGGAAGATTGTCATCAATAGTATAAATCTCAAAAAGTCCTCTCGAGGCAATTTTCTGCAAAAGCCTTACAGACTAGGGCAAGAATTTATGTAAGGGCTTTCTCTCTTCTTCAGTGGATGATCAGTTCAAGTCCATACGCAAGCTAAATGCCCTGTGAGTTTGAAAATCATGTCGAGAAGTCAGGATTGTTATCTTCGACTTATCAGAGACTCAAGTCCATTTACTGATATCCTTTGTCCTAAGTCAAGGTAATTATCTCCAATTGAAGTTTGGATTGTTATCCTCAGTAGGATATGAGCAGTAACGCAAAGATCATTTGGGGTTGTTTACTCGTATAAGACGCGATGGAAAAATTGTTTCCTAGGGGGATGCCGCTTCCCAGTAAAAGACTTGTTGCTACTTGACAAAGATCTATCTACTAAGGGGTTTCTCTTATGAGATATTTTCTCCCCAGTGAAGCATCCTCATTTCTCTGCAGAAGGAGAATGGTCCTTCTCCTCATGAAATTGGGAGTTGTTTTAAGTCAAGATGATTCCTTTTCGTCGGACTGCAATTTATTTTTGCAGCATGTTCTCTAAAGTCCACTTTTAGTAGAATTTCTCCTCGGAGTCGACATGTTGAAGTTGCAATCTTGCATCGCGGTTTTTACCCGGTGATTGATAGTTCAAGTTGTCTATTCTTCAGTAAGGTTTTCCATTCCAAACAGGGGCATGTCGCCCCAATTTCTGTTTTGCAAGTACTGTTGGTCTTGTATGACAAGATGCATACAAACAAATGAATCAAGAAGGGTAACGTGAGGATTTTCGTATAATGAGATCCAATTTCCCCATTGGAACTATTCTTCTTTACCTAACGGAGCAAGTGTCATATCTCTCAGGTGAGGTGTACAGGAGAATCCCAGTCATAACTCTTTCGTTACCAGTGGTAGAAGATTTTGTTGAGATATCCCTAGTGGAGTTTCTATCCCGGGATGTTCGTTTCTTCCCCAAGTGAGGATCTTTTACCTCCCAGCAATGTTATCCCCAGTGTGGTCTGAGTAGAATTCTTTTTATTTAAGAATTTCTATACTCCCCAACAGAAGTTATCTTCGTCAAAGATTTTCTATGCCAGAAGTTTCCATTTCCAGCAAAGTTTTCCTCTTTCCAACAGAGGATAAAGAATTTGTTCCCCGTGAAGTGGGGAGTTTGATCAGAATTCAAGATTTTCTCATAACCGTAATTTACGTTTGCAAGTATTCTTCTCAGGAAAGTTACTTCCCCAGTGATATCGATCTTTATAGGTTGGTAGTTCCAAATCTCAGTTCCCCATTGAAGCACAAATTGCCTTTTCTCTATAGAAGATCAGATGTTCAAGAATAATCGTTCGAAAATTCTTTGTCTTCTTAGCAGCCGATTATTGATGTGTTTTCCTAATGTATTACTAAACATACATCATTACATTGCATCTACCAAAACGCGTAGCAATTCCATTGTATGGAGCATTACGCTATAAAAATAAATGCAAACATGCATGAGAATAAGCTAATTATGTTTACTTGCAGTAACCAGACTATTATGCATTCAAATTTGAATTATCTCCACAAAAAGCCTATGGTGATTCTATTTTGTTTCCCCAACGAAGGTTGTTTGACTTACCATCGGTCGAGTCTTTGGTATTTCCCATTGTCTTAGTGAGTCGTGATTCTCTCTTACCCTTGCGAGCCTTTGGTTTTATATGTCCTTTCCTCCAGACATATTTTCCCGATATTTTTGGTTATACGCCCTTTCCTCCGGACGTATATTCCTGATATTCTTGGTTAGAGTCCTTTCCTTCGGTCACTTTCCTTATTACGTATCTGCTACCGACCCGAATATGTATCTTTGATACCTGTTTCATATGTCTGCTACCAACTCCAGACATGTGTTCTTGATATCTTTGTAAGAGATTTCTTCGGTCTGTCTCTTTCGTGCGTATCTGATACCAACCCCGGATATGTATCTTTGATACCTTTTTCATATGTCTACTACCAACTCCAGGCATGTGTTCTTGATATCTTTATAAGAGCTTTCTTCGGTCTGTCTCTTTCGTGCGTATCCGATACCGACCCCGAATATGTATTTTTGATACCTGTTTCATATGTCTGCTACCAACTCCAGACATGTGTTCTTGATATCTTTGTAAGATCTTTCTTCGGTCTGTCTCTTTCGTGCGTATCCGATACCGACCCCGGATATGTATTTCTGATACCTTTTTCATATGTCTGTTACAAATCCCAGACATGTGTTCTTGATATCTTGGTAAGAGCTTTCTTCGGTCAGTCTCTTTCGTGCGTATCCGATACCGACCCCGGATATGTATTTTTGATACCTGTTTCATATGTCTGCTACCAATCTCAGACATGTGTTCTTGATATCTTTGTAAGAGCTTTCTTCGGTTTGTCTCTTTCATACATATCCGCTACCGACCCTGGATATGTATCTTTGATACCTTTTTCGTATGTCTGCTACCAACCTCAGACATGTGTTTTTGATATCTTGGTAAGATCTTTCTTTGGTTTGTCTCTTTCGTACGTATCCGCTACCGATCCCGGATATGTATCTTTGATACCTTTTTCGTACGTATCCGCTACCGACCCCAGATATGTATCTTTGATACCTTTTTTCGTATGTCTGCTACTGGCTTCAGGAATATATCTTTTGATATCTTTCTTGCAGGTGTTTGTTACTAACTCCTAACAGATGTTCCTGGATAACCAAGTTCTTCTTCTGTGTGTCTAACCCTGGCTAAACATACATTTATCCCTGATAACCCCTTTAACCGAAAAAACCAAAAAGAAAAAAATAGAAAATACAGAAAAACAAAATATAATGTATTCCTGACTGGCTTCGGAGTGCAAATTTTAGGGTTCTTTAAGTATTTAATCTTCTCCCCCCCTAAAAGTTTGAAAGGCTAACGCCAATCTCACCTTCAGGTTGAAGGCGATTAAATAGGGGCAACTGTTGCACCCCAAAATTTTCCCTCCTAATTTCTTCTATCTGGCTTAGACTCTTGCATTCATCTGTATATATTCCATTAGGTCATTAACATACATTTGCATTCGGAAGAGCTTGAGGTTCAAAATTCAGTGGTTGTGCGATATTAGGGTTTCGCAGCGGTTAAGGTGTTCGTATATAATAAAGTCGGATTCTTCTGATTATCCTTCAAGCAGTGAAATGTAGAATTAGGGTTGTAACCTATGCTTATTGAGGGTTCCGTTCTCTTCAAGTTAAGGAGGGTTGTTACTCATTCAGATGCATTCAAGACAAGAGTCAGAGTTTTTCTCCACCAAGTTTGTGCTTGTCAGTATTTCATCAACCGAGGTTCATTAGGTTTTTTAAGTCATGGCCATCTTGGTCATATTTCTTTCTGTATTCCCATGTTCGTTTCCAAGTTTTTCTACGAGGTCATCTAAGGGCTACTAAATCAGGCATTCATCATCCCCTTGTGCTCAACGTCATCCTCTGATTATGGTTTATTTCTCTAAATCATGTACCATTCAATAGAGGTTTCTTTGTGAAGTTGTAATTATCAGGCAAGGCTATAATCAAGGGATATCGTCCATGAATAACCAAGGTTTCAATTGATATATCTTTGGCAAATAAGAAGGAAAGAATTACTTTAATCTCTAGTTATGTGGGAAATAGTTCTATTCTAGAGAAGAAGATTCAGTTGGACCTTCTTCCCGAATTAAGGTTTGTATGCCTTATAATGCAAAGCTCTTCATCTGGTCGATTGTCTTACTTGCGGTACAATCTATTTTCTTAGGATTTCATTTGAATGCTTTGAGATCAAAATCTAAAAGCTTTGTATGGGAGATTAGGGTTTTTGAACTAAGGACATGCAGACGTCTAAGCATGGATTCATTCAAGTTGATTTAAGGAAACCTATATTCGTTCATTTGAAGATATTCAAGCAGGGGAGTTCATCTAAATTGATAGAATGTGAGACATTGGGATTTCACAAACACAAGGTCAATGAAGGACTTGGGATATCAAATTCAAAAAGAAAGGAAGACACTTCTTTCTCGGGAAACTCAAACTCATAAATGAAAAGAAAGTAGTTTTCACCCTTGATAATTTGTCATTTTGATTCAAGAGTTCCCAAAGTTACATTTGTATGCAAGATCATACTACATTACCTTGGTTTCAAGAGAAATTACAAGCGCAAAGCCATTTACAGTTCACACTATAATATTCAAGTTCCATTCACCATTTCAAAACCTCTTCATTCCATATTCAACAAAAGTTCCAACAAGTTTATTCATTACAAATTCACCATAAGTCATTCCAATTTCAAATTTTATACACCATTTTTGTCGATTCAATTAAATTCAAAACACCATTACAAAACCATAGAAAACTACACTAAAAAATATTACATGAAAAATTATCAAAAAAACTTAAGCCCAATCTCCAATCTATCTTAATACAAATTCTATTTTCCAATCACCATGCCAAATGCTTGACTATCCTTCAAATTACGTGATTCACCACCATGCTATGCCAAAGTTCTTCATCTTCATGTATTCCTCGATATTCATGCCCCAAATGAACCGATCTGCTACATTCTTCAAACTACCCTGCTGCCATGTTTTAGACTCAACCAAACCTGCATACAATTGCTAAAGTCGTGCCAAAACAGTTCAGCCATGCACATAAACATATTGCATCATGCTAATAAAACCAAACCTGCACATAAGATCAGTCCAACAAAAATGCAGTCAGCATTGCATACCTTTGTGAAACAGATCACATAATCCAGTTAAATACAGTTTCACACTTTTAGAATTTAATAGTTCATAACTATTCAAACAAGACCTCCAATTAATTTTCAGATCTTTCAAACAACCTACTAACAAGGTTGATTCTAACATTAACTCACAGTTTTACTGACATTTTGCAATCCTTCTTTTTCTAAATAGATTTGACATTAAGTACGGTAGATAACAGTGAGTTGTCACTAACATGATTTTCATTTTTGATTTCCAGGACCTCCTGATCATTTTTTAATTAACCTCTTAAATTTCTTGAATATTAGCCTCTAACAGATTTTTAACTAACACCCTATCTTTGACAGCTAACATTTCACTAACTAACTTTCCAGTTTTTACTAACATATCTCATTCCTTTTTTTACTGCAACTAACATTTTTATCAAAGCCAGATGATTAACCGAGTTTTCTAATAGAAAATATCATAACATTCCAGCTCACTAACAGAAAACCAGAAAACAAAACTAACTTCTAACTGCTAATAGAAACTAACAAACAGATCCCTAATTGATTTTCTAACTAACTAATAGTTTTCTTAACAGTTTCAACGATCCCAACTGTTTTCATAACTAACTCCCTAACTGTTTAACTGGAAATAACAGAATTTCTAACAACTTTCCCTAACCACATTCTCCTAACAACCCTATAACTAACCTTCCTAAATAGCCTTCTAACAACCCCCTAACAGATTTCCAACCAACCTTATAACAGTTTCTAGCTAGCTTCTAAATTTTGTAACAAACTTAACAGAAAACCAATAACCTTCCAACTACCATAACTAATTCCCTAACAAAAAATTTCTAACCATAAAATTCTCAACAAAAAATCTATATAATAGAACACCAGAAAAGGAGGAAGGGGGGATCATTATTCAAGGGAGAAGGAAAATTCACGATTAAAAAACCAGAGAAAAAATCACCTTCATCAAGATTGAATCTCCTGTCCATTATCTTCAATCTTCAGTTGTCTATAAAATAACCATCTTCATCCATCATTCGTCTCGCCATGATTTTCTCCAGTTTCACACACACCTCCAATTCTTTCTTTCCCTTTCTCTGTCTCGGAGTTCCATCTTCTCTACAGCATCTTGCTACACCAATCACCAAAAATAGAACCTTCAATTTCTTTTCTCTATGCACCTCGCTTCTATCATCATCAATCTTCTGCAATTCCTCATCTCCTTCTTGATCAATAATCACACCCTCTGCAAACGAGCAACAAAATCTTTTGCGTCCCTGAACTTCATATTCTTCCACAACAACGCACACCAACTTCCTCCTCATCCTTAATTATACAACATCGCACCTTCAATCATCTTTGTCATATTTCTTTCTGCACAATAACAATGCTTAGTTGAAATTGCGGAAACCAAAGATTCAGAAATCACAAAAGAAAGAAAAAGAAGGAGGTAGACAAAGTGAAGAAGAATAAAAGAGGAAGAACAAAGATAAGAGCAGAGTTACATGAGAAGATGCAACCATATCCTTCGTCTTCGTCGTTAGTGTTGTACCCCCAAAATTTGCCCTCGCGCTTTTCCACAAGAAATCTCAGCTTCAAACATTTCCTGACTTTTCAAACTGGCTCAAGAATCGGACAAACGGACTTTTCTTGACAGTCAATCAAAATTAGGGTTTTTACTGATTTTCAGAGCTCTGAATTGCTTCATACAGTGGGCTTAGGGTTTGGTTGATTTTTTGGTTCAATTTTGATCAAGCGAGCGTGATTTGGCATTTAATCGGGAATTAGGGTTTTATGGGCATATTCTCAGAAGAATTTAAATTCCACAGCACTTTGCGATTTATTTCAAGATTCGGATTAAAATTCGCGTTATCTTGGTTTAATCAGTAAAAGAGACAGTGGTTTTGAATTCAGTACGTTTTGATTGGGCCAGTCAGATACAGGATGCAGTATTGGATTCACAGTGTTTATGCGTTCGATCAGTCCATTTGGGTTAATTGCTGCTTTGCTTTGGATGTTGAATAAGACAGGATTAATTGATCAATGTTGTTTTATTTTAGTTATTTATTATTCTGAAATTGAATGATTGAATTTATTTTTCAATTGTTTTAATTCTAAGAATTTTAAATAAATAAATAAACAATAAAGAAATTGGAATTAATTGGATAATTTAGATTTTATTGAATAATTGAATTATTTGTACAAATTGTTGTTTATAATTTAAATTATGAACAATGATATACATTAATTTAAATATTACATAAAATTAAAACTATCCTATTTTCTAATATTCTTCATTCTTCACTCCGCTCCGGTATTCCATTTTTCATCTGCAAAAAGAAACAAGAAAAGTCAGAAAGCAGTTAATTAAAAGACAGTTAATTTGCTCATCATTAGGGGCCACTGACTGGGATCAGTTGACCCTCTCTGCAAATCACGGGATTTCTCCCGGTTCACAGAGAGGGAAGATTTTTTATTTTCATGAAATGCAAATGTCAAAGTTTCTAAAAATTCAAGCTGCATAGAAATTCAAAATCCAAAATCCAAACTAAACTGAAAAATTCAATCTCAACTTTCTATCCAAAGCAAAAGGCACTACTGTCAGTTTACTCAAAGTCCACTCAAAGAAAATCAAGAAAGTACTCAAAAGCTGTAAAAGAAGATTTTGGAAAAGATATCAAAATGCAAAGTCAGATCAAAGATGTCAAAAGAGATAAAGATGCAGTCAAGTAGTATGTAGGATGCAAGCAACTTGGATTTTTTTTTCATCATTTCCCATAATAGACCCCTTCAGAGCAAGTACAGAATAATAACATATAAAATTCTAAACTATACTAGGAGAGAAGAAAAAAGAGATAAAGCAAGCATAGGCAAGGGTTCAGGCATAGGCAGCAGGAAGACAGAAAAAGAGATATAACCCAACAACTCAGCTCAGCATAGCAGGTTAAGACAGTTCAAGGCAGCAAAAAAAGATAACACAAAAAAAATCCAAAAGACAGTTCAGAAGTAAGGTGAGAATAGAGAGAAAAGATACAAAAACTCAGAACTCTGCCTCAACCTAAAAACACACAAAAAACCTGATGAGCAAAGCACATAACTTGAAAATGCCACAACTCTGCATAATATAAACATCCAGAAGCCAATACAGAAGTGAGGAGATAGAAGAGAAAGATACAAACTCAGTTCAGCAAAAAGCAAAAAAAAGAGAGAAGAGAAATATACAAACTGAGGAAGTCATAACCTCATTACTGCCAAAGTCCCTGTCAAAAACATGTGAACAAACCACTATGCTGTCAAACTGAACCAGCATAAGCAAAAGTCACAAAGCCAAAACTTACTGTCCATTAGCCTCAGAAACCTCATAAAACCAGTAAAAACCTGCTAGCATCAGAACCTGCCTGCATCACCCTCAAGAACATACAAATGCCATAACCACCTACCTACATCAAAAAAGCCTAAACACATCAATTTGTCAAAAAGCCAAGCTAACATAAAAATCTGCTAATACCACAGTCCTGCCTCACCATACACCAAACTCAAACCACTACTGTCATAACCAAACCCATCAAGCTGAAGCAAAAAAAGACCAACATAACACATCTCAGAACTATGAACCAAAATCACAAAGCCTGTCAATAAAGCCATCAAACACACAGTTCAATACCAACATCCTGTCATACCAGTACCAAAACTGTCAAGCATAATCAAACACATAATCCCTCAAGTTATCAAGCCAGCCATTGTAAAGGATAAGCTAAAAGCCTTTCAAAGCTTCAAAGCTCCAAAAAGGGCATCAAGCCTTCAAGCCCTCAGAATCTTGGATTCATCATGGGGTGAGAAAAAAACATGTCAAATTAGGCAACACAGGTAAAAGGCTAATGGTTTTCAGAACAACAACCCAAGGCAACCTAGGCCCTCAGTGAAACACATCATGGGGCAAGCTCAAGGCAAAACATTTGAGGCAACGAAAGCAAAAGTTCTAGGCAAGCAAACACACAGGAGAGGCAATAGGGCAGTCAAATAAGCATCATATTCCAACCCACAATCAAGGCAACACATAGTGGAAGAGAGAGATAAAGAAGTGAGGAATTAAAGGGTTCTCAGTATACATCATCAAAACCCTAAATATAGCAAAGAACGAAAATACCAGGGAAGCGTCAAAAGCAAGCTCAAAGCTCCATCACCGAATCTCCGGCCTCCTCAACGCCTCCACTCTTCTCTCCTCCATCTCCAAAAAAATCAGGTAACAAGCCTTCTATCTCTTCCCCTTCACCCCATAAAAAACAAAAAAATAAGAGCTCAGAACAAAACATGCATATTCAGAAAAGAAGAAAGAAAACGTAACAACTGAAAAACCAACCTTGTTTCAAAAGGATGTGGAGCCCTTGCTTTGGAGGGAAGAGAGTGTGTGAACGACGTTGGTGGCCGGAGGAAGCTCAGGAAGCAAAGTGAACGGAGAAGACGCACGGCGCCGCTCAAGCCCTAGCCTTCGTTCCAAACTGAACTAATTCCCTAACCCTAGTTTCGTTCAAGCTTGATGTGGGCCTGACCCGTTTCCTGATTACCCCAAGGCCCATTAAACACTAACCCTTTTTTTTATTTCATAAACAACATTTACTTCTTTTACTAACTTTATCTTATAAACAATGTTTTTTTTTATTCTTTGTAAAATACTAACCTAATTAAAACACTTTTTTTATCATAAGATTAAAACTTCATTTAAAATATATTTATACATACATTTAAAAAAAACATTAATTTTATAATACACATCATTTTTACCATATAATTAACTTGGAAACTTGTTTTAATTAAAATACATTTTGTACACATCATGTAATTAAATTGAAAATACTTTTTTAATCAAAATACATATTTGTACATATTATACATTTTATACATAATTAAAATTGAAATTCTTTTAGTTAATATACATATTCATACATAACAATTTAAATACATTTTTTCTAATATCGAAATTCACAAACATTTGGACTAAAATACTTTCCAATAAAAACTTAACATTTTAATCAAAACACTTCATTTTTCTTTTGTACATAATTAAACATATAAATCAAAGATTCGTTTAAAAAACATTTCTCTAGGTCAAACCCTAATACGACTCAATTTCACATTTCGCACTTGTTACACAATTCACATACATATACACTTGTACACTTACACAAATACATTCACATTTTCCCTATACACATTTTTATCTTATATTTGTATATTCGATATTTACATTTGATCGCACATTCGATTTGGTTGTAAATTATTGGGTACTATAAGTCTCATCCCCTTGTACATTTATACCCCCACTCCCGGACATTATTTTGTAATAGCGTAGATTTACATTCCGCAATTTACAGTTTTCCAATTATACCATGGTTAGACCTAGGGTTTGTATGTACATAAAATCAAACGCTAGATAACCTAATACAAGACAAATACATGTAATCAATACACAATCACACTTGCACCCCCTAGGGTAATCCCACATGTTGCCTTCCAAAATGGGCCATGCTTGCACGTCGAGTATCTTTGGCAAAACAAATCAAATGATCATAAGTCTCAAAGTGTTGCCTAAACGGAATGATCATAGTCCCTTCAAAACAAATTGCCAAAGACACTTGGCATCATTGCATTCATGGTCCATACGATGACCCGCGCCCGTCCCGAATAAACTTCCTAAACGCAAGATCGTCCACCAATTTCAATGGTGAAACGAAATTGTTAAAAGAGGTTAAAACATGACAAAAACCTTTGAGTACAATAGGGTAGACAAAACTCTTAGTTACTTGAGATCAAACTTGCAAAAACACTTGCCTTCTTTTCAAAAACCACAATCCACAACACTTTCAAACAAACTCTCAAAGACATTTGAAAACATCTTTTCGAAAAGATTCACACTTTTGTAAAACACTCAAACACGAGTCAAATACATTAGTTGCCTAAGACAAGGCATCTTTTTCCAAAACATTTTCAAAAAGCACCCACACACACACCATTTTCAAAGCAATCGAAAAACAAGGCAAGTGATCTAAAAAACCAAGTAACTAAGAGCCCATGGATAACCATGGATGAAAAGGGTGCTAATACCTTCCCTTTTCATAATCTACCCCCCGAACCCACGAAATATCTCAAAAGGTTTTTGCTGTGCTTTTTTAAACCTTTCCTTTAGGATAAAATAAAAAGTCGGTGGCGACTCTTGCTCAACCGCACAAGTGCGAATACGAACGCAAAACACTAGTCAGTTCCAGATCCACCGATCACAGAACTGGCGACTCTGCTGGGGAGAATTCTAAAAGTGGGGTTACCTTAGGGTTTAGATCACCTTTACTTTCAATTGATTGCTTTGTTTGCTTTACATTTGTGGGCTTTGTATCGGAGTTTTATAGATCCTAACCCGGATCTGGGGAAACCTTTTTAGGTAGCATAATCTGTGAGGGACCTGTCCGGCGTAGACCGACATGGGTGAAGCAGTGGCTACGTTGGTGTGGCATCTTAGTCTGTACCTATATCCCTTGTGTCGTAACAGGGAGAATATAGGTCTTCTAAGGGGTCATTAAGCACCAACCGACCTTAGAACCCTAATTGACCAACTTGGCCATTAGAACAGTAGCAGTATGCTACACTCATTGAGGCTAAACTCTCGAGATGGTTCCGGCCGCGAGAAAAGGTTGCGATGCTGGAGTTATGACCGATTGAGGTTAGCCAATGATATGAGATCCTCTAGAACCCGGTTACTTTTGATAGGACAGGTTTTAACCGACAAACTGAAAGAGGGAAGTACCTGAACCTCATGCAAGCCTAAACCTAAGGCCTTGCGTGCTTTGTGTGAATATTGTTTGCCTGTATATACACTCACTTGCTTGTGCATACATGCACATAACATCATGACATCATACCATAGCATTTTAGCATTTTCAATAACCATTTCAAGGATCTCGAGGGTTCTTTTGATGCAGGGTTACGTTGAACCAGACATCTATCCAGGGGCAAGAGGGTTCTCCTCTAACCAATGCCAACCAAAGTTCAAAAACAACAACTTGAATCAGTGGCTGTGACCCACTCGACATGGTGAGCTTGATTCTCGTGGAAAGACATCCACCAACACAAAGTTCTCCAATCAAAATTCAAGTACAATAACTTGAATCAGTGGCTATGACCCACTCGACATGGTGAGCTTGATTCTCGTGGAAAGACATCCACCAACACAAAGTTCTCCAATCAAAATTCAAGTACAACAACTTGAATCAGTGGCTGTGACCCACTCGACATGGTGAGCTTGATTCTAGTGGAAAGACATCCACCAACACAAAGTTCTCCAATCAAAATTCAAGTACAACAACTTGAATCAGTGGTTGTGACCCACTCGACATGGTGAGCTTGATTCTAGTGGAAAGACATCCGCCGATACAAAGTTCTCCAATCAAAATTCAAGAACAACAACTTGAATCAGTGGCTATGACCCACTCGACATGGTGAGCTTGATTCTCATGGAAGGACGTCCACCGGTGCAGAGGTCTCCAATCTAAGAGCAGAGTTCAACCTCTAACATTTTCTTGTGTTTACCCCAAGAGATCCTTGAAAGCATGCATCCACATATCATGCATTGCATTTTGACAATCTTTCCTTTTTTCAGGTTTCCTTACTCTCCTGCTGTTTATTTCAGCAAGAGATGGCTCTAGAACGGTCTGTCAAAGACATCCAAGACCAGACTGCTCAGCTGCAGGAGATGTTCCTGAACTTGTCTCTGGGGCAAGAAGAGATGAAAGCTCTCCTCACCAAGGGCTTAGGGAATTCCAACAGTGCCAGAAGTGATCAGATTGCGGAGCTGCAGTTTGATCTGACAACACTGAGGACTCAAATGATGGGACAGTTGGTGGGCCAGATGGCTCTCATCCAAGACCTATCTCAAAGACAAGAGGAACTCAGAGTTCTTGTCCGCCAACTGCTTCCAAACAACCAACTGGGGCAAACATCTGAGGTCGAAGAGCAAATCACCGCTCGGCCTCCATCAACTCAAGAAGACAAGGGGAAAGCTCCTCTGCTAGCTTCAGGGTCACAAACCCATCAACAACCACGCCAGCGTCAACGGGGCAATCGGCGTGAACAAGAAAAGTCGGGAAGACAGTTTACGGAGACTGAGATACCATCATTCTTCATACTGAAGCGCCTGTTGGAGGTCAATTTGCTCACCGTAAAGGACCCTCCTCAGAAGCTCAACATCTCCTCTCCTCACTTTAATCCCGACGCATTCTGTGTTTACCACTCCTGCAGCCCAGGACACAGTACCAACGACTGTTGGGCCTTGAAGAACAAGATTCAAGATCTGATTGACATTGGGGTGCTGGAATTCATGCCAGACGGTGAGATGAAGATCTTCCGTTAAAGGGTTCTCCGCTTGAAGTGACGAAGCTCGAATTGAAAGACTTTTGCTTCCTTTTTGAATTTTCAAAGTTGTAATTTCTTTTGCTGTCAAACAATTATTTGTTGATGTTAAACTCTGTTTTCATTAATGCGTTACATATGTTTGTCTTGAATTCATCCATTCGTTTCACTACTCTTATGCTTTTTCTTTATGATATTTGACTCTTGATAAAAAGCTGCAAGCCTTTAGAGGGAGGATGACGAAACAATACCGTGATCTTATACAGTATGCTTTTGAACAGACCTTGCTGATGATGTACAGGCATTTCTTTCAATTCCCAAACACTGGAGTTATAAGGAAGTTAATCCCTAGTCAACCCATTCGAGCCAAAGAAGTAGGAGTTTCCTGTTCTGATACAATCAAAACCTTTGATATAAACCCGGGGTAGGGTAGTATCTCAGTTAATTCAAAAGAAAATGTGCATTGAAGTCGCAAACTCTCAGTTCGTAATACAACGAACGACGTCAAAAAAAAAAAGAAAGCATTCCTTCGGAATCAAAAGACAAGGGTGGTTCCCTATCACATAGACAGTCAATCTCTCAAAAGAGAAAAGCCCACCAAGCCAAAACCTATAAAGGAGGCTTAAGAAAGCTGGGGCATCCCGCTGACAGTAATCCCGAAAACGGTAACAGTCAGGCAAAAGTTAGGGATAACAAATCAAAATCAAAATAGTGAGGTCATTACAAAATCCTCAACAACATGAAAAGTGTTGAAAAAGAAAAAAGAGATAATGACTGTCTCCCAAATTCAAACTGGCGAACCATCGCCCAAAAGTCGTTCCAAACTCAAAACAGAGTGTGACGCACAATTAACTGAGCTTAGGTTGAAGAACATCACGAAGAGCGGGTGGGTACAAATATGCTTTGAGCCTTTATCCTTTGCTTCTTAAACCGTGAACCAAGCCACGTTACAACCCTTCAAAAGTCCTAATTGAAGCATGGGTTAGTTCGAAAGCATACTGTTACAAAAGGTATCCTGACTCCTGTAGGGCTTTGCTCTAAATCTTGTGTTAACTTGTCTTATGAAAAGTTTTCTGCTAAAAAACGCATTTTTCAAAACTTCGAGACAAACATAAACTTTGCATTATTTGAATATCACTGTCTGCATTTGATTTTTTGTTTGACAGCGAAGAAATTCATACAGCGAATGTTCGGAGGAACGAAAACTCTCTCAGCAAGTCAAAATCACTTCAAGAGGATAACACGTCCATCAAATCTCCTATCAACAAGGGGCATGACATGTCACAATCCAGTTAACCTGGGGCAGTCCAGTCAAGGTCCAACAGATCTTTCAAAGTACAGTTAACCTGGGGCAGTCCAGTCAAGGTTTCAAGAAACCTCTCAATATGCAGAGTAATCTAATTCAAGATTCCTTCACCACCACTTGGGGCATTCAAATGTCAAAAGTGTTCAACAAATCAACTACAACATCTCCAGATTCGATTCCTGTATCCAGCCAGGGCATATATGTTGATCACATTTCCAGACTCGATTCCTGTATCTAGCCAGGGCACGTCTGAAGAGTTCGAAGATTCGACTCCTGTATCCAGCCAGGGCATATCTATTGACGACTATTTCCAGATTCGATTCCTGTATCCAGCCAGGGCATATCTGTTGACATTATTTCCAGACTCGATTCCTGTATCTAGCCAGGGCACGTCTGAAGAGTTTGAAGATTCGATTCATGTATCCGGCCAGGGCATATCTATCAACTATCACCTTTCCAGATTCGACTCCTGTATCCAGCCAGGGCATGTCTGAAGAATTCCAGATCAACACCTGCAACAACCCAGGAAACATCTGTGAACGACCGATTGTAGACCAACACCTGTAATAAACCAGGATTTTATCTACATCACCACTTGGGGCATTCGAATGTCAAAAGTGTTCAAAACCCGACGCAGTTTTACACAAGCTCATCGTCAGGAAACCCTACACCGGTTCCTCTTCAAGACTTCTGAAAAAGTTTACGGATTCTTCCCAACAACGGACACTAATCTACCGACTTGTTCAGATTCTTCTTCACAACTTCTGAAACAGTTTACGGATTCTTCCCAACAACGGACGCTAATCTACCGACTTGTTCAGATTCTTCTGAAAACAGTTCATGGATTCATCCCAACAACGGATGTTAATCTATCAACTTGTTCAGATGCAACCTTTAAAGACAGTTTACGGACACTTCCCAACAACGGATGTTGTTCTATTGCTGGTTCAACTTCAAGATTTTTGAAAATAGTTCACAGGTTCTCCAAGTAAACGGATGTTAACCTATCGCTTGTTCAGATTCTTCTCAAAGCCAACAACCACGGAAGATCGCGCTCGCCAAATTCTTCCTATCTCCAGCGGAGTTCATCAAAATCCCCAGCCAGAGAATCCTCCGGAATTCAATTCCCCTCAGAGTATAAACTTCAGTATCCCCAGCGGAGTCAGACTTCCAAACTTTCTCCCCACAGGGTTCTGGAAAGGCAGATCTTGAGTTCCCCAGTGAAGTCTCCAGAGTTGCTTCCCATCAAGCCGAAGATTCTCAATTTGGTCTCCCCGGCATGAGTCTACTAGTTTGGGACTCCCCAGTAGAGGTCATCAGGAATTCTCTTCCCCAGCGACAGCCAGGGATTTATTTTCCCCGGCAGCAGTCAAGATGCTTTTATCTTCAGCCATCTCGGAATCATGTATCCTCGGCAAGATTAGCTCATCAGCTTACATGCGCATTCATCGCATTCATATCATAAACATTAATGTCACGTACATTGCATCATGCATCATAACATTGCATACAACTAACCCTTTGCCTTTTCAGGTAAGATCAGTCGACAGACACGGATCATCTCCTGAGATTTATCCATAAATAGTTCAGATGTGACCCGGACACGGCAACATTTTGATACTTATTCCAGATTCATTCAGACGCATCAGCAGAAACCTTACACCGGTTCCTCTTCAACTTCTCAACTTCCGAAACAAGTTTGCGGATTCTTCCCTACAACGGATGTCAATCTACCGATTTGTTCAGACTTTTCTCAACTTCTGAAACAAGTTTACGGATTCTTCCCTACAACGGATGTCAATCTACCAATTTGTTCAGACTTTTCTCAGCTTTTGAAAACAGTTTACGGATTCTTCCCTACAACGAATGTCAATCTACCAACTGATTCAGACTCTTCACAATTTTTGAAAATAGTTTACGGACATGTCCCAACAACGGATACTGCTCTATTGCTTATTCAATCTCGGATAGTTTACAGATTCTCCAGATATGGACGTCAATCTGTTGCTTGTTCAGACCCCAATTCAGAGATATTCCAAAACAGGGATGCCCTTCTGATACTCGTCCACTCACCATTGACGTACAGTTCAACATCACCATATGGCATCTGTAAGCCCATCCTCCTACCAGCAGTCGCCGAATGGCATCTGTAAGCCCATTCTCAGATGGCATCTCTAAGCCCATCCCCCGACAAATTCTCTCGCACCAGATGGCATCTTTAAGCCCATCACCAAATGGCATCTTTAAGCCCATTCACCTCCACCGTCACATCGACGAGCGCAAATTTTCTGGGCACATTAGTGTCCAATCTCCTTTTACCTTCAAGTCGCGAAAGGCAAACTTGCCAATCTAACTCTTCAGGTCAAAGAAGATTGAACAGGGGCAACTGTTGTACCCCAAAATTTGCCCTCGCGCTTTTCCACAAGAAATCTCAGCTTCAAACATTTCCTGACTTTTCAAACTGGCTCAAGAATCGGACAAACGGACTTTTCTTGACAGTCAATCAAAATTAGGGTTTTTACTGATTTTCAGAGCTCTGAATTGCTTCATACAGTGGGCTTAGGGTTTGGTTGATTTTTTGGTTCAATTTTGATCAAGCGAGCGTGATTTGGCATTTAATCGGGAATTAGGGTTTTATGGGCATATTCTCAGAAGAATTTAAATTCCACAGCACTTTGCGATTTATTTCAAGATTCGGATTAAAATTCGCGTTATCTTGGTTTAATCAGTAAAAGAGACAGTGGTTTTGAATTCAGTACGTTTTGATTGGGCCAGTCAGATACAGGATGCAGTATTGGATTCACAGTGTTTATGCGTTCGATCAGTCCATTTGGGTTAATTGCTGCTTTGCTTTGGATGTTGAATAAGACAGGATTAATTGATCAATGTTGTTTTATTTTAGTTATTTATTATTCTGAAATTGAATGATTGAATTTATTTTTCAATTGTTTTAATTCTAAGAATTTTAAATAAATAAATAAACAATAAAGAAATTGGAATTAATTGGATAATTTAGATTTTATTGAATAATTGAATTATTTGTACAAATTGTTGTTTATAATTTAAATTATGAACAATGATATACATTAATTTAAATATTACATAAAATTAAAACTATCCTATTTTCTAATATTCTTCATTCTTCACTCCGCTCCGGTATTCCATTTTTCATCTGCAAAAAGAAACAAGAAAAGTCAGAAAGCAGTTAATTAAAAGACAGTTAATTTGCTCATCATTAGGGGCCACTGACTGGGATCAGTTGACCCTCTCTGCAAATCACGGGATTTCTCCCGGTTCACAGAGAGGGAAGATTTTTTATTTTCATGAAATGCAAATGTCAAAGTTTCTAAAAATTCAAGCTGCATAGAAATTCAAAATCCAAAATCCAAACTAAACTGAAAAATTCAATCTCAACTTTCTATCCAAAGCAAAAGGCACTACTGTCAGTTTACTCAAAGTCCACTCAAAGAAAATCAAGAAAGTACTCAAAAGCTGTAAAAGAAGATTTTGGAAAAGATATCAAAATGCAAAGTCAGATCAAAGATGTCAAAAGAGATAAAGATGCAGTCAAGTAGTATGTAGGATGCAAGCAACTTGGATTTTTTTTTCATCATTTCCCATAATAGACCCCTTCAGAGCAAGTACAGAATAATAACATATAAAATTCTAAACTGTACTAGGAGAGAAGAAAAAAGAGATAAAGCAAGCATAGGCAAGGGTTCAGGCATAGGCAGCAGGAAGACAGAAAAAGAGATATAACCCAACAACTCAGCTCAGCATAGCAGGTTAAGACAGTTCAAGGCAGCAAAAAAAGATAACACAAAAAAAATCCAAAAGACAGTTCAGAAGTAAGGTGAGAATAGAGAGAAAAGATACAAAAACTCAGAACTCTGCCTCAACCTAAAAACACACAAAAAACCTGATGAGCAAAGCACATAACTTGAAAATGCCACAACTCTGCATAATATAAACATCCAGAAGCCAATACAGAAGTGAGGAGATAGAAGAGAAAGATACAAACTCAGTTCAGCAAAAAGCAAAAAAAAGAGAGAAGAGAAATATACAAACTGAGGAAGTCATAACCTCATTACTGCCAAAGTCCCTGTCAAAAACATGTGAACAAACCACTATGCTGTCAAACTGAACCAGCATAAGCAAAAGTCACAAAGCCAAAACTTACTGTCCATTAGCCTCAGAAACCTCATAAAACCAGTAAAAACCTGCTAGCATCAGAACCTGCCTGCATCACCCTCAAGAACATACAAATGCCATAACCACCTACCTACATCAAAAAAGCCTAAACACATCAATTTGTCAAAAAGCCAAGCTAACATAAAAATCTGCTAATACCACAGTCCTGCCTCACCATACACCAAACTCAAACCACTACTGTCATAACCAAACCCATCAAGCTGAAGCAAAAAAAGACCAACATAACACATCTCAGAACTATGAACCAAAATCACAAAGCCTGTCAATAAAGCCATCAAACACACAGTTCAATACCAACATCCTGTCATACCAGTACCAAAACTGTCAAGCATAATCAAACACATAATCCCTCAAGTTATCAAGCCAGCCATTGTAAAGGATAAGCTAAAAGCCTTTCAAAGCTTCAAAGCTCCAAAAAGGGCATCAAGCCTTCAAGCCCTCAGAATCTTGGATTCATCATGGGGTGAGAAAAAAACATGTCAAATTAGGCAACACAGGTAAAAGGCTAATGGTTTTCAGAACAACAACCCAAGGCAACCTAGGCCCTCAGTGAAACACATCATGGGGCAAGCTCAAAGCAAAACATTTGAGGCAACGAAAGCAAAAGTTCTAGGCAAGCAAACACACAGGAGAGGCAATAGGGCAGTCAAATAAGCATCATATTCCAACCCACAATCAAGGCAACACATAGTGGAAGAGAGAGATAAAGAAGTGAGGAATTAAAGGGTTCTCAGTATACATCATCAAAACCCTAAATATAGCAAAGAACGAAAATACCAGGGAAGCGTCAAAAGCAAGCTCAAAGCTCCATCACCGAATCTCCGGCCTCCTCAACGCCTCCACTCTTCTCTCCTCCATCTCCAAAAAAATCAGGTAACGAGCCTTCTATCTCTTCCCCTTTACCCCATAAAAAACAAAAAAATAAGAGCTCAGAACAAAACATGCATATTCAGAAAAGAAGAAAGAAAACGTAACAACTGAAAAACCAACCTTGTTTCAAAAGGATGTGGAGCCCTTGCTTTGGAGGGAAGAGAGTGTGTGAACGACGTTGGTGGCCGGAGGAAGCTCAGGAAGCGAAGTGAACGGAGAAGACGCACGGCGCCGCTCAAGCCCTAGCCTTCGTTCCAAACTGAACCAATTCCCTAACCCTAGTTTCGTTCAAGCTTGATGTGGGCCTGACCCGTTTCCTGATTACCCCAAGGCCCATTAAACACTAACCCTTTTTTTTATTTCATAAACAACATTTACTTCTTTTACTAACTTTATCTTATAAACAATGTTTTTTTTTATTCTTTGTAAAATACTAGCCTAATTAAAACACTTTTTTTATCATAAGATTAAAACTTCATTTAAAATATATTTATACATACATTTAAAAAAAACATTAATTTTATAATACACATCATTTTTACCATATAATTAACTTGGAAACTTGTTTTAATTAAAATACATTTTGTACACATCATGTAATTAAATTGAAAATACTTTTTTAATCAAAATACATATTTGTACATATTATACATTTTATACATAATTAAAATTGAAATTCTTTTAGTTAATATACATATTCATACATAACAATTTAAATACATTTTTTCTAATATCGAAATTCACAAACATTTGGACTAAAATACTTTCCAATAAAAACTTAACATTTTAATCAAAACACTTCATTTTTCTTTTGTACATAATTAAACATATAAATCAAAGATTCGTTTAAAAAACATTTCTCTAGGTCAAACCCTAATACGACTCAATTTCACATTTCGCACTTGTTACACAATTCACATACATATACACTTGTACACTTACACAAATACATTCACATTTGCCCTATACACATTTTTATCTTATATTTGTATATTCGATATTTACATTTGATCGCACATTCGATTTGGTTGTAAATTATTGGGTACTATAAGTCTCATCCCCTTGTACATTTATACCCCCACTCCCGGACATTATTTTGTAATAGCGTAGATTTACATTCCGCAATTTATAGTTTTCCAATTATACCATGGTTAGACCTAGGGTTTGTATGTACATAAAATCAAACGCTAGATAACCTAATACAAGACAAATACATGTAATCAATACACAATCACACTTGCACCCCCTAGGGTAATCCCACATGTTGCCTTCCAAAATGGGCCATGCTTGCACGTCGAGTATCTTTGGCAAAACAAATCAAATGATCATAAGTCTCAAAGTGTTGCCTAAACGGAATGATCATAGTCCCTTCAAAACAAATTGCCAAAGACACTTGGCATCATTGCATTCATGGTCCATACGATGACCCGCGCCCGTCCCGAATAAACTTCCTAAACGCAAGATCGTCCACCAATTTCAATGGTGAAACAAAATTGTTAAAAGAGGTTAAAACATGACAAAAACCTTTGAGTACAATAGGGTAGACAAAACTCTTAGTTACTTGAGATCAAACTTGCAAAAACACTTGCCTTCTTTTCAAAAACCACAATCCACAACACTTTCAAACAAACTCTCAAAGACATTTGAAAACATCTTTTCGAAAATATTCACACTTTTGTAAAACACTCAAACACGAGTCAAATACATTAGTTGCCTAAGACAAGGCATCTTTTTCCAAAACATTTTCAAAAAGCACCCACACACACACCATTTTCAAAGCAATCGAAAAACAAGGCAAGTGATCTAAAAAACCAAGTAACTAAGAGCCCATGGATAACCATGGATGAAAAGGGTGCTAATACCTTCCCTTTTCATAATCTACCCCCCGAACCCACGAAATATCTCAAAAGGTTTTTGCTGTGCTTTTTTAAACCTTTCCTTTAGGATAAAATAAAAAGTCGGTGGCGACTCTTGCTCAACCGCACAAGTGCGAATACGAACGCAAAACACTAGTCAGTTCCAGATCCACCGATCACAGTTAGTATGGATTTTAGGTCTTCCAATTTTTTTTCTGCAATCGAATTGCAGCATCACCTTCATCTGCGATTGCCTCAACCTTCATCAACGGGATCAATAACTTCGTATTGCAAAAGTTCATCTTCTCTACAATCTTTTACAAATCACATCTCCTTCAACCTCCCGCGCCATGAATCATCCTTTACCTTTTACTCTCTACAAACACCATAACACCATGCTTATCACAACAAACACAATCGAGCAGTAACATAATCAGAATCAGAAGTAGAGAGATAAAGTGAAAACGAAATCAAACCTTGAGATTTCTTCTAGTGTCTGTGATGTCCACAAGTCATTGATTACTCCGGTAGCAAACAGAATTCGAGGCGGACGAATATCGCTCATGAAGATGTTGAAGCCGCAGTGGGGACGAGTGATCGGAGACGGAGCAAACCGAATGTGAATCGAAGAAGATGAGAGGGAGAAGTTATGCCGCGATTGGAGAGAAGGAAGAGAAAATTCTATTTCTCGAAGGAAGACGAAGGGCCTCACTATACCCTAATTACACGTATACCCCTCTCTTAATTTTCCTGTTTTTTTGTATTATTTTCTAAACATTGAGATAATAGAATGTAGAAGGAAAAATGGTATCATAGTGTTGTTGGGTCTGGTCCGAAGCTGTGCTCCCTCAAGCCCATGTCACATTTTTTTGAAAGCCTGATCACAATTGAACAAAAAAAACTATTGCTTGATCTTCTATTTGGGCCTTGCGTCCTGATTTCTGCACCATAACATCTGAGTCAATCGTACACCTTCCCCCCTAATTCTCATATTTTCTTATTAAGATTTAGGATTCTGCTTATAGTTTTTTTATATATATTTTTCTATGATAAAAAATTATTTAAAAAAAATCAATAAAAACTTGTAGATTTTTTATTTTAGTTTTAGGAAATTAAATTTCGGTCATCCGATTATATTTGAGATTCGCGATTCACCTTTTTTTGGTGAGATTTGAGTCTTATGCAGGATTATTATGCGGATGCGCCCGAGACTTTGATTTTGATTTATTTTCACAATCGATGATGCGTCGATACTTATTCCAGACATTTTATTTCTAACTCTTTTCTTTGAATGGTGAAGCTTTCACGAAGATCGTCGGGTTTCTTTGCTTTTCACTTTGCTCTACGGGCTAGTACTTGTTTGGTATATTTTCTTTCTACTTTATCTCTGCATTTATCGCTTCCTAGAGATCATGTGAAGTATGATAACATTAGGTTTAGAAATAGGCTAGTCTCCCTTTGACTTTTCTTCCCCCTTTTGCATATGCATTTAAAGCAAAAAACTTCTTTTTCTTACAAACTTCAAAATACTTAGAAAATTTACTGACGAGAATCATATATTTGTTAAGTATGAGAGATGATAAGAGGGTTTCTTATCGACTTTATTGTTCTCTTATTCCAAGCCTTGGCATGGTTCAAGTCTCAAAGACTCATTTCATAAATAAGTAGAGAAATGGCTAATATCTCTCTCTTGAGATTAACTAGCTGTTATCTGCAGCAAAAACACCAACCAACACAAATCCTTTTCGCCTACGGGCTTTTCTTTCAAAAAACTTTTTTCAAAAGAGCATGTTAATTCACTTCTGTACTAACGTGTAAGTCTCCAAAGGTCGAGTTGCGGCAGAAGGAGAAATTAATATTGTTCATAAAAAACACTAACCAACACAAACTCTTTTCGCCTACGTGCTTTTCTTTCAATAACTTTTCAAAAGGACATGTTAATTCACTTTTGTGCTGACGCGTAAGTCTCCAAAGGTCGAGTTGCGGCAGAAGGAGAAATTAATATTGTTCATTAAAAAAATACAAACCAATTCAAACATTTTTGTGTGCCCAATCACCTTTTCTCCAAAACTTTTTCAAAAGAGCATGTTAATTCACTTTTGTGCTGACGCGTAAGTCTCCAAAGGTCGAGTTGCGGCAGAAGACGAAATTAATATTGTTCATTAAAAATATAAACCAACAAAAACATATGAGCTGAACTATGGCTGCTCTGATTCCTTAAAAGGGATACGTAGGCATCGGGGTAGGGCCCGAACGAGCACAATTTTATTTTCCCTACATTCTTTTCCCCTTTCTTTTTCATGCATTCTCCCCTCAGTAGTATAACAAACAATATGCATAGATTAAGCACACCCATAAGATAGATAACAAGAGTGGATACCATAGAGTACTACGGGCGTGTGGGGTGCTAATACCTTCTCCTCGCGTAACAGACTCCCTTACCCGATCTCTCGGTTGCAAGACCGTGACTTCTCTCTTCTCAGGTTTTCTCGATGTTTACCTTTCCCTTCATGTGGGATAAAAGACGTTCGATGGCGACTTCATTGTTTGATGATTTTCAGCCGGTTGTTTCAATCATGTCATCGATATATACCTCGAGCATGTCCCCGATCTCGTCGTGGAAGACTTTGTTCATCTTCCGCTGGTATGTTGCGCTTGTGTTTTTTAGACCGAAGGGCATTAAGTTGTAGTAGTAATTGTCTGACCCGGTCATGAAAGTCGTGCATTATTTGTCGCTCATCGCCATGGGAATTTGATTATAACCTAAGTATGCGTTCATAAATGACAAGTTTATAGCCGGCCAATTTATCAGCCAGCATGTTAATATTAGGTAAAGGATATACATCTTTGGGACATACCCGATTGAGATCAGTTTAATTAACACACACACACACACACACACACACCATTTTCCATTATTTTTCTTAACAAGTACATCGTTGGAGAACCAGGTTGAATATCGAGCCTCAGAAATAAAATTTGCCTCTAGGAGATCTTTTACAACAACCTCCACTTTCTCGGGGGACTACCTACGCCTACGTTGAACTACTGCCCTAGCGACAAGATCTACAACGTGCTGGTGGCAGGCGACCTCAGGATCAAGTCCGGGCATTTCTATAGCACTCCATGCAAACAGATCGACATTTATTCTTAGGTCGGCTTTGAAATTCTTCCTCTCCAGATCGGGGAGTCTAACTCTAATCTTCACTCCTTTATTTGGATTTGTGTCAATGGGATGATTTCAAAGTCTCTGTCGGGAATGGGACAAAAGAGGATCATGTTCGCTGTTGGGGGCTTCGACTTCATAGCGTGAAGTGGGTGTCGAAGTCAAAGGATTCGTCATTTGGTGGAGCTTCTCGTTCTTCAGTTTGAGCGGGCTTGCCGGCTAAGGATGTTGCTGATGTCGAGGTGGTTGCTCCGTTGGCAGCTTGTGGCTTTGTGTCGACCGTGTTCTCTCCCTTTGAATCTTCATTGAAACATCTTCTCGTAGCTTCGATGTCCCCGTGGATGGTGGAGACGCGTCGCCTCTTAGTGTATAACTTCATCTTCAAGTTCATCGTGGAGGGTACGGTGGTCGGCTCAGCGAGTATTGGTCTCCCCGGGATGCAATTGTAGAGAGACGGGAAGTCGACCACCAGGAAACGAACCTTGACTTGCCTGGAGGCAGTTTCTATTTCGAACATGACAAGCAGCTCTACATAACCCCATGGCTTGGAGGTTGAGTCATTGAAACCTTGCACCTCGGACCCTACGTACGTTGATAAATGGGAATTGTCGAGCTAGACTCGTCGACCAGGATGTGATGCACGTTAAAGTTGGCCATCTTTGCTCTCACGAGCAAATGGATGTTTGAGTTAGAAGCTCCACCAGGAAGTTCCTCGAGGTAGAAGGTGATTGGCTCAGATTTTCCATGAAATCTATCGAGGGTCACAGTCTGGACTAAGGTTGCATCTATAAGCTAATTAAGCTTTCTCTTTGCCGAGTTCACATAGAAGCCACTGAATTCCCCACCATATATGACCATGGCTGATGGGAATTTCTCCCATCTGTTGTGGGTAAACAAAGGTTCATTGTCCTCGAGGACCTAGAGGAAGTAAAAGTCTTAGGGACGTGAGACGCACAAAGCGACTCTGAGGGGACCAGCCTCGTTGAAGGGTCGTGCCTCCTCCTTGACCTCTTTTACTTTGAGGTTATCACGATGAGGGGCGTCGTTCTTCTTATACTACCTGAGTCTTTCTACTTTGATGAGGGTCTTGATGACGCCCTTCAGGTGGACGCAGTCCTCAGTAACATGGCCATGGCTTCAGTGGTACTAGCAGTATTTGCTCATGTCGACCCCTGACTTAAGAACTGTGGGTTTGGGTCTTGGGCCCCACCGTCCTTGAACTCAATGTTGGCACACTCCGCAAGGATTCACTCGCGGGGAGCGGTTAACAGGGCGTATTTGGTGAATCGCCCAGCCGGGCCTCTGTGCTCGCGGGAGTCATGAGGTTTATCGTCTCTTATCTTATTCCCTGCTCGACGAGATGGCCTGACATCGTTGTTCCTTGAGGCGTTGGGTCCTTGGAGGTTTTTGGGATCGCGAACACTATTGTCGGCCTCTTTTTCCTCGTACATGATGTAGGACTGAGCTTTCTGGAGGAATTCCTCCAACGATCTAGGGCTCTAGATGCCGTCTTCTTTTCAGAAATCGCTTCCCTGGCGGAGTCCTCTCTCGAGAAGGTACCTCTTCATGCGGTCAGTTGTGTGGACTTGGATGGCCCTATGGTTGAACCTCTCGATGTAATTTCTGAGGGATTTGTCGCTCCCCTAAACAATTTCCTCGAGGGACGACTCAGTCTTGGGGTGTCGTTGTGAGGCCGTGAAGCTACCGGGGAACTGGGTCTTCAGACTCTTCCATGATGTGATGAACTCGGGGGAAAAGTTTATGTACCAGCCCATAGCAGTTTTCCTCAAAGTCGTGGGGAATAGCCTGCACTTGATGACACCCCCGACGTTGTAAAAGTGGAGCATTGCCTCGAAGCCTTCGAGGTGGTCGTCTAGATCCAGAGTGCCATCATAAGTGTTCAAGGGGGAAGGTTTCTCCATCCCCTTGGGAATAAGGGCCTCAATATTTTCTCGAGACAGTGGACCGCGGAAGTCGTCTTCATCGCTTTTGTCTGGAGAGCGAGACGGGAAAGAATCAAAACGGGGCCCCCTCCGGTGAGAGTCTCTTTCCCGAGGCCTTGTCTTCCCGGGGTGCTCTCTGCCCTTATTCCTCTTAGGAATGGGGGATCGTCATTCCTTGTGTGGCGGGGTGCGATCGCACTTCTTGACAATCTTAGGTTGGGTCTTCTCCAGTCGACGGCCTTGCCCGATGCGACAGGAAGAGAGCTGCGAGAATCCTCCTGTTGGTGTCTCCACAGAGGAGATCTTGAACGGGGCTCACGTTGTCGTGGAGACGGGGTATGTGAGTCAAGTCTTTTGTATTTTCTGGGGGACCGGCGGGTCTTCTCCAGCATTGCCAGGCGTTCACCCTGTGAAAAGATCATGTAATTAGTTTGATTGATCATCGCGAACAAGGCCTGAGTTGTAGGATCCGCATTGGCGGGCACCGCGATTTCCTGGTACACCGCGGGTTCATCGACGTGCAGGTGAGGATTGTTGAGCGGATGCGGGCGGGTGGAGGAGGAAGCAGTTCTTTCGTCCCTGATGTCATGTTCGTGATCGCCGATGTTGTTGTTGTTGTTAATGTCGGCGATTAAACGTTCTTGTCACCGTTGTTGATTTAGTCGGCCATGTTTATTGGAAGGTTGAAAGTTTCTTTGGTCTTAAGCTAATGAAAGACGGGGAAGCTAGTTCCCACGGACGACACCACTGATTATACCTGCCTAGAAGGGATCGTCGATGGCCCACAAGCTTGGACTGAACTGCGGTGAAGGAGAAGTGGTGGGGTACCTGCAAGACAATCCGATGCCAAAGTAAGGTTCAGAGCAGAATGCAAGTAATGAAAGTGTGAAGAATAAATGTACCTGACCCTCTAATGAAATAGGATATTTATAGCCCCCAACGTTGTGCCAAAGTCTTCATTATGGGCTGAAGATCCAGGCCCATAATGAATGGCTTCTAGGACTCAAGCGTGTGAAGTGGAACAACACGTGCCCACTATCCTGGTTGACTGTCTCGCATTCTTTGGTCAATGGAGGACCGATTCTCCGCAAATGGCAAGAGATTTTGTAGTAATCTGAAGGCAGTTGACCACATGCTCATGGAAGACACGTGAGGAAAACGTTCCCCAACGACTAGGAGTTGGGCCATGTTGTTGGGCCTTCTTTAAGGGAGCGTCGGACTGAACCTTGCCCTTCAGTGGGCCAAATGCAGACCTAGACCAGAACAGTTTTCAAGTTAGGAATTTAAACTTGTTTTAATAGAGTGGCTAGTGGTCCTCCCGAACCTTAATAGACTTATCATTAATTTTCTTGGGGAAGTATTTTGCTTTATTGAACTTGTGGATAAGGGATTCCCAATCATTTAGAATCCTTCAAAATTTCTTAGCAAGTAATGCTTCATTGAAGTAAGAAGTGTTATGGAAACCTATCTCACCATTGATTGATCTTTGTTCTTGCATAACTTTCCTCATTTGATCCGGCAAATCCGTTTCTCTTTATCTTTTGCCTCCCACAAATAATTGTGATTATTTTTACCTATCTCATTACATCTTTGAATATGTCACCATCAATATCATAAGTTGTTTCTTTATGACTCTGTTTGGGAGTTGGATTTTTGAAAATTTTAGTGGGAAAAGTTTTGCAGGATACATACTATAGAAGTTTTAAAACTCAAAATTTCTCTTCAAAAATCTAGAAGTATAGTTTCCATAAGCACCCAAAGTTATACCACAACATTTCGTAAGAGTCACGCACTCCATTTGGTATTTTTCCTTGTAGGGCCTTCTTGAACATTGTTATCACAGAGAAATAAAACATACTTTTATTAGTTCCTGATATTAAATACTTGACACTGTTCTTAGAAGGACAAATACCAATTTATTAATAAACAAAGATAACAATATCCTTCACAACCTCATTTGCATGATGAACTAAATATATAAATCATACAAGAAATGACTTTTAATTAGAAACCATGCTTTCACTTTCTTTCACAAATCCATCTCCTGTCCAGTCTTTATCAGATTGCAATCCTTTCTTTATTGCTTTTCTTTGCTTTATTGCTTCTTGCTGCCTTTTCACCAAGTCTGTGTGTGTAGTAAAATACTCAAGAGATGCCCTGTCATTTTTATTCAGAAATTAATAACAGAGATTATTACTCAACATGCTTATTTTCGAAAATTGTGAAACTATTTATACCCTCTGAAATCTTCTATTGATTTGAAATTGTGTTTCTTCATGAAGTCTTTTAGCTCAAGAGAAAGCTTCTTCACAAGACCATAGCCGTGCATCATAACGCCGGTGCATACCTGCAATTTATAAAGGATCGTCTATTATTTGTTATAGTTTGAATAAACTGCCTAGCGCTTATAGCATAAGTGCTTACCACATGATTGTTTTATGTATAAATATTATCACAGCGAAATTCATGTTCAAGACCGGAGAGCATCAGGCTATCAAGCATTGACACAAACACGACACTGATGCGTAGACATTAGACATCAGTGATAATTTAAAATGGAAGTGATTGAATGTTACCATACATGTCAGATTCACATTTTCTCAACTGATGTGACAGGAAGTGATAATAGTATTGGGATGCGAGATTGAAAATCTAAACATGGAACCAGGCAGACCATATGTATCAAAAGGGCCTACAAATTTATTCTTGCATTATACCTGGACAGTATTTGCACCAAGAAGAATAAACTCAGCAGCATCACCACCTGTCTCAACACCACCAATGGCAGAAAGTGAATAGTTCTCACTATCAAACTCGGCTTTCATCATTTTTGCAATACTCATAACTTTCCCGAGGGCTATCGGATGGACCGCCTTCGCAGAATAACCGCCTGGAGTTGAGTACCTAACAACAAAATTTAGACAAATCAATCTGATGATTGAAGAAGATTGAAACAAACAAAGCAGAACTATGAATTTGGTTCGAGTGAGATTGCAAACCCCTCAACACAAGGCTCGGGACGTAATGTATCCAAATTGATTCCCATCACGCTCATGATTGTATTTATAGCAGCTATTCCCTCGGATCCTGAACTTAGAGCAACCCTTGCTGGCTATAAACAGAAGCATCCCCAAAATTACAAACATGATAATCATGAAAAATTGAAAGGGTAATCATAATAGAGGGACACGAATCGATGCAAACCTGTGAAATATCAGTTATGTTGGGAGTCATCTTGGCCCAAACCGGAACCGTAGCTTTTGCATTTATCCATCCACAAACTTCTTCCAGGAGAGCGCAATCTTGCCCAACAGCAGCACCCATTTTGCGTTCCGGCATACCATGAGGACACGAGAAGTTTATTTCAATTGCATCCTAAAAGAATATCACAGGTCGGCCATTAGATTTTTCAAGATTAGAAAAAATCAGTGATTTAAAAAACCGAACAAGACATTTCAACTGATTGAACTTTGAACTTGATCACGTTTTTGTCTCGGTTCAAGCAATTTAAAGCGGTTGAACCATGATCCAGAGGTCTCGCTGGTTCGATGCCTAGTTCAGTTTTTAAAACAACCGAAAAAAATAGTCAACTTGTCAAACTAAGCCAAGAAAAACATCTTACAACTCCAGTTTGTTCGACTCTATCGATAAGCTCTTCCCAAGCAGCTTTATTGTACTCTTCCATGATTGAAGCTATGAGAATTCTGTCGGGGTACTCATCTTTCAATTGCTTAAATTCTTTCAACATGGTTTCAAGTGGCCTATCACTGATAAGTTCAATGTTCTGCCACCCAATAATTTCTCCTTTTGCCGATCCATTTCCATTAGCCCGTAGTCGAGCATATCGAGGAGTTACATTTATAACCTTTGCTGCATCAAGAGATACCTAGCAAAACAAATATACCACACCCTATAAAAATCTTTCAAATTACAAATATTCAACAGTATTTAGTTCTATAACATTGATCAACATATGAGCATACAATTACCACTTGTATTTCTCATGACCACTTGAGCACTTATGTTTGCTTAAACAGCTTAATTAACCGATTATCATTTAAGCATTTTTGTATAACTATTTCTAGAACAAAATATAAAATCAAATCAAATTGTTTTCGTTTAAGCTATAAGCTGCTATCATAAGCTATCTTGGATAATTTATGAATATAAGCTGAAAAACAGTTCATAAGTGGCCATAGATAAACTCAAATAAACCAATCCAAACAAGCCCTAATGCATTTCTTGTATTACTAAAGCTATGTTTGAATATCATAATACGAACGAATTTCTTGTATTACTAAGGCTATGTTTGGATATCATAAAATAAACAGGCAGAATGAATATTCCATTCCATCACTCAAAGTTTTAGGACGGAACAAGTCAAATTCCTCCCGTCCCGAATTAGAGTGGAATAAATATGGTGGTAAGTGATGACATGTTATTCATACCACTTCATTCGGCTCCTCCATCCGAATTTAAATGATCCAATGAAATATCACTTTGTTCCGTCTCATTCCACTCCACTCCATCTGATTCCATCAATTCAAACACATCCTTAAGTTCCATCTACATGCATTACTAATACCAACACAAACTCACCCCTACCAACAAATCAATCACTAAAAACTAATCTAGAATCAAATCAATCCAATGCACTATACAAGTAAGTTACAAATCAAAAGCTTACAGTTTTAGCAATGACAGCACCCCAACCTTCATCGAAAGCTCTTTTCATGACAGTATAATTAGTACCAGGTGGACCTGATCCAATAACAAATGGATTGGGCATATGCAAACCATTAACAGTAACACTAAGATCAGGCTCCGAAGATGATTGACTCCCAGAACCAAAAACCTTAAACCCAACTCTACTAGGACGAACATAAACCTTCTTACGACAATTCAACGAAAACCCAGATGTATAATTCCCAGTCCTTATCTGGGTCATGCTTAAAGTTGCCATTTTTGATGAAAAATTGAAACTTTCTACAAAAGAGAACGAAGAAGAAGAATGAATGAAGTGAATCTGGACTGAATCTGAGTTATAGTTATATTATTTAAGGATCTGAGAAAACGTCCAAATATGAATCACCGCTTGCTTGTAGAATTTGGAAGATTATCAGAAAAAATTATAAACAATTACTTAACAAGTTGGACTAGCATGTGAGGTGATTTGTCTATGGATATTATAAGATTTTGATTTTAATTTTAATAATACAGTATTAACTATTAAGATTCATTAATAACTTTTTAAAGGTTAGTACTATTTTTTGATAATACAGTCATTATGATTAATTTTATATTTTTAATAATGTAGTTTTTTTTTTAGTAAATTTAAGATTTTCATTTTAATTTTAATAATACAACCAATTGTTTCAATAGCAATTTAGAGTTAAATGTGTCTCGGAATCTCGAAGTCGCGTTAGGGATGTATGGTGTAAAAGAACTTGTTATGAATATCTATAATATAAGTGTGACTTAGCTAAGGATACTGCAACACGGTTATCTTGGAATCACTCCAGTGATTATCTCATGTCGCACTCAACGAGGAAAAGAACTGTTTGTTGCGTCTATCTCTAGAGGTTTACCACATATAAGCAACATCGAAGGGGATTGCGAAAAGATAAATTGCAGAGTTGGAAGTAGAGAGTAGGAAAGGGGAAACGTCAACAAACGAGAGGCACGTCCTAGGGCTTGAAGACAATGAGTAAGTGGACGGCGTTCCCAATGAGGTCTTTTCGTTGGTAATTACAGTTGCAATAGTCAATTTTGAGATATCAAGAATCCAAATTTATACGGGTAGCTCATGAAATATTATGTACATCAAACATTTTGAGAAAGTAAACTTAAAGAGGGAGAATTTATTACCTTACATAGGCACCAAATTGCACGCACTCAAAGGCTCGATGGGAGCTACATATAGCTTATGGTTACTTTCAGGGAAGAAAGAGAGGCAAAGACAATAGATGTTCAGTTTCTGGTTGTCCCATGTAAAAGTGTTTACAATGGTATTTTAGGAAAGTCTTTCTCTACAACTCTCAGTATCAGGGCTTCCCCCGTCTACCTGAAGATAAAATACCACAACATTCCCAATGAGCCAGTAACTATATGCGTCGACCTAATGGGAGCCCATCAGATACATAAAGCTCTACAACATAATTGAAAAGGGTAAAGAATGGCAACTCTTCCAAACAACACCTGATAGACGTCAATATTGTAGACTTTTGTAAGTGTTTATTGGCAGTAATTTTGGTAAAACAATGAGTTGATAATATTTTGCTAAATATCTTGACATTTGAAGAAAACTGTTGTGAATGATGTCAAAGTAGATGTCTTAACATCTGCCTCCTGAGCTGAACGCAACTACATATCTGTCTAACTCTTCTGTTTCCTATTTTTATGCCCGTCATTTTTCAGGATTTGTGACTCATAGCTTGTGAAAAATATGGAGGAATATTTTTATATTTAAATTATCCTTATGGATTATATCTTGTCCTGTTTTCATGGAAATATTTAAAAGATTGGAATATTTGTTTTTCAGTCCAAGCCCACTACCGCGCCTAGGACCTGCATCCTTATTCATTGAACTGCAACTTTTGAAGAAGAATATATTTTTTCTGTTTTAGAAGCCTAAGTCTTTTAATTGTAATACACTATAGTATTGGATTAATACTTGAGTTGTTATTTGAGTTGTTAATTGTGGATCATTCATAAGCTTTTAAGTATTGAATGATTGAAGTCTTTATAACTTAATAATTATGTTGTTTTTCACTTTTAGTGATTGAAGGGATTTGAGGAGGGCCTCATACCTAGGTGTATCTTAGATAGAAGTATAACACGGGTAGTAATTAAGTGATTAGATTGTAAACTGGTTGTTTACTGAGGATCTATTAATTGATACTATTTAGTAGACTTGTCCCTGACTTGGTAGCCCTTAGAGTAGGTGTTGTTGTACATTGAACTGGGTTAGCAATCCTTTGTGTTTTTACTGCTTTTATTATTGTTTCACTTTACATTGTCCTCATCTATTTGTGTCGTGACATCTCCTTCGACATCACATATCTGATACCATAATTTCAATTGGTATCCGAGTAGACATCCTGCTCTATATCTGGGTGAGATCCAGGGAAGATACTTTATGGTACTATGGACAAGGAAGGAGGATTTGTGAACAGGCCACCCATTATGCATGGAAGTAATTATGACTATTGGAAACCACGTATGGTGGCATTTCTAAAGTCTCTTGACAGCAGAGCTTGGAAAGCTGTCTTAAAAGGATGGAAACGCCCTGTCAAATTGGGAGAAAATGGAGAACCTACTTCTGAGTTAAAACTAGAAGAAGATTGGTCTAAATAAGAAGATGAAGTTTCTCTTGGTAATTCTAAAGCCTTGAATGCTATATTTAATGGAATTGACAAGAACATTTTCAGATTAGTGAACACATGTGAAGTAGCTAAGGATGCAGGGGGAATTCTTCAATCTACTCATGAAGGCACATCCAAAGTTAAGATGTCAAGACTTCAGTTGCTCACCACAAAATTTGAGAATCTAAGAATGAATGATGAAGAAAGTATTAATGACTTCCATATGAACATTCTTGAGATTGCTAATGCATCCAGTGCCTTAGGAGAGAAGATACCTGAATATAAATTGGTGAGAAAGATGCTCAGGTCACTTCCCAAGAGATTTGATATGAAAGTGACTGCTATAGAAGAAGCTCAAGACATTGACAAAATGAAAGTGGATGAACTTGTTGGATCACTTCTAACATTTGAATTAAGCATCAATGAAAGATCTGAAAAGAAGAACAAAAGCATATCATTTGTATCAAATATTGAAGATGAAGAAGAGGACTGTGATCTGGATACAGATTGAGGAATATCAAATTCCTTAGTTATGCTTGGAAAAAAGTTGTAAAAAGTGATAAAAAAGAATGGATAGGAACCCAAGATCAAATGTCAAGGACATCTCATCTGACATCCACAAGTCAAATGAGTGTGGAAGAAAAAGGGATGAAGAAAAATCCACGCAAGGGAATGGAATACAATGTCATGAATGTGAAGGCTTTGGTCACATTAGAGTTGAATGTCCTATATATCTTAAGAAACAGAAGAAGAATCTATCTATCACTTGGTCTGAAGAGGACTCAGAGAGTGATCTTGAAGAATCTGCCAAGCATGTTAAATCTAGGAAAATATGTCTTTGATGAAGAGTCTAGTGATGGGGAACTAACCTTTGATGAGTTAGTTGCTTCATACAGAATTATGCCTTAGAAGTGCAGAAGTGTGCCAAGAAGGAGAGAAACAGAAAGTCCTCATAACTCAGCTGAAGGTAGAAAGGGAAGAGCATCTGAAAACCATTTATAATCTAGAAAGTGAAGTGACTTCTCTGAATTCAAAGCTTGATAGAATGGTCAAATCTCTCAAGATGCTGAATAATGGGTCTGACACAGATAAAATTCTTTAAGCAGGAAGAGTGATAGGAGGCAAGAGTGACATAAGGTTTAATGAGATAAAGGAACCAAATTCAGAAGAACCTTCATTAGATTCCACTCATGCCAAGTCTAAACCAAATATGTCTAATCAAATGTCTAGACATCATGGAAAACATCATGGCAAGAAAAAGGTTAATCACATCAAAGAGAAATCCCAGTCCTAGAGAGAATAGATATAGGAAAGATGGCATAGACAAAACTCTTTTTGTCAAGGAAGAAGAAGGGAAGATCAAGATTGCATAGATTTATGTTGATGATATGATGTTTGGTGGGATGTCAAATGAGATGGTTCAACATTTTGTCAAGCAAATGCAGTCAGAATCTAAGATGAGCCTTGTTGGTGAATTAACCTACTTTCTTGGTCTGCAAGTTAAACAAATAGAAGATTCCATATTCTTATCTCAGATCAAGTATGCGAAGAATATAGTAAAGAAATTTGGGATGGAAAATGCCAGTCACAAAAGAACACCTGCTCCCACACATTTGAAGTTGTCAAAGGCTAGATAAGAAGTAAGTATGGATCAAAGTCTTTACAGAAGTATGATAGACAACCTTCTATACCTCACAGCTAGCATACCTGACATTGCCTTTGCTGTAGGGGTGTGTGCTAGATATCAAGCCGGTCTTAAAGTTAGACATGCCAACCATGTGAAGAGAATTCTTAAATATGTGAATGGGACAAGTAACTATGATATGCTATATTCTCATGGATCTAGCTCTGCCATAATTGGTTATTGTGATGCTGATTGGGCAGGAGGTGCTGAAGATAGAAAAAGTACATCAAGAGGATGTTTCTTTCTGGGAAATAATCTCATATCTTAGTTCAGTAAGAAGTAATATTGTGTGTCTCTATCCACTGCTGAGGCTGAGTATATTGTTGTAGGAAGTAGTTGTTCTCAGTTGGTTTGGATGAAATAAATATAAACAGAATATAATGTCAAACAAGATGTCATGACATTATTCTGTGACAATCTAAGTGCCATAAATATATAAAAAAATCATATTCAACACAGTAGGACCAAACATATTGATATTTGTCATCACTTCATAAGAGAGCTTGTAGAAGAAAAGATTGTTGCCTTATAACATGTAGATACTTAATTACAAATGGCTGAAATTTTCACAAAGGCTTTGGATGCAAATCTGTTTGAGAACTTAAGAGGAAAACTAGGGATCTGCATATATAAGGGTTTGTAGAAATTAAGGGCGTGTGGGAATATCATTAAAGTGATATTATATTATATATGTTTCCAACAAATACAATTTTGTAAGCAATCATTTCAAGACTATCTCAAATACTCTCCCATACGCTGTGACATTACCTCATTCTATTTTCACAACATCTTAATTCTCCTTTATAGAAAAAGAACCCTTGATATTCTCCATCTCGTTGTTCAAAACTTTTCAAAGATGTCACAACATCATGATTCATCTCCCTCAAAGTGCTCTTCCAATAAAGCCGAGGCTTCTAGGTCAAAGAATGTCAATCGTCCTGAGGACCTCTCCCTTGATAAAGTCCTGGTTGTCGCTCCTTTGTCAACCATTCCACCTCTTGAGAAGAAGGTCAAGAAACCCAAATTGTCCCATGCAAAGAAATCCAAAGACGAGTTTGACACTTCTAAAGGTAATGCTTCTGCTGCTGCTGATGATAGGTCCGAAGAAGACATTGCTAATGTTGATAGAAGTATTAGAAGGCTGGTAGATAGGGTGTTAAATGAAGGTTTTGTTGTGCCTAGGATTTCTACTCCTCTTGCTTGTATTCCTGCTCCAGATGACAAAGGAAATGATCCTAAAAGTGCTGTTGAAAGCAAACTTGGAAAGCTTGCTACTTCTGCTCTAGAAAAAGTGGAAGCTAATGTTGAACGGGATGTTGAGACATCATCTGCTGAGAAGGACCCTTCTGTTAAGGAAACTGCAATAAATCCAAATGATGAGAATGTTGATGAGTTATCTAACAATGACCTTATTACCAATGTGGTGTATGGAATTGCTTAAAGGCTCAAATCTAGGAAAGTGAAGGATGTGAATGTCAAATACCATACCAAGAGTATCAAGAAGAAGACTGTGTATGGTCCCTCAAATCCCGGAAGTAAAGTTGTTCCTCCCTCCAACAAAAGAAAAGCTAGACCTGGTGACTCCTCAGATGATGATGATGATGCTGTAAAGAGATCCAAAGGTAATAAGAAAGCTGAATTGGTAGAAGAGGATAACTCTGATTATGATGTCGAGGAAGATGTCCAGGACATATCTCATGTGAAAAAGTTTGCAAGCAAGAAGCTCTTTGTTAGGGTTCCTGATGCTCCTCTTGAAAACATTTCCTTCCACTCTGTTGGGAATTTTGAAAAGTGGAAATATGTGTTTCAAATAAGTATTGCCCTTGAAACAGAATTGGGAGTTGGTGCTCTGGAATGTAAAGAAATTATGGAGCTGATATCTTCTACTGGATTGATGAAAACTGTTACCAGGTTTGCAAGATGATATGAGACTCTTGTTAAGGAATTTATTATTAATATTCCTATTGATTGTACTGATCATAAAAGTAAGGAGTATAGAAAGGTGTTTGTTAGAGGTAGGTGTGTAGAATTTCCCCCTGCTATCATCAATAGATTTCTGGATAGGTTTGAAGATGATTATTGTAAGCTGGAAGTAACTGATAATCAAGTGTGTAAAGCCATTGGTGATAACTGTGATGCGGTGGGAGAACTGACTTGAGGTTTTTCATTTTGATCGCAATTGTGCGGTTATCAAGAGTCGCCATCGAATTTTATTTTATCCAAAAGGAAAGGTAAAAAAGCACAGGAAAGACCTTTCGAGATTACTTCTCGGGCTCGGGGGGTAGATTATTAAAAGGGAAGGTATTAGCACCCTTTTCATCCATGGTTTTCCATGGGCTCTTAGTTACTCGCTAGATCACTTGATTTTGCTTTGACAATGTGCTTATGATGTGGGCTTTGAAAGTATTTTGAAAAATGTCTTTGTAATGGTTCTCGTGTCTATAAGAACGCGTAAAAAGTTTTGTTTCGAAAAATAGTTCAAAGATGTGTTTGTGGAATGTGTTTTTGAAAGTGCTTTTAAAAAAGATGTTTTTGCAATGGTTCTCGTCTCTATAAGAACGTATACAAAATGTTTTGTCTTGTGAAAATGTTTTGAGATAAAAGTGTTGGTGGGAAAATGTTTTTGTTGTGAGCAAGCGAGCAACTAGGAGCAAATCTACCTACTCAAAAGGTCTAAATTGTTCTTTTCCTCCTCCTTTAGATGTTGCTATCTTACCATTGATTTGGTAAGAAGCCCCACCGTTGGATGTTTAGGGACGGGCGCGGGACGTTTTTGTATAGTCATAGAAGGCAACCCATGGAACGTTTTAGAAAATGTCATTTTAGGGACTAGGTCATTTATCGAAGGCAACATCGAGGGTCATCGAGGGACTACGATCTTTTATCGAGGATCTTTTGCTAAAACGCCCATGTTCGAGGGACATGACTATATTTCCGATAGGCAACAAGTGGGATTACCCTAAGGGTGATAGTGTGCAAGTGTGTTTGATTGCATGCATTTAGTCTTGCTTTTAGGTTGTCTATTTTGTTGTTTTCGTGTCTTGCCATACACACCTTAATTACTAGCATTTATATTTGAAAGCGATAAATTGCGGAAATGTAAAGTCCTACGCTATTACAATATTTTAGGGATGGGGGTACATATTTACGAATGGGGATTGCAAATAAAATTAAATCCTAAGTTACTATTACAACCACATTGAATGGATAAGAATATACAAGAAGAATGTGAAATGAACTTGTTTAGAAAATGTTTTTTAGTCTTAATGAATTAAAAAAAGGAAATAAATTAAATAATAAAAGAAAATATTTTTAAGTCTTTTTATGTTAATATTAAAAATGATGAAAAGGAAAATAAATGAATGATAGAAACAGCGTGCTGCTGTAAGCAAGACAACAAGGATCAGAAGTTCTGAAGCCAGACGCGTGGTGATTCATAAGGAAGCGTCAGAAGTTCTGGATTGATACACTCTAAGGTCCTGCAAGACACGTTAGAGGGAAAACACCGAAGTTCTGGGTTGCTATGTGCTGAACTTCTGAGTGTTAGAACAATGAGAGAATCTTAGAAGTTTTATATATTAAAATAGTAAAGAGAACTCATAGGTTCAGTATGTGCTAAGTCAGTGGGTGAATATCAGAAGTTCAGTGTGTTTAAACAATGAGAAAATCATAGAAGTTCTGTATGTTAAAACAGTGGGGAGAACTCACAAGTTCTGTGTTGTTCTAAAACTGTGAGTGAACATCAGAAGTTCAGTGTGTTTTAACAGTGAGGAGAACTCATAAATTCTGTGTTGTGTTAAAACTGTGAGTGAACATCAGAAGTTCTACACCATATTTCAACTCTTTAATCAGCACATCAACAATTTATTCAGTTCTTAATAAACAGCAAATCAGAAGGATAACAACACAACAGTTTATAGAAGTTCTAATCCTAAATCTGAGTCTAGCCTTAACCAAGAAGTTATGATCCATAGTTTTTCTACTTATGCAATGATGTGGACAACATTAATTGTGATATTTACATATTAATGATGTTATGAATGAAAAAAAATGCAAAGTCAGAAAGACTTACCTTGAATTTGGAGTGTGGGCTTGGAGCTTTGAGATGCTGCCTTGATATGTTCTGGTGTCAGCGAGAGTAACAGAACAATGGTTATGTTCTTTGATCCAAAAGAAAGAACAAAGTTTTGGTTTTCTGTTTTGGAAATCTAGATTTTTGTGAAGGTTTCACAACTTCCTTTTCTCTCTTTTGGCCAATCTCTCTCCAAAAGCCAGCCTCTTGAAAGTGTGATGGAGCAACTTATTTATAGGTGGATTTGTTGTGATTTTTGTGGGGGAAAACAAATGGGATTTGAACCTTTTTGGCATCCTGTTCCCTTGCCTTTTGATCACAGTCTTCGTATGCTAGGTTGGTGCAATTATGGGATGCAGGCGTAAGCTGAATTAGCTGTTGGTTATAGGTCTGCAGCGGGTTGTATGAACAAGGTTTTGGGATTTGGTCAAGTTCTGACCAAAGAGTTGAATATAGCCCTCATATGCTAGGGTGTTGCCTTGTTCTTGAAGCAAGCATGATGGTTAGCAGCTTTTAGCCATGCTTAAGCTGGATTTGTCAGCAGGAATTAAGGAAAAGCAAAAGCAACACATGGGCCCAACAAACTTTTGTACAAAAGTTTGCTTTTCCAAGACAGTAAAGGTACACGTGGAGGAAATCCTTTGGATAAATACTAAAAAGTGGTTGTGAGCATTAAATGATGATGATATTTATCAAACCAGAAATCTTGCCATGTGAAATTTTGCATCATTGCTTAATTCTAGATCAGAAGTTCTGCTTCATCGTAACGTCCAACCTCTGATCTTTGTATCTCCTTGCTCCAGCATGTTCTGAAGGAGCTCTCAGACTTTCTAGGAGGCTTGCAGCATGCTTTTTAACCTTCTTTGAATTACCCTGGCAAACTATGACTGAACCTTTGTGAAAGGTTGCCAAGAAGTTCTGACCAAACTCTATCTTGAAAGTGTCCAGAATTTGCTGAGTGTTTTAGTTTCAAGGACGTGTCTTTGAGAAGTTATAACTTGAAATACCAGGATTTCTAGGAGAAGTTCTGTTCTGCAATGTTTTAGATCTCGTTGAAATCTATAACTATGGAATCAGAAGTTCTTCCAGAATCAGTTTGCATCATGGTGAAAATCTGGCCAGAAGTTCTGAGCTTATCATATTTTCTTAAACACTTAGAAAAAATTCTAAGTATTTAGAATTTTGACTTCTCCAAAGTAGTTTTGACTTTTGAATTTCTTGATGAAACAAACTTCATATTTCAACATGTCTTGATGAAATATGATTCTTGAAATTTGATTTTGATCCAAAAGTCAAAGTTTAACTTTTCAGTGTGCAAATGACCATTTTGCCCTTGTGAGTGATTTTCTTGGAAAATTTATAGTTCAAGGCTTGGAATTGGATAGAAGTAAACTTGAGGATCCAGGGTGATTCTTTGAGAAATGAGAGGGAAAATTTTGGGGTGCAACAGCTGCCCCTGATCAATCTTCTTACACCTGAAGAGTTAGATTGCAAAATCTGCCATTTGTGACTTGAAGGTGGAAGATGATTGAACACTAGAGTGCCCAGAAAATTTGCACTCGAAGATGTGTTAGTTGATTATGTAGGGAATGGGCTTAAAGATGCCATTTGGAGAGATAATGGATAGTTGTTGGAGATGAGCTTAAAGATGCCATCCAGAAATGATTGCTGGACTGTACCTCTAAGCTGGGTAGGGTTGCTTCAATGATGAGTCCATGTAAAACTTCATTCGGAAGTGGGAAGGAACCTGGGTAGGGTTGCTTCATGATGAGTCCGTGTAAAACTGCATCTTAGAAAGAGAAGGAACCTGTGTAGGGTTGCCTGATGATGAGCCCGTGTAAAACTTCATCTTGGAAAGAAGGAACATGTGTATGGTTGCTTCATGATGAGTCCGTGTAAAACTACATTTGGAAAGGAGGAACCTGTGTAGGGTTGCCTCAGCTGGTCAAGTAGATAGTTGTCCTGTCTAGTTTCAGGTATTAATCTACAATCAGTCTTCCACAGATAGTTTTCCTGGCTTGTTACATGTATTAATCTGGAACTTGAAAAGGTTGGTCGTTGAGATAGTTGTCCTGTCTAGTTTCAGGTATTAATCTCTGACCTGAGAAAGAAAGATGGTTTTCCTGGCTTGTTATAGGTGTTAATCTTCAATCTCTTCAAGTAAATAGTTTTCCTGGCTTGTTACAAGTGTTAATCTATAATCATTCATCCACAAATATTTTTCCTAACTTGTTACAAGTATTAATCTGGAACTTGAAAAGGTTGGTCGATGAGATAGTTGTCCTATCTGGTTTCAGGTATTAATCTCTGACCTGAGAAAGAAAGATAGTCTTCTTGGCTTGTTACAGGTGTTAATCTTCAATCTCTTCATGTAGATAGTTTTCCTGGCTTGTTAGAGGTATTAATCTACAATCAGTCGTCCACAAATAGTTTTCATGGCTTGTTAGAGGTATTAATCTGGAACTTGAAAAGGTTGATGGTAACCATCTGTTGATTGACCTTTTCCTGAAAAAGGTAAAACGTTAGCTGTAAGCAATGTCATGATGTATGCATTGTGTAATAATGTTCTCAAAAATAAATGAGATTGTGTCGTATGCACTTATCATGTATGTAAATAGGATGTATGAAATGTGAAATGTTTATTGAAGTGTATCTTTGTTTGGGAAAATAAATCCTTGACAAATGTCGGGGAGTCGTTAAATCCAGGACTGTTGTTGAAGAGTTGGTGTGTCTTCAAACTTTGCTTAGAATATTTCCACCGGGGATTCCTGTTTTGTTGTTTGAGGATAAATCTGTTGGGTAATATTGAAAACTCTATTGGAGAGTGTTGATTCCTTCTTGGGAAAAGAGTTATGGAGTCTCGGTTGTCCATTGCTCTACTGGGGTCGAAGTTGAACTGATATCTGGTCGGGTCTAGGTTTCACAGTAACTTGCTGGGGATTGTAGAATAGTCTACTGGGGAAAGGGAGTTGCGGTCCTTTGATTTGTAGTAGTTGGAAAGGAAAACTCGAACTGGGGAATCTGTAGTTTGTTGGGGAAATAAACCCTATTGTCGGTCTGCTAGAGAGGTGACGAATTTGTTGGGGAAAGTCCTCGAGGACTCTTGAGGTTGTCTCAACTGGGGAAAGGTTTTCAGAGATTAAACTCTTGCTGGGGAATCATCCTATGAGAAGAATTTTGTCATTGCCCCTAGTAGCAAATGTTTGTGGTATTGCCAGAAAATGTTTGATTGTACGCGACCCTTCGCTGAGATTGACATTCAATGCCTCAAGTGACGGAGATGGAGACTTGCCCCTGGTTACTCTGTAATTCTTGAGAGATTTCTTGGAATCTTGACTGGACTGCCCCAGGTGTGCTGGATAATGACATGTCATGTCCCCTTGTTGATAGGGGATTTATCAATGGGAGTGTCATCCTACTTGAATTGATTTTGTTCACTGAGAGAGCTTTCGTTCACTGGATATTGTGTGAATTTCTCCACTGTCAAACAAATAGCCATATGTAAATAGTGATATTCAAGTAATGCAAAGTTTATGTTCGTCTTGAAAATTTTGAAAATGCGTTTTAGAAAGTAAAGAAATTTTGTTAAGAAAATTCAAACTCAGGATTTAGAGCAAAGCCTTACAGGAGTCAGGATACCTTTTATAACAATATGCTTTCGAACTAACCCATGCTTCAGTTAGGACTTTTGAAGGGTTGTAACGTAGCTTGGTTCACGGTTTAAGAAACAAAGGATAAAGGCTCAAAGTGTATTTATACCCACCCGTTCTTCGTGATGTTCTTCAGTCCTAAATTCAGTTAATTGTACGTTTGAACTCCAATTGAGTCTGGAAAGACATTTTGGTGATGGTTCAAACAAGTTAAGTTTGTCGGAAGGCAGCCGTTTTTTGCAATTTTTTTTCATGTTGTTGAGGATTTGTAGTGACCTCTTTCTTTTGATTTGTTATCCCTAATTTTTTCCTGACTGTTCTTGTTTTTAGATTACAGTAAGCGGGATACCCCAGTTTTCTTTAAGTCTCCTTCGTAGGTTTTGACTTAGTCGGATTTTCTTTATGAGAGATAATGACTGCCTATTTGGTAGGGAACCCTCACTGTCTCTTGATTCCAGAGGAAAATTTTTTTTGATGTCATTCGTTGTATGAGAAATGAGAGTTTGCGGCTAAACACGCGTTTGAATCAACTGAGAGACTACCCTGCCCCAGGTCTTGATTAAAGGTTTCAATTTGTGTAAGAAAGAAAACTTCTGCTTCTTTGGCTCAAAGGAGTTGACTAGGGACTATCTTCCTTATAACTCCAGTGTTTAGGATTTGAAAGAACTCTTGTACATCGTCAGCAAGGTCTGTTCAGAAGCATACCGTATGAGATTATGACATTGTTTTCGTCATCCTCCCTCTAAAGGCTTGTAACTTTTAGAAAGAGTTGAATGTCATAAAGTGAGTAAAAAGCATAGTTTAAATGTAATGAAAATGAGTGGATCAAATCAAGACAAACATATGCAATGCATTAATGAAACAAAGTTTGACATTAATAGATAATTGTTTGAATAACAAAAGAAATTACAACTTGAAAATTCAAATGAAACAAAAGCCTCTTTGTTTGAATTTTTCACTTCAGCTGACGAGCCTTTGAGGGACGGCAGAAGAACTCAGTCTGGCCATCTTGTGTAAACTCCAGCATTCCTCTGTCAATCAAGTCTTGGATCTTATTTTTCAAAGCCCAACAATCATTTGTATCATGCTCAGGATTATTAGAGTGGTATGCACATAATGCATTGGGATGATAGTTAGGAGCAGAGGTATTGGGATTCTGAGGAGGATCCCTTAATGTGACCAAATTCAACTTCAACAGGTGCTGTAAGACCTGCAATAAAGGAATGTCGAGTTTGGTAAACTGCCTAACGGCTGGGACCTGTTTACTTTGGTTACCCTGTCCTTGTTGACGGGGTAGTTACTGGGTTTATAACGTGGAAGCAAATTAGGGAGGTCTTCTCTCCCTTAAACCGACTTCTTGTCTCATGGGAGGCTGAATGATGACTTGATCCCCAATCCTAGATGTTTGCCCCATTTGGTTGCATCCATCCCGACGAAGCTTGTTGATGAGGACTCTTAGCTCTTCTTGTCCTTGGGCCAGATTTTGGATAAGATCCATCTGGCCCACCAGTTGTCCCATCTTCTAGACTTTCATTACGGCTATCTCAGTTTGTAATTGCCCCAATTGGTCATCTTTGTCGTCCCTAGGATTTCCCATGATCATGCCCCTTGTGAGGAGATATTTCACTTCTTCTTGCCCTTTGGACAAGTTCAAGAACATCTCTCGAAGTTGAGCATTTTGAATCTGAATGCTCTTGATGGTCTGTTCTAGGGCCATCTCTAATGAAATAAACAATAGGAAGATAAGGAGATCTGTATGGGAGAAACATGTCATGATACAATGCATGATATGTGGATGCATTTTTTCAAGGATCTCGTGGGGTAAACACAAGAAAAAGTTAGAAGTTGAACTTTGATCAACAACTTTTATTGGAGAACTTTGTATTGGTGGATGTCCTTCCACGAGAATTAAGCTCACCATGCCATGTAGGTTGTAGCCCTTGACTCAAGTTTGTTGTACTTGATTTTTGATGGCATTTAGTTAGAGGGAAATAAATCCTCTTGCCCCTTGATAGACGTATGGTTCAACGTGACCCTGCATCAAAGACCCTTGAGATCCTTGAAATTCTATGGTTCAATGTTATAAAAATGCTATGGTATGATGTTATGTACAAGTATGTGAGGTAAACAAGTTTATATACAAATAATCATATTCACACAAAGTAGACAAGTCCTTAGGTTTAGGCTTGCATGGAGTTTGTAGGTAAGTACCCTCTTGAAGTTTAGTTGGCTCAACATGTCCTAGTAATAGTGATCGGGTTCTAAAGGATCTCAATATCACCAATCTTTCTCCCAGCTTCGTTCAATAGGCGATTAACTCACAACCAAACAAAGCTCAAGAGTCCAACCTCAATGAGTGTAGCATCAAGTACCTGTCGACCTTGGGAATACACCAAGGCCGGCCACCTCGCTATGTCCTACTGGCCAAGTTGTGCAATCTAAAGGTTCTAAGGTCAGTTGATGCTTTATGACACCACGCGGCGGCCCCGTACTCTCCTTGATTGACTCAAGGGTTACCGGTACCAACCAAAGTGCCACATCAACGTAGCTACTGCTTCAACCGTGTCGGTATACCCCGTACAGTTCCCTCACATTTTATTGCTACTTACCTAAAAGGTGTCCCCAAATCCGGGTGTAGAATTTTTAATAGTAACCCAAATGAGGACCCATAATGTAAAGTAAACAAATCAAACAATGTAAGCAAGTAAATGTGATCTATCCCTAAGGTAACCCCACTTTTAGAACATTTCCCCAACAGAGTCGCCAGTTCTGTGATGCGGTGGGAGAACTGACTTGAGGTTTTGCGTTTTGATCGCAATTATGCGGTTAGTAAGAGTCGCCACCGACTTTTCTTTTATCCAAAAGGAAAGGTAAAAAAGCACAGGAAAGACTTTTCGAGATAACTTCTCGGGCTCGGGGGGTAGATTATGAAAATAGAAGGTATTAGCACCCTTTTCATCCATGGTTTTCCATGCGCTCTTAGCTACTCGCTAGATCACTTGTTTTTGCTTTGACAATGTGCTTGTAATGTGGGCTTTGAAAGTATTTTGAAAAATGTCTTTGTAATGGTTCTCGTGTCTATAAGAACGCCTACAAAGTTTTGTTTCGAAAAATAGTTCAAAGATGTGTTTGTGGAATGTGTTTTTGAAAGTGGTTTTAAAAAGATGTTTTTGCAATGGTTCTCGTCTCTATAAGAACGTATACGAAATTTTTTGTCTTGTGAAAATGTTTTAAGATGAAAGTGTTGGTGGGAAAATGTTTTTGTTGTGAGCAAGCGAGCAACTATGAGCGAATCTACCTACTCAAAAGGTCTTAATTGTTCTTTTCCTCCTCCTTTAGATGTTGCTATCTTACCATTGATTTGGTAAGAAGCCCCATTGTTGGATGTTTAGGGACGGGCGCATGATGTTTTTGTATAGTCATAGAAGGAAACCCATGGAACGTTTTAGCAAATGTCGTTTTAGGGACTAGATCGTTTATCGAAGGCAACATCGAGGGTCATCGAGGGACTACGATCTTTTATCGAGGATCTTTTTCTAAAACACCCATGTTTGAGGGACATGACTATATTTCCGATAGGCAATAAGTGAGATTACCCTAAGGGTACTAGTGTGTAAGTGTGTTTGATTGCATGCATTTAGTCTTGCTTTTAGGTTGTCTATTTTGTTGTTTTCATGTCTTGCCACACACACCTTAATTACTAGCATTTATATTTGAAAGCGATAAATTGCGGAAATGTAAAGTCCTACGTGTGATACGGTGGGAGAACTGACTATGGTTTTGCGTTTGTTTTCGCAAATGTTTCGGTTGAGCAAGAGTCGCCACCGACTTTTTATTTTATCCTAAGGAAAGGTTTAAAAAGCACAGCAAAAACCTTTGAGATTTTTCTTGGGTTCGGGGAGTAGATTATAGAAAGGGAAGGTATTAGCACCCTTTCTATCCATGGTTATCCATGGGCTCTTAGGTACTTGCTTAGATCAACTTGCCTTGGTTTTCAATTGTTTGAAATGGTGCTTGGTGTGTGGTTTTTGAAAATGTTTTGAAAAGCTGCCTTGTATAGGCTACCCTTGTAACAATTCTTTACTCGAATGTTTTACAAAAGGTGTTTTGTCTTTAGAAAAGATGTTTCAAGGTTTTTTGAAAGTTGATTTTGAAAGTGTTTGTGAGGTGGGTTTTGAAAATAGGCAAGTGTTTTCTTGGTAAATTGACAAGTACTTAAGAGTTGTCTACCCTAAAGTTTTCTCAAAGATTTTTGTTATGTTTTAAACCTTTTGACAATTTTGTTCCACCATTGCATTTGGTGGACAATCTTGTATTAGGAGGTGAAAGGGACAGGCGCGGGTCATCGTTTAGACCATAAATTGCAATATTGTTAAATGTCTTTGGGCAATTTTTCTTTAAAAGGGGCTTGATCATTCATTTAGGCAACATTTTGAGGGACCATGATCATTTGATTGTTTGTTTTACCCAAAGAAATTCATCATGCAATATGGCCCAATTATTTGAAGGCAACAAAGTGGAACACCCTAGGGGTGCAAGTGTGAAATGTGTTGTCCATTTTTCATGCTCTTCTTGTCTTGTATTAGGTCAAACTAGTTTGTTCATTTTACTCGCATACAAACCCTAATTCTAGCATAGTATGTTTAGAAAGCGATAAAATGCGAAATTTAAATTCCTACACTATTACAACACAATAATATGGGGAGGGGGGTACAATGTTTCAAATGGGGATATTTAGACAAGAATTTAAACCTAACTATTACATCATTTTCTTTGAATATTTACAAGACAAATAAATGTATAATTAAATGGAAATTGAAATAAATATGCAAAATGTAAAAAGAAATTTTATGTGTATAAAAGAGGAATATTATTTATGTGAAAAAAAAAGATTATTTTTGGAGTATTTTCAATTTTAGGGCAAAACCCTAATTTTAATCAAAATGGTATTAGTGATTTAATATTTGTAATATTGACTATTTATATACAAAAATAAGATAAAAATATAATATACTTAAAAAAGGTATTTTTTTAATATTAAATATTAAAAAATAAAATAAGTATATTTTTTGGTATTTATATCCTAAATATATTAATATATACCTATATATTTATATTATTTACAAAATGTATATTATATGTATTATTTAATATTTAAATAAAAAAGTAATTTTCTATAAAATATTTTCAGGAAGTAAAAATAAGATAAAAATGTATATAAAAATATATTTGTACTATCTTAATATTTTAAACAAAAAGTATATATATATATATATATATATATATATATATATATATATATATATATATATATATATATATTTATTTATTTATGTACAAACTAAAGAAACAATCGAATAAATACTTGATAAATTCAAAAAATAATGAGAAAAATATTTTTATATTTTTAAGATGCTGAGAAAAAATAAATGAGTTAGTTAAAAAAAGAAAAAAGTCAAAAAACATTAAAAATGAAGCAAATGGGCTCAGGGGTGTAAAACCAAAAAGGGTGGTGTGAAAAGGAAAGTCAACATAAGCCCAGCCCATGAAGACCTTTCTTCAACCTCTGTACAACAACATTCAAAAAACGCGCGCCCTGTTCTTGATCTTCTAACTCCTGATTCCTGGCTTATTAATGAAAACTCATAACATAAAAAATGTTCAGCATCAAGAGACGAATCCAACCATATGCAGAACTTGATCTAACTCTCTAAGATGAGGGAGAATTTCTTCTCCCCCAAATCCTAACCTAGATTTTCTGCCATTTTCAAACCTCAAATTCTCACAGCTCAAGTAAAAGAAATGAAAAGTAAAAACATGTACATGTTCAGTGGCATGAGTAGAACATTGTTTATTCACAAATTTAGAGCTAATGATGCTTGATAAGAGAGATAGAAGTTCACCAAGATACCTGTTCAGCTGAAGTTCTATCTGGCAATGAGGAAGCTTTCAGTGCAAGGTGATGATTGGAAAAGCTTCTTTGAGGTCCAGGGATGCTATTCCAATGTTTACTTTGTTTTGAAAGCTCTTGAATCGTGCTAGAGCACTTCACCTGCAAAACAAGAAACTGAAAATGGTGGAAGTGGTTAGAGGGATTACAGGTCGTGTTTTAAGTCATGGTTAGCTTGCATAGGTGCTAGGGAATGTATGTGAACTGGTTTGGGCAAGAGAGCTTGAGGGAAATGGAAGATGGCACTCAAACTGCATGCATGACCCTGTTTTTGCAGTTTGAAGATGATTCTGAGATTGGGAGTGTATGAGAGGTGTTAGGGTCGTGCAATAGCTTGGTTCTGATTTGTGGAGTATGTTTGATAAGTTCACTTAAGGGTTTGTAAGCTGATATGAGAGTTGGTTTGAGTTATGATGTGTTTCTTACACTTTAAGCAAGCCATGGTGACTTTGTGCCTCTAGCCTGTACAGGCCCTCATACTATGCTGCATAATTCCTCCTTGATCAGTGTGATTAACACATAAACTTGTGCCCATTAGATATGGACTGTACTTCTTGGATTTGTAATTGGACATAAAGCTAACTTTTGCAAAAATAGAAAGAATGCTTTATCTAATTTGGGATTAATCCTTTATGCAATGTTAGAGCACAAAGAACATGGCTTTGGCACAAAGAATATGCATTAAATTTATGAGTGTTGGAGGGTTTAAGGACCTGTAATCAAGATATGCAAGCTGAGATTGAAATGCATAGTGTTATGAACATGTACATGGCCAAGAACAAAAGTGACTTTTTCCCATTTTGCAAAATTCGATTCTCCCTAACCATGAGGTTGTTTGAGAAGTTCTATGACATTTTGGAAAGCTTGGAATGTGTACTACAATCCATCTTTGAAGTGCAAGTTGAAATTCCAAGTGGAAGTGTATGGAAAATGGCCTTGAAGTTAGGTAGAAAACCTTGTCAAAATAGGTCAAAAATTCACTAAGTTAAGAATGGTTTAATGCCCTTATTCAAAAATTTGTAACTTGAGATACAAGCCTCAAATGGGAAAACTTTGTGAATCAAAGTTATAGATTATGCAACAAGCTACAACTTTCATGTTTTGACTTTTGTTTGAATCCAAATGGATCTTGGTGAAAAAGTGGGGCAAAGTTAGGAAAAAAATAGGGTTTTTTATAACTTAGAAAAATTCTAATTTCTAACCCTAATTTGCATTTTTGTGATTTCTTGATGAACAAGTTTCATGATTTGGCATGTTTTAATGAAAAATGAATCTTGACTCTTGATTTTGACCAAAAAGTCAAAGTTTGACTTTTCAGTATACAGTCAAAATTGATCAATTGACTGGGAAATTCAATTGTCAATCTTGTGTACTTGGGATCTTTTGAGTTTGTTGAGCATGTCAAGATAATTCCATGGGGTCCTTGAGTCTATATATGAGCTTGGTTTGCCATTGGCTAGGTTAAACAGTCAAAAATTGCCTTTGTGCAGTCAAAACCCTAAAAATGACCATTTTGCCCTTTTGGTGATCTGATCAAATTTCTTATGGAATTGTGATCCAAACTTGATCAAATGGTCCATATGAGTTAATAATGTTGATTTGGGTCAATTTTCATGAGGTTTGACTGTCAATTGGCCACAGTTGACTTTTTCCCCAATACAGCTGATTTTTTAGGTCAACTGTCCAATTGACTGGGCAAAACTTGGAATCAAGGCTTGAAACTTGGTATGGATAAACTTGGGGGTCCAATATGAAGCATGAAAGTCATTTTAGGCATTTTAGGTCAAAACATCTTGGTGCAAACACAAACCCTAATTTGGGTCCACAGTGCAAGGAGAAGTCTTGAGCAGATGAAACCCTAATTGGATCTTGGGCTTCAAAGGTTTTGGGATGAGAAATCATTGAGAAATGGGAGGGCAAATTTTGGGGTACAACACTACGCTATTACAATATTTTAGGGATGAGGGACATATTTACGAATGGGGATTGCAAATAAAATTAAATCCTAAGTTACTATTACAACCATATTGAATGGATAAGAATATACAAGAAGAATGTGAAATGAACTTGTTTAGAAAATGGTTTTTTAGTCTTAATGAGTTAAAAAAGGAAATAAATTAAATAATAAAAGAAAATATTTTTATTTCTTTTTATTTTAATATTAAAAATGATGAAAAGGAAAATAAATGAACGATAGAAACAACGTGCTGCTGTAAGCAAGACAACAAGGATCAAAAGTTCTGAAGCCATGCGCGTGGTGATTCAGAAGGAAGCGTCAGAAGTTCTGGATTGATACACTATGAGGTCCTACAAGACACGTTAGAGGGAAAACACAGAAGTTCTGGATTTCTATGTGCTGAACTTCTGAGTGTTAGAACAATGAGAGAATCTTAGAAGTTATGTATATTAAAACAGTGAAGAGAACTCAGAGGTTCAATATGTGCTAAGTCAGTGGGTGAACATCAGAAGTTCAGTGTGTTTAAATAGTGGGAAAATCATAGAAGTTATGTATGTTAAAACATTGGGGAGAACTCAAGTTCTGTGTTGTGCTAAAACTGTGAGTGAACATCAGAAGTTCAGTGTGTTTTAACAGTGAGGAGAACTCAGAAATTCTGCGTTGTGTTAAAACTGTGAGTGAACATCAGAAGTTCTACACCATATTTCAACTCTTTAATCAGCACAGCAACAATTTATTCAGTTCTTAATAAACAATAAATCAGAAGGATAACAACACAACAATTTATAGAAGTTCTAATCCTAAATCTGAGTCTAGCCTTAACCAAGAAGTTATGATCCATAGTTTTTCTACTTATGCAATAATGTGGACAACATTAATTGTGATATTTACATATTAATGATGTTATGAATGAAAAAAATGCAAAGTTAGAAAGACTTACCTTGAATTCGGAGTGTGGGCTTGGAGCTTTGAGCTGTTGCCTTCAGATGTTCTGGTGTCAGCGAAAGTAACGGAACAGTGGTTATGTTCTTTGATCCAAAAGAAAGAACAAAGGTTTGGTTTTCTGTTTGGGAAATCTGGATTTTTATGAAGGTTTCACAACTTCCTTTTCTCTCTTTTGGCCAATCTCTCTCCAAAAGCCAGCCTCTTGAAAGTGTGATGGAGCAACTTATTTATAGGTGGATTTTTTGTGATTTTTGGGGCAGGAAACAAATGGGATTTGAACCTTTTTGGCATCATGTTCCCCTGACTTTTGATCATAGTCTTTGTATGCTAGTTTGGTGCAATTATGGGATGCAAGCGTAGGCTGAATTAGTTGTTGGTTATAGGTCTGCAACGGGTTATATGAACAAGGTTTTGGGATTTGGTCAAGTTCTGACCAAAGCGTTGAATATAGCCTTCATATGCTAGGGTGTTGCCTTGTTCTTGAAGCAAGCATGGTGGTTAGCATCTTTTAGCCATGCTTAAGCTGGATTTGTCAGCAAGTATTAAGGAAAAGCAAAAGCAACACATGGACCCAGCAGACTTTTGTACAAAAGTTTGCTTTTCCAAGACAATAAAGGTACACGTGGAGGAAATCCTTTGGATAAAGACTCAAAAGTGGTTGTGAGCATTAAATGATGATGAGATTTATCAAACCAGAAATCCTTCCATGTGAAATTCTGCATCATTGCTTAATTTTGGATCAGAAGTTCAGCTTCAGTGTAACATCCAACCTCTGATCTTTGTATCTCCTTGCTCCAGCATGTTCTGAAGGAGCTCTCAGACTTTCTAGGAGGTTTGCAGCATGCTTATTAACCTTCTTTGAATTACCCTAGCAAACTCTGACTGAACCTTTGTGAAAAATTACCCAGAATATCTGACCAAACTCTGTCTTGAAAGTGTCCAGAATTTGCTGAGTGTTTCAGTTTCAAGGACGTGACTTTGAGAAGTTATAACTTGAAATCCCATAATTTCTAGGAAAAGTTTTGTTCTGCAATGTTTTAGATCTCTTTGAAATCTATAACTATTGAATCAGAAGTTCTTTCAAAATTAGCTTGCATCATGGTGAAAATCTAGCCAGAAGTTCTGAGCTTGTCATATTTTCTTAAACACTTAGAAAAAATTCTCTGTATTTAGAACTTTGACTTCTCCAAAGTAGTTTTGACTTTTGAATTTCTTGATGAAACAAACTTCATATTTCAACATGTCTTGATGAAATATGATTCTTGAAATTTGATTTTGATCCAAAAGTCAAAGTTTGACTTTTTAGTGTGCAAATGACCATTTTTCCCTTGTGAGTGATTTTCTTGGAAAATTTGTAGTTCAAGGCTTGGAATTGGATGGAAGCAAACTTGAGGATCCAGGGTCATTCTTTGAGAAATGAGAGGGAAAATTTTAGGGTGCAACACTAACCAAGTGAGTGAGTGGCCCATGAAGAATAAGCTTCCTGTTAGCAAGCTAAGTGTGAAATATGCTATCTTGCATAGAATTAGAGCTGCTAACTGGGTTCCTACCAATCATACCTTAACCATCACTATTGACTTAGAAAAGTTTATTTATGTTGTTGGAAACAAGAAACTATTTGATTATGGCACTTACATTTTTTATCAGACTATTAAGCATGCAGGAACACGTGCCATCAAGATACCTATTGCCTTTCCATCCCTTATTTGTGGAATTGTTCTTAATCAACATCCTGGAATTCTTAGTGGTAATGATGTAGTGTGCAAGAGGGAGTCTGCTTTGACCCTTCACCTCAAGCTATTTTCAAGAAAACATGTCCCAGACATTGTTTTGACATCTGCATCTGCTGAAAACAAGACCTCAACCAAGGATGACATGATCACTGAATTAAGGGAAGCCTGCAAAGAAATTGATGATGTGATCAGATTTAGCTCAACAAGAAAGCTTACTTTTGAAAAGATGATCAAGGAGCTGCAGAAGGACAACAACTTTGATGATAGGGTGAGCTCTGAAGGAGGAGATTCTAGTGAGAAAGGATGTTTTGGCTCTGCCAAGTCTACTAGACCTGAAGACAGTTAGACTATTTACATTTTATTTATTTGGCCCCTTTTTTTTATTTTTGGAACTTGTATGTGCTTGACTTTTGGATTCTATGGTCTGTACCTATATTACCGATACTCTCTTAAATGCATCCTTTTATTTGGCATATTATGACTAAAAAGGGGGAGAGAAACAGACTGACCTCTGATTGACTGACCACTGCTGAGGGGGAGCCTCATGTCTCAGAAGATGTTATGACATCTTCCTTTGCTAACAGATAATTGCTAACTGAGTTTTTGTTTTGCTTGTTTTGCTTATGCTGCTGCTCTGATAATATTCTAACAATGTGCTCAAATAATGTTTTAGACAAAATTTGCCAAAGGGGAGTTTGTAAGTGTTTGTTGGCAGCAATTTTGGTAAAACAATGACTTGATAATGTTTTTCTAAATGTATTGAAATTTGAAGCAAACTATTTTGAATGATGTTAAAGCAGATATCTTGACATCTGCCTCCTGAGCTGAACGCAACTACATATCTGTCTAAGTCTTCTGTTTCCTATTTTTATGCGCGCCATTTTTCAGGATTTGTGACTCATAGCTTGCGAAAAAAATGGAGGAATATTTTTCTATTTGAATTATACTTATGGATTATATCTTGGCCTGTTTTTATGGAAATATTCAAAAGATTGTGTTGTACCCCAAAATTTGCCCTCCCATATTCTTCAAGGTTTGCTAAGATCATGCTTCAAAATCTCCCAAGGGTTGCACAATCCAATTGCCTCCTAACAGTCAAAAATTAGGGTTTTGGTTCTGGAAAAGAAATTGAAGTTTCCAAGGGTCCAAACAAGTCCCACATGTCTACATACATTGTCAAGCATCCATATGCCAAGTTTCAGGACTCACAGTACCAGATTGCACAGTCAAAAAACCCTAAATGCTTCACAGTCAACTGCAGGGGCAAAATGGTCAGTTGACAGTCAAAAGTCAAAATTTTTGGTCAACATCTTATTTTGAAGCCACAAACATCATTTGATCAATTCTTGATCATGATTCTCAAGGCATGGCTCAAAAAGTCTCAAGATGCAAAAGTTTCTATTTTTGGATAGTTGAAAAAGTCGACTGCAAATTGACCAGGGCATAACTTCCACATGGTTTATAAAAAAAATTCCATCCAAAGCTCATTTTGAAGAGAATGACATTTCCTACAACTCATCTTCACACTTCAAGTCCAAGAAATGCTCTCACAAAAAGTTATCAATTTCAACATTATAGGTCATTTTCAAAAGTCAACAAAAAGGCACTTTAAGTCAAAGACCATAACTTGAGATTGATAAATCAAAATGACATGGGACCAAAGGCATTGGTTATAGGACTTCAAGACCTTTCCAAAATGTCCAAGAACATGATCAAAGCTTAAAAATTGAGCAAGATATGCCTTGTAGAAGTTGGGAAATTTTTGGGAATTTTGAAAAGTCAACTTTGCTTCAAAAGCCTCAAAATTGCTAATGGGCCTCAATTTCTTCCATGAATCATTACCCAAAGGCTATGCACGACCCATTAAGCTAAAAGGGAGTTATTTTCTTATTTTTAATTAATTAATTGAATTTTTAATCTTATTAATTCATTTAATTAAAATTAATTATGAGAAAAATACTAAACCATGTTTTTCAAATCTTTTTGTGCAGCCAATTCACTCTTTATGAATCAAATATTTCGTGCATCACTCAAAAGGAAAGATTCTATGCAATTGGCAATAGTTTCATGGCAAAAAGATTGAAATTGATCTCATTGAAAATCAAATCTCCAAATCATCAATGCATGGATTATGGGCTGCTTTTTCTAACCTAATTCTATTCAGTTACATATACAAAGCTAACCTAATGCATAAAGACACAAGAAGCTGCACAAAACACAAAAGAACAAACTTGCATTTTTGACAAAAATATTGAAAACTGAAAACCTAATTACAAGGTGTTTCAAGGCCTGAAAAGTGTTCCAAAACATTGCTGAGGGATCCAGGAAACTATTACAATCAAAACCAGTCCTCCATACTCAAGGAATTGGTAGAACAAAGTCTTACTTTTCTTGAAAATTTTCATAATCGTGTTTCATTTTCCATGCATTATTTGTGAATTTCAATCATTGATTTATACTAACATGAGTGTTCTGAAGCTAATGGTATTCTTTGATTGAACTAATAAGGCATGTATCGTGATCCACCATTAATGCACTTTAGGGTTTCAGAAACTTTGAAAGAGGGGTTTCTTCATCTGGAAAAATTAGCCTTTTAAACTGGTACCAATAGATTCGTGACCTCCAAACGAATGGAATCCACACCTCGCGCCCTTTTTCTTTTTGACTATCGTCTAATCGCTATTATTGCAGGTCTGGTTTAGTGGGGGTTTAAAACCCCCGCTATTTGCTTTTAGTTACAGGAAAAAAGATGAAGACGATGCATGCGTGTCTGGACAGGACTGGGTAGTTTGAATATTCGCGCGTGATTTTTGTTTTTTATACCAATAGCGTTTGTTTTCTCATATATTAATCACGTTCCATAATAATATCAAAAGCGCGCGTTGGCTCAGATGGTTGGTTAGCTGGCTTGCAGGTACTGGGACCTGGGTTCGATTCCCAGGTCCCCTTGTATATTTCATGATTTTTTCTATAACCTGCTTCCATGCAGTGCACATCCCAGGGCTCATCATACATCCTCAAGCGCTCGTTTGCCACGTAATCTGAGTAATCAATCCAATGGCCACAAAAGCATTCCCACCATGCACGCTGGTCAAACATTCCATACGCAATTTCAGAAAGTCCAAAGGGCCTGAATTCAATGGGCCAAATTACTCACAATTAACCTTCAAATTGGGTCAGATACCCCATGGTTTGCACATTTTTCTTACTTATTTTTTATTTGATTTTCTTTCTTAATTCTTAATTATTTTCTTTAACCTACCAAAAATAATTTTCCTAATAAAATAAAAATACAGAAAAAAACAAAAACATGTTTATTGTTATTAATATTTAATTCATTAATATTTTTGTAAATAAATTTTTAATAATCAATTTAGGTTAATTTAGGTTAAAATTTTAATGTTTTTCTTAAATAACTAAAACATGTAGAAATTAGGTTTTTAGCATTTTTATTCTTTTCTTAATAAATAATTTTTTCTTGTTATCATTATTATTAATTATTAATTATTTTGTAAATAAACATGTCATTAATTAATTAGGGTAAATTAGGTTAAAACTTAAATATTTTTCTTTAACAATTAAAAATAATTTAGAACTAGTGTTTCATTTAACTTCTAACTTTAATTAATTTTCTTTATTTCATAAATACCAAAAAAACAAAAAATAACTTCTTTTCTTTATTAAATAATTAATTAACTTTTAATTTCAATTTAATCTTTAAAGGGTCCAACGCCCTCGCACATTCGATTCTAATTTCTTTTCGCACATTTATCCTTATTTTCCATTTTAACATTATGTAATTGCCCAAGCCTTGTAATAGTAACTAGGAAATTTATTTACTTTCCGCATTTTTATTCAAAACGGGTCTTTGTTAATTTGGCGATGTATAGACCCGCGCCTTGTAATAGTGTAGGACTTTATTTTCCGCACTCTAATTTCCGTACTTTTAAACTGCTAAACTTTGCATGAAAGAATGAATGGCCAAAAATAAAAACAACGCGTAGCTCACGATACCATGACAAGATAAAACATAACTGAAAACGATACACAAATCCACACACCACTCTTAGGGTACGCCTCACTGTTGCCTTGCCCCTCGAAACGTGGTCGTCGAGTATAGGACGTTTTAGTAAGTCCTTATGTCCATGAACATGGCATAAGGGTAGCTTCTAAGATGTCCTACTGTTGCTCCGGTGACCACACTGTCCCTAACCCTCGAATTGACCCGAACACCTCCAACGGTGGTGCTACCCACCTCTCAATGATGGGATGGCACTACCTTAAGGACATTTACACAGCCTAATTCCTTAGGGTAGGTGGATGACTCGTAGATACTTGCTCTATTCAAAAAAACAAATCAAAACTCTTTCCACACTGACACTTTTCAAAAAGCTTTCAAAACAATTTTTCAAACACTCTTGAGGACTGATACAAGAGTCGATCTGAAACTTTCAAAGAAACGTTTTTCAAACCCACTCACATCTTGAAAAGAAAACACTTTTGAAAACCCAAATGAGCAAGTATCTAAGAGCCCGTGGATAACCACAGATAGAAAGGGTGCTAACACCTTCCCTTTCTATAAATCTACCTCCCGAACCGAGAAACTATCTCATAAGGAATTTTGCTGTGCTTTTGTCCTTTCCATGTTGGAGAAAATAAAAGACGGTGGCGACTCTTGCTTCCGCGACATTTCGCGAAACCAGCGTTAAACAGTCAGTTCCAGATCCACCGATCACAGAACTGGCAACTCTGTTGGGGACTCTTATAAAGTGAGGTGTACCTTAGGATAGTTCATAATTGTGTTTTCAATTGCTTTGACTTGTTTGCTTTATTATTGTGGGCTGTTTCGGAGTTACATAGATCCTAACTCGGATCTGGGGATACCCTGTTAGGTAGCATAAGCTGTGAGGGACCTGTCCGACGTAGACCGACATGGGTGAAGCAGTGGCTACGTTGGTGTGGCGCCTTGGTCTGTACCGATATCCCTTGTGTCACAACGAGGAGAATATGGGTCTTCTGAGGAGTCATTAAGCACCAACCGACCTTAGAACCTTAAATGACCCAACTGGGCCAATATAACAGTAGCAGTATGCTACGCCCATTGAGGCTAAACTCTCGTGATGGTTCTGGCCGCAAGAAAATATTGCGATGCTGGAGTTATGATCGATTGAGGGTAGTCAGTGATATTGGGATCCTCTAGAACCTGATTACTTCTGATAGGACAGGTCTGAACCAACAAACTGAAAGAGGGTAATACCTAGACCCCATGCTGGCCTAAACTCTAAGGGCTTGTCTTGTGTGCCTTATCATGTTTGCCTTTGTAAATATTTGTGGTGTGCTTTATCATAACATCATGCCATCACGAACATTGCATGCATCCTGCATAAGGACTGACCATTTCAAAGACAGGAGGGTTTCACCTTTGCTCTGTTTTGTAGGACATCATGATGCCTATGCGAAGGAATACTATCCGGTTCAACTTTGTTCACCCACCTGAGTTGCTTGAAGAGTTGGTTAGCAGAATTCCAAATACTACTTCCTTCATCCAGAGGCATGGTTCTCTTCTCAGTTTGGTCACGGAAAAGTGGGACCAACAACTGATGAGTGTCCTGACCCAGTTTTATGACCCTCTATACCAGTGCTTCACCTTTCAAGACTTCCAGTTGGTCCCTACCCTGGAAGAGTTCTCTGATTTGCTTGGTATCCCTATCTTGGATCAGACCCCCTACACTGGTTGGGAAAAGACTCTTAGGCTTGAGGAGGTTGCTGCAGCTCTTCCCTTGACCCACCAAGAAGTAATGGACAACTGGGTGACTAGAAGCAAAGTTAAGGGTTTCTTGGCCAAGTTTCTGATTGGTAAGGCTAACAGTTTCTGGAATGGATTGGACTTTAGGGCGTATGAAGACATTCTGGCTCTCTTGATCTATGGTCTAGTATTGTTTCCTAATCCTGATAACTTCATTAACGTCACTGCCATAAGGATCTTCATGTCTCGGAACCCTGTGCCCACTCTCTTGGGTGATATCCTGTAACAACTTTATGCTCGTACTGCCCGAAGACGAGGAACTCTGTGGTGTTGCATTCCTTTGTTGGTGAGGTGGTTTATTTCGCACCTCCCTAAGTTCGTGCTGAAGAACCAAGAAGGAAGAGGTTGGGCTCATAGGTTAATGTCTCTCACTGATAAGGACATCATTTGGGCTCTCAGAGGTTTGGATGAGATAGCTGTTATTGATCGTTGCGGAGAATATCCTAATGTTCCTTTGATTGGTACCCAAGGAGGAATCTCTTATAATCCATGTCTAGCTCTCCGTCAGTTTGGAAGAGCCAGAAGAGCAGGGCCTCATGAGATGTTGGTGCCTCATATCAGTTTTGAGTTTCAGGTGGATGGTGACGAGCTGCATCGTAGGTTCATCAAGGCTTGGGACAGAATTCACAAAGCTGACCCACAAGAGTTGGGACCAAAGACTTCTCTACCTATGGAAGCCTACTACAAATGGGTCCGCATCCGTGCTCAGAAGTTAGGTATGCCATATGAAGCTGTCAGACCCGTCATTCTTGAGTATCCTGACAAGGATGGGGCTCCTCCAACTGTCCTCCCTCCTCAGATACCTACTGATTATGATACACTAAAGAGGTCTTGGGCGCAACTGCGAGAAGAACGGGATTCTTATCGGGAAAAGTTCAATGAGCAGAAACTGAAGATCCAGAGGCTGACAAAGCAGTTGGAGAATGAGCGAGCTCTGAATGACTACATCCGTACTGAGAAGAGGAGACCCTGGGATCAATGATGAGCTTTGGATGTTCTTTTACAGTTTTTATTCCCCTTTTCAGTTTTTTCCATTTTATGTAACGCCTAAGGGCAACCTGTTGAACAATTTGAATTTCAAAGTTGAATCTAATGAAGTGTGTTCCTTTTTGTGTACAAAGTTTGATTCCCGATTGTCTTTGAAAACATAAATCATACACATTCCATTCATCATGTGCATCACAGGTACTCTTCTTTTCAGGTTGCTTACTGTTCTTCGCTGTTTATTTCAGCATCATGAACCCTGAATCATCTACCGAGCAGTCTATCAAGGCCCTTCAGGCACAGAACGCACAATTTCAAGAGCTGATCATGGGTTTGGCTCAAGGTCAAGAGGAGCTGAAGGCTCTGCTGGTCAAGAAGAAGAAGAAGAGAACTGTTCTATTCAACACAGGCCGGAGATTTGGCAACACACTGCAGAATGAGGAAGCTGGTTCTTCTGTAGGCAAAGGCAGTCCCCAGGGGGAAAGGGCTCCAAGTCCGGTGGTCTCTGACAACGATACTGATTTTAATGAGGAGCAGTATCCTCCAGCGGAAGACAGATACAAGCAGTTGGAAGACCGTCTGAATGCCATGGAAATTCAACAAGTGTCTGGTTTGGATTTCGGAGACTTGGGTTTATCTTCTGGTGTGATCATCCCGCACAAGTTCAAAGCACCATCTTTCGCAAAGTATGACGGGGCGTCCTGCCCTAAGTTGCATCTCAGATCTTATGTGCGGAAGATTCAACCGTATACAGTGGACAAAAACTTGTGGATCCACTTCTTCCAGGAGAGTCTTTTAGGGACTCATCTCAAATGGTTCTATCAGCTGGATGGAACCAAGGTTCGTAACTGGGAGGAGTTGGCTACTGCTTTTTACAAGCAGTATCAATATAATGCCGACCTTGCTCCTACACGTACCCAACTCCAGGGTATGTCGCTAGGATCAGGAGAAGGTTTTAAAGAGTATGCACAGAAGTGGAGGGACCTGGCTGGCAGGGTGCAGCCTCCGTTAACTGACCGTGAATTGGTAGATATGTTCTTGGGGACCCTATCTGGGCCGTTCTTTAATCATCTCATTGGCAATTCGTCTGCAGGGTTCACAGACCTTATTCTGACTGGGGAAAGGATAGAGGCTGGTATGGAATCAGGTAAGATTCAGAAAGGTGCGTCCTAGAGTTCTGAAAAGAAGCCTTTCAAAAAGGAGGCCAGTGCTGTGTATGGGCCTAGGAGGCAAGACAAACCAGAACGCCGCCAAACTGTCAACGCAGTGGTGATTGCTAAGCCTGCTGCCGCTCCTCGGCAACCCAACCAACAAAGGGCTGAGAGACCCAGAAGAGAGTACACTCGGCTGAGTATGACCTTGTCACAGATCTTGCCGCAGCTGCTATCAACTAACTTGGTGACCATCAGAGAGGCTCCGAAGATTGTGAATACTGCATCTCCGAAGTATAATCCAAATGCCCGCTGTGCTTATCACTCCGATAGCCCGGGGCATTCTATTGATGATTGTTGGGCCCTAAGAAACAAGGTGCAGGATCTTATTGATGCGAAGGAGGTACAGTTTGAGGCACCTGAGAAGCCCAATATGGTGACAGCTCCCCTACCTGACCATGGAGTGAATGCTATCAGGGATGGTGACGAAGTGGAAGAATCAGAGTTTGACAGTTGGATCTACCCGACGGCCGACAGTGGACCTAGCAATTGGACTGCAAAAGACAACATACCTGTTACTTTTGTTACGCAGTAATGAATTCCTTTGTTTTTGTTATTTGTAATAAACAATAAACTAAAACTTTATGGCCCGGTGTCTTACCCGGGGCACCGTGGCTTCATTTGTGAGGGCTTATTAACTGTCATTTCCATATATCATGAATAAAGACCTTGGACGTTTTTTTGCATTTCAAATCTTGTGCTCCCTTTCTTTCTTTCTTTCTTTATATATTGCAAAACAGCTGTATTTACACACACTCACCTATACAGGTTTCAATCCACTCTGGATCTCACTGGTAACGACTCTGCTACTGCCAGTTATGACTTCGAAAATCCGATCAACTTAGCCGAAGACGAAGGTGAAGATGATTGCAAAGTGCCTGGTGAGCTTGCAAGACTGTTACTCCAGGAAGAGAGGGCAATTCAACCACATGAAGAGCCAGTGGAAACAATAAATATGGGTACTGAGACAGACAGAAAGGAGGTTAAGATTAGTGCCAATCTGGAGCTTAGCGTAAAACAACGGTTGATTCAGATGTTGCATGATTATATGGAGATCTTTGCCTGGTCCTACAAAGACATGCCTGGGTTGGATACCGACATTGTGGTCCATCGTTTTCCTACCAAGGAAGACTGCCCTCCGGTTAAGCAAAAGGTCTGCCGTATGCGTCCATAGATGTCCGAGAAGATCAAAGCTGAGGTTATGAAGCAATTCGATGCCGGGTTTCTTGCAGTGACTTCTTACCCTCAGTGGGTTGCCAACGTGGTTCCAGTGCCAAAGAAAGATGGTAAGGTCAGAATGTGTGTCGATTACAGGGATCTGAACAGGGCAAGCCCCAAGGATGATTTCCCTCTACCTCACATTGACATTCTTGTTGACAATACTGCTCAGCACAAGGTGTTCTCCTTCATGGATGGTTTTTCAGGTTATAATCAGATCAAGATGGCTCCTGAAGACATGGAGAAGACTACCTTTGTTACTCAGTGGGGCACCTTCTGCTACAAGGTCATGCCTTTTGGATTGAAGAATGCTGGGGCAACCTACCAACGTGCCATGGTTGCTTTATTTCATGACATGATCCACCATGAGATTGAAGTGTATGTCGAAGATATGATTGCAAGGTCCCAGACTCAGGAGGAACACCTTGACTATCTGCAGAAACTGTTTGACCGTCTGAAGTTGTACAAGCTGAGGTTGAACCCGAACAAGTGTACCTTCGGGGTAAGATCTGGAAAGTTGCTAGGCTTCGCTGTAAGTGACAAGGGTATTCAAGTGGACCCTGCCAAGGTTAAAGCCATTCAAGAGATGCCAGTTCCTAAGACAGAGAAAGAGGTCAGAGGCTTTTTAGGACGCCTGAATTACATTGCCCGGTTTATCTCGCATCTAACTGCTACCTGTGAGCCAATCTTCAAGCTGCTGAAGAAAGATCAGGTAGTACGTTGGAATAATGAATGTCAGGCCGCTTTTGACAGAATCAAAGAGTATCTCCAAGAACCACCCATCCTTATGCCACCGGTTGAAGGGAGACCTCTGATACTATACTTGACAGTACTTGACAACTCAATGGGGTGTGTGCTGGGGCAGCATGACGAGTCTGGCCGAAAAGAGCATGCCATTTATTACCTTAGCAAAAAGTTTACCGACTGTGAGACCCGATACTCACTGGTCGAGAAAACTTGCTGCGCTTTGGTATGGGCTGCTCGCTGGCTGAGACAGTATATGCTGACTCACACTACCTTGTTGATCTCGAAAATGGATCCAATAAAGTACATATTCGAAAAGCCTGCTCTGTCTGGGAGAATAGCAAGATGGCAAATGATCTTGACAGAATACGACATCCAGTACACGACTCAGAAAGCCATCAAAGGAAGTGTATTGGAAGACCATTTGGCACATCAGGCAGTAGACGACTATCAGTCAATAAACTTCGAGTTTCCGGACGAGAGCATCATGATAGTGACTGATTGTGAAGTACCTGGACCGGATGAAGGACCTGAGGAAGGATCCCGATGGTCTATGCACTTTGACGGAGCCTCCAACGCTTTGGGTAACGGTATCGGCGCTGTGATCATATCCCCTCAAGGCACTCATACTCCACTCACTGCCCGGCTATGTTTCAACTGCACCAACAACATGACGGAGTATGAGGCATGCATCATGGGTCTTCAAGCTGCGATTGACTTAAGGATCAAGTTTCTGAGTGTCTTCGGAGATTCCGCTCTCATGATCAATCAGATCAAAGGCGAGTGGGATACGAAACATCCGAACCTTATTCCTTATAAAGAATGTGTGATGACATTGATCCCCCATTTCACGGAGATAACTTTTGAACATTTCCCAAGAGAGGAGAATCAGCTGGCAGACGCATTGGCTACGATGTCTTCCATGTTCAAAGTCAAATGGGACAATGAGGCTCCCCGGGTCGTTATCTGGAAACTGGACGAACCGGCATACTGTTGTGATCTTGAGGCTGAGGTAGTGACTGAAAAACCCTGGTACCATGAGGTGAAGAGATACTTGGAAGCTCAGGAATACCCTGAAGGTGCATCTGTCAACGACAAAAAGTTTCTGAGAAGGTTCGCAGCGAAGTTCTTCCTCAGCAACGGCATCCTGTACAAGCGAAACCATGATTCGACCTTACTGCGTTGTGTGGATAAGACTGAAGCAGAAAGGATCATGGCAGAGCTACATGAAGGTACCTTTGGAACACATTCCAGTGGAAACACCATGGAAAAGAAGATCCTTCGGGCAGGATATTTCTGGTCCACAATGGAAGCCGACTGTTACCAACATTCTCAGACATGTCATAAATGCCAAATTTATGCAGATAAGGTGCATGTTCCTCCAGTCCCTATGAATGTCTTGACTGCACCTTGGCCTTTTGTAATGTAGGGCATTGATATGATCGGTGAGATTAAACCTACGGCATCCAACGGGCATCGCTTCATCCTGGTAGCGATCGATTACTTTACAGAGTGGGTTGAAGCAGCTTCCTATGCCACTGTAACCAAGAATGTCGTGGCACGGTTCATTCGGCACAACCTGATCTGTCGATACAGCGTCCCGGAAAGGATCATTACAGACAACGGTACCAATCTCAACAACAAGATGATCACTGAGCTCTGCGAGCAGTTCAAGATACAACACCACAACTCTTCTCCTTACCGGCCGAAGATGAATGGGGCTGTAGAAGCGGCGAATAAGAACATCAAGAAGATTGTGCAGAAGATGACAGTGACCTATAAAGATTGGCACGAGATGTTACCGTTTGCTCTACATGGGTACCGTACCTCAGCAAGGACGTCAACCGGGGCAACTCCCTTTTCCTTGGTCTACGGCATGGAGGCAGTCTTACCGATTGAAGTGCAGATACCCTCTCTCCGGATAATGAAGGATGCAGATTTGAGAAAAGATGATTGGATCCAGACACAACTTGATCAGTTAAATCTAATCGACAAAAAGAGACTCACTTTTATTTATCATGGTCAGACGTACCAAAAACGAATGATCAGGGCATTTAACAAGAAAGTCAGACCACAAGAATATCAAGTTGGGGATCTGGTAATCAAGCGTATCATCCTTCCTCAGAGTGATCCAAGGGGAAAATGGACCCCTACGTACGAAGGGCCATTTGTGGTTAAACATGTGTTCTCAGGAGGAGCCATGATCCTAACCACCATGGATGGTGACGACCTTCCTCACCCCGCCAATGCGGACATAGTAAAAAGATACTACGTATGACAAAGACCCTCTAGGTTGACATACCTAGGCAAAAATTAGGGCTTCCCGGCGAACCAAAAGGGTTCGGGCAAAATGAGGGATGAAATAAAAAAAATCTGTACACCCGGCAAGTCGAAAACCTGAAAAGGAGGCTTGGGCAAAAATGGGTATCCCGGTGGACCGAAAACCCGAAAGGGCGGTCCAGGAAAAAGTTAGGGATTAAAGCGTAATACTATGTCTCATTGGATCACTTTGCATTCAGAATCTGGTATCAACATCAAGTTCAGACGGCATCGATCAATCAGCTTCATCGTCAACTAAGCAGCAAAGTGATGAGACGCTCGAAGATATAAAGGCGATAGCAGAGTTGGAACCCAGTGGGATTATTCTTTTCACATAGCTGTTTTGTTTTCCCCTTGTACAAAATTGTATAAACTCTTTTATTCGGCGGCGTTCTCTTACTAGGACGTCAGCCTCTTGTACATAAAACGCCTATTTACAGGCAATTCAAAAAATCAATATAAATTCACTTTTCAGATCAATTGCCAATTGTTTTTCCTTTTTCTGTTTTGTTTTGCCGAAGAACGTCCAAGGTTCAATTTGTGATATATGCATTTGACAATAATTGCTAACTCATAAATGTTTGCATGCGAAACAAAGGATTAATTACAGGTAACACTAGAAACAGGGGCAATAATGGGTTGTCTAAGCGATCTAATTGCTCTAACCATCAAGGTACCAAGGTAGGTTCAGCTGAAGAACATAACCAAGATATCTTAATTCCCTAGAGAGTGAGCCAGCAAGTCAATACACTCTCCCCAAGCAGAGTTATTCTGTCAGCCTTAAGGAAGTTGGGTATCCTCCAGCAGATCTCAACATTCCTCAGTGCAATATACGAACATTCTTAGCAAGCATCCCCGACAGTCTTGATTTAAGATTGTTCCCCGGCGGTATACAGACATTCAGTGGAGCCACTCCCAATATATCTCAAAAATTTCCCCAGGAGAGTCCAGCCTGAAGACTTCCCCAGGAAAGCTGAATCCATCTCCCCAGCAGGAAGCTTATCCCCAGTAGATTCTGGAAGCTTTCCCCCCTGCAGAGCACGAACGCGTCCCCCGGCTTTGTTCAAAGGTTATTTCCCTACCAGGATATAACTGGGTTATCCTCAGCCAAAAGCCACGAAAAGATCGTCCTCGGCGAAGTCTTCCTATCCCCCAGCGGAGTTCATCTTCCAACACAATACATCAATGGTATCTCCAGCAGAGTTATCATCAATATCTCAGCAAAGTACCTCTCTTCCCACAGAGTATTGTTCCCCAGCAAGATCGCTAGAATAATTTTCCGCCGCAGAGTAATCTATTCGCCAAGTCTATTCCCCAACGGAGTCATCTTCTCCTACTGGTATTCTTGCAACTATCATCCCCAGCGGAAACAACGAAACTCTTCTCGTCAACATCAGCCCAGGATTTAACTTCCTGGCACCCGTCAAGGATCTATTTTCCTAGACAAAAACATACATTCATAAACAACACATTTTCATACATTACAACATGCATATACGCATCATGAACATACAATCTCATCTCGCATGTCATATATCATGACATCGCATATAACTAACGTTTTGCCTTTTCAGGACAAAAGTTAATACAAAGATGATTACTATCAATGGTCGCAACTAAAGATCCGATTCCTGTATCTTGCCAGGGTGTATCTCTTGACGGCTGATTCCAGACCCGATTCCTGTATCTTTCCAGGGTGCGTCTAAAGAGTTTGAGGATCCGATTCCTGTATCTTGCCAGGGTGTATCTGTTGACGGCTGATTCCAGACCCGATTCCTGTATCTTGCCAGGGTGCGTCTAAAGAGTTTGAGGATCCGATTCCTGTATCTTGCCAGGGTGTATCTGTTGACGACTAACATTACCAGACCCGATTCCTGTATCTTGCCAGGGTGCGTCTGAAGAGTTTGAGGATCCGATTCCTATATCTTGCCAGGGTGTATCTGTTGACGACTAACATTACCAGACCCGATTCCTGTATCTTGCCAGGGTGCGTCTGAAGAGTTTGAGGATCCGATTCCTGTATCTTGCCAGGGTGTATCTGTTGACGACTAACATTACCAGACCCGATTCCTGTATCTTGCCAGGGTGCGTCTGAAGAGTTTGAGGATCCGATTCCTGTATCTTGCCAGGGTGTATCTGTTGACGACTAGCATTACCAGACCCGATTCATGTATCTTGCCAGGGTGCGTCTGAAGAGTTTGAGGATCCGATTCCTGTATCTTGCCAGGGTGTATCTGTTGACGACTAACATTACCAGACCCGATTCCTGTATCTTGCCAGGGTGCGTCTGAAGAGTTTTAGGATCCGATTCCTGTATCTTGCCAGGGTGTATCTGTTGACGACTAGCATTACCAGACTCGATTCCTGTATCTTGCCAGGGTGCGTCTGAAGAGTTTGAGGATCCGATTCCTATATCTTTCCAGGGTGTATCTGTTTACGACTAAAATTACCAGACCCGATTCCTGTATCTCGCCAGGGTACGTCTGAAGAGTTCGAAGATCCGATTCCTGTATCCTGCCAAGGTGTATCTGTTGACGACCGTATTCTCCGGACTCGATTCCTGTATCTCGCCAGGGCACGTCTGAGGAGTTTAAAGATTCGATTCCTGTAACTAGCCAGGGCACATCTACATAAAGAGTTTGAAGATCAATTCCTGTAACAGGCCAGGTAATTATTTTTTCTTTCTCAGGTATGCAAGTTCTCGCTAAGGAATCTCTTACACGATCGACAACTTCCAGGTGGCATCTATAAGCCCATCTTCCTATCCATCAGTCTCCAAATGGCATCTATAAGCCCATTCCCGACAAAGTTCAGTCACACTTCCAGGTGGCATCTATAAGCCCATCTTCCTATCCATCAGTCTCCAAATGGCATCTATAATCCCATTCCCGACAAAGTTCAGTCACACTTCCAGGTGGCATCTATAAGCCCATCTTCCTATCCATCAGTCTCCAAATGGCATCTGTAAGCCCATTCCCCGCATCATACTGCTGACACTCTACTATGTGAGTGCAAATTTCTGGGCACTCTAGTGTTCAATCATCTTCCACCTTCGGATTACGAAAGGAACGACAGCCAATCTACATCCTCAGGTTTAAGAAGATTGAACAGGGGCAACTGTTGTACCCCAAAATTTTCCCTCCCATATTCTTCAAGGTTTGCTAAGATCATGCTTCAAAATCTCTCAAGGGTTGCACAGTCCAATTGCCTCCTAACAGTCAAAAATTAGGGTTTTGGTTCTGGCAAAGAAATTGAAGTTTCCAAGGGTCCAAACAAGTCCCACATGTCTACATACATTGTCAAGCATCCATATGCCAAGTTTCAGGACTCACAGCACCAGATTGCACAGTCAAAAAACCCAAAATGCTTCACAGTCAACTGCAGGGGCAAAATGGTCAGTTGACAGTCAAAAGTCAAAATTTTTGGTCAAAATCTTATTTTGAATCCACAAACATCATTTGATCAATTCTTGATCATGATTCTCAAGGCATGGCTCAAAAAGTCTCAAGATGCAAAAGTTTCTATTTTTGGATAGTTGAAAAAGTCCACTGCAAATTGACCAGGGCATAACTTCCACATGGTTTATCAGAAAAATTCCATCCAAAGCTCATTTTGAAGAGAATGACATTTCCTACAACTCATCTTCACACTTCAAGTCCAAGAAATGCTCTCACAAAAAGTTATCAATTTCAACATTATAAGTCATTTTCAAAAGTCAACAAAAAGGCACTTTAAGTCAAAGACCATAACTTGAGATTGGTAAATCAAAATGACAAGGGACTAAAGGCATTAGTTAGAGGACTTCAAGACCTTTCCAAAATGTCCAAGAACATGATCAAAGCTTAAAAATTGAGCAAGATATGCCTTGTAGAAGTTGGGAAATTTTTGGGAATTTTGAAAAGTCAACTTTGCTTCAAAAGCCTCAAAATTGCTAATGGGCCTCAATTTCTTCCATGAATCATTACCCAAAGGCTATACACGACCCATTAAGCTAAAAGGGATTTATTTTCTTATTTTTAATTAATTAATTGAATTTTTAATCTTATTAATTCATTTAATTAAAATTAATTATGAGAAAAATACTAAACCATGTTTTTCAAATCTTTTTGTGCAGCCAATTCACTCTTTATGAATCAAATATTTCGTGCATCACTCAAAAGGAAAGATTCTATGCAATTGGCAATAGTTTCATGGCAAAAAGATTGAAATTGATCTCATTGAAAATCAAATCTCCAAATCATCAATAAATGGATTATGGGCTGCTTTTTCTAACCTAATTCTATTCAGTTACATATACAAAGCTAACCTAATGCATAAAGACACAAGAAGCTGCGCAAAACACAAAAGAACAAACTTGCATTTTTGACAAAAATATTGAAAACTGAAAACCTAATTACAAGGTGTTTCAAGGCCTGAAAAGTGTTCCAAAACATTGCTGAGGGATCCAGGAAACTATTACAATCAAAACCAGTCCTCCATACTCAAGGAATTGGTAGAACAAAGTCTTACTTTTCTTGAAAATTTTCATAATCGTGTTTCATTTTCCATGCATTATTTGTGAATTTCAATCATTGATTTATACTAACATGAGTGTTCTGAAGCTAATGGTATTCTTTGATTGAACTAATAAGGCCTGTATCGTGATCCACCATTAATGCACTTTAGGGTTTCAGAAACTTTGAAAGAGGGGTTTCTTCATCTGGAAAAATTAGCCTTTTAAACTGGTACCAATAGATTCGTGACCTCCAAACGAATGGAATCCACACCTCGCACCCTTTTTCTTTTTGACTATCGTCTAATCGCTATTATTGTAGGTCTGGTTTAGTGGGGGTTTAAAACCCCCGCTATTTGCTTTTAGTTACAGGAAAAAAGATGAAGACGATGCATGCGTGTCTGGACAGGACTGGGTAGTTTGAATATTCGCGCGTGATTTTTGTTTTTTTTACCAATAGCGTTTGTTTTCTCATATATTAATCACGTTCCATAATAATATCAAAAGCGCGCGTTGGCTCAGATGGTTGGTTAGCTGGCTTGCAGGTACTGGGACCTGGGTTCGATTCCCAGGTCCCCTTGTATATTTCATGATTTTTTCTATAACATGCTTCCATGCAGTGCACATCCCAGGGCTCATCATACATCCTCAAGCGCTCGTTTGCCACGTAATCTGAGTAATCAATCCAATGGCCACAAAAGCATTCCCACCATGCACGCTGGTCAAACATTCCATACGCAATTTCAGAAAGTCCAAAGGGCCTGAATTCAATGGGCCAAATTACTCACAATTAACCTCCAAATTGGGTCAGATACCCCATGGTTTGCACATTTTTCTTACTTATTTTTTATTTGATTTTCTTTCTTAATTCTTAATTATTTTTTTTAACCTACCAAAAATAATTTTCCTAATAAAATAAAAATACAGAAAAAACAAAAACATGTTTATTGTTATTAATATTTAATTCATTAATATTTTTGTAAATAAATTTTTAATAATCAATTTAGGTTAATTTAGGTTAAAATTTTAATGTTTTTCTTAAATAACTAAAACATGTAGAAATTAGGTTTTTAGCATTTTTATTCTTTTCTTAATAAATAATTTTTTCTTGTTATTATCATTATTAATTATTAATTATTTTGTAAATAAACATGTCATTAATTAATTAGGGTAAATTAGGTTAAAACTTAAATATTTTTCTTTAACAATTAAAAATAATTTAGAACTAGGGTTTCATTTAACTTCTAACTTTAATTAATTTTCTTTATTTCATAAATACCAAAAAAACAAAAAATAACTTCTTTTCTTTATTAAATAATTAATTAACTTTTAATTTCAATTTAATCTTTAAAGGGTCCAACACCCTCGCACATTCGATTCTAATTTCTTTTCGCACGTTTATCCTTATTTTCCATTTTAACATTATGTAATTGCCCAAGCCTTGTAATAGTAACTAGGAAATTTATTTACTTTCCGCATTTTTATTCAAAACGGGTCTTTGTTAATTTGGCGATGTATAGACCCGCGCCTTGTAATAGCGTAGGACTTTATTTTCCGCACTCTAATTTCCGTACTTTTAAACTGCTAAACTTTGCATGAAAGAATGAATGGCCAAAAATAAAAACAACGCGTAGCTCACGATACCATGACAAGATAAAACATAACTGAAAACGATACACAAATCCACACACCACTCTTAGGGTACGCCTCACTGTTGCCTTGCCCCTCGAAACGTGGTCGTCGAGTATAGGACGTTTTAGTAAGTCCTTATGTCCATGAACATGGCATAAGGGTAGCTTCTAAGGTGTCCTACTGTTGCTCCGGTGACCACACTGTCCCTAACCCTCGAATTGACCCGAACACCTCCAACGGTGGTGCTACCCACCTCTCAATGATGGGATGGCACTACCTTAAGGACATTTACACAGCCTAATTCCTTAGGGTAGGTGGATGACTCGTAGATACTTGCTCTATTCAAAAAAACAAATCAAAACTCTTTCCACACCGACACTTTTCAAAAAGCTTTCAAAATAATTTTTCAAACACTCTTGAGGACTGATACAAGAGTCGATCTGAAACTTTCAAAGAAACTTTTTTCAAACCCACTCACATCTTGAAAAGCAAACACTTTTGAAAACCCAAATGAGCAAGTATCTAAGAGCCCGTGGATAACCACGGATAGAAAGGGTGCTAACACCTTCCCTTTCTATAAATCTACCTCCCGAACCGAGAAACTATCTCATAAGGAATTTTGTTGTGCTTTTGTCCTTTCCATGTTGGAGAAAATAAAAGACGGTGGTGACTCTTGCTTCCGTGACATTTCGCGAAACCAGCGTTAAAAAGTCAGTTCCAGATCCACCGATCACAGATTGGAATATTTGTTTTTCAGCCTAAGCCCACTGCTGCGCCTTTATAAGGATCTGCATCCTTATTCATTGAACTGCAACTTTTGAAGAAGAATACATTCCTCCTGTTTTAGAAGTCTAAGTCTTTTAATTGTAATACACTCTAGTATTGGGTTAATACTTGAGTTGTCATTTGAGTTGTTAATTATGGATCATTCATAAGCTTTTAAATATTGAATGATTAAAGTCTTTATAACTTAATAATTACGTTGTTCTTCACTGTTAGTGATTGAAGGGATTTGAGGAGGGCCTCATACCTAGGTATGTCTTAGGTAGAAGTATATCACGGGTAGTGATTAAGTGATTAGATTGTAAACTGGTTGTTTACCGAGGGTCTATGAATTGATACTATTTAATGGACTTGTCCCTGGCTTGGTAGCCCCCAGAGTAGGTGTTGTTGTACACTGAACTGGGTTAACAATCCTTTATGTTTTTATTGATTTTATTATTGTTGCACTTTACATTATCCTCAGATATTTGTGTCATGACATCTCCTTCGACATCACATACCTGATACCAGAATTTCAACTTTGGCGAGCGCCTAGAAGAAACCACATCAGATAATGAACACTACCTAGGAAGACCACTTCTTATCGAAGCTAGAATAAAAATTCTGAGACCAATCCCTGATGGTGATTTTCTAATTATCCACCTCGACGAGAATCCAGTGAGAATAGTAAATATTGGTGTTAACCTTCCTATTTATGTGGAAAATGGACTCATCAAATGCCTTAAGTCCAACATAGACATGTTTTCCATTTCTCTTTGTAAGATGCTCGACCTCGACCCCGTCATTGCTTACCATGAATTGAACATTGATCCTTCCATGTCGATCAAATAAGATGACTTCAATCATCAGAAAAGGCTAAAGAAACCAAGAACACCTTCAAAGGGCTTCTTCAAGCAAACTTCATTTTAGGGTTGAAATACATTTAATGGTTATCTAATGTGGTTTTAGTAAAGAAGGCATCTAACAAGTGGAGATTGTGTGTTGACTACACATACCATAACAAGGTGTGCCCCAAATACTCATACATGTTACCTAGCATTGGCCAACTAGTAGATAACTTAGCAGGGTCGTAATTTTGTCCTTCATGGATGCATATTTTTTATATAACCAAATTCGTATACACGAGAAAGCCAAATACAAGACCGCCTCCATGATAAAGCACGCCAACTACCAATACAGTTTGATTCCATTTGGACTGAAAAATGCAGGGGAAACATACCAAAGGATGATGAACATGGTCTTTGAAGTTGAAATTAGGGAGATGTGTGGAGTATATGCGGATGACATGATCCTCAAATCCAAAGAGGAACAGTTACACGAAGTTTACCTCACCTAGGTATTCAAGCTTGACTATCAGTACAACATGAGGCTCAACCTATAAAATTGCACCTTCAATGTCAAAGCAGGTAAGTTCTTGGGTTTCTATTTGAAATTCTGGTATGCAGATACCAGATGTTCTAAGAGATGTCGAGACACTGATATTTGATAAAAACATAATGAACACATTAAAACACAGTTAATAGCACTGAAAGTAAACAACAGGAAGAATTATTAACCCAGTTCAGTGTACAACAACACCTACTTTGGAGGCTACTAAGCCAGGGAGGAAGATCACTAAATAGTATCAAATTATAGACCCACTGTAAACTATATCTAGTTTACAATCTACTCACCTAATAACTACCAGTTCTTAACTTCTACCTAATACTCACCTAGGTATGAGACCCTTCTCAAATCCCTTTCAATCACAACAATGATGAAAAACACTAATACTTATAAAGTTTCAGAAGACACTCTTCAATGGCACAAAATCATTCAATGCTTAAAAGCTTATGAATGATTGACAAAACTTACAACTCAATAGAGAGAGTCCCACTCTTATATCAAGATGATATTAGAAAGGCTCAAAATTCACAAGAACACAAACCCTAAAAGAATACTATAACAGCACAATACGTTTCACACTTGTATTAGGTTTGTAGCCTTCTTTTTATAACCTTGAGTTGACTGGATTTGAGCTTCAAAACGTAGTTGGTCCGTTACCGAAAATCTGCAGAATCTTTTGCATAAAAATAGTACTTCTATAAAATGTTTCCTAAAATATCTCAACATTTAGAGAAACAAATTAATCTTCTAAATCCATATAGAATCTCTGATTCCTCAGTCGTAGATGCCAAATATAATATACTAATATTCCCAGAATATTCAGGATTTGTTGAAACTAAATAAATCTAAGAGTACAGTTGTAACAGACAAGATGTCAGATAAACTGGATAGAACACCGTGTCCAACGTGTTCTCTCTGCAAGTTTAGAACATCCTGTTTTAACATGTTGCTGAAAAATTAGTTTTACCAAAATTAATGTCAATTATAAAAACAGAGAATTAACAATATCCCCTTTTGGCAAATTTTGGCTAAAACAGATTAACAATCCACGATTCAGATTCCAACAAAAAACATAGGTTTAAAAATAAATCAAACACACACATCAGAAGAACAACAACAAAAATCAACTAACATCATACGCACAATAGCAGAAATCAACTAACATCGTAAATATCAGAGGTATTAGCAGTAGAACAAACATATCAGATTATTAGTCAGTGGAATCTGCAAGCACAACAACATTATGTCAGTCTGTCAGATATGTGTTTGGACATCATATCTGACATCTCTTCATGCTAGTCGAAACCAAAACAAAATCTCCTCCACAAAGCTTCTAAGTCACACAACCGAGAATTAGAATATTCTCCCCCTCAATAGAAGTAACAAGGAATCAACAGAGAAGCAATCAAAATTCTCCCACTCAATAGCACCGTTACAGTTAGTGGTTAGTGTTATACTACTCCCTCTTTTTAGCCAGAATATGACAAAGGTAAGTATATCACCAAAAAGAACCACAATAGCATATTAACAAGAGTAGCAAAATATGCACACAAGGTGCTAAAATATGTCTGGGCATTTAACCCTTACAAAACCAAATAACCAAAACAAAGAGAAAATACAAAAACAACACAGTCATGCACCAACATCAACATCCTCTGCAGTTTCATATTCTTCTCTTTCTCCATCAGCATCATTGTAGCGGTGAAAATCGCAGATCAAGCTATTAATTAACTTGACTCACAAAAGCAAGAGTCGCCACCGTGCTTTATTATTTCCAAGGGAAAAGGGAAAAGAGCGAAATAAAACCCTAAAATATGCGATGTAAAATAATACTTAAAAGTAATAAAAATACAATGCGTTTTTGAAAGAGATCGAGAGTTCGGGGGTTGGTTATACAATGGGAAGGTATTAGCACCCAATGCATCTGCGGTACTCCACAGGAACCTTTTGAAATATCTGTTTTTTGGTTTATAATTGTTTGTTTGATTAAAATGATTCGTTTGGCTAAAAGATGGGTATGGACGAGATTTTGAAGATGCGATGACCTAGTGTCGAAGCTTTGACTTAAAAGGTGTGAGTTTAAAAATTGAATCTTTTAGAAAAAATTAACTTAAGATTAACAAAATAGTAAAACAAAAATGAAGGAGGGTATTCGCTTAATCGTATAACATGTGTTTGATGACATGAAGTCAACAAAGTTAGAACGTTTCCCTTGGAGTTAAAACCACAGACAGATAAATAAGCTAAAAGTATACCAAACCTTAGGTGAAAATAAATCACAAGCCGACAGCATCAAAACCAGATGTAAGATATTACTCCAAGCAGCGAATAAAAATAGTGTAACACGTGAAAATAAATCACAGACGAGGAACGCGTGGATAAAGCTCACGGTACCAGATAAGGCTCGAGATATTGAATAAAGCTCACGGTATAAGATTCCCTGCATCACATGAAATATACAGACAAAACTAACAGCATGAAAAAATTATATGCGTCCGTGCGATTTTTAGAAGTTAGTTGGAATTTAAAAAATAAAATCGCAATGCGATGAAAATAATATTTACATAACCTGAATTTATTTACAAATTAGGTGAATAAAATATATAGACAAAATATTATAAACAAGTATATATTTACAATACCAAATAAAATAAAATAATAAAATACAATAAAGAGGTAAAGGGAGAAAGAAAAAGTGCAAATGTGCTATGCGAGTATGAATACTGGAAATGGATTCTCAGAAACCTTCACAGTAACAAACACGTTAGTAGCATAAAAAATTAAAATGAAACGAAATTGCAATGATTAAAATATGTGTCAGTAAGTATAAAATAAAAAAATGAAATTGTATGACGCATATGAATAAATGAATACAAATGAAAATCAAGGATTCATGACATTATTCAATGTAAACACAAAAATCAGCATTGCATTCATTATTTCAAGTGTTTTTCATCAAGTAAACTCGAAAGAAATCGTCGTTTCAACCACAACGAAAAAAAGAAAGAATCAAAAGTTCACATTGAATTCAAAGTAGACTCAAAGATTATCATGGTTCTTAATTCAAAAAGGAAACGAAAAAACAAAGAACTCATGCCAATATTTCAAACCAAAACCGAAACATAGAAAATTGATTTCGAAACAAACTAACTTAATCGTACCAAATCTGGGCAGCAACTAATGAATACGAAACAACGTTCAAAAACTCAATCTCAAAAATATTCAAAACAAATGAAATGCACAATGATGCCTACAACCAAATTTTAATTTGAATTCCAAATGAATCTCGTCATAATCTCCTTCAAATTTGCTCGAATAACATGAAGAGAAAAAAATCAAGTTCGGTCAAAATCTTAATCGAGCAAACTATTCCGGGCAGCATAACAGTAAACACGATTATCGCATCAAAAATGAAAACACAAATCAAGAACCAAGCGAATGATAATTATTCAATTCCAAACATGGTAAACCATGTTCTAAACAACCTTTTACTCCACCAAACCAAATCCGGGCAACCGCTATCACAATCGAACTTCACAATCAAACCAATTTCACAGAGATTTTCTTATAGCGTAAAAGTTCTAACTCGAGTTAGAAACAATTTGGGCTTAAAAATAGCAGATTCAAGACATATTCATGCACACAGATTCAATCACAGCATCAATCCAGAAATGTTTAAGCTATGAAATAATGATGGAAATTGATCTTACCAACTCATAAGTGAAGCGTCTGAACTTTAGTAACATCTTGTACCTTACCTAGAATGAGTTCAACATCATCAACAAAACCCATCCTCAGCATCTCATCTGCCTCGTCAAGGACACGAAACTTAAGGTGACTCAAGTCAATATTTGTCCTCTCAATATGATCCTTAATACGACCCGGTGTTCCAATAATTACATCAACGCCTCTACGAAGTTTAGCCTCTTGTGCTCCATACGGAGCTCCACCATACACGGCGCAAGCAGCCAATCCCAAGAACGAACCATATACTTCAAAGTCAGCAAACACCGATTTAGCTGGTCCATTTGTCAATGACTCCAATATAGGCAAAACAAATGCAAGAGTTTTTCCCTGACCAGTACGAGCACGCCCAACCAAATCAGACCCATCGAGAATTGTATTAAAAGTCATGGCTTGAATCAGAAACAAAACTTCAATCCCCTTCTCTTTCAGCTTCATCTTTAACGGTTCCGAAATTCTAAAATTCGAAACCGCATTCGGATCATCCTTCTTCACAACAACTTCTTCAACAACATCCTCATCTTCCACCTTCGATTTCTTCTTCTTCTTAATTGATTTTGATTTAGGGCTGTCGATTGAAACGGCAACGGCTTCGTCGGTGATGGTGATTGAAGGAATATGGTTGATATGGGCGTGAGAAGATGAAGGGCGATTGGAGGTTGCAAGGGATGCTAGCGGACTGAATAGAAGGGTAGATTAGATTGGTTGTTGTTGTTCTGGTTTGGAAATGGAAAAGGTTGGGAGGGAGGAGAAGTTGGAATTGAGATGGGAAGATTAGGGGGGTGATGCTGTGCGTTTTTTTTGTTTGACAGAAGGTGATGTTGAGGATGGTGGGATAATCAAAGGAGGTGGAAGAAGGAAGTTGGAGGGAGGGGTATCACGCGTGGGCAGAACAGGGACAGGTGGGGAGCGGAAATGGAGCTTCTCGGTGTGGGAGATTGAGAAGGGTTTCCTGGTGATACTCATGAGTTGAGTGTCCGAAGCATTATTCCACTGCTCTAGAAAACGCTTTCCACATGGTAACTTCATTACTTTGGAACATCCACTTATAACAACCAAGGGCATCTCCCTTCATGTAAAAGGTTGTCATTGGTAAACAATTTTCCTACAAAATGTTGTAAAATGCGAAGAACAATTCGACTTAAAAAAAAAGCCATTCCAAAACGTCACTCCCATCGAAAATGTCGAGTTAAATCTTTGGAGATCTGAAGGACGTGGTTGGCATGGAGTTGGGTTGCTAATGGGGATGGTACGGTGGGAGCATTTGGAAATGGGTGGTTGTGTTAGGTTGTTGTGAAGGGGAAAAGAAGAGGAAATGAATGGTTGTTGGGTAAGTGTTGTGATTGGTGGGAAGAAGAGAGTTTTGGAAGATAACCAGTGAGGTTGGCTTCTGAAATGGTTAAAGTTTTGAGCTTTTTCATGTGAGGTAGGAAAACATAAGGACCAGAAGCTTTTATTGGGAAATTTGAGATGGCTAGATCAGTGAGATTTGCTAGGTGAGAGAGTCATACACCTGAGATCTTGCGGAGGCTGTTGATGGAGGTGAAGGAGATGAGGGAGATGGGAGGAAGTATTGGGTTTTTGGATGTGTGTATTATGCGCTTGCTGATTGGGTGGTAATTAAAGGGAGAATTGTTGGGAATTTTTTTGTATCGATCCGCAACTCTTGCTTACAACCAATGAGAGCAAAGCAAAGTGTAACAAACATTTTTTTTATGACAGAAAAGCCCTTTAATGATAAAAATAACTTAAAAACCTAAAAGTATAAAATATAACTCAATTTAAAATAGTTTTTTTTTGAATTTTTTCTGAATTAAAAATAAAGACACAAAATGACCGAAAACGATAAAAAAACGGACGAAAATTTATCCGATAAAATAAAATGAACACATTAAAATAATCTACATGTCACAAAGATTAAAGAAAAAATATTCAAGAAGTCAAAAAATCAAAAATAAAATAATAATAAAAATATCAGACTAAACAGACGTTTAAGGTTAAAAATGAGACTTCGAACTGTACCGAAAAAATAAAGCGAGCATACCGTCATAATCTACGCGAAACGCAGATTCATAAAATGATCGGTAAAAAGGTGAAAACTTGAAATATTTTCTCGCTACTAATTTTCGCACATTGTTGAATCGCTTTTAACAATCTGTCTATAAAACCAAAATATTTTTATTATCGACATATAAACAACTTGGAGCAATGCAAGAAACGAGTAAAGAGATCAAAATGCATGAAGCAAAATGCCGGGTATTTTACAATTGAAAGACGATGCAAACTTTGATTTAAACTGACTTTTTCTGATCAACTTAAATACGACTAATGATGCAAAATGTGATGAATGAAGATATTTACTAATGATCGTGACCAAATGACAAAATATGGTATGAATGTGCGAATGAAAAAATTAGGGGCGAAATTAAGGGTGCAACTGTGTGCCTTGATGAATCAGTCTTCGAGAATCCACAATCAACCGTACTTCTGGCTTGGAAGACTCAAAACCTTAATTGAGGCGCGACACCTAATGCTCTTGATTCAGACCTGTCTCTGCACATGACACAAAAGAACATGAATATACACCTTTGTATGCGATTAGAAATTAGTGATACATATGCTAAAAATGTTCAAAACACTTGACAATCTTCGCATAGTCAAAGCTCGAAGGTGAGACGTTAAAAACCGACTGTATTTCGTGACCTTGACTTATCTTTAAAAATGCAAAAATAACAATGGGATCTTAGGTCAAAAATTGGGGTACAACAGCTGCCCCTATTTAAGTTTCTTCTATCTGGAGATATGAAGATTGGGATCTTCATTTCGACGAGATTGAAGGGACTTAAATATAGAATACACAATTTTTGACCTTAAAATACCGCGATTATGTTCATGATATGATATGAATGTAATGCTCTGAATTTTATGGGGAATGATGCCATATGAGACAGACTATGCTGGAGAAACCAAGCACATTATACAGTAATCCCACAGAGGAAGAGGTTGTAACTCCACTGGGGAAACAGAGTCATAGACTTCAAATGAGAGACTCTTGAATGATTTACATCAGTATTGAGACTGGAGAAGGTAATGATTTACATCAGTACTGTGACTGGAAAAGGAAATGATGGACATCAGTACCGAGACTGGAAAATGATTGACATCAGCACTGTGGCTGGAAAACAAAATGATTGACATCAGCACTGTGGCTGGAAAACAAAATGATTGACATCAGCACTGTGGCTGGAGATAAAAATCTCTGATTTCTGAATTTTACCAAGAACGGTAACACATTTCTTCTTTAACCAAGATATCGCTTGAAAAGGATAAAATAACAAACTTCCCCACGGGACTTTTCCGAAAGGATGCCATTTGATGAGTAGACATTATTGTTGGGGATACACAAGCTGCTCAAATAAAGAGGCCGCCACTTGCTTCCTTTCAAAGGTGTCAATAACATACAAGTTGCTCATGAAGAGACCGCCGCTTGCTGTTTTTTCAAATGTATCAATAACATACAAGTTGCTCATGAAGAGACCGCCGCTTGCTGTCTTCAAAGAATATTAAAGCACACAAGCTACTCATGAAGAGTCCGCCACTTGTTGCCAATAACCCATAAGCTGCTCATAAAGAAGCCGCCACTTGCTGTCTTCAAAGAATATTAAAACACACAAGCTGCTCATGAAGAGTCCGCCACTTGTTGCTTATAACCCACAAGCTGCTCATAAAGAAGCTGCCACTTGCCGTTTTCAAGGGAACAATAACACACAAGTTGCTCAAATAGATAAGCTGCCACTTGCTGTCTTCCAAAAATACTAACGTACAAGCTGCTCATGAAGAAGCTGCCACTTGCCGTTTTCTGTACAAGCTGCTCATGAAGAGACCGTCACTTGCCGTTTTCAAAAGAAAAAGATAACGTACAAGCTACCCATGAAAGGACTGCCACTTGCTGTTTTTCAAGAGAACAATAACACACAAGTTGCTCATGAAGAGACTGCCGCTTGTTGTTTTCAAAGGTGATAATAACATACAAGTTGCTCATGAAGAGACCGCCGCTTGTTGTTTTTTCAAATGTAGCAATAACAATACAAGTTGCTCATGAAGAGATCGCCGCTTGCTGTTTTTAAACATGTTGATAACATACAAGTTGTCCATGAAGAGACTGCCGCTTGCTATTTTTTTTTCAAAATTACCAATAACACACAAGTTGCTCATGAAGAGACCGCCGCTTGTTGTTTTCTTTTGAAAATTACCAATAACACACAAGTTGCTCATGAAGAGACCGCCGCTTGCTGTTTTTAAACATGTTGATAACATACAAGTTGTCCATGAAGAGACCGCCGCTTGATGTTTTCAAAGGTGACAATAACATACAAGTTGCTCATGAAGAGACCGCTGCTTGCTGTTTGTCAAGAATATCCATAACACACAAGTTGACTCATGAAGAGACTGCCGCTTGCTGTTTCCCAAAAAGATACCCATAAAATATCGTGAAGATATTGCTGGAGGTGAGAACTAATAATTTCATCGAGGAAGGACAAACTGCTCATGAAGAGACCGCCATTTGTCGTAGAGAAATCAGAAATAATCAAACTGCTCAAATAAAGAGTCAGTCGCTTGTTGTCATGTCGATATTCCAGAAGAAGGTTGTGATAACACTACTGGGGAATAAAGTTCATCTTCAATGGGGAACCATGAATAAATCCTTCTTGAGGAGACCAAGTATTTACGTTGCAAAATAAATGCACTCTCCATCTAGGTTTCACAGCCTAGAGAGATCCACAGGGTATCGTTCACAAGAGACAAATCTCAATCCAGGAATAAACTGGAGAGAAAATAGTCAAACAAGACTCCACCCAATGAGGAAACAACTCAAATGGGGATTTATCCTATCCAGGGATAGAAAAGGAAAGCTAAAGCAAGAGTCTTCCACGAGAGTTAACTCAGTGGGGAATTAGAAAAAGAGGCGCACTTTCTGCTTAAGTTGACACTCTATTTGGAAAGATCAAATACACTATTTGAATAGACATAACCAAGGTATACGAACTCAAAGATATCAACAAATACAACTGTGCGTGCATGATGCAAGTGCGAAGGAATAAATGAATGCCATGTATGTGCTGACAAAACAAATAGACAAGATAAACCAGAGATGGTAAGACATCATAGCACAACCCAACACTCGGCTAATCTCAACAGGATGGGAACATTACTGGAGATAAAACACAGGCCATCATTGGAGCAAGGTCCTTTTACAAGGCTTAAGTATCTCTGGAGAGGAAGATATTTTCAGGTAGGAAACCCAAAGTCCAGTCTTCTGTTGCAAACAATCCATTGAAAGGATAACAACACAAACAAAGTTTCAATTGGAAAGAAGTCTTGCTTAGCTGGAGATATTGGGAACACCACCCTCTGATAATGTATGAAAAACATATCTTGACAAATCTGGATTGCCCCTGGGATTAATTTTGGATGCCCCAAGTTTATTGCTGATAAGCTGCGTGATGCACGACAATTCTTGCGAATAGCTTCACTTCTAACATGCCCCAAGCTATCTGGTTGGTGAGGAGAAATAATCCCAAGAGGATTTTACAAAAGACCTGGCATTCATCATGCTCTGGTGTCTTCAAACTCTTAGAGAGATCTCGACGTGATTGCCCCGAATTGACTGTAATTGGCACAACAAAGTCTTCAAATTTTGCCCCAAAAGAGTAAACAAGTTGGGAAAGCATTAATTAGGAGAAGCAACATGTCCGTGCTTAAGGTCTTCAGGTAACATGCCTATGGATATGATTTTTTTCTTGACGTGATCCGCCAATTACTCAACATAGTTTCAGGCCTTAAAAGAATAAACTCATCACTGGTGCTTATGTGAGCTTCCTTGATATCAAACAAATGTTTTGCAGTTAGAAAAAGTTTACAATGAGAATGAAAATTCTAATGCAACAGTTATGTAAGTCTTGAAGATTTTGAAAGATATCGCACAAATTTTGCGAGTTAGAGCACCATTTATTTTTGTATAGGAAAAACATATGATACCAACATAACTATTTAGAACATTCATGGGAGTCAGGAACACTATCTCATTGAAGTATGCTTTCAAAATAACCTTGCTTCAATTAGGACTTTTGAAGGTTGTAACGTGGCCTGGTTCACGGTTTTTAGAAAAAAGATTTTAAGGCTCAAAATATTTGGTGCCCACCCATTCTTCATGATGTTCTCCAATCCTATGTTCAGTTAATTCAACATGAGCGTTCATCTCTCAAAAGGATTTTGTGATGGTTAAGGAAACGACGAGGTTTTCGGAGTAGAAACCACCCTCATGTCTTCATGTTTGTAGTCACCAATTTGTTCTTTGCTGAGGACTTTTCTTTGTAGTCATTTCTTTGCAATTTTTATTTTCCCTAACTTTTGCCTGAACTAATTCTTTTGAATTGATAGTCCAGCGGGATGCCTTAATTTTTCCTAAGTCACACGTTTTCATGTTTTTTGACTTAGCAGGCCTTTTCTTTTTTCTCGATTTTTGACTTTTTGAACAAAATGTGTGACATTAGCTTGTATTTGCTTGTTGAGAAGATTGTGATTGCCTCGTTTCTTGATGAATGAGGGATAACATTATGATTCCACATCTTCTGGATTCATTATACATGAAAGATAGCCCTCGCAGTTTCTCTTCAAAAAACATCTTCCTTATGAATTTCGAACACTCAGTCAGATTAACTGAAAACTACCCTGCCCCAGGTTAAAATTCAAGGTTTTTTTCGTATAGAAAAGAAACTTCTACTTCAAAGGCTCAAAAAGGGGTTAGCAAGGGATTATCTTCCTTATATCTCCGGTGTTTAGAGATTTGAAATAATGCCTGTACATCATCAGCAAGATTTTATCCAAAAGCAAACAACCAGAGATTTTGTGTTCTTTAGATCATCATCCTCCCTTCAATCTCTGCCTAGGCAAGAGAATGAGCAACAATTTGGTATCATAGTGCAAAAGCAATTTAAAATTTGAAAACAAATATGAGTGAAACGAATGAATTTCTTCAAGACAAACATACTCATTGTATTAAGATAATCATTCAGATGCAAACAAGTTCTTACATGCAAACAATGTTTTGATAAACAAGAAAAATTACAAAAAGCAGAAATAAGTTAATGATCGGGGAAGGCCTTCCATCTGGACTTGAATTACCGAAAACATCCTTCCAAACTCAAAGTGACCATCAATCGTGTTTACTCTTCGGCACATGCTTGACTTGAACTTCAAAACCAACGTTCTTGAATGACAAGATACCACTTCTGACCAACTTCTGAACCTCAATCTTCAAAGCAAAGCAACCCTCCAAGTCGTGCCCAGGAGCACCTTGATGAAAAGTACAAGCCAAATCAGCTTTGTAGTACTAATGTATCTTCTCAGCAACCTTCGGTGGAGGTCGGGTCTGAACCAAATTCCTCTGCATCAGGATAGGGAACAACTCTGTATAGGTACTTGGAATTGGATCAAACTGGGTTTTCCTCTGATTAGGAACTTGCTGATTCTTTTGATAAATGGGAGAAACATGATGATTCTGATGATGATTATTTCTTCCTCTGGTTCTCCTCTTGGAAAAGTCATTATCAAACTTCTTCACACCATTAGCTGAGCTACCATCTTCATATGAACATCCCTTCCCAACATCCCCTTCTAGACGCACTCCCACATTCACCTTGTCAGGAAAGTCATTAGGTGCATTAACCATCACCTTCTCATGAGAGAATGATTTTAGAGTTTCAGTGAAGACTTTTATCATCGCTTCCTCCATCCTAGAAGGATTGACTTGGGCGGCAACCAGAATTTCTACCAAACCAGTTAAGTGCTCCATACTAGCTTTCAAAATAGTCATCTCTCTACGGAGTTCAGAAACCTCTTGCTTGATATTCTCCATTGTCCTCTTAGCGCGAGTGTTGTACAATTGGTGAGACCAAAGGAAGAAAAATAAGACTTGGAAAAAGACCTTTGAAAGTGAAACAAAAAATGTAGAATGATGTATGATATGCAAAAGAGAGTTTTTATTTGATTTTCAAGGAACTCAAGATATTAAGTTGTAAACATCAAAGTATGAAGATAGAAGATGAATTTTAAATTGGCTCCAAACATTGATCAAGTTATCATCAAGATCAATCATCCATTTTGGTGGATTAGGGTTTTCGCCCTATCAACACCCAAGATCCATTGAGCTTGACAAAACTTGTGATGTTTACAAAGAAAGACCTCCAAATTCCTTCAAAGTCAAGTGAAAAGGGTTTTATGGATGCATGAATGCATGGCTATGCAACAACCACAAGCAAGGTCACAAATAAAGTCGAAAGGTTCAACGTCACGAGCATGGAGTCAAGGTAAGGAACACCCCCAAGGTATGTACTAACGGTTTAATCACACCTGTAGAACAAGGTTCTAAGAGTTCCCGGAGTCTACATTCCTCCTTCGGATATTACCAACGTCTTGATTACTCAATAATTAGCAATATTCTCAAGAGAAACTCATCCGAGCGTAGCATCGCGTAACAATTACTTCCGGATTACTCCGTTATAATCTCCACGCTACACCTAAAAGGACAAGATGGGTTAGGGTTCTACGGTTCCCAGCTTCTCTGGCTCCCAGGTCGAAAATAATAATGTCTTCCCGATTACTCGGTAAACAAATATTACGTTCAAAAGGGCCTTCCACTGAGTGGGGGATCTCATGCCTTCTTCTTCGGGATTACTCCCTCAAAGTTAACATGACTATACCGCCCGTCCTATTCCTAAGTGTAACTTAGTCCAGGTATAGGACTTGTCCTTTGTAAATATTATCAACACCCAAATAATCATAATATATACATATAATCAAACAATCAAATAATGATAAAACAGATAAAACAAAATAGGCTTAACCCACTTAGGGATGGACCAGCAAGAGGTCAATCTGTCCCCAGCAGAGTCGCCAATTCTGTAGCGGTGAAAATCGCAGATCAAGCTATTAATTAACTTGACTCACAAAAGCAAGAGTCGCCACCGCGCTTTATTATTTCCAAGGGAAAAGGGAAAAGAGCGAAATAAAACCCTAAAATATGCGATGTAAAATAATACTTAAAAGTAATAAAAATACAATGCGTTTTTGAAAGAGATCGAGAGTTCGGGGGTTGGTTATACAATGGGAAGGTATTAGCACCCAATGCATCTGCGGTACTCCGCAGGAACCTTTTGAAATATCTGTTTTTTGGTTTATAATTGTTTGTTTGATTAAAATGATTCGTTTGGCTAAAAGATGGGTATGGACGAGATTTTGAAGATGCGACGACCTAGTGTCGAAGTTTTGACTTAAAAGGTGTGAGTTTAAAAATTGAATCTTTTAGAAAAAATTAACTTAAGATTAACAAAATAGTAAAACAAAAATGAAGGAGGGTATTCGCTTAATCGTATAACATGTGTTTGATGACATGAAGTCAACAAAGTTATAACGTTTCCCTTGGAGTTAAAACCACAGACAGATAAATAAGCTAAAAGTATACCAAACCTTAGGTGAAAATAAATCACAAGCCGACAGCATCAAAACCAGATGTAAGATATTACTCCAAGCAGCGAATAAAAATAGTGTAACACATGAAAATAAATCACAGACGAGGAACGCGTGGATAAAGCTCACGGTACTAGATAAGGCTCGAGATATTGAATAAAGCTCACGGTATAAGATTCCCTGCATCACATGAAACATACAGACAAAACTAACAGCATGAAAAAATTATATGCGTCCGTGCGATTTTTAGAAGTTAGTTGGAATTTAAAAAATAAAATCGCAATGCGATGAAAATAATATTTACATAACCTGAATTTATTTACAAATTAGGTGAATAAAATATATAGACGAAATATTATAAACAAGTATATATTTACAATACCAAATAAAATAAAATAATAAAATACAATAAAGAGGTAAAGGGAGAAAGAAAAAGTGCAAATGCGCTATGCGAGTATGAATACTGGAAATGGATTCTCGGAAACCTTCACAGTAACAAACACGTTAGTAGCATAAAAAATTAAAATGAAACGAAATTGCAATGATTAAAATATGTGTCAGTAAGTATAAAATAAAAAAATGAAATTGTATGACGCATATGAATAAATGAATACAAATGAAAATCAAGGATTCATGACATTATTCAATGTAAACACAAAAATCAGCATTGCATTCATTATTTCAAGTGTTTTTCATCAAGTAAACTCGAAAGAAATCGTCGTTTCAACCACAACGGAAAAAAAAAGAATCAAAAGTTCATATTGAATTCAAAGTAGACTCAAAGATTATCATGGTTCTTAATTCAAAAAGGAAACGAAAAAACAAAGAACTCATGCCAATATTTCAAACCAAAACCGAAACATAGAAAATTGATTTCGAAACAAACTAACTTAATCGTACCAAATCTGGGCAGCAACTAATGAATACGAAACAACGTTCAAAAACTCAATCTCAAAAATATTCAAAACAAATGAAATGCACAATGATGCCTACAACCAAATTTTAATTTGAATTCCAAATGAATCTCGTCATAATCTCCTTCAAATTTGCTCGAATAACATGAAGAGAAAAAAATCAAGTTCGGTCAAAATCTTAATCGAGCAAACTATTCCGGGCAGCATAACAGTAAACACGATTATCGCATCAAAAATGAAAACACAAATCAAGAACCAAGCGAATGATAATTATTCAATTCCAAACATGGTAAACCATGTTCTAAACAACCTTTTACTCCACCAAACCAAATCCGGGAAACAACTATCACAATCGAACTTCACAATCAAACCAATTTCACAGAGATTTTCTTATAGCGTAAAAGTTCTAACTCGAGTTAGAAACAATTTGGGCTTAAAAATAGCAGATTCAAGACATATTCATGCACACAGATTCAATCACAGCATCAATCCAGAAATGCTTAAGCTATGAAATAATGATGGAAATTGATCTTACCAACTCATAAGTGAAGCGTCTGAACTTTAGTAACATCTTGTACCTTACCTAGAATGAGTTCAACATCATCAACAAAACCCATCCTCAGCATCTCATCTGCCTCGTCAAGGACACGAAACTTAAGGTGACTCAAGTCAATATTTTTCCTCTCAATATGATCCTTAATACGACCCGGTGTTCCAATAATTACATCAACGCCTCTACGAAGTTTAGCCTCTTGTGCTCCATACGGAGCTCCACCATACACGGCGCAAGCAGCCAATCCCAAGAACGAACCATATACTTCAAAGTCAGCAAACACAGATTTAGCTGGTCCATTTGTCAATGACTCCAATATAGGCAAAACAAATGCAAGAGTTTTTCCCTGACCAGTACGAGCACGCCCAACCAAATCAGACCCATCGAGAATTGTATTAAAAGTCATAGCTTGAATCGGAAACAAAACTTCAATCCCCTTCTCTTTCAGCTTCATCTTTAACGGTTCCGAAATTCTAAAATTCGAAACCGCATTCGGATCATCCTTCTTCACAACAACTTCTTCAACAACATCCTCATCTTCCACCTTCGATTTCTTCTTCTTCTTCATTGATTTTGATTTAGGGCTGTCGATTGAAACGGCAACGGCTTCGTCGGTGATGGGGATTGAAGGAATATGGTGGATATGGGCGTGAGAAGATGAAGGGCGATTAGAGGTTGCAAGGGATGCTAGCGGACTGAATAGAAGGGTAGATTAGATTCGTTGTTGTTGTTCTGGTTTGGAAATGGAAAAGGTTGGGAGGGAGGAGAAGCTGGAATTGAGATGGGAAGATTAGGGGGGTGATGCTGTGCGTTTTTTTTTGTTTGACAGAAGGTGATGTTGAGGATGGTGGGATAATCAAAGGAGGTGGAAGAAGGAAGTTGGACGGAGGGGTATCACGCGTGGGCAGAACAGGGACAGGTGGGGAGCGGAAATGGAGCTGCTCGATGTGGGAGATTGAGAAGGGTTTCCTGGTGATACTCATGAGTTGAGTGTCCGAAGCATTATTCCACTGCTCTAGAAAACGCTTTCCACATGGTAACTTCATTACTTTGGAACATCCACTTATAACAACCAAGGGCATCTCCCTTCATGTAAAAGGTTGTCATTGGTAAACAATTTTCCTACAAAATGTTGTAAAATGCGAAGAACAATTCGACTTAAAAAAAAAGCCATTCCAAAACGTCACTCCCATCGAAAATGTCGAGTTAAATCTTTGGAGATCTGAAGGACGTGGTTGACATGGAGTTGGGTTGCTAATGGGGATGGTACGGTGGGAGCATTTGGAAATGGGTGGTTGTGTTAGGTTGTTGTGAAGGGGAAAAGAAGAGGAAATGAATGGTTGTTGGGTAAGTGTTGTGATTGGTGGGAAGAAGAGAGTTTTGGAAGATAACCAGTGAGGTTGGCTTCTGAAATGGTTAAAGTTTTGAGCTTTTTCATGTGAGGTAGGAAAACATAAGGACCGGAAGCTTTTATTGGGAAATTTGAGATGGCTAGATCAGTGAGATTTGCTAGGTGAGAGAGTCATACACCTGAGATCTTGCGGAGGCTGTTGATGGAGGTGAAGGAGATGAGGGAGATGGGAGGAAGTATTGGGTTTTTGGATGTGTGTATTATGCGCTTGCTGATTGGGTGGTAATTAAAGGGAGAATTGTTGGGAATTTTTTTGTATCGATCCGCAACTCTTGCTTACAACCAATGAGAGCAAAGCAAAGTGTAACAAACATTTTTTTATGACAGAAAAGCCCTTTAATGATAAAAATAACTTAAAAACCTAAAAGTATAAAATATAACTCAATTTAAAATAGTTTTTTTTTGAATTTTTTCTGAATTAAAAATAAAGACACAAAATGACCGAAAACGATAAAAAATCTGACGAAAATTTATCCGATAAAATAAAATGAACACATTAAAATAATCTACATGTCACAAAGATTAAATAAAAAATATTCAAGAAGTCAAAAAATCAAAAATAAAATAATAATAAAAATATAAGACTAAACAGACGTTTAAGGTTAAAAACGAGACTTCGAACTGTACCGAAAAAATAAAGCGAGCATACCGTCATAATCTACGCGAAACGCAGATTCATAAAATGATCGGTAAAAAGGTGAAAACTTGAAATATTTTCTCGCTACTAATTTTCGCACATTGTTGAATCGCTTTTAACAATCTGTCTATAAAACCAAAATATTTTTATTATCGACATATAAACAACTTGGAGCAATGCAAGAAACGAGTAAAGAGATCAAAATGCATGAAGCAAAATGCCGGGTATTTTACAATTGAAAGACGATGCAAACTTTGATTTAAACTGACTTTTTCTGATCAACTTAAATACGACTAATGATGCAAAATGTGATGAATGAAGATATTTACTAATGATCGTGACCAAATGACAAAATATGGTATGAATGTGCGAATGAAAAAATTAGGGGCGAAATTAAGGGTGCAACTGTGTGCCTTGATGAATCAGTCTTCGAGAATCCACAATCAACCGTACTTCTGGCTTGGAAGACTCAAAACCTTAATTGAGGCGCGACACCTAATGCTCTTGATTCAGACCTGTCTCTGCACATGACACAAAAGAACATGAATATACACCTTTGTATGCGATTAGAAATTAGTGATACATATGCTAAAAATGTTCAAAACACTTGACAATCTTCGCATAGTCAAAGCTCGAAGGTGAGACGTTAAAAACCGACTGTATTTCGTGACCTTGACTTATCTTTAAAAATGCAAAAATAACAATGGGATCTTAGGTCAAAAATTTGGGTACAACAATCATCACCATCAAATGCACTCTATTCACCATTAGTATCATCAACTTCATCACTCTCAGATGCACTATGTTCACCATCATCAATATTACTATCAGATGCCATCTTCTCAGCAACATTGTCATTTTCAGTTTCCTCACCATCTAGTGCATCATTTTCAGCAGTAGCACCATCAGATCTATCTTGATTTTCTTCTTCCTCCATCAAATCCTTCATCAACTATTTAAGCTTAATTTTCCTAGCAGTGCTAGTCCTGATGGTTTCATCTAACTCTCTACAAGTCTCCTTCAGATGAGTAATAATTCATGTATTAGAAGTTATAGGACTAGACATCTAAGAAGATGTCATAACAATGTCTAGGACATGTTCACCACCAAATAGTTTATAGTGTAGAGTCAAAGGAGATTCCATTTTCTTCACACTATCAATATCCAATAAGATATCAGGGTGCTGCATCAGGACTATTCCATAGATTAGGGAAGGAAAACAGATAGGAAACATCATAACATATAAGGATGCTAGCTTCAGAACTTGATCAAAAATGTATTTTCCAAAGTCAAAAACCATTTCTTTTCCAATAGCAAAGTGGAATTTACCAAGACCAGTAGATATATTAAAGGTATGGTTTGTGGGAACCCAATTAATAGTAGCCACCCTATGAAGAATATCATACTTCACACTGAGTTTTCTAGCAAACAACTTTCCTTCACTTGGCCAATGCTTCACTTGCCCACCAGTTATCTCCTTTCAGACACTACTACAAAACATGCATACAACAATTCCAAAGTCACCACAGTTCGCCCCAAAAACGTGGTGACACTTCTAAACTAATGCGCTAACATTTTTTTAATTGAAAATTTTAAGGTTATAGTTACGGTTAATTCCCTAACCATGGTGATAAAATCCAGCTTTTCTGGGTTCGATCCTCAGCTCCCTCAAATAGCTTATCCCTTTTACGTTAATGCACGCCTTTTCAATTATATTTATATATAATTAAAAATAATAGGGATATCACTATGACTCTTTTGTAAAACTATTGTTACACACTAGCGCTTCTTTATATATATTCAACACTAACACCAACGCCATCGACATCATCGAGAAGAAGATAAGAACCCTAACACCACACTCATTATTGTTGTCTAGTTTCGTCTCAATGTCACATTTAAAGAGTAACTCATCCAAAGGTGTTACTATGTCTTCCACTGTAAAATGTCGATCTGGAAATTTCTATGGTTGTGGCAGACGTATGGTTTCGTACCAATGCAAGAGGGGTCAAAATAAAGGAAGGATTTTTTGGAGATTTCCATTTTGGTGGAGTGATGAAACATGTAATTTGTTCATAAGGGATGAAGACATGAGAGCAAAATTGGAAGATGGGAGTAATATGATTCCAGAGTTGGAAGTTGTTGGGTATTTGAAGGTTATGTATGAAGATTCAAAAAAGAAGAACAAGAATTTGAAGAACAAATTGAAGTCAGAGAGATTTTTTGGAAATTTGAAGATGTTATGTTTTTTTATCTCCTTTATCTTTAATATTTACTTTGTTATGAAATGTAATAGTTGAAGTAGGGTTTGAAATTTGAAAATGTTATGTTTTCTTATATCCTTTATGTTTAATATTTACTTTGTTATGAAATGTAATAGTTGAAGATGCAGTGAACTTGATAGAAATGTAACTAATAGACGATTTCTTACGAGTAAGTTCATCGCAAACTGTTGAATTTTCACTTACAATTATGTGTTATATATATTTTGTAGTTTAAGCTAACATGTTAAGTTGATAGTTTAAGTTGATGGTTTAAGTTGAATATTTAAGTTGATAACCTTAAGAGAGTTAAGTAGATTAAAACTTCATTACATAAAAATTTCATTACATGATCAAAAACCAAAATCAAATCTAAATCCTCTCGCTGAGATAAAGTTAGACCAATCATAGTCAGCCTCATCATCATCACTAGACTCGGGAAAAAATCATCATTTGCCTTCTCAACCTTCTTCTCCTTCTTCTTATCATCACCCTGAGAGCTCTCATTAGTCTAATCACAACACCCTCTACAACAACATCTTGAATCTGAGGATAGTTTTGCACCACAACACCCTCTACAACAACATCTTAATTCTGAGGCTGGTTTTGTACCACAACACCCTCTACAACAACATCTTGAATCTCAAGATTCTTGGTAGCTTGAGCTGGATAACATATGTTAATTCCTTTTGGATGAAGTAGTTTTTATGTTTTGGTTCTTCCGGTTTTATATTGTTCCTTCTGATTCTTTATCTTCTTCTCTTGGAAGTTTAAAAACCAAAGTTGCTCATCATTGTTTCTTTAATTCTATATGCTTTCTTTTCTCTTGGAAGTTGGGAAGATTGCATACCTCGAGTTGTACAAATTTTGATGTACTTAATGGAATTGTGTACTTGTAATACAAATTTTGATATCAATTCAAAATGGTTTAGAGCTGATTCTGGTATGAAAATTTGACACTTATTCATATACAATATCACAACGCTTAATAGGAATAACCGTTGTTATAAGGCGCACACTTTCCAGTTTACTATAACGGTCACTGGACCGTGATTGTAAGTACCGCCTATACAACCACACACTACATAACATTGTTTGGTCCCGCGTGGTTATATATCTTTCCCAACGTTGTTAAATGCCTTTTCCATATTAATGAGACTTCATCATCTGTAACCTTTAATTCAGCTTGAGGTTCTTCAGATCTGCTCATAAAATTATTTATCACTACAGGAGAAAAAGTTACAACCTTTCCCCTGACATACACTTTCATGTAGTCTTCTCTTTTCACATCATCACATTCATCAGGTACATTCACCATAAATTCCTTGACTAATCTTTCGTAGAATTGACCAAATTTTCTGACAGTCTTCATCAAGCCAGCCACCGTTATAAACTTCACAACATCCTTAAATTTTGAAAATCCTTTCTTAATTCCCTTTCCAAGGCCAACCTCCTTTGCACAACATACTGCCATTTATCAACATTCTCCTTATAATGAAAAATAACCTTGTCCACAGAAATCTTGTAAGCATCAACACAAGCCTTCTTAGAATCATACCTCTTGATGGGAATGATGTCCTAGACATCCTCTTCGACATCAAATTCAGAATCACTTGAACTCACAACTTTTCTCTTCCTAGAAGGGACATCAAGTTTACTCCATGGTTTATTAGGACCAACATGAGATTTTCCTTTGTCACTTCCAGAGGGAGTGATTTTCACATCACCAGATTTTCCTTTGATCTCATTAGAAGGATAACTTTCAAACATCACAGCCTTTCCTCTTCTTCTTTGAAGTCTCTTGCCTATTCTAGGAGCCAAGTGTTTGGTAATGGGTTCCTCATCAGATGATAGTTAATCAACATTAATAACAACAACAACCTTCTTATTACTTCTTTTCTCATGAACAACATGTTCAGAACCAGCATCAACACTTTTCCTACAAGTATTTCCATTAGGGATAACATCTCTTTGGCAAATATGTCTGAACATCAGGCCCAACATATAAACCAACTTCCTCTAACACAATTGTAACAAACTTCCTAAGGTTCTTATAAGTAATATTCCTTCTAGGTTTAGACATATTCTCATCAACAGCAGAGGATCCAGATGGATTCATCCTCCCAAGCTTATTTAACCTAGACTCCCTATCAGACTTAATGGGAGAAAAAGATGACTTACTAGAAGCCTTAAAATTCATAGTAGCAAATGACCTTCCTTCATTATTGGACATTGGAGGAACAGTGGTTAAAGGTGAAACATCCAATACAAGATCAAAGAGTTTGATCATTTGGAAAGATTCATTATCCCTAGCATTTGAGGAAGATGACATTTGGTCTTGGGATGATGCATGCATGTGGTCGGATGATGAATGTTGAGACATCTTTGACCTTGTTTTGAGCTGATGGAATGTTGGAACACAAGTGAGTAAACATGACCATAAGTTTTTGAGAAGGAAGATGAAAGAGATGTTGGAATAATGGATATGGCAGCGTGTTTCCGTCCATCCAAATAAATTTTGGAGTGTTGGGCTTGAGCAAGCGTGAGAGTGGGAAGAATAAATTTTGATACTTTGCTTAACCCACATAAATAGCAGTAATTTCTATAAATCCTGATAAACACAAATACCAAGCTTCCCTCTTAACTTTTCAAATTGTACAACATCCAAGGCCTTAGTAAAAATATCAGCAAGCTGATTTCCAATGCTTATATGTTTAAGACTTATGACTTTGTCTTCAACCAGTTCTCTAATGAAATGGTGCCTGATATCAATGTGCTTAGTCCTACTATGGTTAATAGGATTTTTGGAAATATTAATAGCACTCAAGTTGTCACAAAATAATGTCATGACACCTTGTGTGACATTATATTCAGATAGAATTTGTTTCACCCATACTAGTTGAGAACATCTACTACCTGCATCAATGTACCCAACTTCAGTTGTAGATAGGGACACACAATTCTATTTCTTGATGAACCATGAAATTGAATTCTTTCCCAAGGGGAAACATCCACCAGAGGTACTCTTCCTATCATCAACACTACTAGCTCAATCAGCATCACAATACCCCACCAACACTGAATTTGAATCATGAGAATATATCATTCTATACTCATATGTACCATTCACATACTTCAGAATTCTTTTGACTTGATTGATGTGACTCACTTTGGGTTCTGCTTGATATCTAGCACAAACTCGAACAATAAAAGCTATATCTGGCCTGCTTGCTGTGAGATATAGAAGGCTACCAATCATGCTTCTACACAAACTCTGATCAACATTAACTCCCTTTTCATCTTTAGATAACTTCAAATGTGTATGAGTAAGAGTTATTTTATGGATGGAATTCTCCAATCCAAATTTCTTCACAATATTCTTTGGATATTTTCTTTGACAAAGAAAAGTGGAGTCTCCCATCTGCTTAATTCACCTACCAAACTCATTTCAAACTCAAATTGCATATGATTAACAAAATGTTTGACCATCTCTTCTGACATCCCTCCAAAAATAATGTCATCCGCATAGATCTTAGCTATCATAAGTTTTCCACCTTTCTCTTTGAAAAACAGAGTCTTATCAATTCCACACTTCCTATATCCATGGCTAATGAGAAACTCAGTCAGTATTTCATACCAAGCTCTGAGAGCTTATTTTAGCCCATAAAACGCCTTCTTTAGTTTAAAGACATGATTTGGGAAAGTTGGATCAACAAAACCTTTTGGTTGTTCAACATATACTTCTTCATTAAGATATCCATTTGGAACTTTAACATACATGCTACTCTAAGTAACAACCTAATAGATTTTAGGCGTACAACAAGAGCAAATGTTTCATCAAAGTCCACTCCTTTAATTTTAGTGTATCCTTGAGTACCAAGTATGGCTTTATTTCTAGTAACCACACCTTGTTCATCTGATTTGTTTTTACACACCCATATAGTACCAATAACATTTACCCCTTCAGGTCTTGGTACCAAGTCCCAAACCTCATTTCTCTTGAATTGACCAAGTTCATCTTGCATAGCATGAATCCAGAACTCATCAGTCAAGGCCTCTTTAACATTCTTTGGTTAAAATTTTGAAACAAAGCAAGCATTTGACACAACTTCCCTTTATCTAGTGACCACTCCCTCATTCAGATTCCATATTATAAGCTCCTTAAGATGATCTTTCTAAATCCTGATTAAGGGTCCTTTTTCAGTTGTCTTAGATCCTTCAGGTTTAGCATTAGTGCTTGAGTCTGCTACATATTCAGACACATCATTAAGAGGAACAGATGTTTCAACATCTTCTATGATATCAAATTCATTTGTTGAGTCATCAGCAACCATATTTATGGATTCCTTCATCACCTTGATTCTAGAGTTTAATACTCTATAAGCTCTATTATTTGTAGAGTATCCTAGAAATATTCCCTCATCACTTTTGGGATCCATCTTCCTCCTCTGATCACGACCTACCAGAATGTAACACTTACTTCCAAAAACATGGAAATATTTCACAGTTGGATTTCTTCCTTTCCATAGTTCATAAAGTGTAATAGATGTACCATATATGATAGTTACTTTATTTTGGATATAGCATGCAATGTTCATGGTTTCAGCCCAAAAATGATATGGAAGTTTCTTAGCATGAAGCATGACCATGACACATTATTGAATAGTCCTATTCTTACGCTCCACCACACCATTATGTTGAGGGGTGATAGATGAAGAGAACTCATGACTAATCCCTTCAGAGGTGCAGGATTCATCAAACTTTCTATTTTCAAATTCCTTCCCATGGTCACTTCTAATTCTGACAATGCCACAATCCTTCTCTCTTTGGATCCACTGACACAGTTCTTTGAAAACTTCAAATACTTCAGACTTCTCTTTAATGAAATTCACCTAGGTGAACCTTGAGAAGTCATCAACAAAAACATAAGCATACCTCTTTCCCCCTAGACTTTCAACCTGCATAGGTCCCATTAAGTCCATATGAAGCAACTCCAAAACTTTTGAAGTGGTCAGATGTTGGAGCTTCTTATGTGGCATCCTTGTTTGCTTCCCAATCTGACATTCATCACAGATTCTTCCTTCATCAATCTTCAACTTGGAAATACCTCTAACATCTTCCTTTGACAAGACTTTCTTCATACCTTTCAGATGTAAGTAACCAAGATTTTGATGCCATAATTTAACTTGATCTTCTTGTTCCATTAAGCATGTGGAGAGACAATTTTTTTCTTGAAGACTCCACATATAGAAGTTATCTTTTGATCTGGTTCCCTTCATGATAACTTCATTCTTCTCATTTGTTACCAGGCATTCAGATTTAGTAAAGTTAAATTTGAGATCTTGGTCACATAGCCGAGTAATACTTGTTATATTGACAATTATCCCTTTAACAAATAGCATATCACCAAGACTAGGTTGTCCTGTATAATCCAACTCTCCAACACCCATTATTTCTCCTTTTGCTCCATCTCCAAAAGTGACATAACTAGTGAAATGAGATTTAATATCTTTTAAGAATTTCTTGACACCAGTCATGTGTCAAGAACAACCACTATCAAAGTACCAATCTTCTATGATAGAAGCTCTGAGAGAAGTGTGAGCTATGAATCCATAATTTCCATTTCTAGGAATCCACTTTTTCTTTTCTTGAAAAAAGGTCTGTTTTTTCTGGGTTGTGCATCGGGTTTAGGATAGCCATACAACCTATAACAATAGGGATTTATGTGACCAAACCTTCCACAGTAACGACATCTCCATATTTGATTCTTTCTTCTTGAGTAGTTATTTTGATGTCTTTGTTGATGTTGGGACATTTGATTTGACATCTTTTATTCTTGTTTTTTCTTTGGAAGAACAAACTCCACTTCAGACTCTTTTCCTTTGTTCCTCACAGCTTGATTATCATAACCAAGACCTTTAACATTACCAACATTTTTTCTAGTTTGAAGAATATCATCCAGCACATCAGAACTACTATTAAGCATTCTGACAGATTTAGTCGTACTGTCAAGTTTAGAATTGAGCAGTGCTACTTCATCCTTCAGATTATATATGATAAACAAATGCTCCACCTTCTCAGTCTGTAGTTGAGCAATTCCTTTCTTTTTGTCTTCTCCTGTGTTGTACCCCAAAATTTACCCTCTCATTTTATCAAGATTTCCCCTCACGAGACTCTTTGAACTCAAGACCAAGCTAGGGTTTGCTCTGCTCAAGACATCTCCTTGCACTGTTGACCTGAAATTAGGGTTTGAGTTTGCACAAGGATTTTTGGACTTTAAATGCTCAATGTGACTTTCATACTTCATTGTGGACCTCTAAGATTGCTCATACCAAGTTTCAAGCCTTGAATCAAATTTTTGCCCAATCAATTGGACAATTGACCTAAAAATCAACTATATTGGGAAAAAAGTCAACTGTGGCCAATTCACAGTCAAACCTCATAATTTTTGATCCACATCAACATTATAGGCTCATATGAACCATTTGATCAAGTTTGGACCACAACTCCTCAAGAAATTTGATCAGATCTTCAAAAGGGCAAAATGGTCATTTTTAGGGTTCTGACTGCAGAAGGGAAATTTCTGATTTTTAACCTAGCCAATGGAAAATTGGGTTCAAACATGGATTCAAGGACTCAATGGCATCATCTTGACCTAATCACAAGGTTCAAAAGATCTCAAATGCATTGGATTGACATATGAATTTTCCAGTCAATTGATCAAAAATCAACTGTACACTAAAAAAAGTCAAACTTTGAATTTTTGGTCAAAATCAAGTGCCAAGGGTCATTTTTCATTAAGATGTGTCAAAATATGAAACTTGTTCATCAAGAAACCTTAAATTAGGGTTTAAAATGGAAAATTTTCATAACTTAGAAATTTTCTAAGTTATGAAAATTTCTTATTTATTTCCAACTTTTCCCAACTTTTTCACAATGATACAATTGGATTCAAAGAAAACTTCCAACATGAAAGTTGTATTCCTCCACAAAATATACAACTTTTATTCACAAAGTTTTCCCAAAAGAAGCTTGGATCTCAAGTTATGATTTTGTGAACAAGGGTCCATGAAACTTTTAACTTAGTGAAATTTTGCCCTAGTTTAGGCAGGATTTTGACCTATCTTCATGGCCATTTTTCACATAGTTCCAAGTGGAATCTCAAAATGCATTTCAAAGATGGATTGTATAGCATGTTACTATATTTCCAAAATGTCCAAGAACTCTCCAAAATCATTTATGGTTAGGGAGAATCGAAGGCTTGAAAATGGGAAATTATCACTTTGGTCCATGGCATTTTTCATGTTGCTACAAGTTGCAAATTCTGTCCAAACATGTTTGTACTTGTTTACAGGTCCTTAAAACCTTCCACACTCAAAAATTGAATGCAAACACATTGGTTAGAGGCATTGTTCCGAGCTTTAGAAGATTACACAAAGGATTAATCCATTTTTGCAAAAAGATAACAATGCCATTTTGATAAAGGTTGCTTTATGCAATTTTGTTTCTCTTGAGCTGTGAACCCAATCCTTTGCAGAAAACCAACTCCATAAACTTATACAAAGGTACACCAACTATCAGCATGCTTGGAGCTAGCTTGTATAGGTCATAGAATTGTCAAAATCACCTTTTCTTCGAAAGCAAGTCAACTTGCAAAATCACCACAACTCTTCAATCTGATATAACCAACTCTTGTAAACATTTCAAACAAGTTTTATATAACACACCAAGCCAGAAAAACAAGCTAGCAAGTCCTCAAACCTTCCAAAACACCAAAACACAAGTTCTTGTCAAAACAGGGCAGGTTCTGCATTTTGATTTCCAAATCACATTCCTCTCGTGCGTTTTGCTTACAACCAGTTCCAACACACTCCATACAACATACCTAAGCTATCCCAACCATTTCCAAGTCACTGTAACTCCATTTACACACTTCACCATTTTTGAATTCTGACTTTGCAGGTTGAGTTCTATAGAGAGATTCAGGCAAGTTCAAAGCAAACTAAGTATTGGGAAAGCTCAAAGGAACTTCAAGCAAGCTCACAAGTATCTCAGGCCTCACTCACAACCCCTACATTGCCATACTTGAGCTTGACTGAAACATGTAAATTTTGAACTTCTATCTCTCTATTTAGGAATCATTAGGCTTAGGTTTGTGAATAAAAAATGTAGTCCTCATTGCCCTTGAGCTGTACATATGCATAGAATTCATTTAAGTTAACTGAGCTGGGAGAATTTGAATGATGAACTTTCTGAAAAAACTAGGTTAGCAATTAGGGCCAGAGAAATTCTCTCTGGTCTTTGAGAGTTAGATTAAGTTTTTTACATGGTTAGAATCGTGTGATCATGCTCTATAACTTTCACGTTGCAAGTTTTTGTTTTTAAGCACAAATCCAGGAGATAGAGATTTAAACTATGGCGCGCATGTTTCAGTCTCAAGGACAAGGATGAAGCTGGACTTTGGGCTGAGCTTGGTTTGGCTTGCTATTTGCACCACTTAGCTTGCTGTTTACACCCCCTTGGCCCATTTCATTATTATTTTATATTTTTCATTTCTATTTTCATTTCTGACTTTTATTATTTTTTTTCTAAATATAAAAAATCACTAAAAATATTTTCTTAAATTTTCACATTTTATTTTATTATTTTTTATTATTTTTTGGACATAGAAATAATTACTATAATAATATACTTTTATTTTCTTAAAATAAATTCATAAATAATACAAAAATATTGTATATTTTTATTATTTATATACTTAAATAATATTTTTCTCACACATTTAATTTTTTTAAACATTTTGTATATATATTTTTATTTATTTCTTGTACATAAATAAATATTTATAATATATATATTTTCCTAAACCAAAAACTAGGGTTTCTACCCTTTCCAAAAACAATCTTTTATTTTCTCATTTTTAATACATGAATAAATTTATTTTTATATACATAAAAATAATACAAAAAAACATTTGGCATATTCAAATTTAATTGTCCATTTAAATATTTGCTTATTTTATTTATCTTGTACAATGAGTTCAATTTGGTTGTAATAGTTGAATTAGGGTTTTAATTTCTTGCAAATATCCCCCTATTCAAACTTGTATCCCCCTTCCCATATCAATGTTGTAATAGTCGTAGATTTACTTTTACGCACTTTATAGCTTTCAAATATGCCATGATAGAAAGATTAGGGTTTGTATGCAAATGACCAAAATCAAACAAATAGCTTGACTAAACAGAAGACAAAAAGCATGAAAAATGACAACACAATGCACACAAGCACCCCTAGGGTTTCATCCACTTGTTGCCTTAAAAATGGCCATGGTATGCATGCTAGGTATCTTGGCAAACAAAAACAAAACAAAAGATCATAGTCCCTCGATGATGCTATCTTGGATGCCTATACAAAAATGATCTAGTCCCTCAAAAAACTTGCTAAGATACTTGGCAACATTGCTATTGTGACCATGCGATGACCCGCGCCTGTCCTGTTTAACATCCAAATACAAGGTTGTTTAACAAATACAATGGTAAAACAACAATGTCAAAGGGTTAAAAATGTGTAGGAAAGATCTCTGAGTAGGGTAGACAACTCCTAGTTACTTGATCAAACTTGCAAACCATCCTTGCTAATTTCAAAACACACAATTTCAAAACATTTCCCAAAACAAACTTTCAAACATTGAAACATCTTTTCAAAAGACAAACACCTTTGTATATATTCAAACAAGAATCATTACAAAGGTTGCCTAGACAAGGCCTCTTTTCAAAATATTTTCAAAACCACACACAAAGCACCATTTCAAACAATTGGATAAGCAAAGCAAGTGATCTAAACAAGTAACTAAGAGCCCATGGAAAACCATAGATGAAAAGGGTGCTAGCACCTTCCCTTTTCATAATCTACCCTCCCGAACCCAAGAAAATATCTCAATGGTCTTTCCTATGCTTTTTGACCTTTCCTTTGGATAAAATAAAAATTCGGTGGCGACTCTTGCTAAACCGAAACATTTGCAAACACAAACGCAAAACCTCAAGTCAGTTCTCCAACCGTATCACTTCCTGGTTGACAAACTTCTTCACTTTTTAGGCATAACTCCTTGTAAGAAGCAGCAAGTTCCTCAAAGGTGAGTTCTTCATAATCCGATTCTTCATCAGAATCACAAGTTCCAGTCAATGCAGTAACTTGATTGGAAACTTCTTCTTCAGGATCACTTTCAGAATCCTCCTTTGACAATGAGACAGATATGCCATTCTTCTAATTCTTGAGATAAGTAGGACACTCAGATCTTTTGTGTCCAAACCATTCATATCCATGGCATTGGATTCCCTTTCATTGGCTAGTTATTTCTTTAGATCTGGACCTTCTCCCAGAGTCCTGATTTTTGTTGATGTCGAATGACTTATTCTTGACATTTGACCTTGACTTCCAGTCCATATTCTTCATCACTTTTTGAATTATCTTCCAAGTAACACAATGAAATTAGATATCCCTTTATATGTATCCAGATGACTAGAAGATTTAAAGGTCAAACTAGAAGGGTCCTGGACTTCCCCTCTACATCTGATGAAGGGGTAGGAAAAGGGAAAGGATCTGCAGTACCATCTGAGTCTGAGGAAGAAGAAGAAGAGGAGGAGGATGAAGACTATTCTGAACAGCAGTACCCTCCTGCAGATGACAAGTACAAGAATCTGGAAGAGCGTCTGGCAGCCATGTAGGTGCAGAGGGTGCATGGGCTGGATTTTGAAGAGTTAGGGTTGGTTTCTGGGATTGTCATTCCCCCCAAGTTTAAAGTTCCACTATTTGCTAAATACGATGGGGTGTCTTGCCCAAAGATGCACCTGCGGTCTTACGTCAGAAAAATTCAACCTCATTCTTCTAGCAAGGACTTATGGGTCCACTTTTTTCAGGATAGTTTGTCGGGGACGCAATTGGATTGGTTCCACCAGCTTGAGAGGTCTGATGTGCATAATTGGGAGGATTTGGCTGTTGCCTTCTACAGACAATATCAATATAATACGGACTTAGCACCTACTCGTACTCAATTACAGAGTATGGGTATGGTCTCCAATGAAGGCTTTAAGGAGTATGCTCAGAAATGGAGAGACTTGGCGGGACGAGTTCAACCACCTCTATCTGAGAGAGAGCTTGTAGATATGTTCCTGGGTACACTATCAGACCCATTTTTCAATCACTTGATAGGAAGTTCGTCGGCGGGGTTCACTGAGTTGATTCTTACTGGTGAAAGAGTTGAAGCCGAAATCAAGAGCGGTAAAATTCAAAAAGATGCATCTGCTTCCGCTGCCATAAAAAAGTCTTTTCCAGCAAAGAAAGAAGTCTCAGATGTCTACTCTCAAAGAGGTCAAGGAAGAGTTGAGCGCCAACCAACGGTGGGGGCCGTAATGATTCAGAAGTCTGCAGTTGATCAGTCCAGAAATAATCAGCCTATAAATAATCAACCCATAACCAACCAACAAAGGGTGGAGAGACCATAACGGCAGTATACCCGGATAAACATGACACATGCTCAGGTTCTGCCCCATCTCTTGAAGTTAAACCTTTCCAGTTTGAGGGAGGCCCCTAAAAACCCTAACACTTCATCACCATATTACCATCCAAACGCCAAGTGTGCTTATCATTCGGACAACCTGGGGTACGACACCAACAATTGTTGGGCCCTCAGGAATAAGATTCAGGATTTAATAGACGCTAAGGAAGTGGAATTCGACGCCCCTGAAAAGCCGAATGTGATCTCTGCTCCAATGCCAAAGCATGGCCACATTACCCACGCTATTGCAGAAGATCTTTTTGTTGCTACTGATGATGATTTGATGACTCCGTTACCGATAATCAAGCTGAATCTGTTGAAGGCTGGGATTTTCCCAAGTTATGAAGAAAATTGCTATCTTTGTTCATCCTTACCAACCGACTGTCCGTTGTTGAAATTAGGCATCCAACACCTAATGGATAATCAAGAAATCCTTTTTGAAAAGACTCCTGTTACACCGACTCCTGTCAATGATGTTGTTATAATTACCATATCCGCCAATCTTTCCAAGGTCTCCAAAAGACCTGTTAAGATTACATCCGATCCAAAGATTGCACCTCTAAAGATAACTATGCCGAGGCCTATCCCGTACAAGTCCAACAAATCAATACCGTGGAACTATGGGGGAGAGATCTTCTACCACGGTATTAAACAGATTGAATCAGCTGAAGAAGGTTCCGATGAAGAGATTTCTGACATAGGAAATATTGCTGGAACGAGTAAAATCACCCACAGCGGAAGAATTTTCTCACCGGAGATTGCTCCTCCAAGGGCAGTTTTCAGACCCTCAATTGCTCCTAAGGTTACTCCTGTACCGGTCAACATATATGTGAGAACTCCAGTTATTGAAGAAATTGTGACTCCCGTGGTTGTACCCTCTGCTGTTGCTGCTGATAAAGGGAAGGGGATCCAAGAAGCGCCCGTCAGGACGAGGGCTCAACCTTTGGTCATCCCCGAGACCACTCAAAAAGAAATGGAGGAGATTTTGAAAATAATTAAGAGAAGCGACTATGATGTTGTAGAAAAACTGGGGAAAACCCCCTCAAAAATCTCTATGCTAGCCCTGTTGCTCTGTTCCGAAGCTCATGCCAAAGCCCTGATCAGATTCTTGAAGACGGCCCACGTGCCTCAGAAAACCTCCGCGGACCAGTTCCAGGAGTGTGTAGCTAGCCTAACAACTGACAATGGTCTTGGCTTCTCCGATGCCGATCTAACATCTAAAGGGATAAAGCATAATGATGCGCTGCATGTCTCGGTGGAATGCAGAGGGACTACTCTAGCTCACGTTCTGGTTGATACTGGGTCGTCTTTAAATGTCTTTCCGAAGAAAGAATTGGACAGATTGGACTATGAAGGTTTGACCTTGAAGCCCAGCAATATCATTGTCAGAACCTTTGATAGTTCTAAAAGGATGGTCCACGGGGAGGTGGACATCCCGATTAAAGTGGGAACATAAAGTTTCAACTCCATATTTTATGTGATGGACATCCGTCCCTCCTACTCTTTCTTGTTGGGAAGACCCTAGATTCATAATGCTGGGGCCGTCACTTCTTCTTTGCACCAAATGCTCAAGTACCCAGTCCAGGGGAAAATTATAATAGTTCATGGCGAGGAGGAGTATATGATAAGCCATCTAAATTCATTCTGCTATGTTGAATTAGATGGTGAATTCATCGAGACCCCCTTTCAGCACTTTGAAGAGGTTTCTCCTGAAGTTACAGCAACCAAGACAGTGACTTCTGTACCCATCATTACCAAACTTGTGTCTCGAATGTCATCCCTCAAAGATGTGAAGGCTGTGATTGAGGAAGGAGGAAGCACAATATGGGGTAGCTACCAGACTTTCCTTTCAAGACAGATAAATTCGGCTTGGGTTTTACTGCGTCTACTCAAAAGGCTATACGCTGCTCTCGGGCTGGAGGGCCACCGTTGAAGATCACCCATCATGGAGTCAATGCTTTAGAGGATGGTGAAGAGGAGAGCAACTTTGAAGACTGGATCTTTCCAACTGTTGACGGAGGGCTGAACAACTGGGAGGCAAAGGACTTTGTTCCCATTACTTTCATAAATCAGTAATTTATCTTTCAAACATTTCTGTTGGTCTGTAATAATTCTTAAGCAATTCGTACACTTTTTGCCTTGTGCCTTACCCGAGGCATACAGGTCCATTTGTAAGGGTTTGATTTTTCATCTACATATGCCATTTTTAATGAATCATGGACGTTTTCACATATAAACTTTTGTGTTCATTTTCTTTCTTTTTACATTTTATTTGTTTAAAGGTGGCTATCCCTTACACACACCCACACTCACAAAATGCAGGTACCCTTCCATTCCGGATTCCATGGGTAACAATTCTGCTATGGCCTTCAGTGACTCTGAAGATCTGGTCAATCATGCCGAATACGAAGGTGATGAAGACTGTGAAGTACCGGGAGAATTGGCTAGACTTCTACAATAGGAAGAAAGGGCTATTCTTCCCCATGAGGAGCTGTTAGAGACAATCAATTTGGGTACTGCCGAAGATAGAAAAGAAGTCAGAGTGGGTGCTAACCTTGAGCCAAGTGTCAAAGAGCGCTTAGTTCAACTGTTGAATGAATATGTTGAGATCTTCGCCTGGTCCTATGAAGACATGCCTAGACTCGATACATATATTGTGGTTCACCGTCTCCCTACTAGAGAAGACTGTCCACCAATTAAACAGAAAGTCCGTCGAATGAGGCCCGATATGTCTGAAAAGATCAAAGCTGAAGTGATGAAGCAGTTTAATGCTGGGTTTCTTGCTGTTACTTCCTATCCATAATGGGTTGCTAACATTGTGCCCGTGCCTAAGAAGGACGACAAAGTGAGAATGTGTGTGGATTACAGAGACTTAAATAGGGCTAGCCCTAAAGATGACTTTCCACTACGACACATTGGCATCTTGGTTGACAATACAGCTCAGCATAAGGTATTTTCTTTCATGGATGGATTTTCAGGGTACAACCAGATCAAAATGGCCCCTGAAGACATGGAGAAAACTACTTTTGTTACACAGTGGGGTACCTTCTGCTATAAAGTGATGCCATTCGGGCTGAAGAATTCCGGGGAAACCTATCAGCGCGCCATGGTAGCTTTGTTTCATGATATGATACATCATGAGATAGAGGTCTACGTAGACGACATGATAGCCCGTTCACAGACAGAAGAAGAGAACCTCGACCATATGTAAAAGCTGTTTGTCAGGTTGAAAGAGTACAAGCTCAGACTGAACCCTAGCAAGTGCACTTTCGAAGTCAGGTCCAGTAAACTCTTGGGTTTCATCGTCAGCAATAAAGGCATCGAGGTTGATCCTGCAAAAGTCAAAGCTATACAATAAATGCCTGCCCCTCGCACTGAGAAGGAGGTTAGAGGTTTCTTGGGACGCCTAAACTACATTGCAAAGTTCATTTCTCACCTTACATCTACCTGTGAGCCAATCTTCAAGTTGTTGAAGAAAGATCAGGTGGTTAAATGGAATTATGACTGTCAAGTTGCTTTCGATAAAATCAAGGAGTATTTGCTAGAACCTCCTATCTTGATGCCTCCCGTCGAAGGAAGTCCGCTAATCATGTATCTGACCGTCCTGGAGAATTCAATGGGGTGAGTACTGGGCCAACATGACGAGTCTGTCCGAAAAGACCATGCCATTTATTACCTTAGCAAAAAGTTTACCGACTGTGAGACCTGATACTCGCTGCTTGAGAAAACTTGTTGCGCTTTGGTATGGGCTGCTCTCCGTCTAAGGCAGTATATGTTGACTCATACAACTCTACTGATATCTAAGATGGATCCGATCAAGTACATCTTTGACAAAACTGCTTTATCTGGAAGAATAGCTAGATGGCAAATGATCCTGATTGAGTACGATATCCAGTACACGACCCAAAAAGCTATAAAGGGGAGTGTACTAGCTGGCCATCTAGCTCATCAAGCCGTCGAAGATTACCAATCCATAAAGTTTGACTTCCCCGACGAAGACATTATGACATTGGACAACATTGAAGATAACGGACCGTAAGACGGACCTGAACAAGGATCTCGATGGACCCTGTACTTTGATGGTGCCTCCAACGCACTTGGCAACGGTATCGGTGCTGTGCTCATCTCTCTACAAGGTTTCCATACACCTTTCACTACTAGACTTTGCTTTAACTGCACCAACAACATGGCCGAGTATGAAGCTTGTATCTTCAGTCTCAAAGCTGCAATTGACCTGGGAATCAAATCTTTGGTTGTGTTTGGAGACTCAGCTTTGTTCATCAGTCAGATCAAAGGAGAGTGGGACACTAAGCATCCTAATCTCATCCCATACAAAGAACATGTCTTGACACTGCTACCTCATTTTGAGCAGATTACCTTCGAGCACTTCCCACGAGAAGAGAATCAGCTAGCAGATGCTCTAGCTCCAATGTCATCCATGTTTAAACTTAACTGGGATAATAAGGCTCCCCAAATCACCATCGAGCGGATGGACGAACCTGCACATTGTCACGAGATTAATACCGAGGAAGTAGTGGACCGACCTTGGTTTCACGAAGTCAAAAGGTATCTCGAGGCGCAAGAATACCCTGAAGGAGCTTCGGTCAATGACAAAAAGTTCTTGAGGAGATTCTCAGCTAAGTTCTTCCTGAGCAATGGTATCCTATACAAGCACAATCATGATTGCATTCTGCTTCGTTGTATGGACAAAATTGAAGTTGAGCAGATCATGGCTGAACTATATAATGGTACATTTGGCAGCCACTCGAGCGGTCATATGATGGCTAAGAAGATTCTACGGGCAGGCTATTACTGGTCTACCATGGAAGCTGATTGTTATCAACATTCCCGTACTTGTCACAAATGCCAAACCTATGCGGACAAGGTGCACATACCTCTAGTTCCTCTCAATGTCTTAACAGCTCCTTGGGCATTCGTGATGTGGGGAATCGACATGATTGGAGAGATCAAGCCTACAACATCCAATGGACACCGCTTCATCCTGGTAGCCATTGATTACTTCACCAAGTGGGTCAAAGCAGCTTCCTTCGCCTCCGTTACAAAGAATGTGGTTGCCCGCTTCATCAAGCAGAACCTCATTTGCCGGTACGGTATCCCCGACAGGATCATCACTGACAACAGTACAAACCTGAACAACACTATGATCACTGCTTTGTGCGAGCAGTTCCAGATTCAACATCACAATTCATCTCCCTATCGGCTGAAGATGATCGATGTTGTCGAAGCTGCAAACAAAAATATCAAGAAGATCATACAAAAGATGACAATCACCTACAAGGACTGGCATGAGATGTTACCGTTTGCTCTTCACGGGTACCGTACCACGGCGCGTACTTCAACTGGGGCAACACCCTATTCTTTGGTATACGGCATGGAAGTTGTTTTACCTATCGAGGTTCAGATTCCCTCCTTGAGAATCATGAAGGATGCTGGTTTGAGTGAAGACGATTGGATTCAGACCCGGCTTGATCAACTTAACTTGATTGACGAAAAGCGACTTACTGCTGTTTGCCATGGTCATACGTATCAAAAGTGGATGATCAAGGCTTTCAACAAGAAAGTCAGGCGCCAAATATATCAAGTCGGAGATCTTGTAATCAAGCGGATCATCTTGCCGCAAAGTGATCCCAGGGGAAAATGGACTCCTACCTACGAAGGACCATTTGTGACCAAAAACATCTTTTCCGGTGGGACAATGATCCTGACCACCATGGACGGCAACGACCTGCCGCACCCTGCGAATGCAGACATAGTCAAAAGATACTACGCATAAACGACCCGACAAGTTGAAAACCCGAAAGGGCGACTTGGGCAAAAAAGGGCATCCCGGTGAATTGAAAACCTGAAAGGGCAGTTCAGGCAAAAATTAGGGATAAACAAAAAATCTGTACACCCGGCAAGTTGAAAACCCAAAAGGGTGACTTGGGCAAAAAAGGGTTTCCCGGTGGATCGAAACCCCGAAAGGGCGGTCCAGGCAAAAGTTAGGTGTTGTACCCCAAAATTTGCCCTCCTATATTCTTCAAGGTTTGTCAAGAATCATCTTCAAATGGTTCAAGATTGCTCAAAGGGTTGCACAGTCAAACCATATCCTAAGCCAGTCAAAATTAGGGTTTTGTTTCTTTCAAGGAATTTGAGGTTTTTGATGGTCCAATCAAGTCCCATAGGCCTATATACATTGTCAAGCATCTACATGACAAGTCTCAAGACTCACAATGTCAAATTGCACAATCAAAAGCTCCATTTGATCCATAATCAACTACCAGGGGCAAAATGGTCATTTTGCAGTCAAAAGTCAAAAATTTTGGTCAACATCTTATTTTGAGTCCACAATCATCATTTGATCAAGTCTTTATCATGATTCCATAAGAATGGCTCAAAAATCATCAAGATACAAAAAGTTACTATCTTGGGACAATAGAAAAGTCAACTGTATCTTGACCAGGGCATAACTTTTTCATGGTTCATCAGAAAAATCCCAGACAATGCTCATTTCGAAGGGGTTGACATTTCCTACAATCCATCTTCACATTCCAAGTCCAAGAAATGCTCTCATAAAAAGTTATCAATTTCTACATTATAGGTCAAATTCAAAAGTCAACAAAAGTGCACTTTAAGTCAAAGACCATAACTTGAGATTGGTAAATCCAAATGACATGGGACCAAAGGCATTGGTTAGAGGACTTCAAGAATTTTCCAAAATGTCCAAGAACATGTTCATATGATCAAAATTGAGCAAGATATGCATTGGAGAAGTTGGGAAATTTTTGTGAATTTGCAAAAGTCAACTTTGCTCAAAACACTTTGTTTTTGCTAATGGGCCGCAAATTTCTTCTTGAAACTTTATCCATGGCCTATGCACGACCCATCAAGCTTAATTGAATTATTTTCTTATTTTTTATTTAATTAATTGGATTTTTAATTGATTTTAATTCATTTAATTAATTTAAATTGTAGGAAATACAAAGATTTGATTTTTCAATCTTTTTGTGAAGCAAACATGGTTAAGATATGCTGGCAATTTCGTGTACCAATCAAGGATATGAAAATCTCCAAAATTAGCAAGTTTCTTCAATCAAAAAGATTCAAAAAGATGTGATTTCCAATCAAATTTTGAATCATCATTCCAAGGGATTTTTGTGCAAGATTTTAACCTAATTTAAGTCTCCTATATATACATAAGCCAACCCTAATCATGCATACGTGAAATTGTTGCAAACAAAGCCATAGCCATATTGAATTTTTTCAAGAAAATTGCAAAATTGTTTTCTGCATTCTAGCACGATTCAAAGGCTTTTGTGGATTCTAACACGTCGCAGGGAGTGTGAGGAACGTGTAGCAATCAAAATCAAGCGTTAAAGCTCAAGAAATCCTCAAGAACAGTCTCACGGTTTGATATTTTTTCTCATAATCGTAACTCATGATTCATAAGCATTTGATATAGTTTCTTGTTTGTTTTGTGTTGTTAGAAACCACAGGAAGCTATTGGCATAGTCTAATTGGATTAAAACGCACAGAATCAAAAGATGCCATTGATGAATTTTAAGGTTCATAAGCTTTCAAATTAGGGCTTTACAGTACAGGAAAAATTAAGCATTCAGAGACCCATGATTGAACTCGTGAGAACCAGACGAACTCGTTGGACTATTCGCGAAATATTTATGTTAAACACAGGCCTAATCACTATTTTCCCTCATGGTATATTGTGGGGGTTAAAAACCCCCGCTATCTAACCTTTATTTTACGGGCATCAGGGAAGAAGATGATGAGGTGGTAGTTTACCATTGGGCAATTCAAAACGCGCACGTGTTTTTTTTTGTTTTACAACACATGAAGTGATTTTTAAATATTATATTTGCTTGTTATTATAATTACAAACGCGTGCAAGTGGCTTGGTGGTTGATGTGCTGGCTGAGAATCATTGGGACCTGGGTTCAAATCCCAGGTCCCCCAAAACGTTTCTATTATTTTTCTTATCATAATTGTGTGTAGATTTCCAAAAAGAGTTTATCATGTGCCTCAAACGTCCAAGCGCCATGTGGCTTCAAGCAGCAATCTAATGGCCAGGATGGAGTGATCACCATACTCACAGTCAACCGGCGCCTTGACAATCTCAATAGTCAACGTGGCTGAGCAGCTTAATGGGCCACAAAATTACTTCCTCACCTCCAAAGTTGGCCCATCACCCCCTGGTTTCTTTATTCTCTTTTTTCTTTTATATTTTAATTTCTATTTAATTGTTTACTAATTATTATTATTATTATTATTATTATTAACATAATTATTTTTATAATAAAATCAGAAAAAACTAAAATAAAATATTATTATTATTAATTTCACCTTTTATTTATTATTTTTGTAAATAAAATGTAATTAATTAATTTAGTTGTTTTAATTAGGTTAACTTTAATTATTTTCATAACAAATAAAATAAATTAGAATTAGGGTTTTTCTTGACACTTTTAATTTCTTTTTATTTATTTCATTAAAACATTAAAAAACTAAAAAAATATTTCTTTTAATTAATTAATTAATTAGTTTTAGGTTTAATATTTAATTAAATACAAAAAGGACAAAAAAACTCATTCTTTCTCAAAAAAGGGTCAAAACCCTAAGGACTTCTCCGATGCAATTTTATTTCGCGCATATTATTTTTGATCATATTTATGTAATTGCTCCGAGGATGTAATAGCGTAATTAGGATTTTTTATCGCTTTCTTTATTTTCTCGCATTTACTTTTTTCAAGGGTTTGTTTTTGGCGATGTAAATACCCGACGCCTTGTAATAGCGTAGATTTACTTTCCGCAATTTACTTTCCGCACAATTATTAACTGCTATGCATGACAAGACTTGTTCTCAAAATAAAATCAAAACGTAGATCACCATAACATGTGCAAAGATAATATAAATTGAATCCTGACACACTCGCACATGCCACTCCTAGGGTACGCCTCACTTGGTTGCCTCGACGTGGTCATTGAGTATAAGGTGTTTTAGAGGTCGCCCTCCTGTCTAAAGATCAAAGTTGCCTCGAAATGGTTGCCTCGGATAAAAAAGGATCTAAGACATTAGGGTTACCGCTAAGGCGTCCTACTATTACTTTGGTGACCACATGTCCCTATAATCGAATTGACCCGAAAATTCCAACGACGGTGCTACCTACTTCTCAATAGTGGGATAATACTGTCTAAAGGACATTTACACAGCTTAATTTCTTTTGAGTAGGTAGAGGTTCTCAGGTACTTGCTCTTTCAAAACAAAAAATACTTTTCGCACTTACACTTTTCTGACAAAAGTTTTCAAATAAACACTTCATACACTCTTGAGGACTGATACAAGAGTCAAAACAAAGTTTTCAAACAAACTTTTTCAAAACCCACAAACACAAGAAAAGAAAACATTTTTGAAAACATAGTGAGCAAGTACCTAAGAGCCCATGGATAACCACAGATAGAAAGGGTGCTAACACCTTCCCTTTCTATAATCTACCTCCCGAACCGAGAAACATCTCGAAAAGGAATTTTGCTGTGCTTTTGTCCTTTCCTTGTTGGAGAAAATAAAAGACGGTGGCGACTCTTGCTTACCGCGAAATTTCGCAAACCAGCATTCCAAAACAGTCAGTTCTATTTCCACCGATCACAGAACTGGCGACTCTGCTGGGGAATTAATAAGTGAGGTGTACCTTAGGATTAGATCATTCTATGTTTTCAATTGTATGTCTTGTTTGATTTTATATTTGTGGGCTTGTATTGGAGTTTCATAGATCCTAACCCAGATCTGGGGAATACCCTTTAGGTAGCAATAAACTGTGAGGGACCTGTCCGACATAGAACGACACGGGTGAAACAGTAGCTACGTTGGTGTGACACCTTAGTCTGTACCGATATCCCTTGTGTTGGAACGAGGAGAATATGGGTCTTCTGAGGAGTCATTAAGCACCAACTGACCTTAGAACCTTAAATTGACCCAACTTGTCCATAGAACAGTAGCAGTATGCTACACTCATTGAGGCTAAACTCTCGCGATGGTTCCGGCTGCAAGAAAAGGTTGCGAAGCTGGAGTTATGACCGATTGAGGGTAGTCAGTGATATTGAGATCCTCTAGAACCCGGTTACTATTTTCTAGGACAGGTCTTAACCAACTGAAACTGAAAGAGGGTAGTACCTAAACTTCATGCCAGCCTGAAATCTAAGGGCTCTTTTGTGTGACTTGTGTGCCTTCAAACTAGAACTACTTGCACATTCTTGTTATCTGACACGTGAGTTCCTTGCAGGTTTTGTTTACAGTCCTTAATCTGGACTTATTACATGGATTACTTACACCTCACACCTTTGCATCCACGTACATAACATCATACACGTCATAACATCATACCATAGCATTTCCTTAACCATTTCAAGGATCTCAAGGGTTTTTGATGCAGGTCCGGATGAACCAAATGTCTAGCAAGAGGCAAAGAGGATTTATTTTCCTCTAGCCAAGGTTGTTCGGGGATCAAAACATGATAACTTGAGTTAGGGGCTATGACCCACTCGATATGGTGAGCCTTGACTCTTGAAGAAGGACTCTCAAAAACATGAAGTTCCTTCCATCAAGCTACCAAATTCAAATTCTAACAATTTTCTTGTCTACCCCACGAGATCCTTGAAAACATTGCATACATATGTCATACATATCATTGCATAACAGGTCATCCGATACAGGTCTCTCATGTTCTCGCTGTTTATTTCAGCAATGGCTCTCCAACAAGACAACCAGGGTCTTCATGCTCAAGAGACCCAGTTCAGGGAAATCTTCCTAAATCTATCCAAGGGGCAGGAAGAGTTTAGAACACTCCTCATGGGGAATTTGGTCAAGAACAGTCCTGAAGACGATAATGACGAACGGCTGAAACGTCTGCAAGCTGAGGTAGATACAATGAGAACTCAGATGCTGGGGCAGATGGCTCTTATCCAAGGCTTAGCTCGGGAGCAAGAAGAATTGAGAACCATGATCAACCAGCTTCATCAAGACAGATACAATAGTATGAAGCAAACAGTCAAGGCTGGGGATCAAACCAGTAATCAGCCTCCAAGAAGACAAGAGTTTGGTATGATGAATAATGGACCTCTCCAAGTTGCTACTACCTCAAGGGTCCAACAACAACCTCACCAAAAACAACAGGTTGATCAGAGTAAGACAAACAGGCCCATGAGGCAATTTACCAAGATCAATATGTCACTGACTCAAGTGCTACAACACATGTTGAAGACAAGGCTGATTACATTAAAGGCTCCTCCCCGGAACCCAAATACTTCTGCTCCTACCTATCATCCCAATGAAAGGTGTGCATACCACTCTGACAGTCCGGGACATGACACAAACAACTGTTGGGCTCTGAAGAATAAGGTTCAAGACATGATTGATGCCAAGGAGATCAAGTTTGACCCTCTGGAGACTCCAAACATAACCACTGCTCATATGATGAATCATTGAAAGCTTTTGTTCATTAGAATTTTCAATTTGTAATTTTCTTTGCTTATTCAAACATTATTGTCATGGAAAACTTTATTACTTTATCAATACATCGCATATGTCTGTTTTGAATCAATCCATTTGTATTCACTATATTCGAATTGCTTTCATTTTTTGTGATGATCAACTCTCGAAAAAAAATTCTAAGCCTTTTGAGGGAGGATGACGAAAACGATACCACGATATTTACAGTATGCTTTTGAACCGACCCCACTGATGAGGTACATGCATTGTTTCAAATCCTAAACAGTGGAGTTATAAGGAAGATAATCCCTCGTCAGCCCCTTTGAGCCAAAGAAGTTGGAGTTTTTCTTTTTTACGTAAAAATTACAACCATTAATCATAACCTGGGGCAGGGTAGTTCTCTCAGTTGATCCCGGTGCACAATGAGTGGCATCAAAGGAGTCCTTCCAAAACAAAAGATGGTGATGGTTCCATATAATCGTAAGGACAGGCAGTCATTATCTCTCAAAATAAAAGCCCATCAAGTCAAAACCTACGAAGGAGACTTACAAAAACTGGGGCATCCCGCTGACTGTAATCACAAAAGAAACAGTTCAGGCAAAAAACAGGGATAACGAAATCAAAAAGAAAGAGGTCCTACAAACCCTCAACAAAAAGAAATGACTGCCTATTCAAAATAAACTATCAGTATCCGAACCATCACCGGAATATCAGAGCAAAGACTCAAACAAGATCTAATGCACGATTAGCGGAGTTTAGGATCGAAGAACATCACGAAGAACGGGTGGGTACAAATAAAATTTGAGCCTTTATCCTTTGTTTCTTAAACCGTGAACCAGGCCACACTATAACCCTTAAAAGTCCTAGCTGAAGAATGGGTTAGTTCGAAAGCATACTGTTATAAAAGGTATCCTGACTCTTGTAAGGCTTGCTGTAAAATCCTGAGTTGACATCACATTTTACAAAAATTCACTTGTTTTATTGAAAACTACATTTTCAAAAAACTTCAAGACAGACATAAGCTTTGCATTCTTGAAATAATATTGTTTGCATATGACTATTTGTTCAACAGTAGAGAAATTCGCACGACGAATATCTAGTGAACAAAAATCTTCTCAACAAAAAGGTCACCTCAAGTGGAAGAACACTTCCAACCAAGGGGCACGACATGATCATTGTCTATCATCTGGGGCAGTTAAATCAAGATTCAGAGAATCTCTCAAAAATGACAAATAGCCAGGGGCAAATCTCCTCCTGAGTCACTTGGGGCATTGGACATGAATTCCAGCGACAAATCTGGTACGATCAAACATCTTCTGGTAATATGACAACACAACACTATTGACAGTGACAACTCCCTGCATCCTGAGAGCATAGACATAGTCAAAAAAATACTACGCATAATCAAAGACCCGCTAGGTCGACTGGCCTAGGCAAAAATAAGGGCTTCCCGGCGAACCAAAAGGGTTCGGGCAAAAATAAGGGATAAAAAATGAAACAAATCTGTACACCCGACAAGTCAAAAACCTGAAAAGGCGACTTGGGCAAAAAAGGGTATCCCGGTGGACTGAAAACCCGAAAGGGCGGTCCAGGCAAGAATTAGGGATCGAAGCGTACGACTATGTCCCGTCATCTCGTCACTTGCCTACCAGAAGAAGATTTGTCCATCGACAGTTATCAAGCACCTCCACAGGTACCTTCTCCCACAGAAACTGGGAAAATAAGAATTGTCCGAACTGTATAAGCTGCTCTGTCCTCCAGGTACCAAAGTAAGTTCAGCTGAAGAATATGACCAAGATACCTTCACTCCCCGCAGAGTAAGGCAAGATCCAACAATACTCTCCCCAAGCAGAGTTGGTCTCTCATCAACCCTAAAAAGGCACAGTATCCCCAGCAAGTCAGCAATACTCTCCCCCGAGCAGAGTTGGTCTACCATCAGTCCTGGAAAAGTTGGGTATCCCCAAAAGATCTTAATATTCCCTAGCAGAGTATACAGATATTCCTCAGCAAGCATCCCCGACAGTCTTAATATTCCTCGACAGAAATATAAGATTGTTCCCCGGCGGAATACAGATACCCCCCAGTGGAGACATTTCCCAGCACAGTCTGAAAAGTTTCCCCAGGAGAATTGAACCACCTCCCCAGTAGATTCTGGAAGCTTGTCCCATGCAGAGTACAAATATCTCTCCCCAGCCATATTCAAAGGTTATTCCCCACCAGAGTCTAACTGGGTTATTCTCAGCAAATTACAACGGAAAGACATCCTCAGCGAAGTTCTTCCTATCCCCAGCGGAGTTCATCAAATCCCCCAACAGAGCTTATCAACGGAATCCCCAACGGAGTTATCGTTAAGATCTCAGCGAAGTATCTCTTTCCCACAGAGTAATTCCCCACAGAGTAATCTCTTCACCAGGTTTATCCCCCAACGGAGTCATCTTCTCCTACCGGTTTATTCTTGCAATCATCTTCGTTCATCATCCCCAGCGGAAACGAAGAACTCTACTCTTCAGCATCAGCCCAGGATTTAACAAACTTCCCGACATTCGTCAAGGATTTATTTTCCCAGACGAAAATACATTCATAAACATTTCACATTTCATATCTCCTATTTACATACGTGATAAAGTGCATACAACACGATCTCATTTATTCCTGAGAACATCATGACATCATGCATTTCATACATCATGACATTGCATACAACTGATGTTTTGCCTTTTCAGGGAAAAGTCAATCAAAGGATGATTGCCATCAACCTTTTTGAGTTTCGGATCAATACCTGTATCTAGCCAGGGAGTATCTGTGAGCGACTGATTGTAGATCTATACCTGTATCTAGCCAGGAAAGTATCTGCATGAAGAGATTGAAGATCAATACCTGTATCTAGCCAGGAAGTTATCTTTCATTCTCAGGTCAGAGGTCTACACCTGTATCCAGCCAGGAAAGCTATCTCGACCAACCTTTTAAAGTTCCGGATCAACACCTGTATTTAGCCAGGAAATATCTGTGGGCGACTGATTGTAGATCTATACCTGTATCTAGCCAGGAAAGTTATCTACATGAAGAGTTTGAAGATCAGCACCTATAACAAGCCAGGAAGATAATCTTTCTTTCTCAAGTCAGAGATTCATACCTGAAACCAGACAGGAAAACTATCTCATCTGCCAACCTACCAGGTTACAATTCAACAAACATTCCCAGATGGCATCTTTAAGCCCATTTCCGCAACTATCCATTACATTTCCAAATGGCATCTATAAGCACATTCCCGACAAGATTCTGTCACATCTCCAGATGGCATCTCTAAGCCCATCCTCCTATCCATCATACCTCAAAATGGCATCTGTAAGCCCATTCCCGCCATCACATTGCTGATACTACACCATGCGAGTGCAAATTTCTGGGCACTCTAGTGTTCAATCATCTTCCACCTTCGGATCACGAAAGGCCCGCAAGCCAATCTACATCCTCAGGTTTAAGAAGATTAAACAGGGGAAACTGTTGTACCCCAAAATTTTCCCTCCCATATTCTTCAAGGTTTGTCAAGAATCATCTTCAAATGGTTCAAGATTGCTCAAAGGGTTGCACAGTCAAACCATATCCTAAGCCAATCAAAATTAGGGTTTTGTTTCTTTCAAGGAATTTGAGGTTTTTGATGGTCCAATCAAGTCCCATAGGCCTATATACATTGTCAAGCATCTACATGACAAGTCTCAAGACTCACAATGTCAAATTGCACAGTCAAAAGCTCCATTTGATCCATAATCAACTGCTAGGGGCAAAATGGTCATTTTGCAGTCAAAAGTTAAAATTTTTGGTCAACATCTTATTTTGAGTCCACAATCATCATTTGATCAAGTCTTGATCATGATTCCATAAGAATGGCTCAAAAATCATCAAGATACAAAAAGTTACTATTTTGGGACAATAGAAAAGTCAACTGTATCTTGACCAGGGCATAACTTTTTCATGGTTCATCAGAAAATCCCATCCAATGCTCATTTTGAAGGGGTTTACATTTCCTAGAATCCATCTTCACATTCCAAGTCCAAGAAATGCTCTCATAAAAAGTTATCAATTTCTACATTATAGGTCAAATTCAAAAGTCAACAAAAGTGCACTTTAAGTCAAAGACCATAACTTGAGATTGGTAAATCCAAATGACATGGGACCAAAGGCATTGGTTAGAGGACTTCAAGACCTTTCCAAAATGTCAAAGAACATGTTCATATGATCAAAATTGAGCAAGATATGCATTGGAGAAGTGGGAAATTTTTGTGAATTTGCAAAAGTCAACTTTGCTCAAAACACTTTGTTTTTGCTAATGGGCCTCAAATTTATTCTTGAAACTTTATCCATGGCCTATGCACAACCCATCAAGCTTAATTGAATTATTTTCTTATTTTTTATTTAATTAATTGGATTTTTAATTGATTTTAATTCATTTAATTAATTTAAATTGTAGGAAATACAAAGATTTGATTTTTCAATCTTTTTGTGAAGCAAACATGGTCAAGATATGCTGGCAATTTCGTGTACCAATCAAGGATATCAAAATCTCCAAAATTAGCAAGTTTCTTCAATCAAAAAGATTCAAAAAGATGTGATTTCCAATCAAATATTGAATCATCATTCCAAGGGATTTTTGTGCAAGATTTTAACCTAATCTCAGTCTCCTATATATACATAAGCCAACCCTAATCATGCATACGTGAAATTGCTGCAAACAAAGACATAGCCATATTGAATTTTTTCAAGAAAATTGCAAAACTGTTTTCTGCATTCTAGCACAATTCAAAGGCTTTTGTGGATTCTAACACATCGCAGGGAGTGTGAGGAACGTGTAGCAATCAAAATCAAGCGTTAAAGCTCAAGAAATCCTCAAGAACAGTCTCACGGTTTGATATTTTTTCTCATAATCGTAACTCATGATTCATAAGCATTTGATATAGTTTCTTGTTTGTTTTGTGTTGTTAGAAACCACAGGAAGCTATTGGCATAGTTTAATTGGATTAAAACGCACAGAATCAAAAGATGCCATTGATGAATTTTAGGGTTCATAAGCTTTCAAATTAGGGCTTTACAGTATAGGAAAAATTAAGCCTTGAGAGACCCATGATTGAACTCGTGAGAACAAGACGAAATCGTTGGACTATTCGCGAAACATTTATGTTAAACACATGCCTAATCGCTATTTTTCCTCATGGTATATTGTGGGGGTTAAAAACCCCCGCTATCTAACCTTTATTTTATGGGCATCAACGAAGAAGATGATGAGGTGGTAGTATACCATTGGGCAATTCAAAATGCGCACGTGTTTTTTTTTGTTTTACAGCACATGAAGTGATTTTTAAATATTATATTTGCTTGTTATTATAATTACAAACGCGTGCAGGTGGCTTGGTGGTTGATGTGCTGGCCGAGAATCATTGGGACCTGGGTTCGAATCCCAGGTCCCCCAAAACGTTTCTATTATTTTTCTTAGCATAATTGTGTGTAGATTTCCAAAAAGAGTTTACCATGTGCCTCAAACGTCCAAGCGCCATGTGGCTTCAAGCAGCAATCTAATGGCCAGGATGGAGTGATCACCATACTCCCAGTCAACCAGCGCCCTGGACAATCTCAATAGTCAACGTGGCTGAGCAGCTTAATGGGCCACAAAATTACTTCCTCACCTCCAAAGCTGGCCCATCACCCCCTGGTTTCTTTATTCTCTTTTTTCTTTTATATTTTAATTTCTATTTAATTGTTTACTAATTATTATTATTATTATTATTATTAACATAATTATTTTTATAATAAAATTAGAAAAAACTAAAATAAAATATTATTATTATTAATTTCACCTTTTATTTATTATTTTTGTAAATAAAATGTAATTAATTAATTTAGTTGTTTTAATTAGGTTAACTTTAATTATTTTCATAACAAATAAAATAAATTAGAATTAGGGTTTTTCTTGACACTTTTAATTTCTTTTTATTTATTTCATTAAAACATTAAAAAACTAAAAAAAATATTTCTTTTAATTAATTAATGAATTAGTTTTAGGTTTAATATTTAATTAAATACAAAAAGGACAAAAACTCATTCTTTCTCAAAAAAGGGTCAAAACCCTAAGGACTTCTCCGATGCAATTTTATTTCGCGCATATTATTTTTGATCATATTTATGTAATTGCTCCGAGGATGTAATAGCGTAATTAGGAATTTTTATCGCTTTCTTTATTTTCTCGCATTTACTTTTTTCAAGGGTTTATTTTTGGCGATGTAAATACCCGACTCCTTGTAATAGCGTAGATTTACTTTCCGCAATTTACTTTCTGCATAATTATTAACTGCTATGCATGACAAGACTTGTTCTCAAAATAAAATCAAAACGTAGATCACCATAACATGTGCAAAGATAATATAAATTGAATCCTGACACACTCGCACATGCCACTCCTAGGGTACGCCTCACTTGGTTGCCTCGACGTGGTCATTGAGTATAGGGTGTTTTAGAGGTCGCCCTTCTGTCTAAAGATCAAAGTTGCCTCGAAACGGTTGCCTCGGATAAAAAAGGATCTAAGACATTAGAGTTACCGCTAAGGCTTCCTACTATTGCTTTGGTGACCACATGTCCCTATAATCGAATTGACCCGAAAACTCCAACGACGGTGCTACCTACTTCTCAATAGTGGGATAGTACTGTCTAAAGGACATTTACACAACTTAATTTCTTTTGAGTAGGTAGAGGTTCTCAGGTACTTGCTCTTTCAAAACAAAAAATACTTTTCGCACTTACACTTTTTTGACAAAAGTTTTCAAACAAACACTTCATACACTCTTGAGGACTGATACAAGAGTCAAAACGAAGTTTTCAAACAAACTTTTTCAAAACCCACAAACACAAGAAAAGCAAACATTTTTGAAAACATAGTGAGCAAGTACCTAAGAGCCCGTGGATAACCACGGATAGAAAGGGTGCTAACACCTTCCCTTTCTATAATCTACCTCCCGAACCGAGAAACATCTCGAAAAGGAATTTTGCTGTGCTTTTGTCCTTTCCTTGTTGGAGAAAATAAAAGACGGTGGCGACTCTTGCTTACTACGACATTTCACGAACCAACATTCCAAAATAGTCAGTTCTATTTCCACCGATCACATTAGGGAATTAAAGCGTATGACTATATCTCGTCGGATCACTTTAAGGACAATCTCTTCACGAACAAGTTCCAGGATTCTGATCAATCCAATCATCTTTGGGCGAAGCAACGAATGGACAAGATATCCAGAGTTATGAAGGCTATAGTAGAATGGGAACCCTATGAATTTTTTTACACATAACCATATTTCTTTGTATAATTTTTTCTCAATTTTATGACAACATTCTCTTGCTAGGATGTTTGTCTCCTTTGTACAAAATACTTACACAAAGTTAATACAAAGATACTTCAAAGTGCAGAAAACTATTTGCCTTTTTTTATTTTATTTTAAACTTGTGTTTTATTTGAAAACGTCCAATGATTTATTTAATAAGCATATGCATTTGAATATAATCACATGTTTACAAATAAACGAAATGGGAAAGAATGATTACTGATAGGTTGAAAGTATAGGAAGACGTCTTTAGGCTATTCCAGGAGAAATCCCCTGCAGCATATCATCTGGATCCCCCAGTGGAGTTAAAACCTTGAAATACATATCCCTAGCGGAGTTAAATTTCAAAATCCCGGTCAGAGTTAAAACTTCAAACTCCCAATCCCCAACGGAGCAAAAGTTTGAACTACAGACCCTCAGCAAAGATGAAACTTTCTTCCCCAACAGATTCAAATCTTCAACCTTTAAATCCCAGTGGAGAGTCAGATAATTCCCCAGATAGTTATCTTAAAACCATCTTCCCCAGTGAAGCCAAACTATCAATCCACAACGGAAACCATTCAGCGTCTCCAGATTCTCCAGCAAGTTGTCTTAAAGTATGAGAATCAATCAGATAACAGTTAACTTTTGTCAAATCCCCAAGATAGGATAATTCCACAGTAGATTGGCATACAACCCAAACTCCTACTCTCCAGGGGGATAGCTACTCCCCACAGAGTTTTCACTCCCAACAGATTGAAGATTCTAATTCTTACAACCCAAACTCCTACTCTCCAGAAGGATAGCTACTCCCCACAGAGTTTTCACAAGCAATGCTGGAAAGCCTGTTCTCACGCATGCCCCCACAACCTTAAAATTTTTTTTCATGCATGACATTCTCTATGTTTTCTTCATTTTCTGATGTACTGTTTTGACTATGTTTTGTAATGTTCTTTTGCTCTGAACTATTTTAATATAATTTGTTTTTCTGAACTAAATTGTTTTAGCACATCACCAACACTTTTTGATTGCTGACAAAAAGGGGGAGAACAAGAGTGATATTTAAAATCAATAACGGCTAACTAGACAGAAATTCTCAAACATTCTAACTCTATTACTTGAAATGTTTTTCTGTTTTGTTTTTAAGTCTACAGGCACAAGGAAGCTCCTGAACCTATGAAGACTAGAAGCTAGAAGCTCTGATCAAAATGTAGAAGCTCATATTGCTCTGATCAAATATGAAGTTCTGATCGACCTAACACTCTGATCCGAAGCAAAGCTCTGACAGGAAAAGCTCTGAAGCTCTGCTCTCTGATAAGTCAAAGACCTATAATCTGATGCTCAAAGATAGAAAAAGATCTGATCCTGAAGAACACGCATATCAAAGGGAAGTAACAAACTCAGGGGGAGTATCTCTTAAACTCTGATTTCTCCTTACTTCTTAACTCTGAAACATTTCCCAGATACTTTTCACGTTATTTTTTCATTTAAAATATCTAGTTTTTGTCATCATCAAAAAGGGGGAGATTGTTAGAACAATGTTTGAATCTAGTACCCTATATTTAAGTTTTGATGATAACAAAGTGAAAAGATATAGTATTTATATGTTTCATGTTTGAATTATATGCTGCCTAAAATTACTATGCTCTGACTTGCAGATATGCTGATTGAAATAAGCAAGATCACTTCTTCAGCATCAGAATTTGATTTGATACACCAGCATCAGAAGTTGCTGAATCAGAACGTGAAGATCAGATGATCAACTCACGTACATGCTGAAGCTTGATGAACAGAACTGCGCGTAAACACTCTGATACAGAATCAAATAGTTCATCAGCAGCGAAGCAGAATCAGAATGAGCCAAGCCAGAACGTGCATTGAAGAAGCAACGGTACTGTGCATTGAACGCTAATTAATTCCAACGGCATCATTCTAGACAAGATCTGCTCAAAAAGGAAAGCTTGTTATTAGCATTGAATCAAGAATATTGCATTCAACGTTCATCTTCTCAAGTGCTATATAAACAAGGCTTCGAAGATTATAATGGCTAATGCTTCCAAACTCTCTACACGCACAAAGCTAAATCAATAATCTTCATCTACCAGTTTTGCTAAACCAACAAACTCTGATACTCCATTAGTGTTTAGCATTCTAAGTTTCTAAGCTTAATTTGTGTATACATCACAGTTGTGATATAGTTTTGTAGAAAACATTCACACACATTTGTTTTATACCTTTGTAAGAAAGTGTTGCCTTGACAAACCGGATTGTGGTTTGAATCAAGAAGGCTTTAGCAGTTGTTAAAGCAGATTTGTATTCAGTTGAATATAGTGAATTAAGACCTCGTTGGAGAGAGGCGAAATCACCTTGACGGGTGGACTGGAGTAGTTTGAGATCAAACGAACCAGGATAAAAATATCTTGTCAATTGCTTTAAGATTCCAGTTTTACAATTCAACCCCCCCTTCTTGTGTTTTTCACCCCTTCAATTGGCATCAGAGCGCCTGGTTCTGAGCTAAAACACTTAACCGTGTCAGTACAAGATCCAGCGTCAGAAAAACACAATGGCAGGAAACAACTCTCATTTCAGCAATGACAACAATGAGGATAGAGACAGATTCAGCGGCAAACCTCCAGTCTTTGATGGAGAAAACTTTGATTACTGGAAAGACAGAATTGAAAGCTTCTTTCTAGCACATGATGTTGATCTGTGGGATATGGTGACAGATGGATACACGCACCCTGTGAATGCAACTGGTCAGAAGATTGAAAGAAAATCAATGACTGATCAACAAAAGCGTGACTTCAAGAATCACCATAAGGCCAGAACCATCCTCCTCAGTGCCATCTCCTATACTGAGTATGAAAAGATCTCCAACAGAGACACAGCTAAGAACATCTTTGATTCTCTCAGAATGACGCATGAGGGCAACGTTCAAGTCAAAGAAACAAAAGCTCTGGCGCTCATTCAGAAGTATGAGGCGTTCAAAATGGAAGAATCTGAATCCATTGAAGCTATGTTCTCTAGATTCCAGATTCTGGTAGCTGGTCTCAAAGTTCTGGACAAAGGATACTCTACTGCTGACCATGTCAAGAAGATAATCAGAAGTTTACCCAAGCAGTGGAGGCCTATGGTTACTGCTCTGAAGCTAGCGAAAGATCTCAACAAAATAACTCTGGAGGAACTTATAAGCTCCCTCAGAAGTCATGAGATAGAGCTAGAAGCTGATGAGCCTCAGAAGCAAGGTAAGCCTTTAGCTTTAAAATCTAACAGAAAATCTGAATCTAAAGTTTTGCAGGCAGTTGAAGAAACATCTGATGGATCCTCATCAGAAGAAGACGAACTTTCCCTTCTCTCCAGAAGAGTAAATCAACTGTGGAAGCAAAGACAAAGGAAGTTCAGGAATCCCAGAAGATCTGATCAGAACGAGTCCTCTTCCAGATACAGAAGGACAGATTCTTCCTCTGGATACAGAAGATCTGAAGGCTCCTCCGGTAGCAAGAAGCCAAACACAAAAGACATCATCTGCTACGAGTGCAATGAGCAAGGACACTACAAGAGTGACTGCCCAAAGCTTCAGAGGGAAAAGCCCAAAAAGAAGTTTGGAAGAGAGAAGAAGAAAAGTCTCATGGCCACATGGGATGACTCTGACTCGTCTGAAGCTGACTCAGAATCAGATGATGAAAGGGCAAACATAGCGCTCATGGCTAACATTCCAGATGACAGTGAAGCTTCTGAATCAGACTCAGAATCAGACACAGAAGAGGTATTCCCTAACTTCGCTGTTAATTTTACAAAGGCTGAACTTGCTGAAAGCCTCAATGAAATTCTGGAACGTTATCAGCACATTAGAGCTAAATTCAGAGACTTGAAAAGGACTCTTGAATCTGACTCTAATAAGTCTGAGAGTCTCAAATTGGAAAACTCTGAGCTGAGAGATAAAATTTCAAAATTAGAAAACTCTTTACAAAACTCTCAGAAGGAACCAATTTCTGAAACTCCCAGCAACGCTGATGAGATCATCAAGGAGTATGATCATAGTTTCCAGAAGTTCCTTGCTAAAAGCATAGATAGAAGCAGAATGGCTTCAATGATCTATGGAGTTAGCAGAAACGGCAGGAAAGGAATAGGATACCTAGGTAAGGTTCCTACACCTAAAAATGTCATGGATTTAACCATTAAACACACTCCTCTAAATTCACACTTTGTGTATGGTCACACACATGACATCAAATATACTAGTAGTAATCACTCTGTGAAACCAAAATTCAACCAGAGTTTTGGTAAAACTAACAAATCAGGACCCAAGAAGATCTGGGTACCTAAGGATAAAATAATACATGTTGCAGATATCTTTAGCAGCAAGTCAGAAACACCAGTCATGGTACCTGGACTCTGGCTGCTCACGACACATGACGGGAAGAAGGCATATGTTCCAAAGCCTGGAACTTAAGCCTGGAGGCCACGTTGGCTTTGGAGGCAATCAGAGGGGAAAGATAATTGGCTCTGGAACTGTAGGTAACGGAAATCTTCCCTCTATTAATAATGTTCTGCTAGTTGATGGATTGATGCATAATCTGTTATCCATAAGTCAATTAAGTGATAACGGTTATGATATAATCTTTAATCAAAAATCATGTAAAGCTGTTAGTCAGAAAGATGGGACTATCCTGTTTAATGGAAAGAGGAAAAACAACATTTACAAAATCAAACTTTCTGAACTAAAGAGTCAGAACGTAAAATGTCTTCTGTCTGTTAACAACGAGCAGTGGATCTGGCACAGAAGATTGGGGCATGTTAGTATGAGAAGAATATCTCAGATTAACAAACTCAATCTGGTCAGAGGACTTCCAAATTTGAAGTTAAATTCAGATGCTCTGTGTGAAGCATGTCAGAAAGGCAAATTTGCAAAACCTTCTTTTAAATCCAAAAATGTTGTTTCCACCTCTAAGCCATTAGAACTTCTGCACATTGACTTATTTGGACTAGTTAAAACTGCTTCAGTCAGCGGCAAGAAGTATGGGTTAGTAATCGTAGATGACTATAGCAGATGGACATGGGTAAAGTTCTTAAGACACAAGGACGAGTCACACTCTGTTTGTTACCTTCTGTAACCAAGTTCAGAATGAAAAAGATCTTAGAATCGTTAAAGTCAGAAGTGATCATGGTGGAGAATTTGAAAATAAAGATTTTGAGTCATTCTTTAATGACAAAGGCATTCTGCATGATTTCTCTTGTCCTAGAACTCCCCAACAAAATGGAGTTGTAGAACGAAAGAACAGAACATTGCAGGAAATGGCCAGAACCATGATCAACGAGACAAACGTTGCTAAGACTTTCTGGGCAGAGGCAATAAACACAGCGTGCTACATTCAGAATAGAATCTCAATAAGACCTATTCTGGAAAAGACTCCATATGAATTGTGGAAGAACAGAAAGCCCAACATTTCGTATTTTCATCCATTTGGATGTACTTGCTTTATATTGAATACAAAGAATTATTTGAACAAGTTTGATTCTAAGGCACAGAAGTGTATTATGTTAGGATACTCTGAACGCTCAAGAGGGTACAGAGTATACAATACAGAAACACAGATTGTGGAAGAATCAATCAGTGTTCGTTTTGATGACAAGCTTGACTCTGAAAAGTCAAAGCAGAATGAAAATCTTGCAGGTATAGAAATTGAATTTGCAGGTTCTGAAGACAAGTCATCAGAAGCTCTCAACACAGACATTCCTTCAACGTCTGAAAGAAGCAATGCTAGAAATCCTACAACTGCTGCTGATCAACCTCAGAAGAGATTACCCAGAAGCAGTTTGGATCACCCAGAAGAGACTATCCTAGGAAGAAAGGAAGATCCAATCAGAACAAGAGCAAGCTTCAGAAACTCTGAAGAAACTCTTATGGGACTTGTGTCTCTGATTGAACCTTCTTCTATTGATGAAGCACTTCTGGACAACGACTGGATTCTGGCAATGCAAGAAGAGCTGAATCAATTCACCAGAAACGACGTATGGGATCTCGTTCCCAGACCAAAAGGATTCAACGTCATTGGAACAAGATGGGTGTTCAGAAACAAGCTTAATGAACAAGGTGAAGTCGTCAGAAACAAGGCACGACTGGTTGCACAAGGTTATAGTCAGCAAGAGGGGATAGACTATACAGAAACCTTTGCCCCAGTCGCCAGGTTAGAATCTATCAGACTTTTAATCTCATTTGCTGTTAATAGAGGCATCACTCTGTATCAGATGGATGTCAAAAGTGCATTCTTAAATGGTTATATAGAAGAAGAAGTTTATGTTCACCAACCCCCAGGTTTTGAAAATACAAAACATCCAGAACATGTTTTCAAACTAAAAAAGTCACTGTATGGTCTGAAACAAGCTCCCAGAGCTTGGTATGAAAGGCTAAGTAACTTTCTGCTTGAAAATGAATTCACCAGAGGGAAAGTGGACACTACTCTATTCTGTAAAACAGTTAAGAGTGACATTTTAGTCTGTCAAATTTATGTTGATGATATTATTTTTGGTTCTACTAATCCTTCTCTTGGAAGAAAATTTGCTAAGTGTATGCAGGCAGAATTTGAGATGAGCCTCATGGGGGAACTGAAATTCTTTCTAGGAATTCAGATTAATCAAACTCCAGAGGGAACTTACATTCATCAGAGCAAATACATCAGAGATCTTCTGAAGAAATTTGACCTCTCAGAATGTAAGCCATCAAAGATTCCAATGCATCCCACGTGCATTCTGGAAAGAGAAGAGGTAAGCAAAAGCGTAGAACAGAAAGTCTACAGAGGTATGATTGGTTCTCTCCTTTATCTGACAGCTTCAAGACCTGATATCTTATTCAGCGTATGTATTTGTGCTAGATTCCAATCAGATCCTAGAGAATCTCACTTAACAGCTGTTAAGCGAATTTTCAAGTATCTGAAAGGTACTACTAATCTGGGTTTGTTTTATAGAAAATCTGGTGATTACAGCTTAGTAGGCTACTGTGATGCTGATTTTGCTGGAGACAGAGTGGAACGTAAAAGTACTTCTGGAAGCTGCCAGTTTCTGGGAGAAAATCTGATCTCGTGGTCCAGCAAAAGGCAATCAACAATTGCTCTGTCAACAGCAGAAGCTGAGTACATAGCAGCAGCAGGATGTAGCACACAAATGCTCTGGATGAAAAGTCAGCTTGAAGACTTCCAGATTTTTGAGAGTAACATTCCTATTCTTTGTGATAATACTTCTGCTATTTGCTTAAGTAAGAATCCTATTTTACATTCTAGAGCTAAGCATATAGAAATAAAACATCATTTCATTAGGGACTATATTCAGAAAGGTATTTTAAACTTGAAATTTATAGATACAGACCATCAATGGGCTGATATCTTTACTAAACCCCTTTCAGAAGATAGGTTTAATTTCATTCTGAAACATCTCAGCATGAAAGTATGCCCAGAATGAAAATGTTTTAATTCCATGTATTTATCTTCAGAATGTAATTATATTACTGTGAACATCTGATCAATCTTCTTTCAGAAAGATAGAACATGCAGATTGTATCAGATGCAAGTCTAAAGATCTGAGAGTCTAATCTCAAAGACAGACGTGCTGATCACTACATCAAACAAGTGTCATCCAATCATCAGCAAATCCCTGAAGAAGAACGCGTGCACGCTTCTGAGAAAGGAAAGCGCTGATTGGGTGCATTGAGACACATGTCTGGTAACCGTTTTTAAGTATCTTTCTCAAATCCCCCAAAATCAGCAAGCATTTAATGCAAAGTAATCACGCTTGTTAATGGCAATCATTATTTTTTTTCTCTCTCTTAAAAACGTTTAATTTTTCAAAATAATTTTTTGAAAACTCTATTTAAACACATTAATCCTTCATGTTTATTCTTTACGCTTTCTCATAATCTCTGAAACTTTTTCTGCATATTTCTGAGTTTATCTCCCAAACCTTTTTTTCTCAAATCATTCTCAAAGCTTTTGTGTGAGAACAATGGCATCCTCCAGCATTTCTGCAGGCAATCAGAAGAAAGAAACCTCTGAACAATATCAGGTGCCTACCAGAACTCTTCTCACACCAGTAAAGAATCTTGAGGTTCTCTCTGAGTTAATCATCGACTTCGAAAGTTTGAAGGATAATGGATTTGACCTAACTGAGGAAATTAGGGCTCAAAAGTGGGAGAGGTATTTCGATAGGTTGGTTGGACCAACTTTCCCAGAGCTTGTCAAGGAATTTTGGATTCACGCCAAGATTCATAAACATCTAGTCATCTCTTCTGTCATGGGAAAGAAGATAGTAATTTCTGAAGACCTCATTGCTAGGTTAATCGGTCAAAGTGGTGGTGGAGTCCGTTGTGTGGACATGGCTGATAGATGCCCTGATATAGGTGTGGTAGCCAACTGCATTTTCACTCTTGGATTTCCCAGCAGCAAAATTAAGGATCTGAAGGATCACTGCAGAGTATGGGCCAAGATTGTTCTGGGCTGCTTCAATCAGAGGAAGCCAACAAGCTCTCCTGATTATATAAATGTGGATCAGCAATTTCTGATCTACTTTATTGATCAGAGGGTGAAGATCAATCTGGCACACTTCCTGTTCAACCATCTCAAGACCAGTGTCAAAGAGACTAGAGAAGAAGAAAGGACCAAAAGGGACTGGATACCGTTTGGAAGGCTCATATCAGATATTCTGACAGAGAATAAGCTGATAGATTATCTGAGCGAAGCTCAAGTGCTGAGCACTCTTGAACCAACTGTTGGAAAACCGCTGAACGCTAAGAACCTGAAAAAGATGAAGCTGATAGAAAATATTAGGAAGGAACCCAGAACTACCTCAACTGCTGACATCTCCAGCAGAAGAGTGCCTCTGAGTAATTTCCCAAAATTTTCTGAAATGGAATCCCAACCTGATATGTTTCTCAAGTATCCAGATTCATACAAGGAAGAAGATGCAGGTTCAAAGCTGAAGATCAAAGATCTGAGTCAAGTCCAACCTGAAGTGACTCAGAAGAAGACGAAGAAGAGGAAAGCAGAAGGATCATCTCATCAGACTCCAAAGAAAAGAGGTAATTCATCTGCTGCCCCTATTTCAATTTCATCTACTATTCCAACATCTGCTGCCCCTCCTAAAACTTCTCACAGAATATCAATCCCAATCCCTACTATTGATGAAACCATACCAGAAGACCCTTCTGAGACCTTACAACTCAGAAGAACCAGAATTAAAATTCCCAAACAACCAACTGTTTCAACAACACCAGCACTTGATAGAGTGCTAGCTGATATTGAGCGTGAACATGCTTCTGCTCAACCAAATTCTGAACCACCAAATATTCCTCCTCAACAACCAGAACCAGAATCACAACAACCACTCACAGAAGAACCTCTGATCCCTGAGCAATCAGAGATTCCACCTCCTCAACCAGAAAATAATCCACCTTCACCACAACCAGAGTTTCAACGCTATGAAACCCCTTCTCCTCATCATTCTGACCCCCACTCACCTCAACCTTCACCGCTGGCAATCCAGTTGCCATGTGGAACCACCATTGTCAGGCCCCAGTTGCCATCTTCAGAGGAATCAACACCTCCAAAAACTCCAACCACTCCAATAGAAATATCTTCCTCTGACTCTGATAACCCTCCTCCAAAACAAACAACCTCTGAAAACCAAACCGCTGAAAACCCCAGCAGAACTTTCATTGACTTCACAAGTCTTGAACGTCTTGCTGACCTAAGACACAAAATTGCCATACCCAAACCAAAGCAACCAGATGTTGGCTCTGGTATTTTGAATTTTGAAACAGGTATGCTGCAATGGATTGCTTCCTTGAAGCAAGTCTGTCCGGGGATGATCGACCCAGCTGCTTCTGATCAGCTCTGGTCACAGTTCAGACTATGGGTACGTGCTGAAGCCCTCAAGCTGCAGAACGTCAACTATGAGCAGGCTCAACAGAACTTTAGCAAGCTGCTGAAGGAAGTTGAGAGTCAGCTGCCTCAAGAAGTTGTGCTCCCTCTGGACAGTGAATCTTGGTCTGAGAAAGAGCAAGCTGCACAGGTGCAACCATCAGAAGAAGACAAGACCCTTCAGGAAGAAAATCCAGCAGAAGATGTAGCTGAAAGTTCTGAGAAGCTTCCTCCTTCTGAAAGTTCTCAAGCTGCCTTGGACAGGCAGGCTCTGGAAGAACTAAGGCTGAATGACTTGCGTCTCCAGCAGCGGATGGAAGAGAATGATCAGAAGATGAAAGCAAGAATGGACGTACAGGACAGCAAGATTGACACTGTTGTCACCATGGTTCAGAAGCAGAATGAAACTTCTGAAAAGATTCAAGCAATGCTGGAAAGCCTGTTCTCACGCATGCCCCCACAACCTTAAAATTTTTTTTCATGCATGACATTCTCTATGTTTTCTTCATTTTCTGATGTACTGTTTTGACTATGTTTTGTAATGTTCTTTTGCTCTGAACTATTTTAATATAATTTGTTTTTCTGAACTAAATTGTTTTAGCACATCACCAACACTTTTTGATTGCTGACAAAAAGGGGGAGAACAAGAGTGATATTTAAAATCAATAACGGCTAACTAGACAGAAATTCTCAAACATTCTAACTCTATTACTTGAAATGTTTTTCTGTTTTGTTTTTAAGTCTACAGGCACAAGGAAGCTCCTGAACCTATGAAGACTAGAAGCTAGAAGCTCTGATCAAAATGTAGAAGCTCATATTGCTCTGATCAAATATGAAGTTCTGATCGACCTAACACTCTGATCCGAAGCAAAGCTCTGACAGGAAAAGCTCTGAAGCTCTGCTCTCTGATAAGTCAAAGACCTATAATCTGATGCTCAAAGATAGAAAAAGATCTGATCCTGAAGAACACGCATATCAAAGGGAAGTAACAAACTCAGGGGGAGTATCTCTTAAACTCTGATTTCTCCTTACTTCTTAACTCTGAAACATTTCCCAGATACTTTTCACGTTATTTTTTCATTTAAAATATCTAGTTTTTGTCATCATCAAAAAGGGGGAGATTGTTAGAACAATGTTTGAATCTAGTACCCTATATTTAAGTTTTGATGATAACAAAGTGAAAAGATATAGTATTTATATGTTTCATGTTTGAATTATATGCTGCCTAAAATTACTATGCTCTGACTTGCAGATATGCTGATTGAAATAAGCAAGATCACTTCTTCAGCATCAGAATTTGATTTGATACACCAGCATCAGAAGTTGCTGAATCAGAACGTGAAGATCAGATGATCAACTCACGTACATGCTGAAGCTTGATGAACAGAACTGCGCGTAAACACTCTGATACAGAATCAAATAGTTCATCAGCAGCGAAGCAGAATCAGAATGAGCCAAGCCAGAACGTGCATTGAAGAAGCAACGGTACTGTGCATTGAACGCTAATTAATTCCAACGGCATCATTCTAGACAAGATCTGCTCAAAAAGGAAAGCTTGTTATTAGCATTGAATCAAGAATATTGCATTCAACGTTCATCTTCTCAAGTGCTATATAAACAAGGCTTCGAAGATTATAATGGCTAATGCTTCCAAACTCTCTACACGCACAAAGCTAAATCAATAATCTTCATCTACCAGTTTTGCTAAACCAACAAACTCTGATACTCCATTAGTGTTTAGCATTCTAAGTTTCTAAGCTTAATTTGTGTATACATCACAGTTGTGATATAGTTTTGTAGAAAACATTCACACACATTTGTTTTATACCTTTGTAAGAAAGTGTTGCCTTGACAAACCGGATTGTGGTTTGAATCAAGAAGGCTTTAGCAGTTGTTAAAGCAGATTTGTATTCAGTTGAATATAGTGAATTAAGACCTCGTTGGAGAGAGGCGAAATCACCTTGACGGGTGGACTGGAGTAGTTTGAGATCAAACGAACCAGGATAAAAATATCTTGTCAATTGCTTTAAGATTCCAGTTTTACAATTCAACCCCCCCTTCTTGTGTTTTTCACCCCTTCATTAGTTTCCTCAGCAAGACAACTAATCAACTTACATGCACATACATTACATTCATATATCATAAACATTGATAAAACACATATATCGCATCATACATTTCATGCAACATAACTTTGTGTTCAACTAACATTTTACCTTTTTTAGGATAAGATTAACAAGCTATCAATATACCATCATGAAAACAACTTAGAGACGCTCCAGACACGGATGCAATTCTATTTCTTATTTAGATGTAAAGCTCATAAAACAGCTTAGGGACGCTCCAGACACAGATGCTTTTCTATCGCTTATTCAGATTCAAAGTTCAGAAAACAGCTTAGAGACGCTCCAGACACGGATACAATTCTATTGCTTATTCAAAGTTCAGAAAACAGCTTACAGTATACTCCAGACATGGATGCTATACTATTGCTTATTCAAACTCAAAGTTCAAAATATAGCTTAGAGACACTCCAGACACGGATGCTATTCTATTGCTTATTCGGATCCCCAGCTCAGAGATGCTCCAGACACGGATACCATTCTGGCGCTCATTCTCCTGATTTTCAACAAACATTCTTGGATGGCATCTTTAATCCCATATCTAACAAGATTCACGCCTCCAAATGGCATCTTTAAGCCCATTTCCTCAAACTACATTTGTACGAGTGCAAATTTACGGGCACTCTAGTGTCCAATCCTCTTTTACCTTCGAGTCACGAAAGGCAAACTCGCCAATCTAACTCTTCAGGTTCAAGAAGATTGAACAGGAGCAACTGTTGTACCCTAAAATTTACCCTCTCATTTTATCAGGATTTCCCCTCACAAGACTCTTTGAACTCAAGACCAAGCTAGGGTTTGCTCTGCTCAAGACATCTCATCGCACTGTTGACTTGAAATTAGGGTTTGAGTTTGCACAAGGATTTTTGGACTTTCAATGCTCAATGTGACTTTCATACTTCATGGTGGACCTCTAAGATTGCTCATACCAAGTTTCAAGCCTTGAATCAAATTTTTGCCCAGTCAATTGGACAGTTGACCTAAAAATCAGTTGTATTGAGGAAAAAGTCAACTGTGGCCAATTCACAGTCAAACCTCATAATTTTTGATCCAAATCAACATTATAGGCTCATATGAACCATTTGATCAAGTTTGGACCATAACTCCTCAAGAAATTTGATCAGATCTTCAAAAGGGCAAAATTGTCATTTTTAGGGTTTTGACTACAGAAGGGCAATTTCTGATTTTTAACCTAGCCAATGGCAAATTGGGTTCAAACATGGATTCAAGGACTCAATGGCATCATCTTGATCTAATTACAAGGTTCAAAAGATCTCAAATGCATTGGATTGACAGATGAATTTTCCAGTCAACTGATCAAAAATCAACTGTACACTGAAAAGTCAAACTTTGAATTTTTGGTCAAAATCAAGTGCCAAGGGTAATTTTTCATCAAGATGTGTCAAAACATGAAACTTGTTCATCAAGAAACCTAATTTTGAAAATTAGGGTTTAAAATGGGAAATTTTCATAACTTAGAAATTTTCTAAGTTATGAAAATTTCTTATTTTTTTCCAGCTTTTCCCAACTTTTTCATCATGATGCAATTGGATTCAAAGAAAACTTCCAACATGAAAGTTGTAGTCCTCCACAAAATCTACAACTTTGATTCACAAAGATTTCCCAAAAGAAGCGTGGATCTCAAGTTATGAGTTTGTGAACAAGGGTCCATGAAACTTTTAACTTAGTGAAATTTTGCCCTAGTTTAGGCAGGATTTTGACCTATCTTCATGGCCATTTTTCACATAGTTCCAAGTGGAATCTCAAAATTCATTTCAAAGATGGATTTTAGATCATGTTACTAGCTTTCCAAAATGTCCAAGAACTCTCCAAAATCATTTATGGTTAGGGAGAATCGAAGGTTTGAAAATGGGAAATTATCACTTTGGTCCATGGCATTTTTCATGTTGCTACAAGTTGCAAATTCTGTCCAAACATGTTTGTACTTGTTTACAGGTCCTTAAACCCTTCCACACTAAAACATTGAATGCAAATACATTGGTTAGAGGCACTGTTCTGAGCTTTAGAAGATTACACAAAGGATTAATCCATTTTTGGCAAAAAGATAACAATGCCATTTTGATAAAGGTTGCTTTATGCAATTTTGTTTCTCTTGAGCTGTGAACCCAATCCTTTGCAGAAAACCAACTCCATAAACTTAGGCAAAGGTACACCAACTATCAGCATGCTTGGAGCTAGCTTGTACAAGCCATAGCATTGTCAAAATCACCTTTTCTTCGAAAGCAAGTCAACTTGCAAAATCACCACAACTCTTCAATCTGATATAACCAACTCTTGTAAACATTTCAAACAAGTTTTACATAACACACTAAGCCAGAAAAATGAGTTAGCAAGTCCTCAAACCTTCCAAAACACCAAAACATAACTTCTTGTCAAAACAGAGCAGGTTCTGCATTTTGATTTCTAAATCACATTCCCCTCATGCGTTTTGCTTGCAACCAGTTCCAACACACTCCATACAACATACCTAAGCTATCCCAACCATTCCCAAGTCACTGTAACTCCATTTGCACACTTCACCATTTTTGAATTCTGCCTTTGCAGGTTGAGTTCTATAGAGAGATTCAGGCAAGTTCAAAGCAAACTAAGTATTGGGAAAGCTCAAAGGAACTTCAAGCAAGGTCACAAGTATCTCTGGCCTCACTCACAACCCCTACATTGCCATACTCGAGCTTGACTGAAACATGTAAAGTTCAAACTTCTATCTCTCTATTTAGGAATCATTAGGCTTAGGTTTGTGAATAAAAAATGTAGTCCTCATTGCCCTTAAGCTGTACATATGCATAGAATTCATTTAAGTTAACTGAGCTGGGAGAATTTGAATAATGGACTTTCTGAAAAAACTAGGTTAGAAATTAGGGCCAGAGAAATTCTCTCTGGTCTTTGAGAGTTAGATTAAGTTTTTTACATGGTCAGAATCGTGTGATCATGCTCTATAACTTTCATGTTGCAATTTTTTGTTTTTAAGCACAAATGCAGGAGATAGAGATTTGAACTATGACGCGCGTGTTTCAGTCTCAAGGACAGGGATGAAGCTGGACTTTGGGCTGGGCTTGGTTTGGCTTGCTATTTGCACCCCTTAGCTTGCTGTTTACACCCCCTTGGCCCATTTCATTATTATTTTATATTTTTCATTTCTATTTTCATTTCTGACTTTTATTATTTTTTTTCTAAATATAAAAAATCACTAAAAATATTTTCTTTAATTTTCACATTTATTTTATTATTTTTTATTATTTTTTGGACATAGAAATAATTACTATAATAATATACTTTTATTTTCTTAAAATAAATTCATAAATAATACAAAAATATTGTATATTTTTATTTTTATTATTTATATACTTAAATAATATTTTTCTCACACATTTAATTTTTTTATACATTTTGTATATATATATTTTTATTTATTTCTTGTACATAAATAAATATTTATAATATATATATATTTTCCTAAACCAAAAACTAGGGTTTCTACCCTTTCCAAAAATAATCTTTTATTTTCTCATTTTTAATACATGAATAAATTTATTTTTATATACATAAAAATAATACAAAAAAACATTTTGCATATTCATATTTAATTGTCCATTTAAATATTTGCTTATTTTATTTATCTTGTACAATGAGTTCAATTTGGTTGTAATAGTTGAGTTAGGGTTTTAATTTCTTGCAAATATCCCCCTATTCAAACTTGTATCCCCCTTCCCATATCAATGTTGTAATAGTCGTAGATTTACTTTTACGCACTTTATAGCTTTCAAATATGCCATGATAGAAAGATTAGGGTTTGTATGCAAATGACCAAAATCAAACAAATAGCTTGACTAAACACAAGACAAAAAGCATGAAAAATGACAACACAATGCACACAAGCACCCCTAGGGTTTCATCCACTTGTTGCCTTAAAAATAGCCATGGTATGCATGCTAGGTATCTTGGCAAACAAAAACAAAACAAAAGATCATAGTCCCTCGATGACGCTATCTTGGTTGCCTATACAAAAATGATCTAGTCCCTAAAAAAACTTGCTAAGATACTTGGCAACATTGCTATTATGACCATGCGATGACCCGCGCCTGTCCCGTTTAACATCCAAATACAAGGTTGTTTACCAAATACAATGGTAAAACAACAATGTCAAAGGGTTAAAAATGTGTAGGAAAGATCTTTGAGTAGGGTAGACAACCCCTAGTTACTTGATCAAACTTGCAAACAATCCTTGCTAATTTAAAAACACACAATTTCAAAACATTTCCCAAAACAAACTTTCAAACATTGAAACATCTTTTCAAAAGACAAACACCTTTGTATATATTCAAACAAGAATCATTACAAAGGTTTCCTAGACAAGGCCTCTTTTCAAAATATTTTCAAAACCACACACAAAGCACCATTTCAAACAATTGGATAAGTAAAGCAAGTGATCTAAACAAGTAACTAAGAGCCCATGGAAAACCATGGATGAAAAGGGTGCTAGCACCTTCCCTTTTCATAATCTACCCCCCTGAACACAATAAAATATCTCAATGGTCTTTCCTGTGCTTTTTGACCTTTCCTCTGGATAAAATAAAAAGTCGGTGGCGACTCTTGCTAAACCGAAACATTTGCAAACACAAACATAAAACATCAAGTCAGTTCTCCTATCTTATCACATCCTGGTTGACAAACTTCCTCACTTTTAAGGCATAACTCCTTGTAAGAAGTAGCAAGTTCCTCAAAGGTGAGTTCTTCATAATCCGATTCTTCATCAGAATCACAAATTCCAGTCAATGCAGTAACCTGATTGGAAACTTCTTCTTCAGGATCACTTTCAGAATCCTCCTTTGACAATGAGACAGATAGGCCATTCTTCTACTTCTTGAGATAAGTAGGACACTCAGCTCTTATGTGTCCAAACCATTCACATCCATGGCATTGGATTCCTTTTCATTGGCTAGTTATTTCTTTAGATATGGACCTTCTCCCAGAGTCCCGATTTTTGTTGATGTCGAATGACTTATTCTTGACATTTGACCTTGACTTCCAGTCCATATTCTTCATCACTTTTTGAATTATCTTCCAAGTAACACAATGAAATTAGATATCCCTTTATATGTATCCTGATGACATTCATCTTCTGAGTATTTAGTATTAGAGACAAAGGTAATTATTTTCTTATTTTCAGACATTTTACTGATCCCTAATTCAAAGGTCTGCAACAATACCATAAGCTCATTAACCTTCATATTATTTATATCTTATACTTCTTCAATGGCATTCACCTTCATATCAAACCTCTTTGGAATAGAATTGATAATTTTTCTCACCAACTTAGCTTCTGACATCTTCTCCCCCAGGGCACTTAAGGAATTAGCTATCACAATAATATTCATGTGAAAGTCATGAATACTCTCATCATCCTTCATTCTTAAGTTCTCAAACTTGGTAGTTACAAGTTGAAGTCTTGACATATTTACCTTAAAGGTTCCTTCATGAGTAGTCTTCAAAATCTCCTAAGCTTCTTTAGCAACAATACAATTCCTTATCAGTCTAAAGATGTTATTGTCCACTTCATTGAACAGGGAACTTAATGCTTTAGAGTTTCCCTCTGCTAACTTATCATCTTCATCATTCCAGTCTTCCTCAACCTTCAGCACATCAGTAATCTTCCCATCCTTATCTCTAGCCATTGGTGGATCCCATCCTTTGACAATAGATTTCCAAGCCTTGCTATCCATGGATTTAATGAAAGCCACCATGTGAGCTTTCCAATAGTCATAATTGGTTCAATCAAGGATGTGAGGTCTGTTCATAAATCCTCCTTTCTTATTTATTGTACCAGAAAGCATCTTCCCTGAATCTCACCCAGATACAGAGTATGATGTCTACTCTAATACTAATTGAAATTCTGGTATGCAAATATCATATCTCCTAATAGATGTCGAGACACTGACATCTGATCAAAACACAATGAATAAGTTAAAACACATATAATAGTATTGAAAGTAAATAACACACATAATTTTTAACCCAATTTAGTGTACAACAACACCTACTCTAGGAGCTACCAAGCCAGGGAGGAAGATCACTAAATAGTATCAAATTGTAGACCCATGGTAAACTATCTCTAGTTTACAATCTACTCACGTAATCACTACCCGTGCTTAACTTTTACCTAAGACTCACCTAGGTATGAGACCCTTCTCAAATCCCCTTCAATCACAACAGTGATGAAAAACACTAATACTTATAAAGTTTCAGAAGACAGTCTTCAATGGCACAAAATCATTCAATTCTTAAAAGCTTATGAATGATTGACATAACTTACAATTCAATAGAGAGAGTCCTACTCTTATATCAAGATGATATTAGAAAGGCTCAAAATTCACAAGAACACAAACCCTAAAAGAATACTATAACAACACAATACGTTCCACACTTGTACTAGGTTTATAGCCTTATTTTTATAACCTTGAGTTGACTGGTATTGTACCCCAAAATTTTCCCTCTCACTTATCAAGAATTTGCTAACAAGATCTTCCTTGGGCTCAAGACTGCACTAGGGTTTGATCAGCTCAAGACACCTCCTTAGGCAATGATGACCAAAATTAGGGTTTGAGTTTGCACAAGGATTTTTGAACTATCAATCCTTCATATGACTTTCATGTACCATTATGGACCCCCAAGATTACTCATGTCAAGTTTCAATCCTTGGATCACACTTTTTGATCAGTCAATTGAACAGTTGACCTAAAAATCAACTATATTGGGGAAAAAGTCAACCATGACCAATTTACAGTCAAATATCATAATTTTTGATCCACATCAACATTTTAGACTCATATGTATCATTTGATCAAGTTTGGACCATAATTCCTCAAGAGATTTGATCAAATCCCCAAAAGGGCAAAATGGTCAAAATTAGGGTTTTGACTTAGAAATGACAATTTCTGGTTTTTGACCTAGAAAATGGTCAATTGGTTTAAGGAATGATCTCAAGAGTCCATTTGAATCACTTTGACCTAATGACATGGTTCAAAACATTGCAAGTCCATTAGATTGACAGATGAATTTTGTAGTCAACTGATCAAAAGTCAACTGTATACTGAAAAGTCAAACTTTGACTTTTTTGTTAAATTCAAGTGCAAAAGATCCTAATTCATCAAAACATATCAAAATATGAAACTTATTCATCAATAAATCAAAAATTCAAGATTTCATTTTGAAAAGTCAAAATTTCTAAACTTAGAAATTTTTCTATGTGTTAAAAATTCATGTTTTTTCATAACTTTGAGCCAAATTTTCATCATGATGCAAGATAATTCAAGAGAAACTTCAAACATGGAAGTTGTAGATATCCATGAAATATAAAACTTTTATTCACACAACTTCTTCCAAAAGTGATTGGATCTCAAGTTATAATTTCAAGAACATAGGATCATGAAACTAAACACTTAGTGAAATTTTTCCCTAATTTGGTCAGGATCTTGACTCAAATTAATGGAACTTTTTCATATAGTTACAAGGGTAATCTTCAAAAGAAAATCAAAAATGGGTTGTAGAGCACATTGCAAGATTTCCAAAATGTCCAAGAACTCCTTGAGATCATTCTTGAGTAGGGAGAATCGATGAGATGAAGTTGGTGTTTTGTCACTTGAATTACAAGGCATTTTGTGATGAACAAGAATCCAATTTCAAACCTATGCTGCACAATCTTGTTTTGCATGATTCTAAACCTCAAGATCTATCCATAATCAGAAGATTACACTTGCTTTTGAGCTATTATCCAAGTGTTCCAAGCATTGTCCAAACCAATTTGCCATTTTAGGAAGAAAGTTACCATTCCATTCTTAAAAAGTTGCTTTAATCACAAAGTCAACTTGTCTCGAGCTTCTAACTTGTTCTTTCTGCACACACAATCCCTATAATCCAAAAGCAAGTTGTCTAAGGCCTGAAGAAGCTCAGGAAATGCTTGTACAACATTTGAGATTTGTCATTTCACTTTTCTTCAAAAGCAAGTTAGAGAGCCATAACCCTATAACTCAGAAGCCTGGAGTGATTTTGTGCTCTAATATTTTCCATACATATTAACAAGTTTATTGCAAGATAAGACACGACTTGAAGCATCCTAAAACTCTCCCAAACACCCTGGCTGCACAAGACAGCTCAACTTGACAATTTTGAGCAAATACTCTCCATCTCCATTTCCACTCGTGCGTTTTGATTATTAATCATTCAAAAACCTTACATACATCATACACATGTGATCCAAGCCCCTGTTTCAAGACTGTAACCCCTCCATCACTATTCACCATTTTCAAACATCAAGCTTGCAGATTGACTTGAGTAGGGAGATTCAGGGACTTTCAAAACAAAGTAGGAGTTGGAATACACTCAAGGAGGTCCAGGCAACCTAAACAGATTCTTAGGGCACCTCAAAGCTTGCTCAAACTTCATACATGAATCCATTTGCAAGAGATAAGTTTTCTAACTTGAATATCTTGATACAAGCATCCTCTTTGCATACATTCTGAAGTAAAAATGTAGATATCATTGCTCTAAAGCTAACCATGTCCATAGTTTTCATTTATATTGAAAGAGTGTAGAGAATTTTAGATTTGAACTTTCTGAAAAAATTAGGTTTCAATTTAGGGCCAACAAAATTAATCTTCATCTTTGACTTTTAGCTTACATAAGTTATATGGTTGGATTCGTGAGGAAAACTAGCACAACTTTCATGTTTGCATTTTCCATTTTTGTTGAGAAATTAATGAGATACAGGTGGTCCGACTGACTGAAGGTTGAAGACGAAGTACAGGTCATGGAGACATTTTGCCTTACATATTTATTGTTTGATTTATATTAACGGATGTATAGCTACCCCGGTCGTAAGGCAGCACACTGGTAATTATGAGGTCATGGGTTCGAGCCTCAGCGCGCGCTGCCTTTTGATTTTATTCTAATTTTTTACATTTTTTTGTCCCTTCCAGCGCATGGGCCTTCCTCCTCCTGGGCCTGACTTTTTTTCCTCACATTCCTTCCCCCTGTTTCATATTTGCACCCTGGCCTAATTTTAATTTATTTCTTCATTTTATATTTTATATTTTCTCAAATATATTTTCTAAATACTAAAAAATGATAAAAAATACAAAAAATGATATTTCATATTTTTGACTTATTTTATTTTATTTTTCCATAAATAAAAATATTTTTTTATTCTTCATACTTTATTTATTTATTTAAGTAAATCTTATAAAATTAATTAATATTGTATTATTTACTTATTTTTCTTCACACCATTTAAAATATATTATTTTAATACCAAAAAGACTAAAAAATATTTTATAATGCTATAAATATTTTCAAGATAAAAAATGCCAAAAAATAATACTTTTCTTAAACTTATCTTCTTTTGATTAATAGAATTAGGGTTTTCATCTAAAATCTTTTCTCAACAATTTAAAACTTAATAAATTATTTTCTTTATTTATTAGGTTAAGATAAAATTTCTTTTCATAAAACATCAAACAAAATATCCATTTTTCTTCACATTTCTCTTGTATATTTAATTCATTTTGTGCATTATTTATTTCAATTCTTGTATAAATTCAATTTGGTTGTAATAGACTAATTAGGGTTTTAATTTCTTGCAATCCCCATTTATAAATTGTATACCCCCTCCCACAAATGTTGTAATAGCGTAGTAACTCTAAATTCCGCAATTTATCGCTTTATATACAATTGCTAGTAATTAGGGTTTGTATGGAAAGACTAAAATCAACACTTAGAAAACCCTAATTCAAGACTAAATCAAGCATGAAAACAACACATTTGCACACAAGCACCCCTAGGGTTATTCCACTTGGTTGCCTTATACAAAATGGCCATATTACGCATGTAAGGTATCTTAGCAAAACAAACAAGCAAATACAAGATCATAGTCCCTCGATGACACTATCTAAGTTGCCTTACAATTGATCTTAGTCCCTCGAAAAGAATGCTAAGATACCTTGCAACATTGCTAATCATGGTTACTTGCTCCTAATTGCAAATCAATGGTAAGACAACAATGTCAAAGGAAAAGAAAATGAACAAGAAATACATTTGAGTAGGTAGATTGCTCCTAATTACTTGCTCCATTTCAAAACAAACATCCTTGCTATTTTCAAAAAAAATCACATACACTTTCAAACTTCTTACAAAATTGAAAACATTTTTCAAAAGATCAAACATCTTTGTATACATTCTTACGAACGAGAATCATTACAAAGATTTCCTAAACAATGGCCTCTTACAAAATACTTTCCAAAACCACACAAAGCATAATTTCAAACAAAAAGCAAGTGATCTAGCAAGTAACTAAGAGCCCATGGAAAACCATGGATGAAAAGGGTGCTAATACCTTCCCTTTTCATAATTTACCCCCTGAACTCAAGAAATAATCTCAAAGGTCTTTCCTGTGCTTTTTCACCTTTCCTTTTTGGATAAAAGAAAAGTTGGTGGCGAATCTTGCTAACCGTAACATTTACGATCAAACGCAAAACACCCAAGTCAGTTCTCCCACCGTATCACAGAACTGGCGACTCTGCTGGGGAATATTCTAAAAGTAGGGTTACCTTAGGGTTAGATCATATTTACTTGCTTACATTGTTTGACTTGTATGCTTTACATTATGGTTCTTTGTTTGGGTTTGAATCCTCTACCCGGATTTGGGATACCTTATAGGTAAGTAGCAATACATTGTGGAAACTGTGCAGGGTATACCGACATGGTCTAAGAAATAGCTACGTTAGTGCGACATATTTGTGGGTACCGGTAGCCATTGAGTTAATCAAGGAGAATACGGGGCCGCTGAGTGATGTCATGAAGCACTAATGAACTTATAGAACCTTTACTTGACCAACTTGGCCTTTAGGATGTAGTGAGACGATCGGCTTTGGTGCAGTCCGAAGTTGGTAGATACTCGATACTACACTCATTGAGGTTTGGTTTCTTGGGATGTTTCGATCGCCATTAAAGAGGCTTGTGTTGAAACAATGACCAAGGAAACAAACCAGTGATATTGAGTTCCTTAGAACCCAGTTACTATAACTAGGACAGGTTTGAGCCAACTAAACTTCAAGAGGGTACTTACCTATAATACTTCATGCAATCCTAAACCTAAGGACTTGTTTTCTTTGTTTGTATACTTGTACATAACATCATGAACATCATGAAAATCATATACATTCACTAACCATTTCAAGGATTTTTGGGATTCATCTTTGTTCTTGTTTTGTAGGATATGGATTCACTTCGCAGGAAAACTATTCAAGTCAATCTTGTAAGGGTCCCTCCACAACTTAGGGAGCTAGCTTCAAGGATTCCTGAAAACTCTCCATTCACCGAGAGACATGGTCGCCTACTCAACTTGGTTACCTTCAACACAGAGGAGGACATGATGAAGGTTCTCTTTCAGTTCTTTGATCCTTTACACCATTGCTTCACATTTCCCGACTATCAACTTGTGCCAACTTTGGAAGAATTCTCCCAACTCTTGAGGATTCCCATTCTCAATTAACTACCTTTCAACGGTACGAGAAGAGACCCAAAGCCAGAAGAGATTTCTTAAGCTCTACACTTGCACTCATCTGATATCATAACTTATTGGGAAACAAGGAATGGTGTCAAAGGTTTCCTAGTAAAGTTCTTGTTCGAGAAAGCCCAAAACTGTTGGAATTCCTTGGATTTTCAAGCCTTTGAGGAAATTGTGGCTCTCCTCATCTATGGGATGGTTTTGTTTCCAAATCCTGACCAACTCATAGATGTGAACACCGTCAAAATCTTCATATCTCGTAACCCGGTGCCTACTTTTCTAGGAGATATCCTACACTCTTTTCACACTCGCACAATGAGGAAAAGAGGTGTCCTTATGTGTTGCACTCCTCTCTTGGCAAGATGGTTTATTTCACATCTTCCCCAATCTGTATTGAATAATGAGCAAGGTTCAAGATGGTCACAAAGGTTGATGACACTCAAACATTTAGACATTCATTGGTGCTCCCGATCCATAGAGAATGTTACTATTGTCGACCATTGTGGAGAATTTCCTAATGTCCCTTTACTTGGAATTAGGGGAGGAATCACCTACAACCCCTGCTTATCTTTAAGACAGTTTGGTTACGCACGAAGGGATGGGCTGCACGAGATGCTGATTCAAGGTTTGGTATTTGACTACGACAACGACGATCAAGGTCTTCGCCAGAGATTTATCCGAGCTTGGAAGATGTTAAACAAAGTAGATAGCAAGACTTTGGGGCATAAAAATTCCATCCCTCTTAAGCCTTACCTCAAATGGGTACGAGCTCGTGCTCAGAGTCTTATGATGCCTTACCCTTCCATTCTCCCGGTAATCATTGAGCCTATCATGGAATGAGATGTCCCATACGCAATCCTACATCCTGACATGCCCACCTCTCTTGAAGACCTACAAAGGGATTGGATACAAATCAAGAGGGAGAGAGATACTTTCGAAGCCTAATTCTACGCAAGCGAGAAGAAGGTTTTAGAGCTCACTAGGCTACTTTATGAGGAGCAGACTCTGAATGCCTACATTGCACCAAAGAGGATGCGCACTACTTTTTATCTTAGAGTTTCTTCTATTTGTTTTTCCCAAGAAGGCATTATTATACTCAAGCTTTAATCTATTAATATAACGTGTGTTTCCTTTTTGTCTAAAACAAATTTGAATCTTAAAATCCCTGAAATCATTGCATACGCATTTATCATTCATCATTACATATGCAGGTTTCTTGCAACAAATCTCCTCATCTCTCTACTGTTTATTTCAGTAAGATGGATCTAGAGCAAACAGTGAAGGACCTCCAAGCTCAGAATGCACAGTTTCAACAGTTACTCTTGACCCTAGCCAAAGGACAAGAAGAGTTGAAGACTTTGCTGGTCGAGGAGAAGAAAAAGAAGACAAAGAAGGTAACCGGAGTCCTAAACATTGGAAGAATATTTCATGGGCAGACAAGAAGGACCCTAGACTTTGCAACTACATCCGGTGAGAGAGACAATCAGGATGGGAAAGTCAAGGAATTAGTTGTCCCATCGGAATCAAAAGAGGAAGAGGAAGAAGAAGACTATTCTGAAGAACAATACCCTCCAGCTGATGACAAGTGTAAACATCTCGAAGAGCGGTTGAGCGCAATAGAAATCCAAAAAGTTCCTGGCTTGGACTTTGAAGAATTGGGTTTAGTGTCGGGGGTTGTCATTCCTCCAAAATTCAAAGCACCTGTTTTCGCCAAATATGACGGAGTTTCATGCCCTAAAATGCATCTCCGGTCCTATGTGAGGAAAATCCAACCCCATACCACTGACAAAGACTTATGGATACACTTCTTCCAAGACAGTCTATCTGGAACTCAACTTGATTGGTTTTATCAGTTAGAAAGAGCCAACGTTCATAACTAGGAGGATCTTGCTGCAGCTTTCTACAAACAATACCAATATAATGCTGATCTTACGCCTACCTGTACTCAACTCCAGAGTATGGCCATTGTTTCCATTGAAGGTTTCAAGGACTATGCGCAAAAATCAAGAGATTTGGCTGGAAGAGTTCAACCTCCCCTATCTGAAAGAGAATTAGTAGAAATGTTTTTCGGCATCTTGTCTGGTCCCTTCTTCAATCACCTAATTGGGAGTTCATCGACGGGTTTTACTGAACTGATATTGACCGGAGAAAGGGTAGAAGCCGGGATAAAGAGTGGAAATATTCAAAAAGATACATCGTTTGCTGCTATAAGGAAGACATTTATCGGAAAGAAAGAAGTGGTTGCTGTTTATCATCAGAGAAATCAAGATAGGGTCAAACACCGTCTAATGGCGGGGGCTGTTATGATTCCTAAACTTGTGCCTGATCAGCAAAGAAACAACCAACCAAGGATGGAAACACCAGTCAGACAATTCACCAGAATTAACATGACCATATCTCAAGTATTGCCGCATCTGTTAAGATCCAACCTGGTGACTTTGAAAGAAGCTCCAAAGAACCCTAACACAACATCTCCTCACTATCATCCTAATGCCCGCTGTGCATACCACTCTGAGAGTCTCGACCATAACACTAATAATTGTTGGGCTCTAAAGAACAAAATACAAGACCTCATTGAAGCCAAAGAGATTGAATTCGATGCGCCCTAAAATCCAAATGTCATTTCTGCCCCTATGCCCAAACATGGCCATAAACCAATACCATTGAAGAAGATATGTTTGTTACTTCATTTGATGAGCTTATGACCCCACTCCTGACTATTAAATTGAACTTGTTGAATGTCACTGTGTTCCCAGACTGTGATGAAGGCTGTCATTTCTATTTATCCTCACCAACCAGCTGTCCTTTGTTGAAAACAAGCGTTCAGTGCCTAATAGATATCAAATAAATTTTGTTTGAAAAAAATTCTGTTCCACCTGTTCCTTTTAAAGATGTTTCTATCATTACCATTTCCGCCAATTCTTCCAGGGTCTCCACCAAAAGACCCGTTAGAATTACATCAGTTCCGAAAGAAGCTCCTTTGATAATTACAATGCCTGGACCAGTCCCGTATTCGTCAGACAAAACCATACCATGAAATTATGGAGGGGATGTCTACTACCACAGTATCAAGAAAGATTTGCCAACCACCGAAGATTCAAGTTCTGAGAAGGTTGACTCCAATATCAGTAATATCGACGAAACAAGCAAGATTACCCAAAGCGGAAGGATATTCTCTCCAGAAATTGCTCCTCCAAAAGCTATCTATGGACCAGTGATCATTCCTATTATTGTTTCTCCCCTGAAGGCTATTCCTAGTCCTACAATCATCTCCACTAATACTCAACTTGACAAAGCTGATACAATCCCTGCTATCACTCCTACTGACATTCCTGCTGCCGAGTTAACCAAGACTTGAGGTAAAGGTATTCTGATTGAGCCTGTCCGGACGAAGGCTCGGTCATTGGCTATCCCTGAGACCTCCTAGAAAGAGATGGAGGAAATTCTGAAGATCATAAAAAGAAGCGACTACGATGTAGTTGAACAAATGGGGCAAACTCCCTCTAAAATTTCCATGCTGACTTTACTACTATGTTCCGTGGCACATGCGAAAGCCTTGGTAAAATTCCTGAAAACTACCCATGTACCCCAAGAGATATCTGCCGATCAGTTCCAAGACTGCGTAGCCAGCTTGACTGCAGATAATGGTCTAGGTTTTTCGGATGTTGATTTAACGCCAAGAGGAAGGAAGCATAATGAGGCATTGCATGTCTCAGTTGAATGTAGGGGCACAACCCTGGCTCATGTTTTGGTGGACACTGGGTCATCTTTGAATGTATTGCCTAAAAAAGCTCTTGATAGGTTTGACTGTGAGGGATTGACATTGAAGCCAAGCAACATAGTAGTAAGGTCTTTTGATGGCTCGAAAATGATGGTGCATGGGGAAGTGGATATCCCCATAAAGGTTTGAACCCAAACATTTAATTCAACTTTTTATGTAATGGATATTTGTCCCTCATATTCCTGCTTGCTAGACCGACCATGGATTCACAATGCTGGCGCTGTCACTTCTATGTTGCACCAAATGCTGAAGTATCCGATTCAAGGGAAGATTATCACCGTTCATGGAGAAGAAGAGTATATGACCAGCCATCTCAATTCCTTCAGATATGTGGAATTAGATGGTGAATTTATTGAAACTCCATTCCAACACTTTGAAGAGGTCCCGCAGGATGTGGCAGTGACTAAGGCTGTTCCCGAGATCATAAGGCCTCCACTCAGGATGTCATCTTTGAAGGATACAAAGGCAGTGATAGAAGAAGGTGGGTGCACTATCTGGGGACAAATCCTGGATATCCCATACAAGTCAGATAAGTTTGGCCTAAGTTTCACTTCAAGTGCTCAGAAAGCTGTACGCCACGCTCGTGCTGGAGGACCACCCCTGAAGATCAGAAACTGTGAAGTTAACGCGGTAGAGGATGATGAAGATTATTGCAACCTGGAGGATTAGATCTTCCCAACTGTCAATGGAGGGCTCAACAATTGGGACGCTGGAGATTTTTTCCCGATCACTTTTATCCCATAGTAATTTGTCTTTACATTTTGTTGGATCTGTAATATTAAAACAATTAAAACTCTTAAAACCTTGTGTCTTAACTGAGGCACAATGGTCCATTTGTAAGGGTTATTATCTCATTTCCATATGACATCAATGAATCATGGACGTTTTGCATACAAACTTTATGCTCATTGTTTTGCTTTTTTTTTTTTTTTTACATTTTCATTTCCTTCAAAGATAGCTATACCCTTACACACACTCACACTCACAATGCAGGTCTACATCCATTCGGGATCCCATGGGTAACGGTTCTGTTATGGCTTTCTGTGACTCTGAAAATCTAATCTACCAAGTCGAAGATGAAGGTGAGGAAGATTGTGAAGTACCAGGGGAACTTTCCAGATTACTACTGCAAGAAGAGAGAACCATTCAACCCCTCGAGGAACCAGTGGACACAATCAACCTGGGTACCGAAGAAGATAAAAGAGAGGTCAAGGTGGGTGCCAATCTAGAACCGAGTGTCAAGGAGCGTCTAATTCAGTTGCTACACGAGTATGTTGAGGTCTTTTCCTGGTTGTATGAAGACATGCAAGGACTTGATGCAAATATTATGGTACATCGTCTTCCTACAAAAGAGGATTGTCCACCAGTAAAACCAAAGGTCCGTCGAATGCGACCAGTTATGTCAGAGAAGATTAAAGCAGAAGTCATGAAACAATTTAATGATGAATTCTTGGCCGTCACCTCCTATCCATAATGGGTTGCCAATGTTGTTCCCGTGCCCAAGAAAGACGACAAGGTACGAATGTGCGTGGACTACAGAGATTTAAATAGGGAAAGCCCTAAGGATGATTTCCCACTTCCCCACATTGACATCCTAGTTGACAATACAGCACAACACAAAGTGTTTTCCTTCATGAACGATTTCTCAGGCTATAACCAAATCAAAATGGCGCCTGAGGATATGGAGAAAACAACCTTTATTACACAATGGGGCACATTCTACTATAAGGTTATGCCATTCGGACTGAAGAATGCTGGGGCAACCTATCAGCGTGCCATGGTAGCCCTATTTCACGACATGATACATCACAAAATAGAGGTCTACATGGACGATATGATAGCCAGATCTCAAACGGAAGAAGAGCATCTCGATCATTTACAAAAACTATTTGAGAGGCTGAAGAAATACAAGTTGAGGTTGAACCCAAATAAATGCATGTTTGGAGTAAGGTCTGGTAAACTCCTAGGCTTTGTCGTCAGCAACAAAGGTATCAAGGTGGATCCTGCCAAGGTTAAAGCAATACAATGAAGATGTGAAAAACACAAGAAGGGGGGTTGAATTGTAAAACTTAAAACAAATGCTTTGACAACACAGTATTTTTATCCTGGTTCGTTTGATCTCAAACTACTCCAGTCCACCCGTCAAGGTGATTTCGCCTCTCTCCAACGAGGTCTTAATCCACTATTTTCAAAGGATTACAACAGCTACTTTAACAACTGTTAAAGTCTTCTTGAGTACAACCACAGACCGGTTTATCTCAAGGAAATCTTTTACAGATAATTGAACAAGAATGTGTTAACGTGTTCTAACAAAACAATATATCACAACTGTGATAATTACACAACTTAAGCTTAGAATAAACTGAATTTGCTAAAGCATTTGAATGAGCGTGGTTTTGAAGGCTTGGCAAATTGTGTGAGTGCATGCGTGTGTCTTTTCTCAAGCAGACATGTTTATATAGGCAAGGCAGAGATACGTTGTCCATAAAGCCAGTTTAATGACAATAACGCACTTTCCTTTTGAAGAAGATCTTGTCTAAAGAGATCCGTTAGCATTTAATTCTGTCTTGAATAATTAATAACGCTTCAGAGTCTTCTTTGCTTTAACTTATGATAACGCTTCAGAGTGTTCTTTGCTTTAACTTATGATAACGCTTCAGAGTGTTCTTTGCTTTAACTTACGATAACACTTCCGAGTGTTGATGACTTGGTAAAGATCTTTGGTCAGAGTCAGAGTGTATTATTTATGCACAGATTATGGTCATCAAGCTTCAGCGTATATTCTGGTGGCTTCAGCGTGTAGCACGTATTACTGATCTTCTAATGCTGATTCCATAAGAACTTCTGTATATGCAAAACATAATTTTAAGAAGCATATTTGTTCTATATATATACCTTTGAATTTATTTATTCTTTGTATTTTGTTATCATCAAAACTCTAATCAAGGGTTGTAGAATCAAACTATGTTCTAACAATCTCCCCCTTTTTGATGATGACAAAAACTAGATTTTTCAATAAAAAATAAAGAATAAAAAGTATAGAGTTAAGAAGAGATACTCCCCCTGAGTTGATTACTTCCCTTTAATTCCATGAGTCTTTGAGCATCAGAACCTTACTGTATCTTTCATCAGAGTTTTGTACTTGTTCAAGCTTTTCAGAAGAGATAAATTTAAATAGATCAGAATGTCTGAGACTTATGTCTTAGTAATCCGTTATTGAAAAATATCATTCTTTCTCCCCCTTTTTGTCAGTTATCAAAAAGAAAAAATAATCAGAGCCAAAATGCATTTATATTAAAAACAGAATCAATGAAAAGTTCAGAACAGCAGCAATTTAAGAATATTACAGATAAACATGTTTTAAAAACGAGGAAATTCTAAGAGGGAGGAGGTAGACGCGTGAACAAGGCTTCCAACATGCTCTTGATCTGGATGTTGGTTTCCTGTTGCTGGGTTAACATGCTCTTGATTTCCTCAATTTTGTCGTCCTGTTTATCCATTCTTTCATTCATCAACATATCAGATCTTTTAGGTCTTCTAGAGTCTGCTTTTCATAGGAGGAAGCTTGAGGATCTTCAGAAACAGGATGCTTCTCAGAGCATTATGCAATATCCTCTTTTTGACCCAGTTCTTCAGCAGGAATCATTTGCTCTGGAGTATCAGTCAGATTGAGATCTTCTGACTCTGGTTGAACTTTGTATGCTGGACGATGTTCAGACCAGGGATCATTGTCCAGAGGGAGAACTTCTTCCTTGAGCAGCTGGCTCAGAACTTGATCTACAATTACTTTCAGTAGATTGCTGAAGTTCTGTTGAACTTGTCCGTAGCTCTGTTCTTGCATCTTATGAGTTTCAGAACTTACCCATTTTCTGAACCTTGTCCAAAGGTAGTCTGATGCAGCAGGATCAATCAGCTCAAGACTAGCTTGCTTCAGAGAAGTGATCCACTTCTGTACTTCTGTTTCAAACATCAATAAGCTGGTACCAACATCTGGAGAGGGTTCAGATGGTTTTGGTTTTTGGAATAGCTGTTTTGTGGGTTATGGCAGCAAGACGTTCAAAAACCGTTAAATCAATGACAGTCTTGATGTTGTCATCTGGATTGTTCTTTGGTGAGGGAGTGGGAGAGTCAGGAATTATTATTGGACTAGTTGGGGAGTTTGGTGGAGTTGATTCTAGTGAAGAGGGAATTTGGCGAATATCCATAATGGTCAGGGGCATACGGATTTCCAGAGGTTCAGTGATTTCAAGAATGGGAATGGTGTCAGAATCAACAGTTTGGTTTGATTGATCGTTATGAGGTTCTGGTTCACAGGATTCAGAAGGTTGAGCCTCAGAAGTTTGAACTTCTGGTTGAAATAGTTCAGGTTGTGGAGAAGGTGGATGAATTTCTGGTTGAGGAGATGGAGGTAGTGGTATTTCTGGTTGTGGAGAGAGGGGAATTTCTGGTTGTGGTGCTTCTGTGGTGGTTTTAGTGTTTGGATTTTTTGGCATGGGAGATGAAGTATGTTGGTAAAAGGTTTCTATATCTGATAGAACTTTTGCAAGTTCTTGTTGGGTTGCTTCAGTATTTGGATTTGGAGGTATGGAGCGAGATCTTCTAAGAGTTAAGGTTTCTGAGGGGTCGAATTCAATGTCAAAGTCATCAAATGTTTGTGGTGTGGAGTTTTCTGATTGAGTGGGAATAGGTATATATGTTGATACAGAAATTGAGTTTAAAACAGTTACAGAAGAAGGATTACCTCTCTTTTTAGGAGTCCGCTGGGATGATCCTTCTGCTACAGCTTTCCTTTTCTTGGTTTTCTTCAGCATAACTTCTGGAGCCTTCTGCTGCAGATCCTGAATGTTCAAATCTGGTGCTGTCCCATCCGCCTTGCATGCATCCAGATATCTTACTATTATATCAGGTTTAGAATCAATTTCTGAGAACAATGGAAAGTTATCCAAAGGGATTCTTCTACCGGAGATGGCTGCAAAAGAAGTGATACTGGGTTCCTTCTTGACGTTCTCAATTAACTTCATTTTATTCAGATTCTTTGCATTCAGCTGTTTGCCAACAGTAGCTTCCAAAGAGCTGATTTCTTGATCCTATGTTAGATGATCAATCAGCTTATTCTCTGTTAGAATATCTGATATAAGCCTTCCTAGGGGTATCCAGTCCCTTTTTGTTTGCTCCTCTTCTCTGGTTTCTTTAACACTAGTCCTTGGATGGTTAAACAGCAGATGAGCCAGATTCACCTTAACCTTCTGGGAGATGAAGTAGATCAGAAATTGCTGATCAATATTGATGTAGTCAGGAGAGCTGGTCGGTTTCCTGTGGTTTATACATCCCAGAATAATCTTGGCCCATATTCTGTGATGGTCTTTTAGATCCCTTATCTTACTGGAGGGAAGACCCAGAGTGAAGATTTCTCTAGTAATTAGGGCGACATCAGCGCATCTTTCAGCCATGTCAATGCATCGTACACCACCACCACTGTACCCTATTAATCTTGCAATGAGGTCCTAAGTTATGACTATCTTCTTCCCCATTATGTATGAAGTAACTTGATGGTTGGAAGATGAAGCATGAATCCAAAAGTCCTTCACAAGAATTGGGAATGTTGGACCCACCAGTCGGTCAAAATATCTGTCCCAGCCTTGAGCTTTAACTTCTTCAGAGAGATTAAACCCGTTCTCTTGAAGACTGTCAAAGTCCACAATTAATTCTGAAAGAACTTCTAGATTTTTGATGGGTGTGAGAAGCGTTTTGTAGGGTTCTTCGTATTGTTCGGAGGAATCTGTTTTCTGAGAACTGGAAGTAGGGATGCTTGAGGAAGCCATGTTCACACGATGGTTTTGTGAAGAATTTGAAAGGGTTTTGAGAAAGGATGCAAACTGAAATCAATAAGATAATAGAGAAAATGAAAGTGAAAGTAAAAAAGTGTAAGTGGTGAGAGATGTGATTAAATATATTTTTTAAAAAGGATTTTGAAAACATAAACGTAAGAGAGAGAATTAAATTATAATGATTATGAGTATTTAATGATAGCTGATTTTGGGGGATTCAGAAAGATATTGAAACGATTACCCATGACATGTGTCCCAATGCAACCAATCAGCACTTTTGACCTTTCAGAAACGTGAACGCGTGTTCAGCCTCAGAAAATAGCTGATGACTGGATGACACTTGTTTGCTTGAGTGAACTACACATTTCTATCTTTGATTGTGATAGATTCTGATACAATCTGTACTTCTAAAGATCTGAAGAAAGATTGATCAGTAGTTCACGGAAAAATAAACAAAGTTCTGAAGGTTAAGATATGGAATCAAAACAGTTTTATTCTGGGCAGAGCTTCATGCTGAGATGTTTCAGAATGAAGTTGAACCTATCTTCAGAAAGAGGTTTTGTAAAGATATCAACCCATTGATGGTCTGTGTTAATAAATTTTAAATTTAGAATCCCTTTCTGAATATAGTCCCTAATAAAATGATGTTTTATTTCTATATGCTTAGCCCTAGAATGCAAAATAGGATTTTTACTGAGACAAATAGCAGAAGTATTGTCACAGAGGATAGGGATGTTACTCTCAAATATTTTGAAGTCCTCAAGTTGACTTTTCATCCAAAGCATTTGTGTGTTGCATCCAGCTGCTGCTATGTATTCAGCTTTTGCTGTTGATAGAGCTATTGTGGATTGTCTTTTGCTGGACCATGAGATCAGATTTTCTCCCAGAAACTGGCAGCTTCCAGAAGTGCTTTTACGTTCTACTATGTCTCCAGCGAAATCAGCATCACAGTATCCTATTAAGCTGTAATCACTTGATTTTCTATAAAACAAACCCAGATTAGTAGTACTTTTCAGATACTTGAAAATTCGCTTAACTGCTGTTAAGTGAGATTCTCTAGGATCTGATTGGAATCTAGCACAAATGCAAACATTGAATAGAATGTCAAGCCTTGAAGCCGTCAGATAGAGGAGAGAACCAATCATACCTCTGCAGACCCTCTGTTCTACCTTTTTACTTACCTCTTCTCTTTCCAGAATGCACGTGGGATGCATTGGAATCTTTGATGGCTTACATTCTGAGAGATCAAATTTCTTCAAAAGTTCTCTGACATATTTGCTCTGATGAATGTAAGTTCCTTCTGGGGTTTGATTAATCTGAATGCCCATAAAGAATTTTAGTTCCCCCATTAGGCTCATATCAAATTCTGCCTGCATACATTTAGCAAACTTTCTTCCCAGAGAGGGTTTAGTGGATCCAAATATGATGTCATCAACATAAATCTGACATACTAAAATGTCATTCTTAACTGTCTTACAGAACAAGGTTGTGTCCACTTTCCCTCTGGTGAATTCCTTTTCTAGCAGGAAGTTACTTAGTCTTTCATACCAAGCTCTGGGAGCTTGTTTCAGACCATAGAGTGACTTCTTTAGTTTGAAAACATAGTCTGGATTTTTGGAACTTTCAAAACCAGGGGGTTGGTGCACATATACCTCTTCTTCTATATAGCCATTTAAGAATGCACTCTTAACATCCATCTGATATAGAGTGATGCCTTTATTAACAGCAAATGAAATTAAGAGTCTGATAGATTCTAACCTGGCGACTGGAGCAAATGTTTCTGTATAGTCTATCCCCTCTTGCTGACTATAACCTTGTGCTACCAGTCGTGCTTTGTTTCTGATGACTTCACCTTGTTCGTTCAATTTGTTTCTGAACACCCATTTTGTACCAATGACGTTGAATCCTTTTGGTTTGGGAACTAGATCCCATACGTCATTTCTTGTGAATTGATTTAGCTCCTCTTGCATTGCTAGAATCCAGTCATTGTCCAGAAGTGCTTCATCAATTGTTGTTGGTTCAATTAGAGAAACCAGTCCCATGAGGGATTCTTCAGAGTTTCTGAAGCTAGATCTTGTTCTGATTGGATCTTCCTTTCTTCCTAAGATTGTTTCTTCTGGGTGATCCATGCTGCTTCTGGATGGTCTTTTCTGGAGTTGATCAATAGAAGGTGTTGGATTGCTTGCAGTTACTCTTTCTGACGTTTAGGGAGTGTCTGTGTTGAGAGCTTCTGATGATTTGTCTTCAGTACCTGTGAGTTCAACTTCCATACCTGCAATGAATTCATTCTGCTTTGACTTTTGAGAGTCAAGCTTATCATCAAAACGAACACTGATTGACTCCTCTACAATCTGTGTTTCTGTATTGTATACTCTGTACCCTCTTGAGCGTTCAAAATATCCTAACATAATACACTTTTGTGCTTTAGAGTCAAACTTGTTCAAATAATTTTTTGTATTCAGGATAAAACATGTACATCCAAATGGGTGAAAATAGGAAATGTTGGGCTTTCTGTTCTTCCACAATTCATATGGAGTCTTTTCCAGAATAGGTCTTATGGAGATTCTATTCTGAATGTAACACGCTGTGTTTATTGCCTCTGCTCAGAAGATCTTAGCAATGTTAGTCTCTTTGATCATGGTTCTGGCCATTTCTTGCAGTGTTCTGTTCTTTCGTTCTACAACTCCATTTTGCTGGGGAGTTCTAGGACAAGAGAAATCATGCAGAATACCTTTATCATTAAAGAATAACTCAAAATCTTTGTTTTCAAATTCTCCACCATGATCACTTCTGACTTTAACAATTCTAAGATCCTTTTCATTCTGAACTTGGTTGCAGAAGGTGACAAACACAGAGTGTGACTCGTCCTTGTGTCTTAAGAACTTTACCCATGTCCATCTGCTATAGTCATCTACGATTACTAACCCATACTTCTTGCCACTGACTGAAGCAGTTTTAACTTGTCCAAATAAGTCAATATGCAGAAGTTCTAATGGCTTGGAGGTGGAAACAACGTTTTTGGATTTGAAAGCTGGTTTTGCAAACTTGCCTTTCTGACATGCTTCACACAGAGCATCTGAATTGAACTTCAGGTTAGGAAGTCCTCTGACCAGATTGAGTTTGTTAATCTGAGATATTCTTCTCATACTAACATGTCCCAATCTTCTGTGCCAGATCCATTGCTCGTTGTTAACAGACAGTAGACATTTTACATTCTGACTTTTTAGTTCAGAAAGTTTTATTTTATAAATGTTGTTTTTCCTCTTTCCTTTAAATAGGATAGTCCCATCTTTCTGACTAACAACTTTGCATGAATTTTGATTGAAGATTATATCATAACCGTTATCACTTAATTGACTTATGGATAACAGGTTATGCATTAATCCATCAACTAATAAAACATTACTTATAGAGGGAAGATTTCCATTACCTACTGTTCCAGAGCCAATGATCTTTCCTCTCTGATTGCCTCCAAAGCCTACGTGGCCTCCAGGCTTAAGTTCCAGGCTTTGGAACATATGCCTTCTTCCCGTCATGTGTCGTGAGCAGCTAGAGTCCAGGTACCATGATTGGTGTTTTTGCTTTGCTGCTAAAGATATCTGCCACATGTATTATTTTATCCTTAGGTACCCACATTTTCTTGGGTCCTGATTTGTTAGTTTTACCAAAACTCTGGTTGAATTTTGGTTTGACAGAGTAATCACTACTTGTATATCTTATGTCATGTGTGTGCCCATATATAAAGTGTGAATCAAGTGCAGTACGTTTTATAACTAAATCCATGGCATTTTTTGGTGTAGGTACCTTACCTTGATATCCTATCCCTTTTCTGCCATTTCTACTAACTCCATAGATCATTGAAGCCATTTTGCTTCTGTCTATGTTTTTAGCTAGAAACTTCTGAAAGTTGTGATCATACTCCTTGATGATCTCATCAACATTGCCGGGAGTTTCAGGGATTGTTTCCTTCTGAGAGTTTTGCAATTGGTTTTCTAATTTTGAAATTTTATCTTTTAACTCAGAATTCTCCAATTTGAGACTCTCAGTATTATCAGAGTCAGAAGCAAGATTCCTTTTCAGGTTTCTGAGTTTGACTCTGATCTGCTGATATCTTTTCAGAATTTCATTAAGGCTTTCAGCTAGTTCAGCCTTAGTAAAGTTTATAGTAAAGTCGGGGAATACCTCTTCTATATCTGATTCAGAGTCTGACTCAGAAGCTTCACTGTCTTCTGTTATGTTTTCCATGAGAGTTATGTTTGCTCTTTCATCATCAGATTCTGAGTCAGCTTCAGATGTGTCAAAATCATCCCATGTAGCCATGAGACTTTTCTTCTTCTCCTTGCCAAACTTCTTTTTGGGCTTCTCCTTCTGAAGCTTTGGGCAATCACTTTTGTAGTGCCCTTGTTCGTTACATTCATAACAGATGATGTCTTTGTTGTTTGGCTTTCTGTTTCCTGAAGAGCCTTCAGATCTTCTGTGTCCAGAGGAGGATTCTGACCTTCTATATCTGGAGAAAGAGTCATTCTGATTTTATGATCTTCTGGGTTTCCTGAACTTCCTTTGCCTCTGCTTCCACAATTGGTTCACCCTTCTGGAGAGGAGAGATAGTTCATCTTCTTCTGATGAGGACCCATCAGAGGTTTCTTCCACAGCCTGCAAAACTTTGGAGTCAGATTTTCTGTTAGATTTTAAAGCTAAAGTCTTACCTTGCTTTTGAGGTTCATCTGCTTCTAGTTCTATCTCGTGACTTCTGAGGGAGCTGATAAGTTCCTCCAGAGAGATTTTATTGAGATCCTTAGCTAGCTTAAGCGCTGTGACCATTGGCCTCCATTGTTTTGGCAAGCTTCTGATGATCTTCTTAACATGATCAGCAGTGGAATACCCTTTGTCAAGAACTTTTAGACCAGCAACAAGAATTTGAAATCTTGAATACATAGTTTCTATTGATTCACTCTCTTCCATTTTGAATGCCTCATACTTCTGAATGAGTGCAAGGGCTTTGGTTTCTTTGACTTGAATGTTGCCTTCATGCGTCATTTTCAGAGAGTCAAACATATTCTTTGCAGTGTATCTGTTTGATATCTTCTCATATTCTGAATAAGAGATGGCGCTGAGAAGAATTGTTCTGGCCTTGTGATGATTTCTGAACTCACGCTTTTGCTGATCAGACATCATTTTCCTATCAATCTTCTGACCACGTCCATCCACTGGGTGCGTGTATCCATCAGTCACCATGTCCCACAGATCAGCATCATGGGCCAGAAAGAAACTCTCAATTTTCTCTTTCCAGTAGTCAAAGTTCTCTCCATCAAAGACTGGAGGTTTTCCACTGAATCTGTCCCTTTCTTCATTGTTGTCATTGCTGATGTTTTGACTTGGTCTTGCCATTGTGTTTTTCTGACGCTGGATCTTGTACTGACACGGTTAAGTGTTATAAGCTCAGAACCAGGCGCTCTGATGCCAATTGAAGATGTGAAAAACACAAGAAGGGGGTTGAATTGTAAAACTTAAAACAAATGCTTTGACAACACAATATTTTTATCCTGGTTCGTTTGATCTCAAACTACTCCAGTCCACCCGTCAAGGTGATTTCGCCTCTCTCCAACGAGGTCTTAATCCACTATTTTCAAAGGATTACAACAGCTACTTTAACAACTGTTAAAGTCTTCTTGAGTACAACCACATACCGATTTATCTCAAGGAAATCTTTTACAGATAATTGAACAAGAATGTGTTAACGTTTTCTAACAAAACAATATATCACAACTGTGATAATTACACAACTTAAGCTTGGAATAAACTGAATTTGCTAAAGCGTTTGAATGAGCGTGGTTTTGAAGGCTTGGCAAATTGTGTGAGTGCATGCGTGTGTCTTTTATCAAGCAGACATGTTTATATAGGCAAGGCAGAGATACATTGTCCATAAAGCCAGTTTAATGACAATAACACACTTTCCTTTTGAAGAAGATCTTGTCTGAAGAGAGCCGTTAGGATTTAATTTTGTCTTGAATAATTAATAACGCTTCAGAGTCTTCTTTGCTTTAACTTATGATAACGCTTCAGAGTGTTCTTTGCTTTAACTTATGATAACGCTTCAGAGTGTTGATGACTTGGTAAAGATCTTTGGTCAGAGTCAGAGTGTATTATTTATGCGCAGATTCTGGTCATCAAGCTTCAGCGAATATTCTGGTGGCTTCAGCGTGTAGCACGTATTACTGATCTTCTGATGCTGATTCCATCAGAACTTCTGTATATGCAAAACATAATTTTAAGAAGCATATTTGTTCTATATATATACCTTTGAATTTATTTATTCTTTGTATTTTGTTATCATCAAAATTCTAATCAAGGGTTGTAGAATCAAACTATGTTCTAACATACAAGAGATGCCCGCTCCTCGTACTGAGAAGGAAGTCAGAGGATTCTTGGGACGTTTGAACTACATCGCCAGATTCATTTCTCACCAGACAGCTACTTGTGAACCAATCTTCAAATTGTTGAAGAAAGATCAATTAGTCAAATGGAATGACGAATGCCAAATTTCTTTTGACAAAATCAAAGAGTACCTGCAAGAGCCTCCTGTACTGATGCCACCAGTCGAGGGAAGATCGTTGATCATGTATCTAACTGTTTTAGAAAATTCAATGGGGTGTGTGCTGGGGCAGCATGACGAGTATGACCAAAAAGAGCATGCTATTTATTACCTGAGCAAAAAGTTTACCGACTGTGATAGTATATGCTGACGCATACTACCTTGTTGATATCTATAATGGATCCGATAAAATATATCTTCGAGAAGCCTGCTCTCTCTAGGAGAATAGCAAGATGGCAGATGATCCTGACGGAATATGACATACAGTATACTATCCAGAAAGCAATAAAAGGCAGTGTACTAGCTGATCACCTTGCTCACCAAGCTGTATAAAACTACAAGTCCATGATGTTCGAATTTCTGGATGAAGACATCATGATGTTAGACAACTGTGAAGAATTCAGGCCATATGACGAACCTGAACAAGGATCCCGATGGACCCTGTTCTTTGATGGGGAATCCAACGCACTTGGTAATGGTATCGGTGTTATACTCACATCTCCTGAAGGGTGTCATACTCCCTTTACTGCAAGACTCTGCTTCAATTGTACAAACAACATGGCGGAATACGAAGCGTGCATCTTTGGTCTCAAAGCTGCCATAGACTTAGGAATCAAATCTTTAAATGTATTTGGAGATTCAACTTTGGTCATCAGCCAAATCAAAGGGGAATTGGACACCAAACACCCTAACCTTATCCCTTATAAAGAGCATGTTTTGACATCTATATTTAAACTTAATTGGGATAACGAGGCTCCCCAGATCAGCATCGAACAAATGGATGAACCAACACACTGTCACGAGATTAATACTGAAGAAGTAGTGGACCAGCCTTGGTTTCAAGAAGTCAAGAGGTATCTCGAGGATCAAGAATATTCAGAAGGAGCTTCAATCAATGATAAAAAGTTCTTAAGGAGATTCTATGCAAAATTCTTCCTTAGTAACGACATTCTTTACAAACGCAACCATGACTCTGTGTTACTTTGGTGCGTAGACAAGGTTGAGGCTGAAAGGATCATGGCTGAATTACATGAAGGCATTTTTGGCACCCATTCCAGTGGGTATACGATGGCGAAGAATATCCTACGGGCAGGCTATTACTGGTCTACCATGGAAGCAGATTGCTATCAACACTCTGGAACCTACCACAAGTGTCAGATCTATGCTGATAAAGTGCACATACCTCCGGTTCCTCTGAATGTCTTGACGAATCCTTGGCCCTTTGCTATGTGGGGGATTGATATGATTGGGGAAATCAAGCCAAAGGCCTCCAATGGACACCGCTTCATCCTAGTAGCCATTGACTATTTTACAAATTGGGTGGAGGCAGCTTCTTTCGCTTCCGTTACCAAGAATGTTGTCGCCCGGTTCATCAAGCAGAATCTCATATGTCGGTACGGTATCCCAGAGAGGATCATCACAGACAATGGTACGGATCTAAAAAATACTATGGTCACTGCCCTGTGCGAGAAATTCAAGATTCAGCATCACAATTCTTCCCCTTATCGACCGAAGATGAATGGTGCTGTCAAAGCTGCAAATAAGAACATTAAAAAGATCATACAGAATGACAGTCACATACAAAGACTGGCATGAGATGTTACCATTCGCTCTCCACGGGTATCGCACTACGGCTCGCACATCGACCAGGGCTACACCTTATTCTTTGGTATACGACATGGAAGCTGTCTTTCCTATTGAGGTTCAGATCCCCTCTCTCAGAATTATGAAGGATGCATGTCTGAATGAAGACGATTGGATCCAGACTCGACTTGATCAATTGAACTTGATTGATGAGAAAAGACTTACTGCTGTCTTCCATGGTCAAATGTATCAAAAACGGATGATCAAGGCTTTCAACAAAAAGGTCAGATGCCAAGTGTATAAAGTTGGGGATCTGGTAATCAAACGTATCATACTACCGCAAGGTGATCCCAGGGGAAAATGGACTCCTGCATACGAAGGACCATTTGTAATCAAAAACATTTTCTCTACTATAGCAATGATCTTGACCACCATGGATGGTGACGACCTGCCGCACCCTGCGAACGCAGACATAGTCAAAAGATACTACGCATAAGAGACCCGCTAGGTTGACACACCTAGGAAAAATAAGGGCATCCCGATGAACAGAAAAGGGTTCGGGAAAAAATTAGGGATAAAACAAAAAATCTGTACACCCGACAAGTTGAAAACCTAAAAGGGCGACTGGGAAAAAAAGAGTATCCCGGTGGACTGAAAACCCGAAAGGGAGGTCCAGGAAAAAGTTAGGGAATTAAAGCATATGACTATGTCCCATTGGATCACCTTACGGACAACTTGCAAACTCGACATTTCTAACCACTTCAATCATCTTCTGACAAGGCAACAAATTTACAAGATGCTCAGAGATACAAAGGCTATAGCAGAATGGGAACCCCATAGGATTATTACACATAGCTATCTTTTCTTTGTATTAAAATTTTCAATTTTTACGACGGCATTCTCTTACTAGGGTGTTTGTCTCACTGTATCAAAATACTTACTCAAAGTCAATACAAAGATATTCCTTTGAAAGTGCAAAACTATATGTTTTTTCTTTACTCTTGTGTTTTGTTTACAAAAACGTCCAATGATTAATTGTTGAACATATACATTTGAACATAATTACTGTTTACAAATAAACAAAATAAAAGACAATTACTGATGGCTTTAAGAGATAGGGAAATATATCCAAGCTATTTTCCAAAAAAAATCCCCCACAGTGTACAGTTTAATCCCCAGCGGAACAAAGTTCCCAATTATCAATCCCCAGTAAAAATCATCCAATTTCTCCAGATCCGTCAAATAGATTTTTCAAGAAGTACATGGCATTTCCCTTAAAACAGAGTTTATTTCTCTGAACATAAATTCATCAACACTTCGACTTCAAGACATGAAGGCTTACATACCCTCAACAGCATTCAGGGATTTATTTTCCAATCTAACAACAGTGCAATAGATTAGCTCACATACACATACATCACATCTATATATCATAAACATTGTTAACAAAAATGCATCATACCATGTGTTGTACCCCAAAACTTTCCCTCTTATTTATCAATACTTTTCTCACAAGATCTCTTTGACTCAAGACTGGATTAGGGTTTGGTCAGCTCAAGACATCTCATCTTACACTTATGACCCAAAATTAGGGTTTGAGTTTCCACAAGGATTCTTGGATTATCAATTCTTCATATGACTTTCAAACATCATTATGAACCCCTAAGGTTACTCATGACAAGTTTCAAGCCTTGAACCCCATTTTTGATCAGTCAATTGGACAGTTGACCTAAAAATCAAATGTATTAGGGAAAAACTCTACCAAGGCCAATTTACAGTAAAACTTCATATTTTTTGATCCACATAAACATTATAGACTCATATGTATAATTTGATCAAGTTTGGATCACAATTCCTTAAGAAATTTGATCAAATCATCAAAAGGGCAAAATGGTCAAAATTAGGGTTTTGACTGAGAAAGGGAAATTTTTGATTTTTGACCTAGAAAATGACCAATTGGTTTGAAGAATGATTCCAAGGGCTCAATTTCATCATCATGACCTAATGACATGGTTCAAAACAATGCAAATCCATTGGATTGACAGATGAAATTTGCAGCCAACTGATCAAAGTCAACTGTATATTGAAAAGTCAAACTTTGACTTTTTGGTCAAAATCAAGTGCCAAGGATCATGATTCATCAAAAAATGTCAAAATGTGAAAGTTGTTCATCAAGGAATCAAAGATCGAAGATTTGATTTTAAAATTTGAATTTTTCTTAACTTAGAAATTTTTCTAAGTATAGAAAATTTCTTATTTTTTCTCAACTTTAAGCCATTTTTTCACCATGATACAAGATGTTTCAACGGAAGTTCCCAACAAGAAAGTTGTAGACCTCCATGAAATATACAACTTTGCTTCACACATTTTCCCTAAAGATGCTTGGACCTCAAGATATAATTTTGTGAATACATGCCCATGAACTAAAATAACTTAGTGAAAATTTACCCTAATTTAGGCAGCTTTTGGACCCAACTTCATGACAATTTTTCACCTAGTTCCAATAGGAATCTTGAAATGCATTTCAAATATGAGTTATATAGAACATTTCAAGCTTTCCAAAATGTCCAATAACTCCTTGAGATCATTTTTGAGTGAGGAGAATCGAAGAGATGAAGTTGGCAATATCTCACTTTGAATTCAAGCCATTTCATGAAGAACAAATTTCAAATCAGTACCTATGCTGCCTAATCCATGCTTTACAGGTCCCAAACTTGTTCCTCACTTCATAATTTAATGCTTACTCAATTGACAAAGCTTTAATCCAAGCCCTAGAGTCTTTATCCAAGTTGTAATTCCATAAATGGCACAAAGTTGCCATTGCCATTTTGGAAAAGGTTCACTTTTGCAACTATCCAATTCTTGAGCATTGAACCTGTTTTCTCTGCACATACAAGTACTACAGACCTAAGGCAACTTGTTAGAACTCATACCAACCCTAAGCAAGCCAGTACAAGTAGGAAGAGACTTGTCCCTTCACTTGGCTTCAAAAGCAAGAAAGTGTGCAAAAAGGATAGGATTGAAAAATATGGTAAAGAGATGACTTGAAACCTATCCCATACTAATACACAAACACATTACAACTAGAAACACGATTGCTAGAGGCCTGAAACATTTAAACACTCCATATCACCAAAAAACTGTCAAAACTTGCAGTTTGTGCATAAGCATAGAAATCCATCATTTGGCTCGTGCGTTTCAAGTTTCAATCATCCAAACACTTTACCTACTTGATATCTAAGTGATCCAGACCATCATCCTTGCACTGTAACTCCTTCTCCTTCATCTGCCATTTTTGTTTTCCAAGCTTGCAGGTTGACTTGGATAGAGAGTTTCAGACACTTTCAAAGCAAGATAAGGGTTGGAACATACTCAGGGAGGTTCAAGCAAGCTAAAGCAACCTTCAGGCCTTCCTAAATCTCACTCAAACTCCATTTACGATCTCAACTGAAAGAGGTAAAAATCTCAACTTCTATCTCTTCATACATGCATCCATTGGACACGATTTGTGAATAAACAATATGGATATCATTAATACAAAGATGTACATATATATAACTTGCATTTATTTGGCCTGAGTTAAGAGAATTTTGAACTTGAAGTTCTTAGAAAAATTAGGTTTAGATTTAAGGATTTTAAAATTCGTTTTGATCTTTGATTGTTAGCTTACATGATTTACATGGTTGAAATCGTGGGAATGAGTCCTACCATTTTCATGTTGGGAGTTTTCATTTTCATGGAGAAATGAGAAAGTTACAGAGCTTCTAGCCAGCTTGGGGAAGAAGATGAAGTACAGGGCAAGGACATTATTTGTGTTATGTTTTTGTTGTTTCATATAAATCAACGGATGTATAGCCACCCCAGTGGCAAGGTACCGCGCTGGTGAGGCCCAAGTCATGGGTTCGAACCTTGGCGCTACCTTTTATTTTTTCATACTTTTCCATTTTTTCATTTTTGATGTTTTGCAGGATTGGGCTTCAACGTTGGGCCTAGCATTTTTTTTAACATAACACCACTTGATTTCTCAGGATACCCCCCTGGTTGGCCCAACTATTTTCATATATTTTTGTTTATTTGTTTTTATTTTCATTTTTTGTTTATTAAATATTTTCTTTAATACATAAAAATCATTAAAAAATAATAAATATGATAATATTGCATTTTTATTTTATTTCATTTTATTTTTCACATAAAAAATATATTTTATCTTCAATATATATACTAACTATCTTTATTAAATAAATTTGTAAAAAATAAATTAAACTTAGATATATTCTTATCTTTTCTTTTATATTTATATATATATACTTGTAAATATTTATTTTAACATATCAAAACTAAATATTTTCATAAAATATTATTTATTATTTTTAATACAAAAAAATATACAAAAAGATAGTACTTAAAGAACTTTATTTTTCTTTTAACAAATTAGAATTAGGGTTAAAGAATTTCTAAAAGGTAATTTCTTTTTTTCTTAATTTATTAGATTTAATTCAAAATTTCTTTTCACATAAGAAACAAAATAAAAATCTTTTTCTTGCATGTACATAATATTTCATATTTAAATATTGTATTTGTTTATTCTAATATTCGTACAAATTCGATTTGGTTGTAATAGCTTATTTAGATTTACATTCTTGCAAATCCCCATTCAAATTTGTATTCCCCCCTCCCATAAATTGTTGTAATAGCTTAGTAATCTTTACATCACGCAATTTATCGCTTTTACATACCATGCTAGTAATTAGGGTTTGTATGGTAAGATCAAAACAAATCAAATAGAAAACCCTAATCCAAGACAAAATCAAAGCATGAAAATAACACACTTGCACACAAGCACCCTTAGGGTTTCTCCACTTGGTTGCCTTATACAAAAAATGGCAATATTACGCATGCGAAGTATCTTGGCAAAACAAACAAGTATAAGATCATAGTCCCTCGATGAAGCTATTCAAAGTTGCCTTACAAAATGATCTTGGTCCCTCAAAAAATGCTAAGATACTTTGCAACATTGCTAATCATGGTTATACGATGACCCACGCCCATCCCGTTTACATCCAAAGATAGGGTTGCTTACCAAATCAATGGTAAGACAACAATGTCAAAGGAATAGAAAATGAACAAGAAAGACATTTGAGTAGGTAGATTACTTCTAGTAACTTGCTCTATTTTAAAACAACTATCCTTGCTATTTTCAAAAACAAACACACATATTTCCAAACATTGAAAACATTTTCAAAAATACAAACATCTTTGTATACATTCTTACGAACGAGAATCATTACAAAGGTTGCCTAAACAATGGCCTATTTTACAAAATACTTTCAAAACCTCACCAAACACATTTTCAAACAACAAAAGCAAGTGATCTAGCAATTAACTAAGAGACCATGGAAAACCATGGATGAAAAGGGTGATAACACCTTCCTTTTTCATAATCTACCCCCCGAACTCAAGAAAGAATCTCAAAGGTCTTTCCTGTGCTTTTTCACCTTTCCTTTAAAAGAAAAGTCAGTGGTGACTCTTGCTACCGTAACATTTGTGATAAAACGCAAAACTCTCAAGTCAGTTATCCCACCGTATCATAGAACTGGCGACTCTGCTGGGGAAAATTATAAAAGTGGGGTTACCTTAGGGCTAGATCACATTTATTTGCTTACATTTGTTTGACTTGTTTTCTTTACATTATGGTTCTTTGTTTGGGTTTGAATCCTCCACCCGGATTTGGGAAACATTATAGGTAAATAGCAATACGTTGTTGAAACTGTGCGGGTTATACCGACATGGTCTAAGCAATAGCTATGTTAGTGCAACATATTTGTGGGTACCGGTAGAATCCTTACTTGACCAACTTGGCCTTTAGGATGTAGTGAGATGACCAGCTTTGGTGCAGTCCGAAGTTGGTAGATACTCAATACTACACTCATTGAGGGTTGGTTTCTTGGGATATTTCGGTCGCCATTAAAGAGGCTTGAGCTGAAACAATGACCAAGGAAACAATCCAGTGATATTGAGCTCCTTAGAACCCGATCACTATTACTAGGACAAGTTTAAGCCAACTAAACTTCAAGAGGGTACTTACCTATAAAACCCCATGCAAGCCTAAACTAAGAACTTGTTTGTTTTGCTTGTATATGCATACTTGTACATAACATCATGGACATCATGAGCATCATATGCATCCACTAACCATTTCAAGGACTTTGGAGATTCATCTTTGTTCTTGTTTTGTAGGATATGGATCCACTTTGCAGGAAAACTATCCAAGTCAACCTTGTAAGAATTCCTCCGCAACTCAAGGAGCTAGCTTCAAGGATCCCTGAGAACTCTCCATTCACCGAGAGGCATGGTCGTCTACTCAACTTGGTCACCTCCAACACAGATGAGGATATGATGAATGTGCTCTTCCAGTTGTTTGATCCTTTGCACCATTGCTTCATATTTCCCGACTATCAGCTTGTGCCCACTTTGGAAGAATTCTCTCAACTCTTGAGGATTCCCATTCTCAATCAACTATCTTTCAACGGTACGGAAAGAGATCCAAATCCAGAAGAGATTGCTCAAGCTCTACACTTGCACTCATCTAATGTCACAACTCATTGGGAAACTAGAAGTGGTGTCAAAGGCTTCTTAGCAAAGTTTCTGTTTGAGAAAGCCCAAAGCTGTTGGAATTCCTTAGACTTGCAAGCTTTTAAGGAAATTGTGGCTCTCCTCATCTATGGGATGGTTTTGTTCCCCAATCCTGACCAACTCATAGATGTGAGTGTCGTCAAAATCTTCATGTCACGCAATCTGGTGCCTACATTGCTAGGTGATATCCTACACTCTTTTCACACTCGCACAATAAGGAAAAGAGGTGTCCTTATGTGTTTCATTCCTCTCTTGGCAAGATGGTTTATTTCTCATCTTCCCCAATCAGTCTTAAAGAATGAGCAAGGATTAAGGTGGTCACAAAGGTTAATGACGCTCAAACATTCGGATATTCATTGGTGCTCTCGATCCAAAGAGAATGTTATCATTGTTGACCGTTGTGGGGAATTCCCTAATGTCCCTCTACTTGGCATTAGGGGAGGCATCACCTACAAACCATGTTTAGCTTTAAGATAATTTGGTTATGCCCGAAGGGATGGCCCACATGAGATATTGATTCAAGGCTTGGTTTTCGACTATGACAACAACGATCAAGGTCTTCGCCAGAGATTCATCCGAGCATGGAGGATTCTAAACAATGTGGATAGCAAGACTTTGGGACACAAGAATTCCATCCCTCTTGAGCCTTACCTCAAATGGGTACAAACCCGCGCTCAAAGTCTTATGATGCCTTATCCTTCAATTCTCCCGGTGATCATCGAGCTTGTTAAGGAAGGAGAAGTTCCATACACTATCCTACATCCTGACATGCCCACATCTCTTGAATACCTACAAAGGGATTGGATACAGCTCAAAGGAGAGCGAGATACTTTCGAAGCCCAATTCTATGCAAGCGAGAAGAAGGTTTTGGAACTCACTAGGCTACTTCATGAGGAGCAGACTCTAAATGCCTACATTGCACCAAAGAGGATGCACACTACCTTTTTATCTTAGAGTGTTGTATTATTTTTCCCAAGGGGCATTGATGTACTCAAACTCTATCTTATTAATATAACATGTTGTGATCGGTGGATCTGGAACTGACTGTTTAACGCTGGTTCGCGAAATGTCGCGGAAGCAAGAGTCGCCACTGTCTTTTATTTTCTCCAAATGGAAAGGACAAAAGCACAGAAAAATTCCTTATAGAGATTGCTCTCGGTTCGGGAGGTAGATTATAGAAAGGGAAGGTGTTAGCACCCTTTCTATCCATGGTTATCCATGGGCTCTTAGATACTTGCTCATTGTGTTTTCAAAAATGGTTTGTTTGCTTTTCAACTGTGGGTTTTAAAAAAGTTTCTTTGAAAATTCCAGTTCGACTCTTGTATCGGTCCTCAAGAGTGTTTGAAAAATTGCTTTCGAAAGCTTTTTGAAAAGGTGTCGGTGTGAAAAGTATTTTTTTGATTTGTTTTTGAAATTAGAGCAAGTATCTAGAGTCGTCTACCTACCCTAAGGAATTCGTCTGTGTAAATGTCCTTTAAAGTAGTGCCATCCCACCATTGAGAGGTAGGTAGCACCACCGTTGGAGGTGTTCGGGTCAATTCGAGGTTCGGGACATGGTGATCACCAGAGCAATGGGAAGACACCTTAGAAGATACCCTCATGCCAGGTTCCCGGATCATGAGGACTTACTAAGACATCCTCTACTCGACGACCACCTTTCGAGGCAAGGCAACAGTGAGGCGTACCCTAGGGGTGGTGTGTGTGATTCGTGTGTCGTTTTTATTTGCATTTATCTTGTCATGTTATTGGTGTTCTACGCTTGTTTTTATTTTGTCCATACATTCTTTCATGCTTTGATTTAACAGTTAAAAGTTGCAAGGAAAGTAAAAATCCTAAGCTATTACAAACGGCGCGGGTCCACATCGCCAAAAGTTTCTCGAACCCGATTTGACAGAAAATAAATGAAGAAATTAAAAGTGCGAGAAGGAATTTACATGGCTTCGGGAGAGGTACATAATTATTTAAACGGAATAAAATAAATATGCGAATTAGAATAAAAATTAAGAACGAGGGCGTTGGACCCTTTTGCAAAAATTAAATTAATAGTGAATTAAAAGAGAAAGCAAGAATTTGTTTTTGTGTTTTTTTAACATTTTAGGATTTAATAGAAAAGATTAATTGCAATTAAACGCTAACCCTAATTCTAATGGCTTTTAAGTTATTAAGAAAAATATTGAAGTTTTTAACCTAAATGAAACCCTAATTAATTTACAAGTTTAATTATGAAAATAAAATATTTAATTATTTGATATATTTAGGAAAGAAAAATAAAAAGGAACGAAAAATTATTAATTAAACCTATTTCTACATTTTTTAGATTTTTTGTTAAAAGTATTAAAATTACAACTTAAATTAAAACTAAATAATTACATGCAAATTTATTTATGAAAATACTAAAATAAAAATTATTTATTGTTTTTTTGTTTTCTGATTTTTTTTTATGGTATTTTATATTTATTAAAATAATAATTAAATTAACAAATAATAATTAAAAGAAATAAAATAAAAAAAGATATGACAAACCTAGGGGGTTGCAGTCCCCAATATGGAGGTCTCTCTCTAGCAATTCAGGCCCATTTGACTGTGGCCTTGGTGGACTTTTTCACTAGCATGTAGCACGTTGACTGCAGCCTATCATGTTCCCTAATTTCTGGCCCTTGGATGGATAAGGTTGGACGCGTGGACATTGGATCCTGAAGGGTGTATGACACGCTTTGATGTGGACCTGTATATGATTATTAAGGGCAAAATAATATTGAGAATATTTGAAGACCTGGGACTCGAACCCAGGTCATGAGGGTTAACACCACTACACCTTGCCAGCTGAGCCAGTTTACACGTTCGATATATTAATAACGAACAAATAATATAAAAGAAAGCCAAGGCATTAGTGGGTTAAAGCGCGCGAATTTCAAACCAACCTATCACGTCTTGCCACTGACTCATCTTCTTCATCATCCCTGAAATACAAAAACATTAGGCAACGGTTTCTCACGTGTTCTCCTAGGCCGTCTATGGGAAAATAACGATTAGCCCTCTGACGCTCATAAATTGAGCGCGAGGGTTCCATGGTCTTCGTCCACATGCGCTGAGTTGAATGGTGGTGGTCTTGAGGGCCAATTTTTCCTTGTTGCAAAAGCCCTAATTTCCAATCCTGTAAACCCTAGAAAACGAACATGGCATCTTGGCATAGAATGCGTAAAACTTCAATTAAATTATATGATTAGCTTGCAAACTTCATCATAAACATAAACATGACAACAAAATATGCTAAAGATGCATGGATAATGGAAAACAGTTTTGGAATTTCCTTTACCAATTTCAATGGTAACCTTGCGTTTCCTTGAGTATGGGGCTTGGGGAACGATTCAGTTATGTCCTATAATCCTCCAAGAAGCCAATGGAATAGGTTTTGAGACTTGAATCGCCTTGGAAGTGAGTTTTCAGAATTGACTTTTTTGAGAAAAATTTCAAGTTTGATTATGCTCTTCTGCGCAGCTTCAATTGTCCCATGCATTAGGTTTTCATTCAGGCTTATGTATTGAATAGATTAGGTTAAGAAAAGTAGAACAAATCCATTGCATTCATTGATTTTGAAAATTTGATTTTCAATATCTTTTTTCAATATTTCCATGTGCTTTTTGATGCCAATCAACTCCAGTCTCTCCAAATCTTTCTATATTGGGATATGCACGAATTATTGAGAACAAAACATGTACAAAAAGATTTGTTAGGTTAAGTTAAATATTTTTCATATATTTAATTGATTTAAATGAATTAATATAAATAAAAAATTCAAAAAAATAAATAAAAAATGAAGAAATACTTCCCTTTGGGCCAAGTGGTCGTGCACATGTCATGGATGATGAATTATGGAAGAAAAATGGGCCCATTAGCAATTTTGGACCATTTGAATCAATGTTGACTTTTCAAAATATCCAACAATTTCCCAACTTCCACAAGGAATAACTTGCTCAATTTTTAAGCTTTTCTCATGTTCTTGGACATTTTGGAAAGGTCTTTGAGTCCTATAACCAATGTCTTTGGTCCCATGTCATTTTGATTTACCAATCTCAAGTTATGGCCTTTGACTTAAAGTCCCTTTTTGTTGACTTTTGAAAATGACCTATAATGTTGAAATTGATAACTTTTTGTGAGAGCATTTCTTGGACTTGAAGTATGAATATGAGTTGTAGGAAATGTCTTTCTCTTCAAAATGAGCTTTGGATGGAATTTTTCTGATAATCCATGTGAAAGTTATGCCCTGGTCAATTTCAGTTGACTTTTTCAGCTGTCCAAATAAGGAAACTTTTGCATCTTGATGATTTCTGAGCCAAATTTTGAGAATCATGATCAAGTATTGATCAAATGATGTTTGTGGCTTCAAAATGATATGTTGATCAAAAATTTGAACTTTTGACTGTCAAATGACCATTTTACCCCTACAGTTGACTGTAGTGCAATTTAGGGTTTTGCCTGTGCAATTTTGTGCTGAAAGCCTTGAAATTTGATATGAGGATACTTGACCATATTTGTAAGCATGTGAGACTTGATTGGGCCTTTGAAAACTTCCTTTTCTTGATCAGAATCAAAACCCTAATTTTGACTGTATAGGAGATCTTTGTACTGTGCAACCCTTGGGGAATTTTGCAGCTTGACTTGGCAAATCTTTGAAGAATATGGGAGGGCAAATTTTGGGGTACAACAGTTGCCCCTGTTCAATCTTCTTAGACCTGAGGATGCAGATTGGCTGACGTGCCTTTCGTAATCCGAAGGTAGAAGATGATTGGACACTAGAGTGCCCAGAAATTTGCGCTCACATAGTAGCAGTGTGGTGGGAATGGGCTTATAGATGCCATTTAGAGGTTGATGAATAGGATGATGGGCCTATAGATGCCATCTGGATGTTGATCGCGTAAGAGATTCCTTAGCGAGAACCTGCATACCTGCAAAAGAAACATGAATACCTGACACGTTGCAGGAGTTGATTTCAGATGTTTGGCATAGATATGCCCTGACTGGTTACGGGAGCTGAGTCTGGAGCTTCACAAGATGATGAATGAACCAGGGATGGTTACTACCTTAGCATGAATGGTAAGAGAACCTTGGGTGACTTTAACTTCAACAACGCTCGCTGAGAAAATCTTGGTGGGAATTACCATCTTCGCAGGATCAGGAAGAGAACCATAGGCAATTATAATCTGAAAGGGAATCATCTGAAAAGGAATTATCACCTCACTCACCGTCGGAGAGGGAACCATCTGAAAAGGAATTATCACCTCACTCACCGTCGGAGAGGGAACCATCTGAAAAGGAATTATCACCTCACTCACCGTCGGAGAGGGAACCATCTGAAAAGGAATTATCATCTCACTCACCGTCGGAGAGGGAACCATCTGAAAAGGAATTATCACCTCACTCACCGTCGGAGAGGGAACCATCTGAAAAGGAATTATCACCTCACTCACCGTCGGAGAGGGAACCATCAGGAAAGGAATTACCACCTCACTCACCGTCGGAGAGGGAACCATAAGGAAAAGAATTACCACCTCACTCACCGTCGGAGAGGGAACCATATGAAAAGGAATTATCACCTCACTCAACGTCGGAGAGGGAACCATCTGAAAAGGAATTATCACCTCACTCACCGTCGGAGAGGGAACCATCTGAAAAGGAATTATCACCTCACTCACCGTCGGAGAGGGAACCATCTGAAAAGGAATTATCACCTCACTCACCGTCGGAGAGGGAACCATCTGAAAAGGAATTATCACCTCACTCACCGTCGGAGAGGGAACCATAAGGAAAGGAATTACCACCTCACTCACCGTCGGAGAGGGAACCATAAGGAAAGGAATTACCACCTCACTCACCGTTGGAGAGGGAACCATAAGGAAAGGAATTACCACCTCACTCACCGTCGGAGAGGGAACCATAAGGAAAGGAATTACCACCTCACTCACCGTCGGAGAGGGAACCATAAGGAAAGGAATTTCCACCTCACTCACCATCGGAGAGGGAACCATAAGGAAAGAAATACCACCTCACTCACCGTCGGAGAGGGAACCATCTGAAAAGGAATTAACACCTCACTCACCGTCGGAGAGGGAACCATCAGGAAAGGAATTACCACCTCACTCACCGTCGGAGAGGGAACCATAAGGAAAGGAATTACCACCTCACTCACCGTCAGAGAGGGAACCATAGGAAAAGGAATTACCACCTCACTCACCGTCGGAGAGGGAACCATAAGGAAAGGAATTACCACCTCACTCACCGTCGGAGAGGGAACCATAAGGAAAGGAATTACCACCTCACTCACCGTCGGAGAGGGAACCATAAGGAAAGGAATTACCACCTCACTCACCGTCGGAGAGGGAACCATCTGAAAAGGAATTATCACCTCACTCACCGTCGGAGAGGGAACCATCTGAAAAGGAATTATCACCTCACTCACCGTCGGAGAGGGAACCATCTGAAAAGGAATTATCACCTCACTCACCGTCGGAGAGGGAACCATAAGGAAAGGAATTACCACCTCACTCACCGTCGGAGAGGGAACCATAAGGAAAGGAATTACCACCTCACTCACCGTCGGAGAGGGAACCATAAGGAAAGGAATTACCACCTCACTCACCGTCGGAGAGGGAACCATAAGGAAAGTAATTACCACCTCACTCACCGTCGGAGAGGGAACCATAGGAAAAGGAATTACCACCTCACTCACCGTCAGAGAGGGAACCATAAGGAAAGGAATTACCACCTCACTCACCGTCGGAGAGGGAACCATAAGGAAAGGAATTACCACCTCACTCACCGTCGGAGAGGGAACCATAAGGAAAGGAATTACCACCTCACTCACCGTCGGAGAGGGAACCAATAGGAAAATATAATCTTAAAGAAAAACCTAAAATGGAAATCTCATGCACCGTCGGAGAGAGAACCAATAGGAAATTATAATCTCAAAGAAAAACCTAAAATGGAAATCTCATGCACCGTCGGAGAGAGAACCAATAGGAAAATATAATCTCAAAGAAAAACCCAAAATGGAAATCTCATGCACCGTCGGAGAGAGAACCAGTAGGAACTTATAATCTCAAAGAAAAAACCCAAAATGGAAATCTCATGCACCGTCGGAGAGAGAACCAATAGGACATTATAATCTCAAAGAAAAACCTAAAATGGAAATCTCATGCACCGTCGGAGAGAGAACCAATAGGACATTATAATCTCAAAGAAAAACCCAAAATGGAAATCTCCTGCACCGTCGGAGAGAGAACCAATAGGACAATATAATCTCAAAGAAAAACCCAAAATGGAAATCTCATGCACCGTCGGAGAGAGAACCAATAGGAAATTATAATCTCAAAGAAAAAACCTAAAATGGAAATCTCATGCACCGTCGGAGAGAGAACCAATAGGAAAATATAACCTGATAACTTCTACTGAGTCTTCATCAGAAAAATCTGTTGGGAGTCGATTTGGCTGGACTAGAGAAGGCCTTGGACTGGATAATAAATCTTTGGAGTTGATTAACTGAACCGGTCTAGGTCTTGAAATATGATTGAGAATTTAACTGAATCTTTCCTGAAAGGTGAAAGTCAGTCATATGCAATGCCTGATATGGATCAAACAATGATATTCTCAACATAAATGAGATTTGTATGATATGATGCGTCTATGCATGCTATAATGATGTATGTGATGTTTATGTATGTATGTTTTCGTCTAGGAAAGTAGATCCTTGACGGGTGCCGGGAAGTCATATCCTGGGCTGATATTGAAGAATAGATTTTGCTTCCGCTGGGGATGATAACTGCAAGAATACCGGTAGGAGAAGATGACTCCGTTGAGGAATAAACTTGGCAAATGGAAGATTCTGCGGGGAGAAAAATACTCTAGCGGCCATGCTGGGGAGTGATACTCTGTGGGGATAGAGATGCTTTGCTGAATTGTTGAGAATGACTTGCTGAGGATATCTTTGCTGTATTGGAAGTATTGATAGACTTCGCTGGGGTAAGAAGACTTCGTCGAGGACGCCCTTTCCGTGGCTTTTGGCTGAGGATAACCCAGTTATATCCTGTTAAGGAAATAACTCTTTAAATAAAGCCGGACGACGCGTTCGTGCTCTGCGAGGGGATAAGCTTCCAGAATCTACTGGGGATAAGCTTACTGCTTGGGGGAGATGAATTCCATTTCTCCTGGGGAAACAGGATTGGACTCTTCTGGGAAGTTTTGATATACGGGGGAAGTGGTTCCTTCGAATGTTGATATGCCGCCGGGGAACAATCTTTAGACCAAGACTGCCGGGGATGCTTGTTAAGAATATATGTATTGCTGCTGGGGAACGTTGAGACCTACTGAAGGATACCCAATTTCCTTGAGATTTGATACTCTGCTTGGAGAGGAATGCACTGGCTGCTGACTTACTCTCTGGGGAATTAAGATCTACTGGTCATGTTCTTTAGCTGAACCTATCTTGGTACCTTGGAGGATGGAACCATTAGATTGCTTGGACAACTCATTATTGCCCCTGTTTCTGAGGTGGGAGAGGAAGACCTATGAGGTGCTGATAGTTGTTGATGGACAAACCCTCTTCTAGTAGGCAGGTGATAAGATGACAGGACCTAGTCGTACGCTTTAATCCCTAACTTTTGCCTGGACCGCCCTTTCGGGTTTTCAGTCCACCGGGATACCCATTTTTGCCCAAGCCGTCCTTTCAGGTTTTCGACTTGCCGGGTGTACAGTTTTTTTCATTTCATCCCTTCATTTTGCCCGAACCCTTTTGGTTCGCCGGGAAGCCCTTATTTTTGCCTAGGTATGTCAACCTAGCGGGTCTTTGATTTTGCGTAGTATTTTTCGACTATGTCCGTGCTTTCGGAATATAGGGAGTTGCCCCTGTTAGAAGTGTCTTGTCATGCCACCAGAAGATGCTTGATCAGGCAAGATTTATTGTTGAAATTCCCCAGGTGACTCATGCGGAGATTTTCCCCAGGCTATTTGGCCTCTGAGAGATTCTCCGAATCTTGACTTAACTGCCCCAGATGATGGAGAATAATCATGCCATGCCCCTTGATTGGAGGTACTTCTGTTCATTAGGCATTCGTCGTGCGAACTTCTATACTGTTCAAACAAAAAGTCATATGCAAACAAAGTTATGTTAAAAATGCAAAGCCTATGTCTGTCTTGAAGATTTTGAAAATGCATTTTTTTTTTCATAAAACAAATTAATGTTTGTAAAACGTGATGTCAACTCCGTATTTACCGTAAGCCTTAAGGAGTCAGGATACCTTTTGTAACAGTATGCTTTCGAACTAACCCATGCTTCAGCTAGGACTTTTGAGGGTTATAACGTGGCCTGGTTCACGGTTTTAAGAAACAAAGGATAAAGGCTCAAATTATTTGTACCCACCCACTCTTCGTGATGTTCTCCAAACCTAAACTCAGTTGATCCTACGTTAGACCTTGTTTGAGTCTTTACTTTGATATACCAGCGATGGTTCGAATGTTGACAATTTATTTCAAATAGGCAGTCATCTTTGTTTTTGTTGAGGGTTTGTATGACCTCTTTCTTGTCTGATTTTTGTTATCCCTTTCTTTTTTTGCCTGAACTGTTTCCTTTTTTTTTTTTGGAATTACAGTCAGCGGGATGCCCCGGTTTTGTAAGTCTCCTTTATAGGTTTTGACTTTTTGGGCTTTTCATTTATGAATTTGATAATGACTGCCTGTCTTTATGATCGTTCTGAACCATCACTGTCTTTTGTTTTGTAAGGACTCCTTTGGTGTCATCCATTGTGCACTTTGGATCAACTGAGAAGACTACCCTGCCCCAGGTTATGATTACGGGTTTCAATTTTCGAAAAGAAAAACTCCTACTTCTTTGGCTCAGAGGGGTTGACGAGGGATTATCTTCCTTATTACTCCAGTGTTTAGGAATTGAAACAATGCATGTACCTCATCAGCGGGGTCTGCTTAAAAGCATACTGTAGATTGTGGTGTCGTTTTCGTCATCCTCCCTCAAGAGGCTTTAGAATTTTAGATCAAAAGTTGACATCAGAAAAAAAATATGAAAAATAATTTGCATAGAGTGAATACGAATATATTGGTTCAAAATAGACATAAGCGATGCATTAATGGAATAACAATGTTTAACATGAATAAATGTTTGAACAAAAGAAAATTGCAACTTGAACATTCGAATGAACAAAAATTTCCTAGTCTCAGGGCTTGTCACTTCACATGGTGGATCCTGTGGGGATGGTAGAAGTACTCAGCCTGGCCCTCTTGGGTGAATTCCGCAGCTCCTTCCTCAATCAGGTCCTGGATCTTATTTTTCAGAGTCCAACAATCCTCTGTAGCATGCCCCGGGCTGTCAGAATGATAAGCGCAGTGAGCGCTGGGGTTATACCTTGAAGGTGTCCTGTTGGGATTCTTAGGAGGATCCTTTAGAGTTACCAAGTTCAACCTCAGCAGTTGTTGTAAGGCTTGAGGAAGCGACACGTTGAGCTTGGTGAATTGCCTTTTGGGCTTGTCGGGTTGAAGCTGGTGAGGTTGATACTGAATTGGTGATACTGGAGCCATATGAGGAGCTTTCTCCTTGCCTCTTTGTCTCAAAGATGGTCGAACGATGACTGGATTTTTACCCTTAGATGTTTGCCCCAGTTGGTTACCCTGAAGCAGTTGGTTGACGAGAAACCGGAGCTCATCTTGTCTTTGAGCTAAACCTTGAATGGCATTCCTCTGCCCCAGCATTTGGGCTTTCATAGCATCCATCTCAGCTTGTAGGTGTTTCAGCCTTTCATCCTCAGCACTGTTCCTGACAAAGGTCCCCATGAGAAGTGTCCTTAGTTCCTCCTGCCCCTTGGATAGATTCAGAAGGATTTCCCCGAACCGAGTCTCTTGAGCAAGAAGGTCCTGGTTGTCTAGTTGGAAGGCCATTGCTGAAATAAACAGCGAGAAAGGTAAGTGACCTGCAACAAAGATACTTGTTATGTAATGATGTGTATGACATGCATGCAATATTTTCAAGGACCTCGCGGGGTAAACAAGAAAATTTGTTAGAACTCGGGTCCGGTAGTTTGGTTGAAGGAACTGCATGTTGTTGAGAGTCCTTCTTCAAAGGGTCAAAGGCTCACCATATCAAGTGGGTCATAGCCTCTGACAACTTTGGCTAGAGGAAAATAAATCCTCTTTGCCCCTTGCTAGATGTTTGATTCATCATGACCTGCATCACAAGCCCTTGAGATCCTTGAAATGGGTTAGGATGTATGCAATGGTATGATGTTATGTTATGCATGGGGTAATGTGAGTAAACCCTGTTATGAGCCCTTGTTAAGGACTGCAAACCAAAACCTGCAAGTAAAACCTGTCATGAGTCACACTTAAGGACTATAAACAAAACCTGCAAGAAACTTAGTAAGCCCTAACATGGGTCCCAATTAAGGACTAAAACAAAACCTGCAAGTAGTTCATGTGTCAGATAAAGCATGCAAGTAGTCAAGTACGAAGGCACACAAGTCACACAAGAGAAGCCCTTAGAGTTTAAGGCCAGCATGAGGTCTGGGTAGTACCCTCTTGAAGTTGGTGGGTTCAACCTGTCCTATCAAAGTAACCGGGTTCTAAGGTTCCCAATATCACGGGATTGCTTTCATTGTTCATCGTTTCGATTTAGCCACTGAACTGGCGACCGAAATATTCCAGGAAAGCAACCCTCAATTGGGTGTAGTATCGAGTATCAACCAACCTCAGACTGCACCAAAGTCAGTTATCTCACTACCCTAAAGAGGCCAAGATAGTTCAATTAAGGTTCCTAAGGTCTGTTGATGCTTCACGACACCACGCGGAGGCCCCGTACTCTCCTTGACTGAACTCAAGGGTTACCGGTACACACCAAAGTGCCACATCAACGTAGCAGACTGTTTCAACCATGTCGGTATACCCCGCACAGTTCCCTCACAGCCTTGTTGCTACTTTCTAAGAAGGTATCCCAGATCCGGGTTAGGATCTATAGAACTCCCGAGACAGTCCCACAATTTAAAGCAAACAAGTCAAAGCAATTGAAAACACAGTGATCTTAGTCCTAAGGTACACCTCACTTTAAAAGTGATCCCCAGCAGAGTCGCCAGTTCTGTGATCGGTGGATCTGGAACTGACTGTTTAACGCTGGTTCGCGAAATGTCGCGGAAGCAAGAGTCGCCACCGTCTTTTATTTTCTCCAAATGGAAAGGACAAAAGCACAGAAAAATTCCTTATAGAGATTGCTCTCGGTTCGGGAGGTAGATTATAGAAAGGGAAGGTGTTAGCACCCTTTCTATCCATGGTTATCCATGGGCTCTTAGACACTTGCTCATTGTGTTTTCAAAAATGGTTTGTTTGCTTTTCAACTGTAGGTTTTAAAAAAGTTTCTTTGAAAATTCCAGTTCGACTCTTGTATCGGTCCTCAAGAGTGTTTGAAAAATTGCTTTCGAAAGCTTTTTGAAAAGGTGTCGGTGTGAAAAGTATTTTTTGATTTGTTTTTGAAATTAGAGCAAGTATCTAGAGTCGTCTACCTACCCTAAGGAATTCGTCTGTGTAAATGTCCTTTAAAGTAGTGCCATCCCACCATTGAGAGGTAGGTAGCACCACCGTTGGAGGTGTTCGGGTCAATTCGAGGTTCGGGACATGGTGATCACCAGAGCAATGGGAAGACACCTTAGAAGATACCCTCATGCCAGGTTCCCGGATCATGAGGACTTACTAAGACATCCTCTACTCGACGACCACCTTTCGAGGCAAGGCAACAGTGAGGCGTACCCTAGGGGTGGTGTGTGTGATTCGTGTGTCGTTTTTATTTGCATTTATCTTGTCATGTTATTGGTGTTCTACGCTTGTTTTTATTTTGTCCATACATTCTTTCATGCTTTGATTTAACAGTTAAAAGTTGCAAGGAAAGTAAAAATCCTAAGCTATTACAAACGGCGCGGGTCCACATCGCCAAAAGTTTCTCGAACCCGATTTGACAGAAAATAAATGAAGAAATTAAAAGTGCGAGAAGGAATTTACATGGCTTCGGGAGAGGTACATAATTATTTAAACGGAATAAAATAAATATGCGAATTAGAATAAAAATTAAGAACGAGGGCGTTGGACCCTTTTTGCAAAAATTAAATTAATAGTGAATTAAAAGAGAAAGCAAGAATTTGTTTTTGTGTTTTTTTAACATTTTAGGATTTAATAGAAAAGATTAATTGCAATTAAACGCTAACCCTAATTCTAATGGCTTTTAAGTTATTAAGAAAAATATTGAAGTTTTTAACCTAAATGAAACCCTAATTAATTTACAAGTTTAATTATGAAAATAAAATATTTAATTATTTGATATATTTAGGAAAGAAAAATAAAAAGGAACGAAAAATTATTAATTAAACCTATTTCTACATTTTTTAGATTTTTTGTTAAAAGTATTAAAATTACAACTTAAATTAAAACTAAATAATTACATGCAAATTTATTTATGAAAATACTAAAATAAAAATTATTTATTGTTTTTTTGTTTTCTGATTTTTTTTATGGTATTTTATATTTATTAAAATAATAATTAAATTAACAAATAATAATAAAAAGAAATAAAATAAAAAAAGATATGACAAACCTAGGGGGTTGCAGTCCCCAATATGGAGGTCTCTCTCTAGCAATTCAGGCCCATTTGACTGTGGCCTTGGTGGACTTTTTCACTAGCATGTAACACGTTGACTGCAGCCTATCATGTTCCCTAATTTCTGGCCCTTGGATGGATGAGGTTGGACGCATGGACATTGGATCCTTAAGGGTGTATGACACACTTTGATGTGGACCTGTATATGATTATTAAGGGCAAAATAATATTGAGAATATTTGAAGACCTGGGACTCGAACCCAGGTCATGAGGGTTAACACCACTACACCTTGCCAACTGAGCCAGTTTACACGTTCGATATATTAATAACGAACAAATAATATAAAAGAAAGCCAAGGCATTAGTGGGTTAAAGCACGCGAATTTCAAACCAACCTATCACGTCTTGCCACGGACTCATCTTCTTCATCATCCCTGAAATACAAAAACATTAGGCAACGGTTTCTCACGTGTTCTCCTAGGCCGTCTATGGGAAAATAACGATTAGCCCTCTGACGCTCATAAATTGAGCGCGAGGGTTCCATGGTCTTCGTCCACATGCGCTGAGTTGAATGGTGGTGGTCTTGAGGGCCAATTTTTCCTTGTTGCAAAAGCCCTAATTTCCAATCCTGTAAACCCTAGAAAACGAACATGGCATCTTGGCATAGAATGCGTAAAACTTCAATTAAATCATATGATTAGCTTGCAAACTTCATCATAAACATAAACATGACAACAAAATATGTTAAAGATGCATGGATAATGGAAAACAATTTTGGAATTTCCTTTACCAATTTCAATGGTAACCTTGCGTTTCCTTGAGTATGGGGCTTGGGGAACGATTCAGTTATGTCCTATAATCCTCTAAGAAGCCAATGGAATAGGTTTTGAGACTTGAATCGCCTTGGAAGTGAGTTTTCAGAATTGACTTTTTTGAGAAAAATTTCAAGTTTGATTATGCTCTTCTGCGCAGCTTCAATTGTCCCATGCATTAGGTTTTCATTCAGGCTTATGTATTGAATAGATTAGGTTAAGAAAAGTAGAACAAATCCATTGCATTCATTGATTTTGAAAATTTGATTTTCAATATCTTTTTTCAATCTTTCCATGTGCTTTTTGATGCCAATCAACTCCAGTCTCTCCAAATCTTTCTATATTGGGATATGCACGAATTATTGAGAACAAAACATGTACAAAAAGATTTGTTAGGTTAAGTTAAATATTTTTCATATATTTAATTGATTTAAATGAATTAATATAAATAAAAAATTCAAATAAATAAATAAAAAATGAAGAAATACTTCCCTTTGGGCCAAGTGGTCGTGCACATGTCATGGATGATGAATTATGGAAGAAAAATGGGCCCATTAGCAATTTTGGACCATTTGAATCAATGTTGACTTTTCAAAATATCCAAAAATTTCCCAACTTCCACAAGGAATAACTTGCTCAATGTTTAAGCTTTTCTCATGTTCTTGGACATTTTGGAAAGGTCTTTGAGTCCTCTAACCAATGTCTTTGGTCCCATGTCATTTTGATTTACCAATCTCAAGTTATGGCCTTTGACTTAAAGTCCCTTTTTGTTGACTTTTGAAAATGACCTATAATGTTGAAATTGATAACTTTTTGTGAGAGCATTTCTTGGACTTTAAGTATGAAGATGAGTTGTAGGAAATGTCTTTCTCTTAAAAATGAGCTTTGGATGGAATTTTTCTGATAATCCATGTGAAAGTTATGCCCTGGTCAATTTCAGTTGACTTTTTCAGCTGTCCAAATAAGGAAACTTTTGCATCTTGATGATTTCTGAGCCAAATTTTGAGAATCATGATCAAGTATTGATCAAATGATGTTTGTGGCTTCAAAATGATATGTTGATCAAAAATTTGAACTTTTGACTGTCAAATGACCATTTTACCCCTACAGTTGACTGTAGTGCAATTTAGGGTTTTGCCTGTGCAATTTTGTGCTGAAAGCCTTGAAATTTGATATGAGGATACTTGACCATATTTGTAAGCATGTGAGACTTGATTGGGCCTTTGAAAACTTCCTTTTCTTGATCAGAATCAAAACCCTAATTTTGACTGTATAGGAGATCTTTGCACTGTGCAACCCTTGGGGAATTTTGCAGCTTGACTTGGCAAATCTTTGAAGAATATGGGAGGGAAAATTTTGGGGTACAACAGTTGCCCCTGTTCAATCTTCTTAGACCTGAGGATGCAGATTGGCTGACGTGCCTTTCGTAATCCGAAGGTAGAAGATGATTGGACACTAGAGTGCCCAGAAATTTGCGCTCACATAGTAGCAGTGTGGTGGGAATGGGCTTATAGATGCCATTTAGAGGTTGATGAATAGGATGATGGGCCTATAGATTCCATCTGGATGTTGATCGCGTAAGAGATTCCTTAGCGAGAACCTGCATACCTGCAAAAGAAACATGAATACCTGACACGTTGCAGGAGTTGATTTCAGATGTTTGGCATAGATATGCCCTGACTGGTTACGGGAGCTGAGTCTGGAGCTTCACAAGATGATGAATGAACCAGGGATGGTTACTACCTTAGCATGAATGGTAAGAGAACCTTGGGTGACTTTAACTTCAACAACGCTCGCTGAGAAAATCTTGGTGGGAATTACCATCTTCGCAGGATCGGGAAGAGAACCATATGCAATTATAATCTGAAAGGGAATCATCTGAAAAGGAATTATCACCTTACTCACCGTCGGAGAGGGAACCATCTGAAAAGGAATTATCACCTCACTCACCGTCGGAGAGGGAACCATCTGAAAAGGAATTATCACCTCACTCACCGTCGGAGAGGGAACCATCTGAAAAGGAATTATCATCTCACTCACCGTCGGAGAGGGAACCATCTGAAAAGGAATTATCACCTCACTCACCGTCGGAGAGGGAACCATCTGAAAAGGAATTATCACCTCACTCACCGTCGGAGAGGGAACCATCAGGAAAGGAATTACCACCTCACTCACCGTCGGAGAGGGAACCATAAGGAAAGGAATTACCACCTCACTCACCGTCGGAGAGGGAACCATCTGAAAAGGAATTATCACCTCACTCACCGTCGGAGAGGGAACCATCTGAAAAGGAATTATCACCTCACTCACCGTCGGAGAGGGAACCATCTGAAAAGGAATTATCACCTCACTCACCGTCGGAGAGGGAACCATCTGAAAAGGAATTATCACCTCACTCACCGTCGGAGAGGGAACCATAAGGAAAGGAATTACCACCTCACTCACCGTCGGAGAGGGAACCATAAGGAAAGGAATTACCACCTCACTCACCGTCGGAGAGGGAACCATAAGGAAAGGAATTACCACCTCACTCACCGTCGGAGAGGGAACCATAAGGAAAGGAATTACCACCTCACTCACCGTCGGAGAGGGAACCATAAGGAAAGGAATTGCCACCTCACTCACCGTCGGAGAGGGAACCATAAGGAAAGGAATTACCACCTCACTCACCGTCGGAGAGGGAACCATCTGAAAAGGAATTAACACCTCACTCACCGTCGGAGAGGGAACCATCAGGAAAGGAATTACCACCTCACTCACCGTCGGAGAGGGAACCATAAGGAAAGGAATTACCACCTCACTCACCGTCGGAGAGGGAACCATAGGAAAAGGAATTACCACCTCACTCACCGTCGGAGAGGCAACCATAAGGAAAGGAATTACCACCTCACTCACCATCGGAGAGGGAACCATAAGGAAAGGAATTACCACCTCACTCACTGTCGGAGAGGGAACCATAAGGAAAGGAATTACCACCTCACTCACCGTAGGAGAGGGAACCATAAGGAAAGGAATTACCACCTCACTCACCGTCGGAGAGGGAACCATCTGAAAAGGAATTATCACCTCACTCACCGTCAGAGAGGGAACCATCTGAAAAGGAATTATCACCTCACTCACCGTCGGAGAGGGAACCATCTGAAAAGGAATTATCACCTCACTCACCGTCGGAGAGGGAACCATAAGGAAAGGAATTACCACCTCACTCACCGTCGGAGAGGGAACCATAAGGAAAGGAATTACCACCTCACTCACCGTCGGAGAGGGAACCATAAGGAAAGGAATTACCACCTCACTCACCGTCGGAGAGGGAACCATAAGGAAAGGAATTACCACCTCACTCACCGTCGGAGAGGGAACCATAGGAAAATGAATTACCACCTCACTCACCGTCGGAGAGGGAACCATAAGGAAAGGAATTACCACCTCACTCACCGTCGGAGAGGGAACCATAAGGAAAGGAATTACCACCTCACTCACCGTCGGAGAGGGAACCATAAGGAAAGGAATTACCACCTCACTCACCATCGGAGAGGGAACCAATAGGAAAATATAATCTTAAAGAAAAACCTAAAATGGAAATCTCATGCATCGTCGGAGAGAGAACCAATAGGAAATTATAATCTCAAAGAAAAACCTAAAATGGAAATCTCATGCACCGTCGGAGAGAGAACCAATAGGAAAATATAATCTCAAAGAAAAACCCAAAATGGAAATCTCATGCACCGTCGGAGAGAGAACCAGTAGGAACTTATAATCTCAAAGAAAAAACCCAAAATGGAAATCTCATGCACCGTCGGAGAGAGAACCAATAGGACATTATAATCTCAAAGAAAAACCTAAAATGGAAATCTCATGCACCGTCGGAGAGAGAACCAATAGGACATTATAATCTCAAAGAAAAACCCAAAATGGAAATCTCCTGCACCGTCGGAGAGAGAACCAATAGGACAATATAATCTCAAAGAAATACCCAAAATGGAAATCTCATGCACCGTCGGAGAGAGAACCAATAGGAAATTATAATCTCAAAGAAAAAACCTAAAATGGAAATCTCATGCACCGTCGGAGAGAGAACCAATAGGAAAATATAACTTGATAACTTCTACTGAGTCTTCATCCGAAAAATCTGTTGGGAGTCGATTTGGCTGGACTAGAGAAGGCCTTGGACTGGATAATAAATCTTTGGAGTTGATTAACTGAACCGGTCTAGGTCTTGAAATATGATTGAGAATTTAACTGAATCTTTCCTGAAAGGTGAAAGTCAGTCATATGCAATGCCTGATATGGATCAAACAATGATATTCTCAACATAAATGAGATTTGTATGATATGATGCGTCTATGCATGCTATAATGATGTATGTGATGTTTATGTATGTATGTTTTCGTCTAGGAAAGTAGATCCTTGACGGGTGCCGGGAAGTCATATCCTGGGCTGATATTGAAGAATAGATTTTGCTTCCGCTGGGGATGATAACTGCAAGAATACCGGTAGGAGAAGATGACTCCGTTGAGGAATAAACTTGGCAAATGGAAGATTCTGCGGGGAGAAAAATACTCTAGCGGCCATGCTGGGGAGTGATACTCTGTGGGGATAGAGATGCTTTGCTGAATTGTTGAGAATGACTTGCTGAGGATATCTTTGCTGTATTGGAAGTATTGATAGACTTCGCTGGGGTAAGAATACTTCGTCGAGGACGCCCTTTCCGTGGCTTTTGGCTGAGGATAACCCAGTTATATCCTGTTAAGGAAATAACTCTTTAAATAAAGCCGGACGACGCGTTCGTGCTCTGCAAGGGGATAAGCTTCCAGAATCTACTGGGGATAAGCTTACTGCTTGGGGGAGATGAATTCCATTTCTCCTGGGGAAACAGGATTGGACTCTTCTGGGAAGTTTTGATATACGGGGGAAGTGGTTCCTTTGAATGTTGATATGCCGCCGGGGAACAATCTTTAGACCAAGACTGCCGGGGATGCTTGTTAAGAATATATGTATTGCTGCTGGGGAACGTTGAGACCTACTGAAGGATACCCAATTTCCTTGAGATTTGATACTCTGCTTGGAGAGGAATGCACTGGCTGCTGACTTACTCTCTGGGGAATTAAGATCTATTGGTCATGTTCTTTAGCTGAACCTATCTTGGTACCTTGGAGGATGGAACCATTAGATTGCTTGGACAACTCATTATTGCCCCTGTTTCTGAGGTGGGAGAGGAAGACCTATGAGGTGCTGATAGTTGTTGATGGACAAACCCTCTTCTGGTAGGCAGGTGATAAGATGACAGGACCTAGTCGTACGCTTTAATCCCTAACTTTTGCCTGGACCGCCCTTTCGGGTTTTCAGTCCACCGGGATACCCATTTTTACCCAAGCCGCCCTTTCAGGTTTTCGACTTGCCGAGTGTACAGTTTTTTTCATTTCATCCCTTCATTTTTCCCGAACCCTTTTGGTTCGCCGGGAAGCCCTTATTTTTGCCTAGGTATGTCAACCTAGCGGGTCTTTGATTTTGCGTAGTATTTTTCGACTATGTCCGTGCTTTCGGAATATAGGGAGTTGCCCCTGTTAGAAGTGTCTTGTCATGCCACCAGAAGATGCTTGATCAGGCAAGATTTATTGTTGAAATGCCCCAGGTGACTCATGCGGAGATTTGCCCCAGGCTATTTGGCCTCTGAGAGATTCTCCGAATCTTGACTTAACTGCCCCAGATGATGGACAATAATCATGCCATGCCCCTTGATTGGAGGTACTTCTGTTCATTAGGCATTCGTCGTGCGAACTTCTATACTGTTCAAACAAAAAGTCATATGCAAAAAAAGTTATGTTAAAAATGCAAAGCCTATGTCTGTCTTGAAGATTTTGAAAATGCATTTTTTTTTCATAAAACAAATTAATGTTTGTAAAACGTGATGTCAACTCCGTATTTACCGTAAGCCTTAAGGAGTCAGGATACCTTTTGTAACAGTATGCTTTCGAACTAACCCATGCTTCAGCTAGGACTTTTGAGGGTTATAACGTGGCCTGGTTCACGGTTTTAAGAAACAAAGGATAAAGGCTCAAATTATTTGTACCCACCCACTCTTCGTGATGTTCTCCAAACCTAAACTCAGTTGATCCTACGTTAGACCTTGTTTGAGTCTTTGCTTTGATATACCAGCGATGGTTCGAATGTTGACAATTTATTTCAAATAGGCAGTCATCTTTGTTTTTGTTGAGGGTTTGTATGACCTCTTTCTTGTCTGATTTTTGTTATCCCTTTCTTTTTTTGCCTGAACTGTTTCCTTTTTTTTTTGGAATTAAAGTCAGCGGGATGCCCTAGTTTTGTAAGTCTCCTTTATAGGTTTTGAATTTTTGGGCTTTTCATTTATGAATTTGATAATGACTGCCTGTCTTTATGATCGTTCTGAACCATCACTGTCTTTTGTTTTGTAAGGACTCCTTTGGTGTCATCCATTGTGCACTTTGGATCAACTGAGAAGACTACCCTGCCCCAGGTTATGATTACGGGTTTCAATTTTCGAAAAGAAAAACTCCTACTTCTTTGGCTCAGAGGGGTTGACGAGGGATTATCTTCCTTATTACTCCAGTGTTTAGGAATTGAAACAATGCCTGTACCTCATCAGCGGGTTCTGTTTAAAAGCATACTGTAGATTGTGGTATCGTTTTCGTCATCCTCCCTCAAGAGGCTTTAGAATTTTAGATCAAAAGTTGACATCAGAAAAAAAATATGAAAAATAATTTGCATAGAGTGAATACGAATATATTGGTTCAAAATAGACATAAGCGATGCATTAATGGAATAACAATGTTTAACATGAATAAATGTTTGAACAAAAGAAAATTGCAACTTGAACATTCGAATGAACAAAAATTTCCTAGTCTCAGGGCTTGTCACTTCACATGGTGGATCCTGTGGGGATGATAGAAGTACTCAGCCTGGCCCTCTTGGGTGAATTCCACAGCTCCTTCCTCAATCAGGTCCTGGATCTTATTTTTCAGAGTCCAACAATCCTCTGTAGCATGCCCCGGGCTGTCAGAATGATAAGCGCAGTGAGCGCTGGGGTTATACCTTGAAGGTGTCCTGTTGGGATTCTTAGGAGGATCCTTTAGAGTTACCAAGTTCAACCTCAGCAGTTGTTGTAAGGCTTGAGGCAGCGACACGTTGAGCTTGGTGAATTGCCTTTTGGGCTTGTCGGGTTGAAGCTGGTGAGGTTGATACTGAATTGGTGATACTGGAGCCATATGAGGAGCTTTCTCCTTGCCTCTTTGTCTCAAAGATGGTCGAACGATGACTGGCTTTTTACCCTTAGATGTTTGCCCCAGTTGGTTACCCTGAAGCAGTTGGTTGATGAGAAACCGGAGCTCATCTTGTCTTTGAGCTAAACCTTGAATGGCATTCCTCTGCCCCAGCATTTGGGCTTTCATAGCATCCATCTCAGCTTGTAGGTGTTTCAGCCTTTCATCCTCAACACTGTTCCTGACAAAGGTCCCCATGAGAAGTGTCCTTAGTTCCTCCTGCCCCTTGGATAGATTCAGAAGGATTTCCCCGAACCGAGTCTCTTGAGCAAGAAGGTCCTGGTTGTCTAGTTGGAAGGCCATTGCTGAAATAAACAGCGAGAAAGGTAAGTGACCTGCAACAAAGATACCTGTTATGTAATGATGTGTATGACATGCATGCAATGTTTTCAAGGACCTCGCGGGGTAAACAAGAAAATTTGTTAGAACTCGGGTCCGGTAGTTTGGTTGAAGGAACTGCATCTTGTTGAGAGTCCTTCTTCAAAGGGTCAAAGGCTCACCATATCAAGTGGGTCATAGCCTCTGACAACTTTGGCTAGAGGAAAATAAATCCTCTTTGCCCCTTGCTAGATGTTTGATTCATCATGACCTGCATCACAAGCCCTTGAGATCCTTGAAATGGGTTAGGATGTATGCAATGGTATGATGTTATGTTATGCATGGGGTAATGTGAGTAAACCCTGTTATGAGCCCTTGTTAAGGACTGCAAACCAAAACCTGCAAGTAAAACCTGTCATGAGTCACACTTAAGGACTATAAACAAAACCTGCAAGAAACTTAGTAAGCCCTAACATGGGTCCCAATTAAGGACTAAAACAAAACCTGCAAGTAGTTCATGTGTCAGATAAAGCATGCAAGTATTCAAGTACGAAGGCACACAAGTCACACAAGAGAAGCCCTTAGAGTTTAAGGCCAGCATGAGGTCTGGGTAGTACCCTCTTGAAGTTGGTGGGTTCAACCTGTCCTATCAAAGTAACCGGGTTCTAAGGTTCCCAATATCACGGGATTGCTTTCATTGTTCATCGTTTCGATTTAGCCACTGAACTGGCGACCGAAATATTCCAGGAAAGCAACCCTCAATTGGGTGTAGTATCGAGTATCAACCAACCTCAGACTGCACCAAAGTCAGTTATCTCACTACCCTAAAGAGGCCAAGATAGTTCAATTAAGGTTCCTAAGGTCTGTTGATGCTTCACGACACCACGCGGAGGCCCCGTACTCTCCTTGACTGAACTCAAGGGTTACCGGTACACACCAAAGTGCCACATCAACGTAGCAGACTGTTTCAACCATGTCGGTATACCCCGCACAGTTCCCTCACAGCCTTGTTGCTACTTTCTAAGAAGGTATCCCAGATCCGGGTTAGGATCTATAGAACTCCCGAGACAGTCCCACAATTTAAAGCAAACAAGTCAAAGCAATTGAAAACACAGTGATCTTAGTCCTAAGGTACACCTCACTTTAAAAGTGATCCCCAACAGAGTCGCCAGTTCTGTGATCGATGGATCTGGAACTGACTGTTTAACGCTGGTTCCGAAATGTCGCGGAAGCAAGAGTCGCCACCGTCTTTTATTTTCTCCAAATGGAAAGGACAAAAGCACAGAAAAATTCCTTATAGAGATTGCTCTCGGTTCGGGAGGTAGATTATAGAAAGGGAAGGTGTTAGAACCCTTTCTATCCATGGTTATCCATGGGCTCTTAGATACTTGCTCATTGTGTTTTCAAAAATGGTTTGTTTGCTTTTCAACTGTGGGTTTTAAAAAAGTTTCTTTGAAAATTCCAGTTCGACTCTTGTATCGGTCCTCAAGAGTGTTTGAAAAATTGCTTTCGAAAGCTTTTTGAAAAGGTGTCGGTGTGAAAAGTATTTTTTTGATTTGTTTTTGAAATTAGAGCAAGTATCTAGAGTCGTCTACCTACCCTAAGGAATTCGTCTGTGTAAATGTCCTTTAAAGTAGTGCCATCCCACCATTGAGAGGTAGGTAGCACCACCGTTGGAGGTGTTCGGGTCAATTCGAGGTTCGGGACATGGTGATCACCAGAGCAATGGGAAGACACCTTAGAAGCTACCCTCATGCCAGGTTCCCGGATCATGAGGACTTACTAAGACATCCTCTACTCGACGACCACCTTTCGAGGCAAGGAAACAGTGAGGCGTACCCTAGGGGTGGTGTGTGTGATTCGTGTGTCGTTTTTATTTGCATTTATCTTGTCATGTTATTGGTGTTCTACGCTTGTTTTTATTTTGTCCATACATTCTTTCATGCTTTGATTTAACAGTTAAAAGTTGCAAGGAAAGTAAAAATCCTAAGCTATTACAAACGGCGCGGGTCCACATCGCCAAAAGTTTCTCGAACCCGATTTGACAGAAAATAAATGAAGAAATTAAAAGTGCGAGAAGGAATTTACATGGCTTCGGGAGAGGTACATAATTATTTAAACGGAATAAAATAAATATGCGAATTAGAATAAAAATTAAGAACGAGGGCGTTGGACCCTTTTTGCAAAAATTAAATTAATAGTGAATTAAAAGAGAAAGCAAGAATTTGTTTTTGTGTTTTTTTAACATTTTAGGATTTAATAGAAAAGATTAATTGCAATTAAACGCTAACCCTAATTCTAACGGCTTTTAAGTTATTAAGAAAAATATTGAAGTTTTTAACCTAAATGAAACCCTAATTAATTTACAAGTTTAATTATGAAAATAAAATATTTAATTATTTGATATATTTAGGAAAGAAAAATAAAAAGGAACGAAAAATTATTAATTAAACTTATTTCTACATTTTTTAGATTTTTTGTTAAAAGTATTAAAATTACAACTTAAATTAAAACTAAATAATTACATGCAAATTTATTTATGAAAATACTAAAATAAAAATTATTTATTGTTTTTTTGTTTTCTGATTTTTTTTATGGTATTTTATATTTATTAAAATAATAATTAAATTAACAAATAATAATTAAAAGAAATAAAATAAAAAAAGATATGACAAACCTAGGGGGTTGCAGTCCCCAATATGGAGGTCTCTCTCTAGCAATTCAGGCCCATTTAACTGTGGCCTTGGTGGACTTTTTCACTAGCATGTAGCACGTTGACTGCAGCCTATCATGTTCCCTAATTTCTGGCCCTTGGATGGATGAGGTTGGACGCATGGACATTGGATCCTGAAGGGTGTATGACACGCTTTGATGTGGACCTGTATATGATTATTAAGGGCAAAATAATATTGAGAATATTTGAAGACCTGGGACTCGAACCCAGGTCATGAGGGTTAACACCACTACACCTTGCCAGCTGAGCCAGTTTACACGTTCGATATATTAATAACGAACAAATAATATAAAAGAAAGCCAAGGCATTAGTGGGTTAAAGCGTGCGAATTTCAAACCAACCTATCACGTCTTGCCACGGACTCATCTTCTTCATCATCCCTGAAATACAAAAACATTAGGCAACGGTTTCTCACGTGTTCTCCTAGGCCGTCTATGGGAAAATAACGATTAGCCCTCTGACGCTCATAAATTGAGCGCGAGGGTTCCATGGTCTTCGTCCACATGCGCTGAGTTGAATGGTGGTGGTCTTGAGGGCCAATTTTTCCTTGTTGCAAAAGCCCTAATTTCCAATCCTGTAAACCCTAGAAAACGAACATGGCATCTTGGCATAGAATGCGTAAAACTTCAATTAAATCATATGATTAGCTTGCAAACTTCATCATAAACATAAACATGACAACAAAATATTTTAAAGATGCATGGATAATGGAAAACAGTTTTGGAATTTCCTTTACCAATTTCAATGGTAACCTTGCGTTTCCTTGAGTATGGGGCTTGGGGAACGATTCAGTTATGTCCTATAATCCTCCAAGAAGCCAATGGAATAGGTTTTGAGACTTGAATCGCCTTGGAAGTGAGTTTTCAGAATTGACTTTTTTGAGAAAAATTTCAAGTTTGATTATGCTCTTCTGCGCAGCTTCAATTGTCCCATGCATTAGGTTTTCATTCAGGCTTATGTATTGAATAGATTAGGTTAAGAAAAGTAGAACAAATCCATTGCATTCATTGATTTTGAAAATTTGATTTTCAATATCTTTTTTCAATCTTTCCATGTGCTTTTTGATGCCAATCAACTCCAGTCTCTCCAAATCTTTCTATATTGGGATATGCACGAATTATTGAGAACAAAACATGTACAAAAAGATTTGTTAGGTTAAGTTAAATATTTTTCATATATTTAATTGATTTAAATGAATTAATATAAATAAAAAATTCAAATAAATAAATAAAAAATGAAGAAATACTTCCCTTTGGGCCAAGTGGTCGTGCACATGTCATGGATGATGAATTATGGAAGAAAAATGGACCCATTAGCAATTTTGGACCATTTGAATCAATGTTGACTTTTCAAAATATCCAAAAATTTCCCAACTTCCACAAGGAATAACTTGCTCAATGTTTAAGCTTTTCTCATGTTCTTGGACATTTTGGAAAGGTCTTTGAGTCCTCTAACCAATGTCTTTGGTCCCATGTCATTTTGATTTACCAATCTCAAGTTATGGCCTTTGACTTAAAGTCCCTTTTTGTTGACTTTTGAAAATGACCTATAATGTTGAAATTGATAACTTTTTGTGAGAGCATTTCTTGGACTTGAAGTATGAAGATGAGTTGTAGGAAATGTCTTTCTCTTCAAAATGAGCTTTGGATGGAATTTTTCTGATAATCCATGTGAAAGTTATGCCCTGGTCAATTTCAGTTGACTTTTTTAGTTGTCCAAATAAGGAAACTTTTGCATCTTGATGATTTCTGAGCCAAATTTTGAGAATCATGATCAAGTATTGATCAAATGATGTTTGTGGCTTCAAAATGATATGTTGATAAAAAATTTGAACTTTTGACTGTCAAATGACCATTTTACCCCTACAGTTGACTGTAGTGCAATTTAGGGTTTTGCCTGTGCAATTTTGTGCTGAAAGCCTTGAAATTTGATATGAGGATACTTGACCATATTTGTAAGCATGTGAGACTTGATTGGGCCTTTGAAAACTTCCTTTTCTTGATCAGAATCAAAACCCTAATTTTGACTGTATAGGAGATCTTTGCACTGTGCAACCCTTGGGGAATTTTGCAGCTTGACTTGGCAAATCTTTGAAGAATATGGGAGGGCAAATTTTGGGGTACAACACATGTGTTTCTTTTTGTATAAAACGAACTTGAATCTTTAAAAATCCTTGAAAACATTACATATGCACATATCATTCATCATAACATAAACAGGTCTTTTGCAACGATTTTCCTCATCTCTCTACTGTTTATTTCAGCAAGATGGATCTCGAACAGATAGTCAAAGATCTTCAAGTTCAAAACACGCAGTTTCAACAATTACTCATGACCCTAGCCAAGGGGCAAGAAGAGTTGAAGACTCTGTTAGCTGAAGAAAGAAAGAAGAAAACCAAGAAAGTCGCTGGGGTTTTGAACATGGGGAGAAGGTTTCAGGGACAGACTAGAAGAACCTTGAATTTTGCAACCACTTCCGAGGAAGGAGAAGGGAAAGGAAAAGAAACAGCGGTTCTGTCAGAATCTGAAGATGAGGAAGAAGAGGAAGACTACTCCGAAGAACAGTATCCTCCAGTAAATGATAAGTACAGACATCTTGAAGAGCGTTTGAGCGCTATGGAAATACAAAAGGTGCCAGGTCTAGACTTTGAAGAATTGGGATTAGAATCGGGAATTGTGATCCCACCGAAGTTCAAAGTGCCGTTGTTTGCAAAATATGATGGGGTGTCATGTCCTAAGATGCACCTCCGACCATATGTGAGAAAGATCCAGCCGCACTCCGCCGATAAAGACATGTGGGTGCATTTTTTCAAAGATAGCCTATCTGGAACACAACTCGATTGGTTTTACCAATGGGAAAGGGCCAACGTCCATAACTGGGAAGACCTTGCCGCAACTTTCTATAAGAAATACCAATATAATGCAGATTTGGTGCCTACCCGTACTCAACTTCAGAGTATGGCCATGGCTTCCAATGACGGTTTCAAGGATTATGCGCAGAAATGGAGAGATCTATCTGGGAGAGTACAATCCCCTCTTTCTGAAAGGGAGTTGGTGGATATGTTCTTAGGCACTCTATCAGGTCCTTTCTTCAACCATCTGATTGGAAGCTCATCCGCAGGATTTACTGAGTTAATACTAACCGGAGAGAGGGTTGAAGCTGGCATAAAAAATGGAAAGATTCAGAAGGATTCATATTCCTCTACAACTGTGAGAAAGCCTTTCACTAGGAAGAAGGAGGTATCTGCTGTTTATCCACAAAGGAACCAAGGGAGAGCTGAACGCCAACCAATGGTAGAAGTTGTTATGATCCCAAATCCTACATCTGATCAACCAAGAAGTAATCAACCGAGGGTGGAAAGGCCAGTTCGGAAATTCACTAGAATTAATATGACTATATCCTAAGTTTTACCACACCTTATGAAATCCAATTTGGTAACTTTAAAAGAAGCTCCAAAGAACCCCAACACAACGTCCCCTCATTATCACCCAAATGCCAGATGCGCATATCATTCCGAAAGTCCGGGTCACGACACCAATAACTGTTGGGCCTTGAAAAACAAAATTCAAGATCTTATAGAGGCAAAAGAGATTGAGTTTGAGGCACCCGAGAAGCCAAACGTCATTTCTGCTCCTATGCCTAGACATGGTCACAACACCAATGCAATTGAAAAAGATTTGTTTATTACCACAGTTGATGAACTATTGACTCCACTCCCAATCATTAAGATAAACTTGTTGAAAGTCGGTGTATTCCCAGGTTGTAATGAAGACTTCCATCTTTTCTTATCCTCACCATCTGTTTGCCCTTTGTTGAAAACAGGCATTCAACACTTGATAGGCAACAAAGAGATTCTGTTTAAAAGTATTCTTGTTTTACCTGTTCCTGTTAAAGACATTTCAATCATCACCATCTCCGCCAATTCTTCTAGGGTCTCCAAAAGACCCGTTAGAATTACATCTGTTCCAAAAGCCACTCCTCTTATAATCACAATGCCTGGGCCAGTCCCATATGAATCAGATAAAATTGTGCCGTGGAATTATGGTGTAGACATCTACTACCATGGTATCAAACAAGATGGGCTGGCCACCGAAGAAATATGTTCTGAAGAAGAAGACTCCGACATTAGAAATATTGCTGGAACCAGTAAGATTACCCGAAGCGGTAGAATCTTCTCTCCAGAAATTGCCCCCTTAAAGGCAGTTTTTGGACCCGTGGCTGCTCCGAAGGTTACCTCCGTACTAATAATCATATATGCAAATGCTCCTATTGAAAAAGACGACACAACCCCTGCTGTTACCCCTACCAACACTCCTACTGCTGAAACTCGAGGGAAAAGTATTCAAGAAGAGTCTGTCCGAACGAAGGCTCAACCGATGACTATCCCCGAAACCTCCAAGAAGGAAGTGGAGGAGATCTTGAGAATAATAAAGAAGAGCGACTACAACGTGGTTGAACAGTTGGGGGAAACTCCCTCCAAAATTTCCATGCTGACATTGTTACTGTGCTCAGAGGCACATGCGAAAGCTCTGGTGAAGTTTCTAAAGACAGCCCATGTGCCTCAAGAGACGTCTGCTGACCAATTTCAAGATTGTGTGGCCAGTTTGACGACAGATAACGGCCTAGGCTTCTCGGATGCTGATCTGACACCAAGGGGAAGAAAGCACAACGAGGCATTACATGTCTCTGTGGAATGTAGAGGAACAACTCTGGCCCATGTCTTGGTGGACACTGGTTCATCTTTGAATGTTTTACCGAAGAAAGCTCTCGACAGACTAGACTGCGAAGGACTGACGTTGAAACCCAGTAACATAGTCGTAAGAGCATTTGATGGCTCAAAGAGGATGGTCCACGGGGAGGTGGACATCCCCATAAAGGTTGGGACTCAAACTTTCAACTCAACCTTCTATGTAATGGACATCCTACCCCTCTTACTTCTGTCTGCTAGGACGGCCGTGGATCCATAATGCCGGCGCTGTCACCTCTACACTGCACCAGATGCTGAAATATCCAGTCCATGGAAAAATTATCACTATCCACGGAGAGGAAGAGTATATGATTAGCCACCTCAATTCCTTCCGGTATGTGGAACTGGACAGCGAGTTCATTGAAACTCCTTTTCAACATTTCGAAGAAGTCTCTCAAGAGGTAGCAGTAACCAAGACGGTATCCTAGATCCCCAAGATCCCAAGACCTCCGCTCCGGATGTCATCTCTGAAGGACGCCAAGGCAATAGTAGAGGAGGTTGGATGCACCATCTGGGGGAAACTTCCAGATATCCCGTATAAATCTGACAAGTTTGGCTTAGGGTTTACTTCAAGAGCTCAGAAGGCTGTGCACCGTGCCCATGCTGGAGGGCCACCCTTGAAGATTAGCAACCGAGAGGTCAATGCAGTGGAAGATGGTGAAGAGGATTGCAGCTTGGAGGATTGGATATTTCCTACTGTCAACGGAGGACTTTGCAATTGGGAAGCCAGAGACTTTGTCCCAATAACTTTCATCCCTCAGTAATTTATCTTTACATTTCTATTGGACTTGTAATATTCACAAACAATCCGCACATTTAAAACCTTGTGTCTTGCTCGAGGCGCAATGATCCATTTGTAAGGGTTTTTATTTCATCTTCATATGACATTCAATGAATCATGGACGTTTTTCACATACACTTTTGTGCTCATTGTTTTTCTTTTACATTTTATTTTTAAGGATGGCTATACCCTTACACACACCCACACTCACAAATGCAGGTACCCCTCCATTTCGAATCCCACGGGTAACGATACTGCTATGGCCTTTTGTGATTCTGAGGATCTAATCTACCAAGCCGAAGACGAAGGTGAGGAAGATTGTGAAGTACCAGGGGAATTGGCCAGACTACTACAACAAGAGGAAAGAGCTATTCAGCCTCATGAGGAACCAGTGGATACAATCAACTTGGGTACCGAGGAGGATAAAAAAGAAATCAAGGTAGGTGCCAATATAGAGCCAAGTGTCAATGAGCGTCTGATTTAGCTGTTGCATGATTATGTTGAGATCTTTGCCTGGTCATATGAAGATATGCCAGGACTTGATGTAGACATCGTGGTACATCGTCTGCCAACAAGAGAAGACTGTCCACCAATAAAACAAAAAGTCCGCCGCATGAGACCTGACATGTCAGAGAAGATCAAAGCGGAAGTCATGAAACAATTCAATGCCAGATTCTTCGCTGTCACTTCCTATCCCCAATGGGTTGCCAACATTGTTCCCGTTGAAACTACGCGGCCAGAACCTGTCATCTGGATGTTAATGAAACATAAATAAATTCGCCACCAAACGTCTTTTATCCCGCCGAAAGGGAAAGGTAAACATCGAGAAAACCTGGAAAGGGAGAAATCACGGTCCTTCGACCAAGAGATCGGGTAAGGGAGTCTGTTATGCGAGGGGAAGGTGTTAGCACCCCACACGCCCGTAGTACTCTATGGTATCCACTCTTATTGTATAATCTAAAGAGTGTGGTCAAATCCTATATCTATGGCTTAAAGCTGAAAAGGGAATGCATGCAAAAGAAAAGAAGAAAACAATGTAGGGAAAATAAAAGTTGTGCTCGGTTGGGCCCTACCCCAATGCCTACGTATCCCTTTTAAGGAATCAGAGCAGCCATAGTTCGGCTTATGTATTTTGGTTGGTTTGTATTTTTTAATTAAGACAAACAAAGATAGTCAAGATGGCAAAACATCGAAAGAAATAACAAACAAATGAGACGATCAAACATCGACTAAGTAGTAACAAAGTAACACGTCAAAGATGGTAAGACATCGAATGATAAAACGGATGACAAAACATCACACCTAACAATGATATTGTGAATCAAAGTAGGATAACAAACATGCGCGATGGCGAAACATCGACTTCAAGATAACAAGATATCATGGCAAAAATGGAGAAACATCAATAAATTGGATGACAAAACATCACACCTAACAATGATATTGAGAATCAAAGTATGATAACAAACATGCGCGATGACGAAACATCGGTTTCAAGATAACAAGATATCATGGAAAATATGGAGAAACATCAATAAATTGGATGACAAAACATCACACCTAACAATGATATTGAGAATCAAAGTAGGATAACAAACATGTGCGATGGCGAAACATCGGTTACAAGATAACAAGATATCATGGCAAAGATGGCGAAACATCAATAAATTGGATGACAAAACATCACACCTAACAATGATATTGAGAATCAAAGTAGGATAACAAACATGTGCGATGGCGAAACATCGGTTTCAAGATAACAAGATATCATGGAAAAGATGGCGAAACATCAATAAATTGGATGACAAAACATCACACCTAACAATGATATTGAGAATCAAAGTAGCATAACAAACATGTGCGATAGCGAAACATCGGCTTCAAGATAACAAGATATCATGGCAAAGATGGCGAAACATCAATAAATTGGATGACAAACCATCACACCTAACAATGATATTGAGAATCAAAGTAGGATAACAAACATGTGCGATGGCGAAACATCGGCTTCAAACAAATGTGCAACGATGAAACATCGACTAAGAGATAACAAAGAAAGAGTAAAGTTGGTTTGTATCTTTTATTTTGAAAATGGATTTGTGTTTATTAGAGGTGTCTTATGATTTGCCAAGAAACAAATTTTTGTTTTAAGATGCAAAATGCAAAGAGAGGTAAAAACAACTAAGGGAAGCTAGCCTAACACTATCCCTAGAGTTATCATACATTGGTTGACCCTAAGGTTGAGGATAAAAGGAAAATCCTACCTTAATTTACATGTTAAAGGGAACTCAACAAAACTATCCTATAGGGAACATGCGATGAGAGCGAAGTCATGATCTCAATTTCTAAATTGAGTGACTCATTGATCAACAATTAAAGAAGAAAAGCAATAAACATCCTATAGGGAACATGCAATGAGAGCGAAGTCGTGATCTCAATTTCTAAATTGAGTGACTCATTGATAAACAGTTAAAGAAGAAAAGCAATAAACATCCTATAGGGAACATGCAATGAGAGCGAAGTCGTGATCTCAATATCTAAATTGAGTGACTCATCAATCAACAATCACACATACGCATCAGATAAAAACCAGAGGGTCTCCTGACATATATCAGCAACAGAGGTCCCATCATACAATCAGAGAATTATGCAAAATGAAAATGGGAGAAAGGAGGTAGTACAATACCAAATAGATAACTATCTGTAGCAATCAAGCAAGAATAAAAGAAACCCAGAGAAACTTCAAGCAAGCTGGCATCAGTAAACAAATTGAGTCAGGAATCTATTATATATGAACAAGTCCCAGGGGCAATGTATGGTATTCACAATCATATGTATATATCCTGCATGAACCATCAAGCATGCCAAACACAAAAATAATGCCAATATAATACACTGTGTTCCACAAATAAAGTGGAACACAAATGCCTCAAGCCAAAAGTGGCAACTTTCTCAGAGTATCTCGCATATTCAACTACCAAGTTAGTATTCCAAAAGGTGAAGAAGTGAGAATAACATGGTGGTAATTACCAAATATTAGACATTATAAACAAGAAGAGACAAGCATATGCACAAATTAGGTCAAAAGAATCAGAGGAATGTTGCTCTTTCCTATCACCATGTTGAATTGACAATTGAGTATCAATCAAGGATCATAAGAGCTTGAGAATAATATGAACAAGAACCATGGAAGTCAGTAGCAAGCACATTTCAATCATGCATAGCTAATTCAATCATAACTTCATGAACACAATAGAAAATGAAACCTACATAATGCATTAGATGGTTCAAAATATCCAACATGAGGCTTCTAAGTGGAATGGCTTGAGCTAACATGGACAAGTCAGAACCAACATGATCATTAGGTTCCCAATTATAGGCCTCACTCAAGTTCATTGGCCATCAAACAAAATGCAACAAGACATGTAAACATAATTGGGTACCTTCACTTCAAAATTATACCAAAAATAGAAACAAGGATCCATAATTCAAACCAAAAAATGTCTTAACATCTTGGAAGTGTTTAGAAGTCAGAATGCAAGCCCTAAGTTCATGAATGATTGGGGAGGAGGACAAATGAAGTTCAAAGTTCAAGACTAGTTGGCAAAACCACCAAACTAGACAAGTTTTCAAAATTATTTGTGGAAAAATATCAAGCCAAGTCAAATACTTCAAGAAAAATAGTTTTCAAATCCCAAATACATTCATGAACTATGATCAAGACCTGAAATCTAATAAAATTCCAAGGCACAAGGGGTTTTGAACATGAAACTTGCACCATAAGCAACAAAACCCTAGATTTTGACTTTTAATCCTAAATATTAATTAAATAGGATCAAAACCCAAACAAAACAATGCAAGGTCATGCAAAATATCAAGAAACTCTAAATGTCAGAAAATACATTTTTTCATATTTTTTGAATTAGGAAAAGACAAGAAAGAAATTAATATTCAAACAATTAGGTAATTAACAAATATCCACATATCAAAATGATATTTACATCAAAAAGTCAGAAGAATGCCTAACCAAAATTATATTCAAATATTAGGACTAAAAACATACATCCCTGAATTTTTGTGATTTTTTTGGATAAAAGGAAAATATTAAAAACAAATAAAACAAACAATTAATAGTGAAATTATTATTTAAGGGCAAGAAAATGCAAAACATAACCAAAAATCACAAAAAAGGCAAAACAAAAATGTGATCAGGTTCTATGATTAAAAACAAGATTATATGATTTTTTTAGAATTTTTGAATTAATAGAAGTATTAAAAATAAAATAAAAAAGCAAACAAATATTACAAATAAACTTTGAAATTAAATTTTTAATCAAAGATAAGAAAAATGATGAACCAATGTCAGAATCAATTTTCACATTATTTTGGGAGTCTAAAATAATTTTTGTGGATTTTTTAGGTCAAAGGAACTATTAAAATAAAAATCATCTTTGATCAATTAATTAATTAAACCTGACAATTTTTGAACCAATCAAAATATTTCCAAAAAAATATCAAAAAAATACACAAAGTCAGAAATGTTATTTTGAATTTATGATAATTTTTTCAGAATTTTCTAATCATTTTTGAGCAAGAAATAAAATTATGGAAATCAACTTATAAAACAAAAATTCAAATAAACCAAAATTTCAAATGGACCAATCAGGATGTGCCACCACATCATCTTCAACCTCTAGCCATTCAAAAAATGCGCGCATATCTCAGGCTTAGGACACACTTTCAGATCAACACAACTCATTCAATTTTGCATCATTTTTGATGAAATCAAAGGCAAATCAAAGCTAGCATGGCAAGGAATCCATAGCAATTTGAATCAGATCAAATCATCAATCACATTGTCCATAATCAAGCTATGAAAATGAACAAAAACATTCTGAATCACGAGTTTCAGAACATCCAAACATGCATAATTCATCAAATTAAACGCTATAAAGCTTCAGAATCATTCCATAGACTTCAAACAACATGATTATGAACTTAAATCGCACGAAGCATGGCTAGAAATCAGAATTCAAAGTTGAGAATTCAAACCTTTGAGGAAAAATGGATCTACTGTCTCCTTCACTCCAGTTGCAATCCAAGGCTCGATCTACAATCCTTATACTTGGAGAAGAGAATGCAAGAAGAATTGGCCAAAACGTGCAAGGGAGATGGAAGAATCGAAGAAAAATGCAGAGCAACAAGCTATGGAGTTTCTGACTTTGATTGATGAAATGAGGCACGAACCCTCTACACTGAGGCTTGCTTCTCAATATATAGAGCATCAGGAGGAGGGTAGGATAGGTTTTTCGCGCTGAAAGCTCTTGGAATCAAAGAAATCTTCTTTTGGCCAAAATTAAGTATGCACATGCATCCTTGAAGTCCCTCGTGTGTTGGCTTGCTTTTTGCATGCATTCTAATCCATTTTCCCTCAGGAAGAGATTAGCAACAAGATTAGGACTTAAATCCTTGCATTAAGCTTATGTTGGTGATTAGGCAATTTTGAGCAAGTTTTTGCAAAACCACGAATTCCTTGTTCATTTGCCCATGTGTAGCTCAAACTTTGGCATGATGGGCCTCAGCATGTCACAAATTACCAATGGGCTTGATTAAAAACAAGATAAATGGCTAAAACTTGAGTTTGCAAGAAATTGCCATTTTGCACATTTGCCAAATTTCACTAAAATGCCACAAAATTCCAAAACTCATAACTTGCTCATACCTCTGAATTTTGGCACTAATTAATACAATTTGGAAAGGTCTTGAAAAGATCTACAATCCCCTAGTTTTGAGGGTTTGCAAATTAATCTATTAAGGCTCCCAAAATCTAGCTTGAAGTTCACTAATTTTGAAAAATGACCTATAATTTTGTAACTTCAAAAGGCCAAAACTCTTGATTCCTTGCCAATTTGGACATGAGACCAAAAGGAGGTGCAAGATCATTCTCTTAGATTTCCAAGCATATTTCATTTTCATTTTTGTGATCAAAGATGAATAAAATATGAATTTTTGAAATTAAGTCTTCATTTTCCAAAATTAGAAACTTTTAGGGTTTCTCCAAGAACAAGTTTCATCCCAAACTTCAATCTCTGTAATCCAATGACCAAAATGGACTTGAAATATGAAAAGTGCATCCTTGAATTGATGGTTGGCCAAAAATTCACTTGGTCAACTTTGACTTTGACTGATTATGACTAAAATGACCATTTTGCCCCTCTGAATCAATTGATTCACTTCCCTTCAAAATTGATGATTACAAATTCAAACATATGATCTTCCAAACATATAGAGGCCATGTGCAAAGTTTCACTTCAAAATTCTCAAGAAAACCTGATGAAAACGAAAACGCTAATTTTGGTCAACACATTAGGAGACTGATGAATTATCTTCAAAACTTCAAATCCTCTGGGCACCTTGACCAATTCCTTGTACAAAGACATTTCAAATATCAAAGAAATGTTGTAACTCTCAAAATCAAGACTTGCACATTGGCCAACAACCTTGCTCAAGAAAACCCTAATTTGACTGATGAATCCAAAGAGTGATTCTTCTTGTGATCAAACAAAAGCTCCAATCTTATAGGGGTCCAAAGAGATAAATATAACATCTTGAGATATGCCAAAAAAAAACTTTTGAGCTCAAAAGATCCAGAGGTTTAGATGGTAAGATATCTCTTGAGCAATTTTTCAATGCAATCAACATTCAAAGCTTGAGGAAGACTTGACAACCAAAGTACTTTGATCCTATCACAATGTATGAATGTAATGCACTATGATGTTCATGATGAAACATAAGCCTAAAACAAGAGGGTAAACTTTTGGCTGCAACACCCATGCCTAAAAAGGACGACAAAGTACGAATGTGCATGGACTATAGAGATTTGTATAGGGCCAACCCTAAAGATGATTTTCCACTTCCCCACATTGATATACTGGTTGACAATATGGCCCAACACAAAGTGTTTTACTTCATGGACAGATTCTAGGGTTACAACCAACTCAAAATGGCACCTGAGGACATGGAGAAAACAACATTTGTCACACAGTGGGGCACATTCTTCTACAAAGTGATGCCATTCGGACTGAAGAATGTTGGGGCAACCTATCAGCGTGCCATGGTAGCCTTATTTCACGACATGATACATCATGAAATAGAGGTCTATGTAGATGACATGATAGCCCGATCACAAACAGAGGAAGAGCACCTTGATCACTTGCAAAAGTTGTTTTAGAGGTTGAAGAAGTATAAACTAAGGTTGAATCCAAACAAGTGCACATTTGGAGTACGTTCCGGTAAACTCCTAGGCTTTGTCGTTAGCAACAAAGGTATTGAGGTCGATCCTGCCAAGGTTAAAGCAATACAAGAAATGCCTGCTCCTCGTATTGAGAAGGAAGTCAGAGGATTCTTGGGACGCCTGAACTATATTGCCAAATTCATTTCTCACCTAACAGCTACTTGTGAGCCAATCTTCAAACTATTGAAGAAAGATCAAGTAGTCAAATGGAATGATGAATGCCATACTGCTTTCGACAAAATCAAAGAGTACTTACAAGAGCCTCCTGTTTTGATGCCACCAGTCGAGGGAAGACCACTGATCATGTATCTGACCATTTTAGAGAACTTAATGGGGTGTGTATTGGGGTAGCATGACGAGTCTGGCCGAAAAGAGCATGCTATTTACTACCTGAGCAAAAAGTTTACCGACTGTGAAACCAGATATTCACTGCTCGAGAAAACTTGCTGCACTCTAGCATGGGCTGCTCGCCGGCTAAGACAGTATATGCTAACTCATACTACCTTGTTGATATCTAAGATGGATCCGATAAAGTACATCTTTGAAAAGCCTGCTCTATCTGGGAGGATAGCTAGATGGCAGATGATCCTAACAGAATATGACATACAATATACTACCCAAAAAGCTATAAAGGGCAGTGTGCTAGCTGATCATCTTGCTCATCAAGCTGTAGAAGATTATCAGTCCATTAAGTTTGAATTCCCGGATGAAGACATCATGACATTAGACAATTGTGAAGGAATCAAGCCATATGACGGACCTGAACAAGAATCCCGATGGACCCTGTTATTTGATGGGGCATCCAATGCACTTGGTAATGGTATCGAAGTTGTACTCATATCTCTAGAAGGGTGTCATACTCCATTTACTGCTAGACTTTTCTTCAATTGTACAAACAACATGGCAGAATACGAAGCATGCATCTTTGGTCTCAGAGCTGCCATAGACTTGGGAATCAAATCCTTAGACGTGTTTGGAGATTCAGCTTTGGTCATCAGTCAGATCAAAGGGGAATGGGACACTAAGCACCCAAACCTTATCCCTTACAAAGAACATGTTTTGACATTACTACCACATTTTGAGAAGATTACCTTCGAGCATTTCCCGCGAGAAGAAAATCAGCTAGTAGACGCTCTAGGCACAATGTCATCTATGTTTAAATTTAATTGGGATAACGAGGGTCCCCAGATCACCATCGAACGAATGGATGAACCAGCACACTGTCACGAGATTAATACTGAAGAAATAGTGGACCATCCTTGGTTTCATGAAGTCAAGAGGTATCTCGAGGCTCAAGAATATCCAGAAGGAGCTTCAATCAATGATAAGAAGTTCTTAAGGAGATTCTCTGCTAAGTTCTTCTTGAGTAATGGCATCCTGTACAAGCGCAATCATGACTCCATTCTGCTTCGGTGTTTGGATAAGGTTGAAGCGGAAAAGGTCATGTCTGAATTACATGAAGGTACTTTTGGCACCCACTCCAGTGGGTATACGATGGCGAAGAAAATCCTACGGACAGGCTATTATTGGTCTACCATGGAAACAAATTGCTATCAACACTCTCGGACTTGTCATAAGTGTCAAATTTATGCTGACAAGGTTCACGTCCCTCCGGTTCCTTTGAATGTCTTGACGGCTCCTTGGCCCTTTGCTATGTGGGGAATAAATATGATTGGGGAGGTCAAGCCGACAGCCTCCAATGGACACTGTTTCATCCTAGTGGCCATTGACTAATTTACAAAGTGGGTTGAAGCAACTTCCTACGCATTTGTTACTAAGAATGTTGTTGCCCGCTTCATCAAGAAAAATCTCATTTTCCGGTACGGTATCCCGGAAAGGATCATCACTGATAATGGTAAAAATCTTAACAACACTATGATCACTGCCTTGTGCGAGAAATTCAAGATTCAGCACCATAATTCTTCCCCCTATCGACCAAAGATGAATGGCGCTGTCGAAGCTGCAAATAAAAACATTAAAAAGATCATACAAAAGATGACAATCACATACAAGGACTGGCATGAGATGCTACCATTCGCTCTCCACGGGTATCGCCACAACTTGCACATCAACTGGGGCAACACCCTATTCTCTGGTTTACGGCATGAAGGTTGTATTGCTTATCGAGGTCCAGATCCCCTCTCTGAGAAATATGAAGGATGCAGGTTTGAATGAAGACGATTGGATCCAAACTGGACTTGATCAACTGAACTTAATCAATGAAAAGAGACTTACTTCTGTTTGCCATGGTCTAATGTATCAAAAACGGATGATCAAGGCTTTCAACAAGAAGGTCAGATGCCAAGTATATCAAGTTGGGGATCTAGTGATCAAATGTCTCATCTTGCCACAAAGTGATCCCAGGGGAAAATGGACTCCTACCTATGAAGGACCGTTTGTAATCAAGAATATATTCTCCGTTAGGGCAATGATTTTAACCACCATGGATGGCGACGACCTGCCACACCCTGCGAACGCAGACATAGTCAAAAGATACTACGCATAAGAGACCTGCTAGATTGACACACCTAGGTAAAACAAGGGCATCCCAGCGAACCAAAAATGTTCGGGAAAAAATTAGGGATAAAATAAAAAAATTTGTACACCCGGTAAGTTGAAAACCTGAAAGGGCGACTTGGGCAAAATAGGGTTTCCCGGTGGACTGAAAACCCGAAAGGACGGTCCTTGAAAAATTTAGGGAATTAAAGTGTATAACTATGTCCCGTCGGATCACTTAATAGACAACATTTGACTTCCACTGATAAACTCGGAGTTTCTGATCAATTCAATCATCTTCGGACGAAGCAACAAATAGACAAGATGCTTAGAGATATGAAGGCTATAGCAGAATGGGAACCCCATGGGATAATTACACATAAATATCTTTCTTTGTATAAATTTTTCTTGTTTTTATGGCACCATTCTCTTACTAGAATGATTGCCTCCTTTGTACAAAATACTTACTCAAAGTCAATACAAAGATATCCCTTTGAAAGTGCAAAAACTATTTGTCTTTTCCTTTACTCTTGTGTTTTGTTTGCAAAAACTTCCAATGATTCATTGATGAACATATGCATTTGAACATAATTACTATTTATAAATAAACAAAATGAGAAAGACAATTACTGATAGGTTGAAAAGATAGGAAAACGTCTCTAGGCTATTCCATAAGTAATCCCCACAGTACGTCATTTGAATCCCCAACGGAGCAAATTTCAATTTATTAATCCCCAGTATAAATCGTCAAATTTCTCAAGATTCCCCAAACAAATCTTACAAGCAGTACATGGCATTGCCCTCGCAACAGAATTTACTTCTCTCAACAAGAGTTCGTTAGTACTTCAACTTCAAGGCATGAAAATTCAACTTATCCTCAGCAGCATCCAAGGATTTATTTTCCTCAATCAAACATCAATACAGCAAATCAACTTACATGCGCATACATTACATCCACATATCATAAACATTGATAAAGCAAATACATTTCATCATACATTTCATGCAACATAACTTTGTATTTTAGCTAACATTTCACCCTTTTCAGGATAAGATTGACAACTACCATTAACAAATATTCAATCATGATACGATTCAGATACGCTCCAGACACGGGTGCCATTCTGATACTCATTCAAATTCAAATTTCAGATACAGTTCGGATACGCTCCAGAAATGGATGCCATTCTGTTACTCATTCAGATTCAACTTTCAGATACAGTTCGGATACGCTCCAGACATGGATGCCATTCTGTTACACATTCAGATTCAACTTTCAGATACAGTACGGATACGCTCCAGACACGGATGCCATTCTGATACTCATTTAGATTTCAAGTTCAGACACAGTTCGGATACGCTCCAGACACGGATGCCATTCTGATACTCATTCAGATACAACCTTTCAGATACAATACAGTACGGGTACGCTCCAGACACGGATGCCATTTTGATACTCATTCAGATTCAGACTTCAGATACAATACAGATACGCTCCAGACACAGATTCCATTCAGATACTCATTCAAAGTTCAAATCCAGATATAGTTCAGATACGCTCTAGACACAAACGACATTCTGATACTCATTCTTTCAGCTTACAACTTGCAATTCAACAAACCTTCTTGAATGGCATTTGCAAGCCCATCTCCAACAATATTCTATCACTGCTCCAAATGGCATATTTAAGCCCATTCCCTCAATTACACATCATCGACTGCAAATTTCTGGGCACTTTAATGTCCAATCATTCTCTCACCTTCGAGTCACGAATGGAAAAACTCGCCAATCTAACTCTTCAGGTTTAAGAAGATCGAACGGGGGCAGCTGTTGTACCCCAAAATTTTCCCTCTTATTTATCAAGACTTTTCTCACAAGATCTCTTTGACTCAAGACTGGATTAGGGTTTGGTCAGCTCAAGACATCTCATCTTACACTGTTGACCCAAAATTAGGGTTTGAGTTTGCACAAGGATTCTTGGAATATCAATGCTTCATATGACTTTCAAACATCATTATGAACCCCTAAGGTTACTCATGACAAGTTTCAAGCCTTGAACCCCATTTTTGATCAGTCAATTGGACAGTTGACCTAAAAATCAACTGTATTGGGGAAAAAGTCAACCATGGCCAATTTACAGTCAAACTTCATATTTTTTTATCCACATCAACATTCTAGACTCATATGCATCATTTGATTGAGTTTGGATTACAATTCCTCAAGAAATTTTATCAAATCATCAAAAGGGCAAAATGGTCAAAATTAGGGTTTTGACTGAGAAAGCGCAATTTCTGATTTTTGACCTAGCAAATAACCAATTGGTCTGAAGCATGATTCCAAGGGCTCAATTGAATCATAATTACCTAATGACATGGTTCAAAACATTGCAAATCCATTGGATTGACAGATGAAATTTGCAGCCAACTGATCAAAGTCAACTGTATATTGAAAAGTCAAACATTGACTTTTTGGTCAAAATCAAGTGCCAAGGATAATGATTCATCAAAAAATGTCAAAATGTGAAACTTTTTCATCAAGGAATCAAAGATTTAAGATTTGATTTTAAAATTTGAATTTTTCTTAACTTAGAAACTTTTCTAAGTATAGAAAGTTTCTTATTTTTTCTCAACTTTAAGCCATTTTTTCACCATGATACAAGATGTTTCAAAGTAAGTTCCCAACAAGAAATTTATAGACCTCCATGAAATATACAACTTTGCTTCACATATTTTTCCCTAAAGATGCTTGGATCTCAAGATATAATTTTGTGAATACATGCCCATGAACCAAAATAACTTAGTGAAATTTTGCCCTAATTTAGGCAGGTTTTGGACCCAACTTCATGGCAATTTTTCACCTAGTTCCAATAGGAATCTTGAAATTCATTTCAAATATGAGTTATAGAACACATTACAAGCTTTCCAAAATGTCCAATAACTCCTTGAGATCATTTTTGAGTGAGGAGAATCGAAGAGATGAAGTTGGCAATTTCTCACTTTGAATTCAAGCCATTTCATGAAGAACAAATTTCAAATCAGTACCTATGCTGCCTAATCCATGCTTTACAGGTCCCAAACTTGTTCCTCACTTCATAATTTAATGCTTACTCAGTTGAAAAATCTTTAATCCAAGCCCTAGAGTCTTTATCCAAGTTGTAATTCCATAAATGGCACAAAGTTGCCATTGCCATTTTGGAAAAGGTTCACTTTTGCAACTTTCCACCTCTTGAGCATTGAACCTGTCTTCTCTGCACATACAAGTACTACAGACCTAAGGCAACTTGTATAGAACTCATACCAACCCCAAGCAAGCCAGTAGAAGTAGGAAGAGACTTGTCCCTTCACTTGGCTTCAAAAGCAAGAAAGTGTGCAAAAAGGCTAGGATTGAAAAATATGTTAAAGAGATGACTTGAAACCTATCCCATACTAATACACAAACACATTACAACTAGAAACACGATTTCTAGAGGTCTAAAACATTCAAACACTCCACATCACCAAAAACTGTCAAAACTTGCAGTTTGTGCATAAGCATAGCAATCCATCATTTGGCTCGTGCGTTTCAAGTTTCAATCATCCAAACACTTTACCTACTTGATATCTAAGTGATCCAGACCATCATCCCTACACTGTAACTCCTTCTCCTTCATCTGCCATTTTTGTTTTCCAAGCTTGCAGGTTGACTTGGATAGAGAGTTTTAGACACTTTCAAAGCAAGATAAGGGTTGGAACATACTCAGGGAGGTTCAAGCAAGCTAAAGCAACCTTCAGGCCTTCCTAAATCTCACTCAAACTCCATTCACGATCTCAACTGAAAGAGGTAAGAATCTTAAATTCTATCTCTTCATACAGGCATCCATTGGCCATGATTTGTGAATAAACAATGTGGATATCATTAATACAAAGTTGTACATATATATAACTTGCATTTATTTGGCCTGAGTTAAAAGAATTTTGAACTTGAAGTTCTTGGAAAAACTAGGTTTAGATTTAGGGATTTTAAAATTCGTTTTGATCTTTGATTGTTAGCTTACATGATTTACATGGTTGAAATCGTGGGTATGAGTACTACCATTTTCATGTTGGGAGTTTTCATTTTCATGAAGAAATGAGAAAGTTACAGAGCTTCTGGCTAGCTTGGGGAAGAAGATGAAGTACAGGGCAAGGACATTGTTTGTGTTATGTTTTTGTTGTTTCATATAAATCAACTGATGTATAGCCACCCCAGTGGCAAGGTAGCACGCTGGTGAGGCCCAGGTCATGGGTTCGAACCTTGGCGCTACCTTTTGTTTTTTCATACTTTTCCATTTTTTCATTTTTGCTGTTTTGCAAGATTGGGCTTCAACGTTGGGCCTAGCATTTTTTTCTAACATAACACCACTTGATTTCTCAAGATACCCCCCTGGCCCAACTATTTTCATATATTTTTGTTTATTTGTTTTTATTTTCATTTTTTGTTTATTATTATTTTTTAATACATGGAAATCATAAAAAAAAAAAAAAAAATGATAATATTGCATTTTTATTTTATTTCATTTTATTTTTCATATAAAAAATCTATTTTATCTTCAATATATATACTAACTATATTAAATAAATTTGTAAAAAATAAATTAAATTTAGATATATTCTTATCTTTTCTTTTATATTTATATATATACTTGTAAATATTTATTTTAACATATAAAAACTAAATATTTTCATAAAATATTATTTATTATTTTTAATACAAAAAAATATACAAAAAGATAGTACTTAAAGAACTTTATTTTTCTTTTAACAAATTGGAATTAGTGTTAAAGAATTTCTAAGAGGTAATTTCCTTTTTTCTTAATTTATTAGGTTTAGTTCAAAATTTGTTTTCACATAAGAAACAAAATAAAAATCTTTTTCTTGCATGTACATAATATTTCATATTTAAATATTGTATTTGTTTATTCCAATAAAAGCAAGTGATATAGCAAGTAACTAAGAGCCCATGGAAAACCATGGATGAAAAGGGTGCTAACACCTTCCTTTTTCATAATCTACCCCCCGAACTCAAGAAACAATCTCAAAGGTCTTTCCTGTGCTTTTTCACCTTTCCTTTTGGATAAAAGAAAAGTCGATGGCGACTCTTGCTAACCGCAACATTTGCGATAAAATGCAAAACTCTCAAGTCAGTTCTCCCACCGTATCACACCATGCATTTCATACAACATGACTTTGCATTTTAGCTAACATTTTACCCTTTTCAGGATAAGATTAATAGCTACCATTAACAATGTACAAAGTTTGCAGATACAGTTCAGATACGGTCTAAACACGGATGTCATTCTGATACTCATTCAGATTCAACTTTCAGATACAGTTCAGATACGCTCCAGACACGAATTCCATTCTGATACTCATTCAGATTCAACTTTCAGATACAATTCAGATACGCTCCAGACACGGATGCCATTCTGATACTCATTCAGATTCAACTTTCAGATACAGTTCAGACACGCTCCAAACACGGATGCCATTCTGATACTCATTTATACTCAGCTTTCAGATACAGTTCAGATATGCTCTAGACACGGATGCCATTCTGATACTCATTCAGATTCAACTTTCAGATATCGTTCAGATACGCTCCAGACACGGACACTATTCTGATACTCATTCTTTCAGCTTATAAATTACAATTCGACAATCATCTTAGATGGCATCTACAAGCCCATCTCCAACAGCTTTCTATCACCTCTCCAAATGGCATCTTAAGCCCATTCCCTCTACCATCACATCGCCGAGTGCAAATTTTTGGGCACTCTAATGTCCAATCGTCTTCCACCTTCGAGTCACGAATGGAAAAACATGCCCATCTAACTCTTCAGGTTTAATAAGATTTAACAGGGGCAGCTGTTGTACCCCAAAATTTTCCCTCTCACTTATCAAGAATTTTCTCACAAGATCTTCCTTGGGCTCAAGACTGCACTAGGGTTTGATCAGCTCAAGACACCTCCTTAGGCACTGATGACCACAATTAGCGTTTGAGTTTGCACAAGGATTTTTGAACTATCAATGCTTCATATGACTTTCATGGACCATTATGGACCCCCAAGATTACTCATGTCAAGTTTCAAGCCTTTGATCACACTTTTTGATCAGTCAATTGAATAGTTGACCTAAAAATCAGTTGTATTAAGAAAAAAGTCAACCATGACCAATTTACACTAAAATCTCATAATTTTTTATCCACATCAAAATTTTAGACTCATATATATCATTTGATCAAGTTTGGACCACAATTCCTCAAGATATTTGATCAAATCCCCAAAAGGGCAAAATGGTCAAAATTAGGGTTTTTATTGGAAAAGGACAATTTATGGTTTTTGACCTAGAAAATGGTCAATTGGTTTAAGGTATGATCTCAAGAGTCCATTTGCATCACTTTGACCTAATTACATGGTTCAAAATATTGCAAGTCCATTAGATTGACAGATGAATTTTGCAGTCAACTGATCAAAAGTCAACTGTATACTGAAAAGTCAAACTTTGACTTTTTTGTCAAATTCAAGTGCCAAAGATCATAATTCATCAAAACATGTCAAAATATGAAACTTATTCATCAAGAAATCAAAAAGTCAATATTTCATTTTGAAAAGTCAAAATTTCTAAACTTAGAAATTTTTCTAAGTGTGAAAAATTCATGTTTTTTCATAACTTTGAGCCAAATTTTCATCATGATGTAAGATGATTCAATAGAAACTTATAAAATGAAAGTTTTAGATCTCCATGAAATCTACAACTTTGATTCACACAACTTCTTTCAGAAGTGCTTGGATCTCAAGTTATAATTTCAAGAACATAGGATCATGAAATTAAACACTTAGTGAAATTTTGCCCTAATTTGGTCAGGATTTTGACTCAACTTCATGGCACTTTTTCATATATTTCCAAGGGGAATATTCAAAAGAAATTCAAATATGGGTTTTAGAGCACATTTCAAGCTTTCCAAAATGTCCAAGAACTCCTTGATATCATTCTTGAGTAGAGAGAATCAAAGAGATGAAGTTGGTGTTTTGTCACTTGAATTACAAGGCATTTTGTGATGAACAAGAATCCAATTTCAAACCTATGCTGCACAATATTGTTTTGAAGGCTTCTAAACCTCAAGATCTCTCCATAATTAGAAGATTACACTTGCTTTTGTGCTATTATCCAAGTGTTCCAAGCATTATCCAAACCAATTTGCCATTTTAGGAAGAAAGTTACCATTCCATTCTTGAAAAGTTGCTTTAATCACAAAGTCAACTTGTCTTGAGCTTCTAACTTGTTCTTTATGCATACACAATCCCTATAATCCAAAAGCAAGTTGTCTAAGGCCTGAAGAAGCTCAGGACATGCTTGTACAATATTTGAGATTTGTCATTTCACTTTTCTTCAAAAGCAAGTTATAGAGCCATAACCTTATAACTCAGAAGCATGGAGTGATTTTGTGCTCTAATCTTTTCCATACATATTAACAAATTTATTGCAAGATAAGACACGATTTGAAGCATCCTAAAACTCTCCCAAACCCCCTGGCTGCACAAGACTGCTCAACTTGACAGTTTTGAGCAAAAACTCTCCATCTCCATTTCCAATCGCGCGTGTTGATTCTTAATCATTCAAACACCTTACATACATCATACACAAGTGATGCAAGCCCCAGTTTCAAGACTATAACCCCTCCATCACTATTCACCATTTTCAAACATCAAGCTTACAGGTTGACTTGAGTAGGGAGATTCAGGGACTTTCAAAGCAAAGTAGGAGTTGGAATACACTCAAGGAGGTCCAGGCAAGCTAAACAGATTCTTAGGACACCTCAAAGCTTGCTCAAACTCCATACACGAATCCATTAGCAAGAGGTAAGTTTTCTAACTTCAATATCTTGATACAAGCATCCTTTGTGCATACATTCTGAAGTAAAAATGTAGATATCATTGCTCTAAAGCTAACCATGTCCATAGTTTTCATTTATATTGACAAAGTGTAGAGAATTTTAGATTTGAACTTTCTGAAAAAAACTAGGTTTCAATTTAGGGCCAACAAAATTAATCTTCATCTTTGACTTTTAGCTTACATAAGTTATATGGTTGGATTCGTGAGGAAAAATAGCACAACTTTCATGTTTGCATTTTCCATTTTTGTTCAGAAATGAATGAGATACAGGTGGTCCGGCTGGCTAAAGGTTGAAGACGAAGTACAGGTCATGGAGACGTTTTGCCTCACATATTTATTGTTTCATTTGTATTAACGGATGTATAGTCACCCCAGTGGTAAGACAGTGCGCTGGTAATTAGGAGGTCATGGGTTCGAGCCTCAGCGCGCGCTGCCTTTTGCTTTTTTCTCATTTTTTACATTTTTTTGTCCCTTTCAGCGCGTGGGCCTTCCTCCTTCTGGGCCTGACTTTTTTTTCTAACATTCCTCCCCCTGTTTCATATTTGCACCCTGGCCCAATTTTATTTTATTTCTTCATTTTATATTTTTTTATTTTCTCAAATATATTTTCTAAATACTAAAAAATGATTAAAAAAATACAAAAAATGATATTTCATATTTTTGACTTATTTTATTTTATTTTTCCATAAATAAATTTTTTTTTTATTCTTCATACTTCATTTATTTATTTAAGTAAATCTTATAAAATTAATTAATATTGTATTATTTATTTATTTTTCTTCACACCATTTAAAATATATTATTTTAATACCAAAAAGACTAAAAAATATTTTATAATGCTATAAATATTTTCAAGATAAAAAATGCCAAAAAATAATACTTTTCTTAAACTTATCTTATTTTGATTAATAGAATTAGGGTTTTCATATAAAATCTTTTCTTAACAATTTCAAACTTAATAAATTATTTTCTTTATTTATTAGGTTAAGATAAAATTTCTTTTCATAAAACATCAAACAAAATATCTATTTTTCTTCACATTTCTCTTCTTGTATATTTAATTCATTTTATGCATTATTTATTTCAATTCATGTATAAATTCAATTTGGTTGTAATAGACTAATTAGGGTTTTAATTTCTTGCAATCCCCATTTACAAATTGTATACCTCCACCCACAAATGTTGTAATAGCATAGTAACTCTAAATTCTGCAATTTATCACTTTATATACAATTGCTAGTAATTAGGGTTTGTATGGAAAGACTAAAATCAACACTTAGAAAACCCTAATTCAAGACTAAATCAAGCATGAAAACAACACATTTGCACACAAGCACCCCTAGGATTATTCCACTTGGTTTCCTTATACAAAATGGCCATATTACGCATGTAAGGTATCTTAGCAAAAAAAAAAACAAGCAAATACAAGATCATAGTCCCTCGATGACGCTATCTAAGTTGCCTTACAATTGATCTTAGTCCCTCAAAAATAATGCTAAGATACCTTGCAACATTGCTAATCATGGTTATACGATGACCCACGCCCATCCCGTTTACATCCAAAGATAGGGTTGCTTACCAAATCAATGGTAAGACAACAATGTTAAAGGAAAAGAAAATGAACAAGAAATACATTTGAGTAGGTAGATTGCTCCTAATTACTTGCTCCATTTCAAAACAAACATCCTTGCTATTTTCAAAAACAATCACATACACTTTCAAACATCTTACAAAATTGAATTTTTTTTCTCAAAAGATCAAACATCTTTGTATACATTCTTACGAACGAGAATCATTACAAAGATTGCCTAAACAATGGCCTCTTTACAAAATACTTTCCAAAACCACACAAAGAACAATTTCAAACAAAAAGCAAGTGATCTAGCAAGTAACTAAGAGCCCATGGAAAACCATGGATGAAAAGGGTGCTAATACCTTCCCTTTTCATAATTTACCCCCCGAACTCAAGAAATAATCTCAAAGGTCTTTCCTGTGCTTTTTCACCTTTCCTTTTTGGATAAAAGAAAAGTCGGTGGCGACTCTTGCTAAGTGCAACATTTTCGATCAAACGCAAAACACCCAAGTCAGTTCTCCCACCGTATCACAACTGGATTTGAGTTTCAAAACATAGTTGGTCTGTTACTGAAAATCTGCAGAATCTTTTGCATAAAAATAGTACTTCTATAAAATGTTTCCTAAAATGTATCAACATTTAGAGAAACAAATTAATCTTCTAAATCCATATAGAATCTATGATTCCTCAGTCGTGGATGCAAAATATAATACCCTAATATTCCCAAAATATTCAGGATCTGTTAAAACTAAATAAATCTAAGAGTACAGTTGTAACAGACAAGATGTCAGATAAATTGGATAGAACATCATGGCCAACGTGTTCTCTCTGCAAGTTTAGAACATTGCTTTCTCACAAACATTTCAAAACAAAACATCTTTCAAACACACCAACACTTTCATGAAATATTTTCAAAAGTCAACACTTTGTATACATTCTTATAGAGACGAGAATCATTACAAAGTTCGCCTAAATGAAGGAACTTTTCAAAAATACTTTCAAACAAACACAAACACATTTACAAAAGCATTTTCAAAAGTGAGCTAGAAACTAAAAGCCCGTAGATAACTACGGATAAAAAGGGTGCTAACACCTTCCCTTTTCATAACCTACCCCCTGAACTCAAGAAAATTCTCAAAAGGTCTTTTCTGTTCTTTTCACCCTTTCCTTTATTGGATAAAAGAAAATTCAGTGGCGACTCTTGCTATCCATAACAATTGAGATAAAACGTAAAACACCCAAGTCAGTTCTCCCACCGTATCATAGAATTGGCGACTCTACTGGAGAATACTTAAAAGTGGGGTTACCTTAGAGATTAGTTCACATTTTAAATGCTTTCATTGTTTGACTTGCTTTCTTTACTCTTAAAAGGGTGTTTGGGTTTTGTATAAATCTTCTGCCCGGATTAGGGGCATTATTAGGTAAGTAGCAATAGATCATAGAGATTGTACGATGTAGACCGATATGGTTGAAACGATGGCTATGTTAATGTGACATATTTGTTGGTACCGGTATCCCTTTTGGCGAATCAAGGAGAATACGGGGCGGCTGTGTGGTGTCATGAAGCACTAACTAACTGTAGAACCTTTAATTGAACAACTTGGCCATTAGGAAGTAGTGAGATAGCCAGCTTTGGTGTAGTCCGAAGTTAGTTGATACTCGATACTACACTCATTTAGATTGGACTTTCGGGATATTTCGGTCGCCAAAACAGAGGCTTGCACTGAAAAATTCCCGGTGAAGAAAGATCAATGATATTGAGATTACCTAGAACTCGGTTACTTTTTAGGACAGGTTGAACCAACTAAAACATCAAGAGGGTACTTACCTATAAACCCCATGCAAGCCTAAACCTAAGGACTTGTTTGGTTTGCTTGTATAAGATTATTTGTACTTAACATCATGACATCATGCCATAGTATTTTCACTAACCATTTCAATGACCTAGGGATTTATCTTTGTTCTGTTTTATAGGATATGGCTTACACTCGCAGGAATACCATCCGAATCAACCTTGTAAAAGTGCCTCCTAAACTCAAAGAGTTAGCATCAAGGGTACCTAAAAATTCTCCATTCACCAAGAGATAAGGTCGACTTCTCAACCTGGTTACTTCAGAATTTGAAGAAGACATGGTGCATGTGCTCTTTCAATTCTTTGACCCAAAACATCATTGTTTCACATTTCCTGATTATCAATTGGTGCGCACCATGAAAGAGTTTTCTCAACTATTAGGAGTACCTATTCTTGATCAAATACCCTTCACTGGTATTGAGAAAGATCCAAAATCTGAGGAGATTGCATCAGCCTTACATTTGCAATGGTCCGAAATTGTGGCTAATTGGGAAACAAGGAGCGGAGTCAAGGGTTTTCTAGCTAAATTTATGTTAGAGAAGGCTCAACTGTTTTGGGATGCTTTGGATTTTCAAGATTTTGAAGAAGTTTTGGCTCTTCTAATCTATGGTTTGGTACTGTTCCCTAATCCAGACCAACTTATAGATGTGAATATGGTTAAAATTATCCTCTCTCGTAACCCGATGCCTACCTTGCTCGGAGACATTTTGCATTCTCTTCACACCCGTACCATGAGGAGGAGAGGGATTCTTATGTGTCGCATACCATTGATATATAGGTGGTTTATTTATCACCTTCCTTGATCAGTTTTTAAAAACGAACAAGGCTTGAGGTGGTCTCAAAGGATGATGTCACTCTCTCATTCGGATATTCATTGGTGTTACCGATCTTTGGAGGATGTTACCATCATTGACCACTGTTGGGAATTCCCTAATGTCCCACTCCTTGGAATTAGGGGAGGTATTAATTATAATCCTTCCTTGTCTCTATGATAGTTTGGTTATGCTTGGAGGGATGGTCCTCATGACGCGCTTGTCCAAGGTATTATGTTCGACTACGAGAACGATGTCCAAAGTTATTGTCAAAGGTTTGTACGAGCTTGGGGCATGGTAAACAAGGTTTATAGCAAGAATTTTGTGCATAAGAATTATATTCCTTTGGAGCCTTATCTCAAATGTGTGTGAGCTCGTGTTCAAAGTCTCATGATGCTGTATCTAGCTATCCTACCTATGATTATGGAACCAGTTGCCAAAAGGGACATTCCTTATACCATTATTCATCCTGACATGCCTACTAATCTCGAAGGGTTACAAAGGTCTTGAATTCAACTAAAAGGAGAACAAGACACCTTTGAAGCTCAATTCTATGCCAGCGAGAAGAAAGTGTTAGAGCTCACAAGGCAACTTCACGAGGAGCGAAGCCTACATACATACATCAGCCTAAAGAGGAAGCGTCCATGGGAGACCCGAGTCTTCTATTTTATAAGTTCATTTTGTTATATTTCTCTCATTGTAAGCCCAAGAGGCAATTTGTAACCTTTGAAATTAATAATACAATCATTGTTTTGTTTCCTCTTTGGCTAAGCAAATTTAAATCTCTTAAAGGTCCTTGAAAACATTGCATCCACATAACATGCATCATATCATAAGCTGGTTTTCTGACACAGGTTTCCTCATCTTTTTACTGTTTATTTTAGTATAAGATAGATCTCGAGCAAACCATCAAGGACTTGCAGACTCAACACACTCAGTTCCAAGAGACTCTTTTCAACTTTGCAAAAGGCCAACAAGAAATGATGACGCTTCTCGTCACGAAGAAAAAGACCAAGAAGAAAGTTGTTATCAACATGGGGAAGAGGTTCAAAGGCCCTTCCTGCCAAGTTCAAATTGAAGAGGACTCCTCCAAAGAGGATGATAATCAAGATGAAGATTCTAGAAGCACCTGTGCTAGGGGTGGGAATAATCATATTTTTGAAGACGAGGATTATTCTGATGAGAAATACCCACCGGCCGACGACAAATATAAGCAGCTAGAAGACAGACTAAAGGCTGTAGAAACCCAAGCAGTGCCTGGCTTGGATTTTGGGGATTTATGTTTGGTTCTTGGGGTGGTCATTCACCATAAATTCAAAATCCCTATCTTTGTTAAGTACGATGGTTTCTCATGTCCGAAGCTTTATCTCAGATCATACGTCTGCAATATCCAACCACATATCGCTGATAGGAAACTATGGGTGCACTTGTTTCAAGAGAGTCTATCTGGAACACAGTTGGAGTGGTTTTACCAATTGGAAGGGACCAATATGCATACGTGGGAAGATTTGACTGCTGCCTTTTACCACCAATACCAATATAATCCTGATTTGGCACCAACCCGCGTGTAATTGCAAGAAATGACTATGGGTTTAAATGAGGGATTCAAAGAGTACGCCCAAAAGTGGAGAGATCTGGATGGCAGAGTGCAAACCTCTCACTGATAGAGAATTGGTAGACATATTTATGGGAACAATGATTGGTCCCTTCTTCAATTTTCTAATTGGAAGTTTATTATCCAGATTTATTGAATTGATCTTGAGTGGCGAGAGGGTTGAAAGTGGGATTAAAAGCGGTAATATACCAATGGCCTCCACCTCTAATGTTGTAAAAAAACCATTTTCTAGAAAAAAGGAGACTAATGTTGTGTATGGAAAAGGATCCATGCTAAGAAGGACTGTCATCATTCAGTAGGGGAAGTTTTAATTTCCAATCCTACATCTGTTCAACAACAACAAAGGAATAGGCGTAGGACGAAGTTTCAAGAAAGGTAGTATACTAAGATCAATATGACATTGTACCAAGCGTTACAACACTTGCTAAAATTGGAACTGATTACACTAAGGGATCCTCCCCAATACCCTGATACCTCCTCTCCTAAATACAACCCCAATTCAAAATTTACTTACCATTCAAACAGTCCCGGACATGATACCAATGACTGTTGGTCTTTAAAGAATATAATCCAAGACTTGATCGATAACAAAATAATTGAATTCGACCCTCCACCAAATCCCAATGTGATCACCACACCCATGCCCAGTCATGGTAAGGGTGTCAATGCCATTTAAGATGCCTCTTTCGTTTCCTTCATCAATGATTTGACCACTCCTTCAAAGACTGTTAAAAAGAATTTGTTGAAAGCCGAATTATTTCTAGACTGTCTTGAAGACTGTTACCATTATGCTGCACGAATTAATAGTTGTATATGGATGAAGAAAGGTGTCCAAAACCTGATTGATAGCCGTGAAATTCTATTTGAGAGAACTCCACCTGTAAAAAGTTTAACCAAAAGTGTGTCTCAAGAGTTTGAAGACGTGTCCATAATTACCATTTCAAACACTCCCATTAGGATCACCTCCAATAGTCCTATTAGGATTCCCACTGAACCAAGAATAGCTCCCTTGAGTATCACCACACCGGGGCCAGTCCCCTACTCTTCTGACAAAGCAGTGCCTTAGAACTATGGGGCGGAAGTGTATTATCATGGCATCAAACAAGAGCCATGGATTGCTGAAGATAAAGCTGTTGAAATTAAAAACATTGCTGGATTAAGTAAAGTCCCTAGGACATGAAGGATCTTCTCTCCAGAGATCTCTCCTCCAACAACCACTAATACACATGCTCATATTACTGTTGTTAAACCTGTTGCCGAGACTCAAGGGAAGGGAAAAATGACTGAGCCTGCCAGGACGGAGGCGCCCACAAAAGATATTGAAATTTAAGACACATCTAGCCAAGAGATGGAGGAGATTATGAAAATAATCTGAAAAAGTGACTACAATATAGTGTAACAACTGAGGTAGACACCTTCAAAGATATCCATGTTGTCTTTGTTGTTGTGTTCCAAAGCACATGCTCAAGCTCTGCTAAAATTCCTGAAAAATGCACATGTCCCACAAGAAACTACCGCTGACCAATTTGAAAATTGTGTAGCAAGCTTGACTGCTGACAATGGTTTGGGCTTTTCAGACATAAATTTGACTCTGGAGGGGAAGAATTACAACAATGCACTACATGTTTCCATTGAGTATAAAGGAACCACCTTAGCACATGTGTTAGTGGATACAGTGTCCTCCCTCAACTTTTTACCAAAAGGTGCTTTAGACAGATTGGACTGTGAAGGGATGGTGCTGAAACCTAGTGATATTATGGTGAGAGCCTTAGACGGGTCAAAGAGAATGGTCCATGGAGAGGTTGATCTTCCTATCAAGGTTGGATCTCAAATCTTCAACTCAACATTCTATGTAATGGATATCCGTCCAACCTATTCTTGCCTGCTCGGACGCCCATGGATTCATGGGGCATGTGCGGTTACCTCCACATTACATCAAAAGCTGAAATACCTGGTAAAAGGGAAAATTGTCACAGTCTACAGAGAGGAGGAGTTCATGATCAGTCATTTGAATTCTTTAAAATACGTTGAAATGGATGGAGAATTCATTGAAATCCCCTGTCAAGCATTTAGAGTGGTCCCTCTAATGATTGTTGTTGCCAAGGCCACTCCTTCCACTCCCAAAGCTGATAAAGATACACCAAGAGTGGCCTCTCTCAAGGATGCTCGTGTTGTTGTTGAAGATGGAGGTTGCACAATTTGAGGATAACTTCCTGATATCCCCTACAAGTCAGACAAATTTGGGTTGGGCTTCATTTCTAAGGCTCATAAAAAGGTTCGACATGCTCGTGTTGGGAAACCACCTTTCTGTATTAGCAATAATGAAGTTAATGCTCTGGGAGACTCTGATAGTGACGGTGATTGGGACGACTGAATCTACCCCATAGCTGACGAAGGACTCAACAATTAGCAGACCAAAGACTTCATCTCAATCTCCTTCAACCAGGAGTAATTTCCATTTCCTTTTTTCTATTGCTTTGAGAAATTTGTCTGTAATTTCCTCTAAAAACATTGACTTTAAACCATGTGCCTTGCCCGGGGTACAATGGTCCATTTGTTAAGGGTTTTCCATTTTCATATGTCATATGCTCATTTTAATGAAAAACATTGGACTATTTTATATTCAAATTTTGTGCTCCTTGTCTTTCTTTACTTTACTACATTTTCAAATATCCACGTGACCTTACATGCACACACACACATTTGCAGATCCACATCCACTCCGGATCTCATTGACAACAATTCTGCTATTGCCATATATGACTTTGAAAATCCAATCTATCAAGTCGAAGACGAAGGTGAAGAAGATTATGAGATACCTAGGGAACTCGCCAGACTCCTGATACAAGAGGAAAAGGACATTTAACCGCACGAAGAACCAGTTGAAGTGATAAACTTGGGTACTGAGGCAGATAGGAAAGAAGTCAAGATTAGCGCCAACCTGAAAGGAAGTGTCAAGGGAAGATTGGTTCAGATGTTGTATGACTATGTTGAGGTGTTCGCTTGGTCATACGAATATATACTGAGGCTTGATACTGATATCGTGGTTCATCGTCTACCAATGAAGGAAGGTTGTTCTCCGATCCAGAAAAAGGTTCGTCGCATGTGGCCAGATATATCTGAGAAAATCAAGGCCAGGGTAATGAAACAGTTCAATGCAGGTTTCTTGGAAGTAACATCGTATCCCCAATAGGTTACAAATGTTGTCCCAGTATCGAAGAAAGACAGAAAGGTATATATGTACGTAGACTATAAGGATTTAAATAGGGCAATCCCCAAAGATGATTTTCCACTACTACATATTGATTTCTTAGTTGATAACACTGCTCATCATAAGGTGTTCTCCTTCATGGATGGCTTCTCCCGGTATAACCAGATCAAGATGGCACCTGAGGACATGGAGAAAACCACTTTTGTCACACAGTGGGGCATCTTCTGTTATAAGGTCATACCTTTTGGTTTAAAGAATGTAGGCGGAACTTATCAACGTGCCATGGTAGCTTTATTTCATTATATGATTCATCATGAGATAGAAGTCTATGTTGATGACATGATTGCCAAATTGAAAAATGAGGAAGAACACCTTGATCATTTGCACAAGCTATTTGAAAGGTTGAAGAAATACAAGCTGAGGCTGAATCCTAACAAATGCACCTTTGGGGTGAGGTCTGGAAAACTCCTAGGCTTCATCGTTAGTGGAAAAGGTATTGAGGTCGATCTTACAAAAGTCAAAGCCATACAAGAAATGCCAGCTCCCTATACTGAGAAGGAGGTTATAGGTTTCTTAGGCTGACTCAACTACATTGCTCGATTCATCTCTCACTTAACTGCTACTTCTGATCCAATCTTCAAGTTGCTGAAGAAAGATCAAGTAGTTAGATGGAATGACGACTGCCAAATAGCTTTTGATTAGATTAAGGAGTATTTACAAGAACCTCCAATCCTAATGCCTCCAGTTGAAGGAAGACCTCTGATTATGCACTTGGCCGTATTAGGGAATTCAATGGAGTGTGTGCTGGGCCAACATGACAGTCTGGTAGAAAAGAGTATGCAATATACTACCTTAGCAAAAAGTTTACCGACTGTGAAACAAGATATTCACTGCTCGAGAAAACTTATTGCGCTTTGGCATGAGCTGCTCACCGACTAAGACAATATTTGTTGACTCATACTACTCTCTTGATCTCTAAGATGTATCCCATCAAGTACATCTTCGAGAAGCCAGCTCTCTCCGGACAAATAGCCCGATGGCAAATGATTTTGACTGAATATGGCATCCAGTACAGTACCAAAAAAACAATAAAAGGAAGTGTATTGGCGGATCATTTGGCCCATCAAGCTGTTGATGACTACCAGTCCATGAACTTTGAATTCCCAGACGAGAATATAATGCTAATAATCGACTGTGCAAATCCTGGACCGTATGAAGGACCTGAACAAGGATCTCGATGGTTTTTGATGGAGCTTCCAATGCATTGGGTAACGGAATTGGTGCCGTGATCATTTCTCCCGAAGGTTTCCGTACACCTTTCACTGCCAGACTCTACTTTGACTGTACAAACAACATGGCCGAGTATGAAGCATACATCTTGGGTCTAAATGATGCTATTGACCTAAGAGTCAAATTCTTAAGCATATACAGATATCCGGCTCTGGTAATCAGTAAAGTCAAAGGAGAGTGGGATACAAAACATCCAAACCTTATCCCACACAAAGAACTTATGTTAACTCTGATTCCATACTTTTAAGAGGTTACCTTTGAACACATCCAGATGGAAGAAAACCAGTTGGAAGATGCCTTAGATACCATGTCGTCCATGTTCAAGATCAGATGGGACAACGAAGCTCCTCGAATTACTGACGAAAGATTTGATGAACCGACACACTGCTATGAGATTGATACTGATAGAGTAGAAGAGAAGCTTTGGTTTCACAAAGTAAAAAGATATCTTGAAGATCAAGAATACCCTGAGGGAGCATCAATCAATGATAAGAAATTCCTGTGGAGGTTCTCAGCCAAGTTCTTCCTGAGCAATGGGATTTTGTACAAACTTAACCGCAATTCAACTCTGCCCCGTTGTGTGGGAAAGAAGGAAGCAGATAAGATCATGTAGGATATGCATGAAGGTATCTTTGGAACTCATTCTAGTGGACACACTATGTCAAAGAAGATTATGAGATCCGATTACTATTGGTCGACCATGGAAACCGATTGTCATCACCACTCGAGGACTTGCCACAAGTGCCAAATTTATGTTGACAAGGTTCACGTACCTCCGATTCCTTTGAATGTCATGACTGCTCCTTGGCCATTCGCATTGTGGGGCACTAACATGATCGGAGAAATTAAGCCCATTTCATCTAATGGACATCGTTTCATCCTCGTCGCCATTGACTACTTTACCAAATGCGTCGAAGCGGCTTCATTTGTCTCAGTTACCAAGAATGTTGTAGCCTGGTTCATCAAATATAACCTCAAATGTCGGTATGACATCCCTTAAAGGATTATCACTGATAACGGTACCAACCTCAACAATTCTATGATTACTGAACTCTGTACGCAGTTCAGGATCAAGCATCACAATTCTTCTCCATACATACCTAAGATGAATGGCACGGTGGAAGGTGCCAACACAAATATAAAGAAGATTGTGCAAAATATGGTGGTGACCTATAAGGAATGACATGAGATGCTACCATTTGCTCTTCATGTCTATCGTACCTCGGTGCAAACATCAATTGGGGAAACTCCATTCTCTTTAGTCTATGGCATGGAAGTTGTCATGCCTGTCGAAGTTTAGATTCCTTCTCTAAGGATTATAAAAGAAGAAGACTTAGGAGAAGACGAATGGATTCAGACTAGGATGGATCAGTTGAACTTGATCGATGAAAAGAGATTGGTTGCTGTCTGTCATGGTCAAATGTATAAAAAATGTATGATCAAGGCATTCAATAAGAAGATCAAACATCGAGTATACCAGGCTGGTGACTTGGTAATAAAACGCATCATTCTACCACAAGGCAATCCCAGGGGAAAATGGACTCCTACCCACGAAGGGCCATTTGTTGTCAAGAAATTATTCTCCGGCGGTGCCATGATGTTAACCACTATGGACGACGAAGATTTCCCGCACCCTGTGAACGCAGACATAGTCAAACAATACTACGTATAAGAATGACCCGCTAGGTTGACATACCTAGGCAAAAATAAGGGCATCCCGATGAAACAAAAGGGTTCGGGCAAAAATTAGGAATATATACAAAAGATTGTACACCCGACAAATCAAAAACCCGCAAGGGAGGCTTGGGCAAAAAAGGGTATCCCGGTGGACCGAAAACCCGAAAGGGCGGTCCAAGAAAAAGTTAAGGATTAAAAGGATACGACTGTGTCTCGTTGGATCACTACAACCAGCTTTATTACCAAGGTCAAAATTTCAAATGGTACAAGATCAGTTCAATCAACTTCTTCCGACGGCAAGGGATGATGTTCGAAGACATGGGGGCAATAGCAGAGTTGGAACCAATGAGATCACTTCCACATGACTATATATATATATATATATATATATATATATATATATATATATATATATATATATATATATATATATATATATATATATATATATATATATATATATATATATATATATATATATATATATATATATGTTCTCCCTTTGTATTCTTTTCATTTCACAACGACTTCCTCTTACTAGGATTTCCGTCTCTTTATACGAAAACACTTGTTTATAGGCAAATTATCAATATAAATATACTTTGAAGTGCAAAATTTTTTTTCCTGTTTTGATTGCAAAAACGTCCAATGACTAAAATTGAAATGAACATATGAACATAATTAACTGTTAACAAATATACACATAAGAACAGGAATAAATACTTACTCTAGGAGCCAAGATAACACTCATGCTATCCATAAATCCCCATAGAGTAAATCATACATTCTCCATATTTTCCTTTCGGAGTTTCATTCAGCATATCTCCTGGAAATTCTCTTCCCCAGCCGAGTTTGGCCTTCCAAAACTGAAAGAGAAACCTTGCATAGCTCTTCCCCAGAAGAATTTGTTTCCCCAGTGAAATCTCCAGAATATCTTCCTCAACAGGGTTTATTTCCCCAACAGTCTACCATCTCCCCAACTTGAGTCTATTCCTCAAACTACAACAAAACACTGACAAAACTCCTCTTCCCTAGTAGGATTGCCACTGTCCCCAAAAAGTTGCTGCAAAACTTGGAGTCCAACCAGAATACCAATTAACTTTACTCTCCCCAGACAAGTCGGAAGTTTAATCATCTCTTTTATCCCCAGTCAGTGTATATGAGAATTAAATTCCCCAGTAGAGCAATGGACAACCAAGGTTCTTGAACTCTAATCCCCAAGCAGAAATCAACATCCTCTGCTGAGTTTCCTCAAATAACAAACATGAATCCCCAGCGGAAGTATTCTAGACAAAGTTGAAGGTATACATACTCTTGATCCACAACAATAGCCATGGATTTATTTTCCCAGACATAGATACATTTCAACAATATTCATACATCATGACATATACATACGAAACATATAGCATAATCTCATTTATTTTGAGAACATCATTAAGCAATACATTTCATATATCATGACATTTCACATAACTAACTCTTTACCTTTTCAGGAAAGATCAATCAATAGATGAATATCATCAACTATCTACATAATCAGACAAAATTTCTCCAGAGACTAGAATCTGACAAGTATTTCCATCAAAGACTTGCCCCAGGGAGTCATTCTGAAGAATATATCTCCGAGACAAAATCATGTTTGGGTTCCTTCATTACCTATTGAAGTAGTTATCACTATAGATTCCTTCATTACCTGTTGAAGTAGTGGTCGTGATAGATTCCTTCATTACCTGTTGAAGTAGTAGTCGTCATAGATTCCTTCATTACCTGTTGAAGTAGTAGTCGTCATAGATTCCTTTATTACATGTTGAAGTAGTAGTCGTTATAGATTCCTTCATTACCTGTTGAAGTAGTAGTCATCATAGATTCCTTTGTTACATGTTGAAGTAGTAGTCGTCATAGATTCCTTTACTACCTGTTGAAGAAGTAGTCGTCATAGATTCCTTCATTACCTGTCGAAGTAGTAGTCATCATAGATTCCTTCATTACCTGTCAAAGTAGTAGTCGTCACAGATTCCTTCATTACCTGTTGAAGTAGTAGTCACCAAAGATTCCTACATTATCCATTGAAGTAGTAGTTGCATGTAGACTCTTTTCAGGATACATTTCTTAAAGAGCAAGTCAAGCACTAGACTTACCAACAGTCACTCTAGATGGCATCTATAAGCCCATATCCGATGATTATTTGTCACCTTTGGATGGCATATATAAGCCCATCTCTGACAACTCTTCATTACCTCTCCAAATGTCATCTTTAAGCCCATTCCCGACACAATCAACCAAGAGCATTACTTCGTGCACCAGCGAGTGCAAATTTTTGGGCACTTTAGTGTTCAATCATTTTCCACCTTCAAGTTACGAATGACGAACATACCAATCTAACTATTCAGATTTAAGAAGATTGAAGATGGGTAGCTGTTGTACCCCAAAATTTTCCCTCTCTTTTCTCAAGACATTTCTCACAAAAAATCTTCAATGACTCAAGTTTGCACAAATGTTCACTAGGTCAAATTATCTCCTAAGCACTAACACCCCAAATTAGGGTTTTGATTTTCACAAGGACAGTTAGACTCCTAATGCCTCAAATGACTTTCATGGTTCATTATAGACCTCCAAGAATACTCATGCCAAGTTTCAAGCCTTGGATCACAATTTTGCTTAGTCAACTGATCAGATGACTGAAAATTAGCTGTATTGAGTAAAAAGTCAAAGGTGGTCAACCTACAGTCAAACTTCAAGATTTTTGGGCCATATCAATATTTTGAAGTCATGTTTATCAATTGATCAAGGTTTGATCACAATTCCTCAGGAAAAGTGGTCAAATCATCAAAAGAGCAAAATGGTCAAAATTAGGGTTTTGACTAGGAATGGCCAGTCATTGACTTTTGACCTAACACATGACTTAATGTTTTGAGGTATGATCTCAATGATTCAAGCACATTATTTTTACCTAATTGCATGACACAAGTCATTTCTCAAGATCAATGGATTAATAGTTGAATTTTGGATCAACTGATGAAAAGTCAACTGATACATAAAAAGTCAAAGTTTGAATTTTTTTATCAACATTGACTTTTAAAGATCAAGATTTATCAAGATACTCAAAAATATCAAACTTGGTCAACAAGAATCAAGAAAGTCAAGAAATTCCACAAAAAGTCATAGTTCTCAAGACTTAAAAAAATTTCTAAGTATATTTTATACTTGATAAATTCATTACTTCGTGACCTTTTTTTACCAAGATGCAAGATGATTCAAAGAAAAGTTTCATCAAAAAAATTGTAGATATTGATGAATTCTACAACTTTTTATTATAGGGTTGATGTCCAAAAAATTCTTAGATTTGAAGATATAAGCCCAAGAAGTCATGACATTTTTCATAAAACACTTAGTGAAAATTTTGACAAGTTTAGGCAGATTTTTGACCTAAGTTCTTAACCAATTTTCACCTAGATCCAAGATGATTTAGCCAAAGTGGTCAATATAAAGGTTGTAGACAATGTTTTAAGCTTTCCAAAATATCAAAATAACTTGAAGAGATCATATTTGAGCTAATAGAATCGAATAGAAGAAGTCGGGCATCCATTCTTGAATTACAAGTCATTTTGATGATGAACACATAACCAAAACCCTAACCTATGCTGCATATTCTCACTTTGCAGACCTTCTAACTTTCAAATCTATCCATGAGAAGATGTTTACACAACTCATTGAGCCATTTTCCAAGTGTTTGAAGCATTATCCAAGCTAGTTTTCCATTTATGGCACAAAGGCACCATTGCCATTCTTGAAAAGTTTCTTTAATCACAAGGTCAACTTGTCTTGAGCTTTGCACTTGTTCCTTATACATAAACTTCCTCTACAAGATCAGAGAAAACATGTTTAAATCTTCTAGCCACCCTACAAGCTCTGTACCTTGCCTTGAAACCATATTTGTCAAGGTTGCTTCAAAAACAAGTAAAAAATCCACAACATATGATCTTGTGATTCTGATCATCTCAAGTCCTCAAACCTTTTCCTATAAATTAATACATTGTTTACAAGCCAAGGGCACGAGTTGATAATCCAAGAAACTCCCTCAAACTCAGAATTGCATCAAAACACCATTTTATGCCATTTCTGACCTTGAACTTCAAACTCACATTCCACTCGTGCATTCTTCCTCAAAATCAATCACAAAGCATCCATATATCATTTAGAACCTAAACAAACACCTGTTACACGACTGTAACACGTCCATCACCATCCTCAATTTTCAAAAATAGTAACTTGCATATTGACTTCTCTAGAACAATACAACCACTCTCAATCCATAGTAAGCATTGCAATAGCTTCCGGGAGGTTCAATGAAGCTAACCAGATTATTACAACACCTTGAAGAGTGCTCAAAATCCAAACACGATCTCTATTTGTAAGGTGAGTTTTATGAACTTCCATCTCTTCATACAAGCATCATTTGGATTCGATTTTAAAAGATAAAATATAGACATTATAGCCCTGAAACTAACCACGTCCTTAGAATTCATTTATATTGCCTGAGCATGGAGAATTTTAAGTTTGAACTTTCTGGAAAAAAACTAGGTCAGATTTGGTACCAAGCAAAATTCGTGTTTATCTTTAATCCATAGCTTAAGTTATTTACATATTTGAAATCGTGGTGAAATTTCTAACAAGTTTGATGTTTACACTTTCTGATTTGGTTGAGAAATGAGTAAGTTACGAAATTCAAAAATGGAGTTCTGGTTATGGCACAAGGAAGAAGAAGACAACATGTTCAGGACTTGTTTTGTAATATAATGTGATGGTTGCGTTTAAATCAACGAATGTATCACCACCTCAGTGTTTAAAGCGCGTGCCTATGACCTTTGTGACCTGAGTTCGAGCCCCAGCGTCACATTTTGTTATTTTTCCTAACATTTTCCTTGTTTCAGCGCGCCTGGGCCTCCCATGGTTTGGGCCTTTATTTGTTTTTGTTGAACATCACCCCCCTGTTTGCTTAACAACAGTGGCCCAACATTTTTATATTTATTTTATTTTCTGATACAAAAAAGGCCTCCTTGGGCCTGGATTTTCACCAACACCTCCCTAATTTCTTTTCAACCCTCTGACCCATTATTTTATTTTTTATTTTTATTTCATTTTCTTATCTTTTATTTATCTATTTTATTTTTAATCAAAAATATAAAAATTATATTTTCTTAAATGATTATATCAAATTTTCCCATTTTATTTTATTCTTATTTTTATAGACAAAAAAGAATAAAAATACTTTCTTAAACTATTTAATTTTTTTTCTTAATTAAATTAATTTAGATTTTATTTTAATTTTATCTTTTAATTAAATTAATTTAGAAATTAGGATTTTCATTAATTAACTTCTTCTCAAAATAATTAATTAGTTTAATTATAAAAAACCTTTTTTTCATAAAAAACTCAAATAAAAACAATTTTCTTTTCTCTTTTCATTATCCTTACATTTTTGTACATTTTTATTATTTCGCATTATAACTTATGTAATTGTCAAAGCCTTGTAATAGTAAATTAGGATTTACTCTTCTTGTCATCCCCATTTGTAATTTGTATCCCCATCCCCTAAAGTATTGTAATGGCGTATGACATTTAAATTCCGCAATTTATCATTTTCCTCATCATTGTTAGTAATTAGGATTTTTATGACAAGATTTAAAATCAAACATTAGACAACCCTAATTCAATATAAAATACATGAAAATAAACACACTTCAAACACATACACCTCTAGGGTAACCCACACTTGTTGTCTCAAATAAAACAGTCATGTCACTCGAACGTGAGATGTTTTAAAAAAAGACCCTCGATTGAAAGATCATAGCCCCTCGATGAACCTATAGCGGTGAAAATCGGAGATCAAGCTATTAATTAACTTGACTCACAAAAAGCAAGAGTCGCCACCGCGCTTTATTATTTCCAAGGGAAAAGGGAAAAGAGCGAAATAAAACCCTAAAATATGCAATGTAAAGTAATATTTAAAAGTAATGAAAATACAATGCATTTTTGAAAGAGATCGAGAGTTCGGGGGTTGGTTATACAATGGGAAGGTATTAGCACCCAATGCATCTACGGTACTCCGCAGGAACCTTTTGAAATATCTGTTTTTGGTTAAAATTGTTTGTTTGATAAAAAATTATTCGTTTGGCAAAAAAATGGGTATGGATGAGATTTTGAAGATACGACGACCTAGTGTCGAAGTTTTGACTTAAAAAAAGGTGTGAGTTTGAAAATCGAATCTTTTAGGAAAATCAACTTAAATTTGGCAAAAATAGTAAATAGAAGAAAAAATGAATGAGGGTATTCGCATGATCGTATTAGATACTCGATGACATGAAGTCAACAAATTAATTCTTTCCCTTGGATTAAGCAAAATAAAATGAACATCAAAATATAAACATTCAGAAGTTCACAAGAAAATAAATCTGACAAAAAAAACAAATTAATGATCAAGAGGCACCGAGAAATTGAAATGACAGAAATATACAAATAAAAAGGAATATAACTAATTATCTAAAGAAGTTATTCGAACTAAATTAAAAATTACTTACTAAAATAATTCTAAACTAATTACAAATTCTAAGGTTATAAAAAAAATCTAGTATTATTGAATTTGATGTAAACTAAACTAAAGTTTTAAAATTTAGTAAGTTAAATCTAGATTAAATTAAAATCCTAAGGTTACTAAATTAAATCTAAAACAAATGAAAATTCCAAAGTTACTAAACTAAATCTAAATCAAATAAAATTCTAAAACTACTAAACTAAATTTAAATCAAATAAAAACTCTAAAGTTATTAAACTAAATAAAAATTATAAACTTATTAAACTAATTCTAAATCAAATAAAAATTATAAATTTATTAAACTAATTCTAAATCAAATAAAAATTCTAAAGTCACTAAACTAAAACTAAACAAATAAAATTCTAAAGTTAACTAAACAAAATCAAATAAAATTCTAAAGTTATTAAACTAAACTAAAACAAATAAAATTCTAAAAATTTACTAAATGAAATAAAATTCTAAAATTCTAAAATTCTAAAATAAATCTAAACTAATTCAAGAATTCTAAATTAATATTAAACTAAATTAATTATAAGATTTACTAATATTATTTTTTTTTATTTTTTATGAAAAGGGAAAAAGATTAATAAAAAAGAAAGAAAGACAAACCTCTTAGCTCAAACAAGTACCAACCCTAATTCCTAATAATAAATAATGAAATTAAACTAAAAAAAAAACAAACACACCACACCTTGGGGCGGTGCATGCTGCCAGTAGCTGTTTTTATTTCTTTTTCATTGGCCAAATTACCATAAGCCATGCCATAGTTTGGTCGTGTCTGAAGAGTATGCTGATAACATGCAATAGCTTCTCGAGGCATCCCTAAAGCCTTGTATACATTCCCAAGGTTCAAGTATACATCAGGGAAGGAAGGTTTGAGTTTAACAGCTTCCTTGTAATACTGTAGGGCTCTGTTGAAATCACCAGACTCCATGAACAGACCAGCAAGATTTGACCATGCAATAGCAAAGCTAGGTTGAATACGCAAAGCCTCGAGGTAACAACTGTATGCTTCTTGGACCAGCCCTTGAGCTTTCATTAGATTATCCAAGTTGCTATGTGCATCAACCATTAGAGGGTTGATAGCAAGTGCTTGACGGAATGGGTTATAGTTGAAGTGGTGGAAAACGTGAAGCTAGCGAAGACGGTAAGTGAGCAGGTGGGTACCGCGGGGAGCTGTGGCTTTAGCCGCAATTTTGGTTGGGGCGGTTTTCTTGGGTTTGGTTTGAGCGGGTGATTTGGGACGGTGGATGACGGAAAATTGGAAAGAGGTTGTTCGGTTGTGTCACTGAGGGAGTTTAAGCTTGCTCGTGAGGTTTGTGTTTGTAACAGGGAGGACAGTTGCAAGATGAAGGCTGATTGTGAGGTTTAATGATGGTGAAAAGATGATGGGTGGTATGGTTGGGAGGGAGATGGAAGCAAGGCGAGTTGAGGCACGATTAAGGAGACGGAGGGCGTTAGCAGAAGAGGGGATTGTGTAAATTTGAAGAGGAATGTGATGGTGTTACTCAGTGGATGAGCGGTTGAGGTGTGATTCTGCAGAGGTTGCAATCACGTGGAGGCTGGCCGGCGGAGGTTGTTGTGACATATTGTTGTAACAATTGAAATGGTCATGGTTGTTGTGATTGTTTGGATACTAGTTTGGTAGCTGTTAATTTGTGAAAGTGATAAGTGTATTGGTTTATGTGTTTTTTGTGTTAGGAAGAGAAAAGAGGTGGCTTACTGTAAGTAGAAAAAGAGGAATAGAAAGTTAGAGAGAGATAAGGGTAAAAAGTGATTAATATTGTTTTGGTCTTTTTGTATCGATCCTCAATTTCATCCAACAACCAATAGGAATAGAGTATAGTGTAAATAATATATTTTGTGATCAAATAGTCCTTAAATGATAAAAATAACCAAAAAAACTAAATGTATTAAAATTAACTCAATTTAAAATGATTTTTTTTGAATATTTTATGACTAAAAAATAAAGACCCAAAATGACCGAAAATGATAAAAAACGGACGAAAATTTATCCGAAAAAATAAAATGAACACATTAAAATAATCTACATGTCACAAAGATTAAAGAAAAAAATATTCAAGAAGTCAAAAATCAAAAATAAAATAATAATAAAAATATCAGACTAAACAGACGTTTAAGGTTAAAAACGAGACTTCGAACTGTACCGAAAAAATAAAGCGAGCATACCGTCATAATCTACGCGAAGTGCAGATTCATAAAATGATCGGTAAAAGGTGAAAACTTGAAATATTTTCTCGCTACTTTCCCGCATAGTGTCGAATCGCTTTTAACAGTCTGTCTATAAAACCGAAATATTTTATTATCGACATATAAACAACTTGGAGCAGTGCAAGAAAGTAGTAAACAGATAAAAATGAATGAAATGAAATGTCGGGTATTTTACAACTGAAAGACGATGCAAACTTTGATTTAAACTGACTTTTTCTGGTCAACTTAAATACGACTAATGATGCAAAATGTGATGAATGAAGGTATTTACTAATGATTGTGACCAAATAACAAGATATGATACGAAAGTGCGACTAAAACATATTAGGGGCGAAATTCAGGGTGCAACAGTTGTGCCTTGATGAATCAGTCTTCGAGAATCCACAATCAACCGTACTTCTGGCTTGGGAGACTCAAAACCTTAATTGAGGCGCGACACCTGATGCTCTTGATTCAGACCTGTCTCTGCACATGACACAAAAGAAAACATGAACATACACCTTTGTATGCGATTAGAAATTAGTGATACATATGCTAAAAATGTTCAAAACACTTGACAATCTTCGCATAGTCAAAGCTCGAAGGTGAGAGGTTAAAACCGACCGTATTTCGTGACCTTGAATTATCTTTAAAAAATGCAAAAATAAAAATGGGATCTTAGGTCAAAAATTGGGGTACAACAGCTGCCTCTATTTAAGTTTCTTCTATTTGGAGATATGAAGATTGGGATCTTCATTTCGACGAGATTGAAGGGACTTAAATATAGAATACACAATTTTTGGCCTTAAGATACCGCAATTATGTTTATGATATGATATGAATGTGATGTTTTGAATTTTATGGGGAATGACTCCATATGAGACAAACTATGCTGGAGAAACCAAACATATTATAGTAATCCTACAGGGGAACAAATTATAACACCACTGGGTAAACAAAGTCATAGACTTCAAATGAGAGACTCTTGAATGATTTACATCAGTATTGAGACTGGAAAAGGTAATGATTTACATCAGTACTGTGACTGGAAAAGGAAATGATGGACATCATTACTGAGACTGGAAAATGATTGACATCAGCACTGTGGCTGGAAAATAAAATGATTGACATCAGCACTGTGGCTGGAGATAAACATCTCTGATTTCTGAATTTTACCAAGAACGGTAACACATTTCTTCTTTAACCAAGATATCGCTTCAAAAGGATAGAATACAAGCTTCCCCATGGAACTCTTCCAAAGAGGTGTCGTTTGCTGAGTAAACATTATTGTTGGGGATACACAAGCTGCTCAAATAAAGAGGCCGCCACTTGCTATCTTTCAAAGGTGTCAATAACATACAAGTTGCTCATGAAGAGACCGCCGCTTGTTGTTTTTAAAAGATAACAATGACACACAAGTTGCTCATGACGAGACCGCCGCTTGCTGTTTTTCAAAGATAACAATAACACACAAGTTGCTCATGAAGAGACCGCCGCTTGCTGTTTTTCAAAGATAACAATAACACACAAGTTGCTCATGAAGAGACCGCCGCTTGCTGTTTCAAAGGTGACAGTAACATACAAGTTGCTCATGAAGAGACCGCTGCTTGATGTTTTTTTCAAGGTATCAATAACATACAAGTTGCTCATGAAGAGACCGCCGCTTGATGTTTTCAAAGGTGTCAATAACATACAAGTTGCTCATGAAGAGACCGCCGCTTGATGTTTTTTCAAATATACCCATAAAATATCATGAAGATATTGCTGGAGGTGGGAATCAATAATTTCATCGAGGATGGACAAACTGCTCATGAAGAGACCGCCATTTGTCGCAGAGAAATCAGAAATAATCAAACTGCTCAAATAAAGAGTCAGTCGCTTGTTGTCATGTCGATATTCCAGAAGAAGGTTGTGATAACACTACTGGGGAATAAAGTTCATCTTCAATGGGGAACCATGAATAAATCCTTCTTGAGGAGACCAAGTCTTTACGTTGCAAAATAAATTCACTCTCCATCTAGGTTTCATAGCCTAGAGATATCCACAGGGTATCATTCACAAGAGACAAAGCTCAATCCAGGAATAAACTGGAGAGAAAACAGTCAAACAAGACTCCATCCAATGAGGAAACAACTCAAATGGGGATTTATCCTATCCAGAGATGGAAAAGGAAAGCTAAAGCAAGATTCTTCCACGAGAGTTAACTCAGTGGGGAATTAGAAAAGAGGCGCACTTTCTGCTTAAGTTGGCACTCTATTTGGAAAGATCAAATATGCTATTTGAATAGACATAACCAAGGTATACGAACTCAAAGATATCAAAAAATACAAATGTGCATGCATGATGCAAGCATGAACGAATGAATGAATGTCATGTATATGTTGACAAAACAGACAGGGGAGATAGACAGAAGATGGTAAGACGTCCCAGTACAACCCGACGCTCGGCTAATCTCAACAGGATGGTAACATTACTGGAGATAGAAAACAAAAACTATCATTGGAGAAAAGTCCTTTTACAAGGCTTAAATCTCTTTGGAGAGGAAGATATTTTCAGGTAGAAAACCCAAAGTCCAGTCTTCTATTGCAAACAATCCATTGAAAGGATAACAACACGAACAAAGTTTCAGCTGGAAAGAAGTCTTGCTTAGCTGGAGATACTGGGAACACCACCCTCTGATAATGTGTGCAAAACATATCGCATATTTTGACAAATCTGGATTGACCCTGGGACTAATTTTGGATGCCCCAAGTTTACTGCTGATAAGCTGCATGTTGCACGACAATTCTTGCGAATAACTTGACTTCTAAAATGCCCCAAGCTATAGGGTTGATGAGGAGAAATCGTCTCAAGAGGATTTTACAAAAGACCTGGCATTCACCATGCTCTGGTGTCTTCAAACTCTTAGAGAGATTCATCAAATCTCGACGTGATTGCCCCGGATTGACTGTAGTTGGCACAACAAAGTCTTAAAATTTTGCCCCAAAAGAGTAAACAAGTTAGGAACAACATTAATTAGGAGAAGCAACATGTCCGTGCTTAGGGTCTTCAGGTGACATGCCCCTGCATATGATTTTTCTTGAAATGATCCGCCAATTACTCAACAGAGCTTCAGGCCTTAAGAATAGACTCATCACTGGTGCTTATATGTGAGTTTCCTTGATATCAAACAAATGTTTTGCAGTTAGAAAAAGTTTACAATGATAATGAAAATTATAATGCAACAGTTATGTAAGTCTTGAAGATTTTGAAAGATATCGCACAAATTTTGCGAGTTAAAGCACCATTTTTTTTGTATAGGAAAAAACATATGATACCAACATAACTATTTAGAACATTCATGGGAGTCAGGAACACTATCTCATTGAAGTATGCTTTCAAAATAACCTTGCTTCAATTAGGACTTTTGAAGCTTGTAACGTGGTCTGGTTCATGGTTTTTAGAAAAAAGATTTTAAGGCTCAAAATATTTGGTGCCCACCCATTCTTCATGATGTTCTCCAACCCTATGTTCAGTTAATTCAACATGAGTGTTCATCTCTCAAAAGGATTTTGTGACGGTCAAGGAAACGACGAGGCTTTCGGAGTAGAAACCAACCTCATGTCTTCGTGTTTGTAGTCACCAATTTGTTATTTGCTGAGGACTTTTCTTTGCAGTCCTTTTATTTGCAATTTTTATTTTCCCTAACTTTTGCCTGAACTAATTATTTTGAATTGATGGTCCAGCGGGATGCCTTAATTTTGCCTAAGTCACACGTTTTCATGTTTTTTGACTTAGCAGGCTTTTTCTTTTTCTCGATTTTTGACTTTTTGAACAAAATGTGTGACATTAGCTTGTCTTTGCTTGTTGAGAGGATTGTGATTGCCTCGTTTCTTGATGAATGAGGGATAACATTGTGGTTCCACATCCTCTAGATTCATTATACATGAAGGATAGCCCTCGTAGTTTCTCTTCAAAAAACATCTTCCTTATGAATTTTGAACACTCAATCAGATTAACTAAAAATTACCCTGCCCCAGGTTAAAATTCAAGGTTTTTTCGTATGGAAAAGAAACTTCTGCTTCAAAGGCTCAAAAGGGGTTAGCAAGGGATTATCTTCCTTATATCTCCGGTGTTTAGGGATTTGAAACAATGCCTGTACATCATCAGCAAGATTTTATCCAAAAGCAAACAACCAGAGATTTTGTGTTCTTTAGATCATCATCCTCCTTTCAATCTCTGCCAAGGCAAGAGAATGGGCAACAAGTTGGTATCATAATGCAAAAAGAAATTTAAAATTTGAAAACAAATATGAGTGAAACGAATGAATTTCTTCAAGACAAACATACCCATTGTATTAAGATAATCATTCAGATGCAAACAAGTTCTTACATGCAAACAATGTTTTGATAAACAAGAAAAATTACAAAAAGCATGAATAAGTTAATAATCTAGGAAGGCTTTCCATCTGGACTTGAATTACTGAAAACATCCTTCAAAACTCAAAGTGACTGTTGTACCCCAAAATTTGCCCTCCCATATTCTTCAAAATTTGCCAAGTCAAAGCTTCAAAATCTCCTCCAGGGTTGCACAGTCCAAGGGCCTCCTAACAGTCAAAAATTAGGGTTTTGGTTATGATAAATAAATTTAAGTTTCCAAGGGTCCAATCAAGTCCCACATGCCTACAAATATGGTCAAACATCCTCATACCAAGTTTCAAGACTTACAGCACAAAATTGCACAGTCAAAAACCCTAATTGCACTAAAGTCAACTGTAGGGGCAAAATGGCCATTTGACAGTCAAAAGTTCAAATTTTTGGTCAACATCTCATTTTGAAGCCACAAACATCATTTGATCAATGCTTGATCATGATTCTCAAAGCTTGGCTCAAAAAGTCTCAAGATGCAAAAGTTTCCATATTTGGACAGTTGAAAAAGTCAACTGTAACTTGACCAGGGCATAACTTCCACATGGTTTATCAGAAAAATTCCATCCAAAGCTCATTTTGAAGAGAAAGACATTTCCTACAACTCCTCTTCACACTTCAAGTCCAAGAAATGCTCTCACAAAAAGTTATCAATTTCAATATTATAGGTCATTTTCAAAAGTCAACAAAAAGGGACTTTAAGTCAAAGGCCATAACTTGAGATTGGTAAATCAAAATGACATGGGACCAAAGGCATTGGTTAGAGGACTCAAATACCGTTCCAAAATGTCCAAGAACATGAGCAAAGCTTAAAAATTGAGCCAGATATGCCTTGTGGAAGTTGGGAAATTTTTGGATATTTTGAAAAGTCAACATTGCTTCAAATGTCTTAAAAATGCCAATGGGCCTCTTTTTCTTCCAAGAATCATTATCCAAGGCATGTGCACGACCATTTGGCCCAAAGGGAAGTTTTTTATCATTTTTATTTATTTATTTGGATTTTTAATTATTAATAATTCATTTAATTAAAATAAATATGTGAAAAATACCAAAACAAGTCAATCAAATCTTTTTATGCATGGGATAACTTCAATATTTCGTGCATGATCAGATTTGGAAAAAATCTTGGTAATTGGACATGATTTGAAGCAAATTTGCATGAAAAAGATTGGAAAATTATGGCATGGAAAATCAAATATTCTCTTCATCAATTCATTGATTTTTTGATCCAATTTCTAACCCTAATCGTTCCAGTACATATATACATGAAGACCCTAGTGTCAAAGAGCTCCCAGCTGCGCCAGAAAAGCATAACCAAACTTGCACTTTTGTCAAAAAATTCAAGAACTGAAAACACATTTGCAAGGCTTTTCAAGGCAAGAAACTCATTCCATCGCCTTCCTGAGGCTTCAAGGAACATATACTGATCAAAACCATTGTCCCTAACACAGGAAATAGGTAGAACGATCTTGACCGGTTCAAGCTTTTTTTCAGATTCTTGAATCATAATTCATGCATTATTTGTAAATTTTAATATTGGATTTGTATTCATTGTATCATTCTGAAGCTAACTGTGTGCTTTGATTGAGTTTTTATACACCATACGCGATTTCACCATGGGCGATTATTAGGGTTACCAAGCTGTGAAATTGGGCGTTTTTGCATATTGTAAAATTAGGACACCTCGATGCCATGGTTGAAATCAGGGAGCTTGGACGGTTCTAATACACACCTCGCGCCCAATTTCTGATCCAAGACGGCCTAATCGCTATTTTGGAAAGAAGCATATTTTGGGGGGGGTTTAAAACCCACGCTAACCTTCTTTTATTTTCAGGGTTCAATGAAGAAGAAGGATATGTGGCAAGCAATGGTTGGTTGATTTAAATCCAACGCGCGTTTTTTTGTTTTTCTATGCCACTGACTCATTTTCCATTATAATATTTATGTGTCATGTAATAAACAAAGTGTTCAGATGGCTCAAATGGCAGGCGTGTGGATTGGTAATCCCTGGGACCTGGGTTCGAACCCCAGGTCCCCCTCCCTTTCAATAAAATTTTTTCTAACATCATTCTATGTAGGACAATCCCTGAAGGTTCACCATACTCTCCATATCTGGACTCACCACGCGTATAGCAAGATCAATCCAAAGGCACTGATTGGAAGGACACCCTGGGCGTTAGTCAACACGCATGCATGCCAGCACAAAAGTCAAACGAGGCCATGAGCTTAATGGGCCTGAATTACTGAACAAAACCTCCAATTGGGGACAGACCCCCCATGGTTTGCCTTTCTCATTCTTTTCTCATATTTTTCTATTTTTGTTTTAATTAGTTTTTCAATTTAATTCCTTAAACCAATTTATTTTCATAAAAAACATAAAAACAATATAAAAATCAGAAAAAAGACAAAAAATAAGTATTTTTATTTAATGTTATTTTTTGTAAATAAATATCATTAATTAATTTTAGCTTTTTAAATTAGGTTTAATTCAAACATTTTTCTTAATAAATTAAAAATTTGTAGAATTAGGGTTTTAATCAATTTTCATCCTTTTTTATTTTCTTTTCACTAATAATCAATTATTTATTTTTATAAATCAAATTGCCATTAATTAATTAATTTAATTTTAGGTTTAAGTTTAACATGTTTTCTTAATAAATAAAACTTGTAGAATTAGGGTTAATTAGTTAATTTCATTTAATTCATATAAAAAACCATAAATCCAAAAAAACCTCAAAAAAACAATTTCTTTTTCATTTTAATTTCATTAATTTAATAATCATAATTTAATTTCATTAAAAAGGGTCCAACGCCCTCGCTTGCGATTTTTTTTTATTCTCTTTGCGCGTTTTATTTATTTTACTTCTTTTAAATATTTATGTAATTCTCCCAAAGCCGTGTAAATTATATTTCTCGCACTCTTCTTTATTTTTATGTCAAATCGGGTCCTGGATTTTAATTTGGCGATGTGGACCCGCGCCTTTGTAATAGTTTAGGAACTTTTAATTTCCGCACTTTTTAACTGTTAAATAAATGCATGCAAGAATGAATGACAAAATAAAAATAACGCGTAGATCACTATAACATGACAAGACAAAAATAAATGAATCTGACACACGAATCACACACCACCCCTAGGGTACGCCTCACTGTTGCCTTACCTCGAAAGGTGATCGTCAAGTAGAAGATGTTTTAGTAAGTCCTCATGATCCGGGAACCTGGCATGAGGGTAGCTTCTAAGGTGTCTTCCTATTACTCTGGTGATCACCATGTCCCGAACTTCGAATTGACCCGAACACTTCCAACGGTGGTGCTACCTACCTCTCAATGGTGGGATGGCACTATTTTAAAGGACATTTACACAGACGAATCCTTAGGGTAGGTAGATGACTCGTAGATACTTGCTCTAATTTCAAAACAAATCAAAAATACTTTTCACACCGACACCTTTTCGAAAAGCTTTCGAAAGCAATTTTTTCAAACACTCTTGAGGACTGATACAAGAGTCGAACTGGAATTTTCAAAGAAACTTTTTAAAACCCACATTTGAAAAGCAAACAAACCACTTTTGAAAACACAAATGAGCAAGTATCTAAGAGCCCATGGATAACCATGGATAGAAAGGGTGCTAACACCTTCCCTTTCTATAACCTACCTCCCGAACCGAGAGCAATCTCTATAAGGAATTTTTCTGTGCTTTTGTCCTTTCCATTTAGAGAAAATAAAAGACGGTGGCGACTCTTGCTTCCGCGACATTTCGCGAACCAGCGTTAAACAACCAGTTCCAGATCCACCGATCACAGAACTGGCGACTCTGCTGGGGAAAAACTTAAAGTGAGGTGTACCTTAGGGTAGTTCATAACTGTGTTTTCAATTGTATTGATTTGCTTGCTTTAAAATTGTGGGTTGCATGGGAGTTACATAGATCCTAACCCGGATCTGGGGATACCCTATTTAGGTAGCATAAGCTGTGAGGGACCTGTCCGGCGTATACCGACATGGGTGAAGCAGTGGCTACGTTGGTGTGGCGCCTTGGTCTGTACCGATATCCCTCGTGTTGAAACGGGGAGAATATGGGTCTTCCAAGGAGTCATTAAGCCCCAACAGACCTTAGAACCTTAAATGACCCAACTTGGCCATTAGAACAGTAGCAGTATGCTACGCCCATTGAGGCTAAACTCTCGTGATGGTTCTGGCCGCAAGAAAAGATTGCGATGCTGGAGTTATGACCGATTGAGGGTAGTCAATGATATTGGGATCCTCTAAGAACCCGCTTACTTTGATAGGACAGGTATGAACCAACCAACTGAAAGAGGGTAACACCTAGACCTCATGCTGGCCTAAACTCTAAGGGCTTCTCTTGTGTGACTTGTGTGCCTTCATACTTGACTAATTGCATGCGTGTTATCTGACACATAAGCTACTTGCAGGTTTTGTTTATAGTCCTTAACTGGGACTCATAACAGGGTTTACTAGGTCTCTTGCAGGTTTTGTTTATAGTCCTTAATTGGGACTCATAACAAAGTATACTGAATTTCTTGCAGGGTTTGTTTATAGTCCTTAAGTGGGACTCATAACAGGGTTTACCTACATCACCCCATGCATAGCATGACATCATACCATTGCAACATCCTAACCCATTTCAAGGATCTCAAGGGCTTGTGATGCAGGTCATGATAAATCAAACATCTAGCAAGGGGCAAAGAGGATTTATTTTCCTCTAGCTAAGGTTGTCAGGGGCTATGACCCACTGGATATGGTGAGCCTTTAACCCTTGAAGAAGGACTCTCAACAACATGAAGTTCCTTCAATCAAGATACCAGATTCCAATTCTAACAAATTTTCTTGTTTACCCCGCGAGATCCTTGAAAACATTGCATGCATATCATACATATCATTGCATTGCAGGTACCCTTTTGACAGGTTGCTTACCTTCTTCGCTGTTTATTTCAGCCGATCGTCATGAATCCTGAATCGTCTACTGAGCAATCCATCTAGGCTCTCCAGGCTCAGAATGCCCAGTTCCAGGAGTTGATTGCGAACCTAGCCCAGGGTCAAAAGGAATTGAAGACTCTAATTCAGAAGAAGAAGAAGAGAACTGTTTTGTTCAGCCCTAGACGCAGATCTGGGAACACACTACAGAATGAAACTGAGAGGACCACTCCATCTGTGGGGAAAGATAGTCCCCATGAGCGAGAGGTGCCTAGTCTAGTGGTCTCCGACAACGAGACGGAGTTCAATGATGAGCAGTACCCTCCAGCTGAGGACCGGTACAAGCAACTAGAGGATCGTCTGAATGCGATGGAAATTCAACAAGTGCCTGGTTTGGATTTCGGAGACTTGGGTCTAACTTCTGGTGTGGTGATCCCACACAAATTCAAAGCACCCTCTTTTGCTAAGTATGATGGGGAATCCTGTCCCAGGCTGCATCTCAGGTCTTACGTGCGGAAGATTCAACCGTATACTATGGACAAGAACTTGTGGATCCACTTCTTCCAGGAGAGTCTTTCAGGGACTCATCTCGAATGGTTCTATCAGCTGGATGGAACCAAGGTTCGTAACTGGGAGGAGTTGGCTACTGCTTTTTACAAGCAGTATCAGTACAATGCCGACCTCGCTCCTACGCGTACCCAACTCCAGGGTATGTCGCTAGGGTCGGGAGAAGGTTTTAAAGAGTATGCGCAGAAATGGAGAGACCTGGCCGGTAGGGTACAACCACCGCTGACTGACCGCAAACTTATGGACATGTTCTTGGGGACCCTGTCTGGTCCATTATACAACCACCTGATTGGGAATTCTCTGCTGGATTCACAGATCTTATCTTGACTGGAGAGCGAATAGAAGCTGGCATCAGGTCTGGGAAGATTCAAGAGGCTGCACCTTCTGATAAAAAGCCTCATCATGGAAAGAAAGAGTCTAATGCTGTGCACGGTAAAAAGAGCCGTCATGAGGTAGGGGCAACCCAGATCTCCAATCCTAGACCTGCTCAACAAGGACAGGGGCAGCAGCGCAAGGAGGTCGCACCTAAACGACAGTTCACCAAGATCAACATGTCGCTGGATCAAGAACTACAATAAATGTTGAAGGCAGGGCTGATCACCTTAAGGGCTCCTCTCCGGAATCCAAACACTTCTGCTCCTAACTATCATCCCAACGATAGGTGCGCATACCATTCTGATAGCCCGGGGCATACTACGGACAACTGCTGGCCTCTCAAAAACAAGATTCAAGACATGATCGACACTGGAGAGATTCAGTTTGAAGTACCTGAGACTCCGAACATAATCACTGCTCCGTTACCCAATCATTGAAGACTTTTGTTTATTTGGATTTCCGAGTTGTATTTTTCTTTGCTTATACAAACAATTAATGTCATAGCAAACTTTTTTATTCTATTAAAGCATCGCATGTGTCTGTTTTGGAATTAATACAATTGTTTTCATTATATTCAAAATTGCTTTCATTTTTCTGTGATGATCAACTCTCAATTAATAATTCTAAGTCTCTTGAGGGAGGATGACGAAAACGATACCACAATCTACAGTATGCTTTTGAACAGACCCCGTTGATGAGGTACAGGCATTGTTTCAATCCCTAAACACTGGAGTTATAAGGATGATAATCCCTCGTCAACCCCTCTGAGCCAAAGAAGTAGGAGTTTTTCTTTTCAAAATTTAAAACCCTTAATCATAACCTGGGGCAGGGTAGTTCTCTCAGTTGATCCAAGTGCATAACGAATGGCACCAAAGAAATTCTTACAAAACGAAGAAAGACAGTGATGGTTCCGAATAATCAATAAAGAAAGGCAGTCATCATATCTCAAAAATAAAAACCCATTAAGTCAAAACCCATGGAGGAGACTTACAAAACTGGGGCATCCCGCTGACTGTAATTCCAAAAAAAGGAAACAGTTCAGGCAAAAAAAGAAAGGGATAACAAAAACCAGACAAGAAAGAGGTCTTACAAACCCTCAACAAAAAAGGAATGACTTCCTATTCAAAATAAGTTATCAACATCCGAATCATCACCGGAAAATCAGAGCAAAGACTCAAACAAGGTCTAACGTATGATCAACTGAGTTTAGGTTTGGAGAACATCACGAAGAGCGGGTGGGTACAAATAAAATTTGAGCCTTTATCCTTTGTTTCTTAAACCGTGAACCAAGCCACGTTATAACCCTTAAAAGTCCTAGCTGAAGCATGGGTTAGTTCGAAAGCATACTGTTACGAAAGGTATCCTGACTCCTGAAGGTCTGTTACAAATCTTGAGTTGACATCACAGTCTACAAGAATTTCTTGTTTTACAAAAAAAAATGCATTTTCAAAATTCAAGACAGACATAGGCTTTTGCATTCTTAAAATAATATTGTTTGCACATGATCATTTGTTTGAACAGCAGAGAAATTCGCATGACGAAAGTCTAATGAACAAGAGTATCTCCAATCAAGGGGCATGGCATGATTATTGTCCATCATCTGGGGCAATCAAGTCAAGATTCGGAGAATCTCTCAAAGACCAAATGGCCTGGGGAAAATCTCCGCCTGAGTCACTTGGGGCACTCCAGCAATGAATCTTGCCTGATTAAACATCTTCTAGGGGCACGACCAAACACTTCTAACAGGGGCAACTCCCGACATTCTGAAAGCACGGACATAGTCGAAAAATACTACGCAAAGTCAAAGACCCGCTAGGTTGACGTACCTAGGCAAAAATAAGGGCTTCCCGGCGAACCAAAAGGGTTCGGGCAAAAATAAGGGATGAAATGGAAAAATCTGTACACCCGGCAAGTCGAAAACCTGAAAAGGCGGCTTGGGCAAAAAAGGGTATCCCGGTAGATTGAAAACCCGAAAGGGCGGTCCAGGCAAAAGTTAGGGATTAAAGCGTACGACTATGTCCTGTCATCTCGTCACCTGCCTATCAGAAGAAGGTTTGTCCATCAACAACTATCAAGCACCTCCACAGGTATCTTCCTCTCCCACATCAGAAACAGGGGCAATAAAGAGTTGTCTAAGCAATCTGATTGTTCTGTCCTCCAAGGTATCAAGGTAGGTTCCGTTGAAGAACACAATCGATACAGTTCAATACTTCCCCAGGAGAGTCTGATCCAGTTTCCCCAAGAAAGTTGGAATCCATCTCCCCAAGCAGTAAGCTTATCCCCAGTAGATTCTGGAAGCTTATCCCTCGCAGAGCACGAACGCGTCTCCCGGCTTTATTCAAAGAGTTATTTCCCTACTAGGATATAACTGGGTTATCCCCAGCCAAAAGCCACGGAAAGAGCGTCCTCGACGAAGTCTTCTTACCCCCAGCGGAGTCTATTAGCACTTCCAACATAACACTGGTATCCCCAGCGGAGTTATCATCAACCTCAGCGAAGTATTCCTCTCCCCACAGAGTATTCCCCGCAGAGTAACCTATTCGCCAAGTTTGTTCCCCAATGGAGTCATCTTCTCCTGCCGGTATTCTTGCAACTATCATCCCCAGCGGAAACAACAAAGCATTGTTCTCCAACATCAGCCCAGGATAAGCTCCTGGCATTTGTCAAGGATTTATTTTCTCAAAACGGAAATGCATTCATAAATATCACATCTTCATACATTATAGCATGCATATGCATCATACTACACGAATCTCATCAATTTTGAGGACATCCTGAAATCATACAGTTCATGCATCATGATCTTGCATACAACTGATGCTTTACCTTTTCAGGAAAGGTCAATACAAAGATGATTACTATCAACTATCGCAACTCTTTCTAGATATAGTTCAGATGTGAACCAGATATGGTGACGTTCTGATACTTCTTCCAGACTTTTTCTAGATATAGTTCAGATGTGAACCAGATATGGCGACGTTCTGATACTTCTTCCAGATTTCCTTCTAGATATAGTTCAGATGTGAACCAGGCATGGCGACGTTCTGATACTCCTTCCAGATTTCCTTCTAGATATAGTTCAGATGTGAACCAGATATGGCAACGTTCTGATACTTCTTCCAGATTTCCTCTCAGAGATAGCTTAGAAATGCTCCAGATATGGATGCTGTTCTGTTGCTTATTCAACACTCCTTCTAGATATAGTTCAGATGTGAACCAGATATGGCGACGTTCTGATACTTCTTCCAGATTTCCTTCTAGATATAGTTCAGATGTGAACCAGATATGGCAACGTTCTGATACTTCTTCCAGATTTCCTTCTAGATATAGTTCAGATGTGAACCAGATATGGCAACATTCTGATACTTCTTCCAGATTTCCTTCTAGATATAGTTCAGATGTGAACCGGATATGGCGACGTTCTGATACTTCTTCCAGATTTCCTTCTAGATATGGTTCAGATGTGACCCGGATATGGCTACCTTCTGATACTTGTCCCAGATTCATTCAGATATAGTTTGGAAATGCTCCAGATATGGATGTTGTTCTTCGGCTTATTCAAGTTTCTTCTCAAAGATGGCTCAGATATACTCCAGAACCGGATGCTAGTCTATCACTTATTCACAGTTTCTTCTCAAACAACTTAGAGATGCTCCAGACCCGGAGACTATTCTATTGTTTAGTCCAGATTCATTCGAAAGACTATTCCAGATTCGATTCCTGCATCCAGTCAAAAGCCTTCTCTAGTCCAGTTAAATCGACCGCTAACAGATTTTCCTGATAAAGACTCAGTAGAAGATATCCAAGGTTCTCTCAGCGTTACTGTTGAGGTAGTAATCACCCCAAGATTCTCTCAGCGTTACTGTTGAGGTTGAAGTCGTCCAAGATTCTCTCAATGATACTGTTGAAGTTGTAGTCGCCTATGGTTCTCTCCCCGTTACTGCGGAGGTAGTAATCGTCCCCAGATTCTCTCAGCGTTCCTGTTGAGGTAATAATCGTCCAAGGTTCTCTCAGCGTTCCTGTTGAGGTAGTAACCATCCCTGGTTCATTCATCACCTTTTGAAGCTCCAGATCCAACTCCTGTAACCAGTCAGGGCACATCGTTACAAAGAGTTTGAAGACCACTCCTGTAACATGCCAGGTATTCATTTTTCTTTTGCAGGTACGCAAGTTCTCGCTAAGGAATCTCTTACGCGATCGACATCCAGATGGCATCTATAAGCCCATCCACCTTCCATCATCTCTTATCATGGCATCTATAAGCCCATCATCCTATTCATCAATCTCCAAATGGCATCTATAAGCCCATTCCACCATCACACTGCTACTATGTGAGCGCAAATTTCTGGGCACTCTAGTGTTCAATCATCTTCCACCTTCGGATTACGAAAGGCACGTCAGCCAATCTGCATCCTCAGGTTTAAGAAGATTGAACAGGGGCAACTGTTGTACCCCAAAATTTGCCCTCCCATATTCTTCAAAATTTGCCAAGTCAAAGCTTCAAAATCTCCTCCAGGGTTGCACAGTCCAAGGGCCTCCTAACAGTCAAAAATTAGGGTTTTGGTTCTGACAAAGAAATTGAAGTTTCCAAGGGTCCAATCAAGTCCCACATGCCTACAAATATGGTCAAACATCCTCATACCAAGTTTCAAGACTTACAACACAAAATTGCACAGTCAAAAACCCTAATTGCACTACAGTCAACTGTAGGGGCAAAATGGCCATTTGACAGTCAAAAGTTCAAATTTTTGGTCAACATCTCATTTTGAAGCCACAAACATCATTTGATCAATGCTTGATCATGATTCTCAAAGCTTGGCTCAAAAAGTCTCAAGATGCAAAAGTTTCCATATTTGGACAGTTGAAAAAGTCAACTGTAACTTGACCAGGGCATAACTTCCACATGGTTTATCAGAAAAATTCCATCCAAAGCTCATTTTGAATAGAAAGACATTTCCTACAACTCCTCTTCATACTTCAAGTCCAAGAAATGCTCTCACAAAAAGTTATCAATTTCAACATTATAGGTCATTTTCAAAAGTCAACAAAAAGGGACTTTAAGTCAAAGGCCATAACTTGAGATTGGTAAATCAAAATGACATGGGACCAAAGGCATTGGTTAGAGGACTCAAATACCTTTCCAAAATGTCCAAGAACATGAGCAAAGCTTAAAAATTGAGCCAGATATGCCTTGTGGAAGTTGGGAAATGTTTGGATATTTTGAAAAGTCAACATTGCTTCAAATGTCTTAAAAATGCCAATGGGCCTCTTTTTCTTCCAAGAATCATTATCCAAGGCATGTGCACGACCATTTGGCCCAAAGGGAAGTTTTTTATCATTTTTATTTATTTATTTGGATTTTTAATTATTAATAATTCATTTAATTAAAATAAATATGTGAAAAATACCAAAACAAGTCAATCAAATCTTTTTATGCATGGGATAACTTCAATATTTCGTGCATGATCAGATTTGGAAAAAATCTTGGTAATTGGACATGATTTGAAGCAAATTTGCATGAAAAAGATTGGAAAATTATGGCATGGAAAATCAAATATTCTCTTCATCAATTCATTGATTTTTTGATCCAATTTCTAACCCTAATCGTTCCAGTACATATATACATGAAAACCCTAGTGTCAAAGAGCTCCCAGCTGCGCCAGAAAAGCATAACCAAACTTGCACTTTTGTCAAAAAATTCAAGAACTGAAAACACATTTGCAAGGCTTTTCAAGGCAAGAAACTCATTCCATCGCCTTCCTGAGGCTTCAAGGAACATATACTGATCAAAACCATTGTCCCTAACACAGGAAATAGGTAGAACGATCTTGACCGGTTCAAGCTTTTTTTCAGATTCTTGAATCATAATTCATGCATTATTTGTAAATTTTAATATTGGATTTGTATTCATTGTATCATTCTGAAGCTAACTGTGTGCTTTGATTGAGTTTTTATACACCATACGCGATTTCACCATGGGCAATTATTAGGGTTACCAAGCTGTGAAATTGGGCGTTTTTGCATATTGTAAAATTAGGACACCTCGATGCCATGGTTGAAATCAGGGAGCTTGGACGGTTCTAATACACACCCCGCGCCCAATTTCTGATCCAAGACGGCCTAATCGCTATTTTGGAAAGAAGCATATTTTGGGGGGGGTTTAAAACCCACGCTAACCTTCTTTTATTTTCAGGGTTCAACGAAGAAGAAGGATATGTGGCAAGCAGTGGTTGGTTGATTTGAATCCAACGCGCGTTTTTTTGTTTTTCTATGCCACTGACTCATTTTCCATTATAATATTTATGTGTCATGTAATAAACAAAGTGTTCAGATGGCTCAAATGGCAGGCGTGTGGATTGGTAATCCCTGGGACCTGGGTTCGAACCCCAGGTCCCCCTCCCTTTCAATAAAATTTTTTCTAACATCATTCTATGTAGCACAATCCCTGAAGGTTCACCATACTCTCCATATCTGGACTCACCACGCGTATAGCAAGATCAATCCAAAGGCACTGATTGGAAGGACACCCTGGGCGTTAGTCAACACGCATGCATGCCAGCACAAAAGTCAAACGAGGCCATGAGCTTAATGGGCCTGAATTACTGAACAAAACCTCCAATTGGGGACAAACCCCCCATGGTTTGCCTTTCTCATTCTTTTCTCATATTTTTCTATTTTTGTTTTAATTAGTTTTTCAATTTAATTCCTTAAACCAATTTATTTTCATAAAAAACATAAAAACAATATAAAAATCAGAAAAAAGACAAAAAATAAGTATTTTTATTTAATGTTATTTTTTGTAAATAAATATCATTAATTAATTTTAGCTTTTTAAATTAGGTTTAATTCAAACATTTTTCTTAATAAATTAAAAATTTGTAGAATTAGGGTTTTAATCAATTTTCATCCTTTTTTATTTTCTTTTCACTAATAATCAATTATTTATTTTTATAAATCAAATTGCCATTAATTAATTAATTTAATTTTAGGTTTAAGTTTAACATGTTTTCTTAATAAATAAAACTTGTAGAATTAGGGTTAATTAGTTAATTTCATTTAATTCATATAAAAAACCATAAATCCAAAAAAACCTCAAAAAAACAATTTCTTTTTCATTTTAATTTCATTAATTTAATAATCATAATTTAATTTCATTAAAAAGGGTCCAACGCCCTCGCTTGCGATTTTTTTTTATTCTCTTTGCGCGTTTTATTTATTTTACTTCTTTTAAATATTTATGTAATTCTCCCAAAGCCGTGTAAATTATATTTCTCGCACGCTTCTTTATTTTTATATCAAATCGGGTCCTGGATTTTAATTTGGCGATGTGGACCCGCGCCTTTGTAATAGTTTAGGAACTTTTAATTTCCGCACTTTTTAACTGTTAAATAAATGCATGCAAGAATGAATGACAAAATAAAAATAACGCGTAGATCACTATAACATGACAAGACAAAAATAAACGAATCTGACACACGAATCACACACCACCCCTAGGGTACGCCTCACTGTTGCCTTACCTCGAAAGGTGATCATCAAGTAGAAGATGTCTTAGTAAGTCCTCATGATCCGGGAACCTGGCATGAGGGTAGCTTCTAAGGTGTCTTCCTATTACTCTGGTGATCACCATGTCCCGAACTTCGAATTGACCCGAACACTTCCAACGGTGGTGCTACCTACCTCTCAATGGTGGGATGGCACTATTTTAAAGGACATTTACACAGACGAATTCCTTAGGGTAGGTAGATGACTCGTAGATACTTGCTCTAATTTCAAAACAAATCAAAAATACTTTTCACACCGACACCTTTTCGAAAAGCTTTCGAAAGCAATTTTTTCAAACACTCTTGAGGACTGATACAAGAGTCGAACTGGAATTTTCAAAGAAACTTTTTAAAACCCACAGTTGAAAAGCAAACAAACCACTTTTGAAAACACAAATGAGCAAGTATCTAAGAGCCCATGGATAACCATGGATAGAAAGGGTGCTAACACCTTCCCTTTCTATAACCTACCTCCCGAACCGAGAGCAATCTCTATAAGGAATTTTTCTGTGCTTTTGTCCTTTCCATTTGGAGAAAATAAAAGACGGTGGCGACTCTTGCTTCCGCGACATTTCGCGAACCAGCGTTAAACAGTCAGTTCCAGATCCACCGATCACAGTGACCATCAATCGTGTTTACTCTTCGGCACGTGCTTGATTTGAACTTCAGAACCAACATCCTTGAATGACAATCAGTGAATACTTTTATCATCGCTTCCTCCTTCTTAGAAGGATTGACTTGGGCGGCAACCCGAATTTCAACCAAGCTAGTTAAGTGCTCCACACTAGCTTTCAAATTAGTCATCTCTCTACGGAGTTCAGAAACCTCTTGCTTGATATTCTCCATTGTTCTCTTAGCGCGAGTGTTGTACTGGTGAGACCAAAAGAAAAATAAGACTCGGAAAAAGACCTTTGAAAGTGAAACAAAAAATGTAGAATGATGTATGATGTGCAAAAGAGAGTTTTTATTTGATTTTCAAGGAACTCAAGATATTAAGTTGTAAACATCAAAGTATGAAGGTAGAAGATGAATTTTAAATTGGCTCCAAACATTGATCAAGTTATCATCAAGATCAATCATCCATTTTGGTGGATTAGGGTTTTCGCCCTATCAACACCCAAGATCCATTGAGCGTGACGAAACTTGTGATGTTTACAAAGAAAGACCTCCAAATTCCTTCAAAGTCAAGTGAAAAGGGTTTTATGGATGCATGAATGCATGGCTATGCAACAACCACAAGCAAGGACACAAATAAAGTCGAAAGGTTCAACGTCACGAGCATGGAGTCAAGGTAAGGAACACCCCCAAGGTATGTACTAACGGTTTAATCACACCTGTAGAATAAGGTTCTAAGAGTTCCCGGAGTCTACATTCCTCCTTCGGATATTACCAACGTCTTGATTACTCAATAATCAGTAATATTCTCAAGAGAAACTCATCCGAGCGTAGCATCGCGTAACAATTACTTCCGAATTACTCTGTTATAATCTCCGCGCTACACCTAAAAGGCCAAGATGGGTTAGGGTTCTACGGTTCCCAGCTTCTCTGGCTCCCAGGTCGAAAATAATAATGTCTTCCCGATTACTCGGTAAACAAATATTACGTTCAAAAGGGCCTTCCACTGAGTGGGGGATCTCATGCCTCCTTCTTCGGGATTACTCCCTCAAAGTTAACATGACTATACCGCCCGTCCTATTCCTAAGTGTAACTTAGTCCGGGTATAGGACTTGTCCTTTGTAAATATTATCAACACCCAAATAATCATAATATATACATATAATCAAACAATCAAATAATGATAACACAAATAAAACAAATTAGGCTTAACCCACTTAGGGATGGACCAGCAAGAGGTCAATCTTTCTCCAGCAGAGTCGCCAATTCTGTAGCAGTGAAAATCGGAGATCAAGCTATTAATTAACTTGACTCACAAAAAGCAAGAGTCGCCACCGCACTTTATTATTTCCAAGGGAAAAGGGAAAAGAGCGAAATAAAACCCTAAAATATGCAATGTAAAGTAATATTTAAAAGTAATGAAAATACAATGCATTTTTGAAAGAGATCGAGAGTTCGGGGGTTGGTTATACAATGGGAAGGTATTAGCACCCAATGCATCTACGGTACTCCGCAGGAACCTTTTGAAATATCTGTTTTTGGTTAAAATTGTTTGTTTGATAAAAAATTATTCGTTTGGCAAAAAAATGGGTATGGATGAGATTTTGAAGATACGACGACCTAGTGTCGAAGTTTTGACTTAAAAAAAGGTGTGAGTTTGAAAATCGAATCTTTTAGGAAAATCAACTTAAATTTGGCAAAAATAGTAAATAGAAGAAAAAATGAATGAGGGTATTCGCATGATCGTATTAGATACTCGATGACATGAAGTCAACAAATTAATTCTTTCCCTTGGATTAAGCAAAATAAAATGAACATCAAAATATAAACATTCAGAAGTTCACAAGAAAATAAATCTGACAAAAAAAAAAACAAATTAATGATCAAGAGGCACCGAGAAATTGAAATGACAGAAATATACAAATAAAAAGGAATATAACTAATTATCTAAAGAAGTTATTCGAACTAAATTAAAAATTACTTACTAAAATAATTCTAAACTAATTACAAATTCTAAGGTTATAAAAAAAATCTAGTATTATTGAATTTGATCTAAACTAAACTAAAGTTTTAAAATTTTGTAAGTTAAATCTAGATTAAATTAAAATCCTAAGGTTACTAAATTAAATATAAAACAAATGAAAATTCCAAAGTTACTAAACTAAATCTAAATCAAATAAAATTCTAAAACTACTAAACTAAATTTAAATCAAATAAAAACTCTAAAGTTATTAAACTAAATAAAAATTATAAACTTATTAAACTAATTCTAAATCAAATAAAAATTATAAATTTATTAAACTAATTCTAAATCAAATAAAAATTCTAAAGTCACTAAACAAATAAAATTCTAAAGTTAACTAAACAAAATCAAATAAAATTCTAAAGTTATTAAACTAAACTAAAACAAATAAAATTCTAAAAATTTACTAAATGAAATAAAATTCTAAAATTCTAAAATTCTAAAATAAATCTAAACTAATTCAAGAATTCTAAATTAATATTAAACTAAATTAATTATAAGATTTACTAATATTATTTTTTTATTTTTTATGAAAAGGGAAAAAGATTAATAAAAAAGAAAGAAAGACAAACCTCTTAGCTCAAACAAGTACCAACCCTAATTCCTAATAATAAATAATGAAATTAAACTAAAAAAAAACAAACACACCACACCTTGGGGCGGCGCATGCTGCCAGTAGCTGTTTTTATTTCTTTTTCATTGGCCAAATTACCATAAGCCATGCCATAGTTTGGTCGTGTCTGAAGAGTATGCTGATAACATGCAATAGCTTCTTGAGGCATCCCTAAAGCCTTGTATACATTCCCAAGGTTCAAGTATACATTAGGGAAGGAAGGTTTGAGTTTAACAGCTTCCTTGTAATACTGTAGGGCTCTGTTGAAATCACCAGACTCCATGAACAGACCAACAAGATTTGACCATGCAATAGCAAAGCTAGGTTGAATACGCAAAGCCTCGAGGTAACAACTGTATGCTTCTTGGACCAGCCCTTGAGCTTTCATTAGATTACCCAAGTTGCTATGTGCATCAACCATTAGAGGTTTGATAGCAAGTGCTTGACGGAATGGGTTATAGTTGAAGTGGTGGAAAACGTGAAGCTAGCGAAGACGGTAAGTGAGCAGGTGGGTACCGTGGGGAGCTGTGGCTTTAGCAGCAATTTTGGTCGGGGCGGTTTTCTTGGGTTTGGTTTGAGCGGGTGATTTGGGACGGTGGATGACGGAAAATTGGAAAGAGGTTGTTCGGTTGTATCACTGAGGGAGTTTAAGCTTGCTCGTGAGGTTTGTGTTTGTAACAGGGAGGACAGTTGCAAGATGAAGGCTGATTGTGAGGTTTAATGATGGTGAAAAGATGATGGGTGGTACGGTTGGGAGGGAGATGGAAGCAAGGCGAGTTGAGGCACGATTAAGGAGACGGAGGGCGTTAACAGAGGAGGGGATTGTGGAAATTTGAAGAGGAATGTGATGGTGTTACTCAGTGGATGAGCGATTGAGGTGTGATTCTGCAGAGGTTGCAATCACGTGGAGGCTGGCCGGCGGAGGTTGTTGTTGTTGTTGCGTCGAAGGGTCGCAAAAGGGGTTAATGGCATGTACCGGTGATGGCTAGAGCAGTTGTGTATGGGTCAGAGGTGTTGTTGACGGATATGCGGTGTCAGAAATGTGTCGAGCATATCAAAACAATATCCCTTTCTTCTTCCTTTTACTTTTCCTGCAAAACAAATTTGTAGCATATTGTTGTAACAATTGAAATGGTCATGGTTGTTGTGATTGTTTGGATACCAGTTTGGTAGCTGTTAATTTGTGAAAGTGATAAGTGTATTGGTTTATGTGTTTTTTGTGTTAGGAAGAGAAAAGAGGTGGCTTACTGTAAGTAGAAAAAGAGGAATAGAAAGTTAGAGAGAGATAAGGGTAAAAAGTGATTAATATTGTTTTGGCAATTTTGTATCGATCCTCAATTTCATCCAACAACCAATAGGAATAGAGTATAGTGTAAATAATATATTTTGTGATCAAATAGTCCTTAAATGATAAAAATAACCAAAAAAACTAAATGTATTAAAATTAACTCAATTTAAAATGATTTTTTTGAATATTTTATGAATAAAAAATAAAGACCGAAAATGACCGAAAATGATAAAAAACGGACGAAAATTTATCCGAAAAAATAAAATGAACACATTAAAATAATCTACATGTCACAAAGATTAAAGAAAAAAATATTCAAGAAGTCAAAAATCAAAAATAAAATAATAATAAAAATATCAGACTAAACAGACATTTAAGGTTAAAAACGAGACTTCGAACTGTACCGAAAAAATAAAGCGAGCATACCGTCATAATCTACGCGAAGCGCAGATTCATAAAATGATCGGTAAAAGGTGAAAACTTGAAATATTTTCTCGCTACTTTCCCGCATAGTGTCGAATCGCTTTTAACAATCTGTCTATAAAACCGAAATATTTTATTATCGACATATAAACAACTTGGAGCAGTGCAAGAAAGTAGTAAACAGATAAAAATGAATGAAATGAAATGTCGGGTATTTTACAATTGAAAGACGATGCAAACTTTGATTTAAACTGACTTTTTCTGGTCAACTTAAATACGACTAATGATGCAAAATGTGATGAATGAAGGTATTTACTAATGATTGTGACCAAATAACAAGATATGATACGAAAGTGCGACTAAAACATATTAGGGGCGAAATTCAGGGTGCAACAGTTGTGCCTTGATGAATCAGTCTTCGAGAATCCACAATCAACCGTACTTCTGGCTTGGGAGACTCAAAACCTTAATTGAGGCGTGACACCTGATGCTCTTGATTCAGACCTGTCTCTGTACATGACACAAAAGAAAACATGAACATACACCTTTGTATGCGATTAGAAATTAGTGATACATATGCTAAAAATGTTCAAAACACTTGACAATCTTCGCATAGTCAAAGCTCAAAGGTGAGAGGTTAAAACCGACCGTATTTCGTGACCTTGACTTATCTTAAAAAAATGCAAAAATAAAAATGGGATCTTAGGTCAAAAATTGGGGTACAACAGAACCTCCAAAAGTTTCCTTCGGTAAATGATCTTAGTCCCTCATGACAATTGCTAAAACATCTTACAAGTTGCCTTCTATGACTGTACGATGATCCACGCTTGTCCCTTCACATCCAATGATATGGTTTCTTACTAACTAATGGTAATATAACAATATCTAAAGGAGGAGGAAAAGAACAGAGACTTTCTTTTGAGTAGGTAGAACGCTCGTAGTTGCTCGCTCACAAACATTTCAAAATAAAATATCTTTCAAACACACCAACAATTTCATGAAATATTTTCAAAAGTAAACACTTTATATAGATTCTTATAGAGACGAGAATCATTACAAAGTTTTCCTAAATGAAGGCACTTTTCAAAAATACTTTTAAACAAACAAAACAGATTTACAAAAGCATTTTCAAAAGTGAGCTAGCAACTAAGAGCCCGTAGATAACTACCGATGAAAAGGGTGCTAACACCTTCCCTTTTCATAACCTACCCCCGAACTCAAGAAAATTCTCAAAAGGTCTTTCCTGTTCTTTTCAACCTTTCCTTTATTGGATAAAAGAAAAGTCGGTGACGACTCTTGCTATTTGCAACAATTGCAATAAAATGCAAAACACCCAAGTCAGCTCTCCTGCTGTATCACAGTGATAATGGTGTATACCACCCTTCAACTTGAAACCACTATGGACCCTAAATGTGGATTTAAGTACTTTATTGTTGATCAAACGTTATCTATAACTGGATGACCATAAAGACAGTTGATGGGTACTTCACAAAGCATGCTGAGGGACATGAGTAACCTAGATGGAATTTGTCGATCCTACATAACAGGATAAATGTCTAAGAGCCCAATATTGAACTGGACAAGGGTGACACGGTTTATGCCTTGTGTTCAATATAGACATAAGGGAAAAATCGTAGTTGTACATATAAATATTATCACATAAAGGTTTTGTCATATCACATGACATTTTCGTGACTTGGATAGCAGTGATATGTTGCTAGATACTGCTTACTGTTTATTATGTTAAATGTGTAATTTAATATAATTGCCAACGTCACGAAAACCTAAAGGGTCACACATATAAGGACACGTTGATGAGAGATAGAGTAAATAAGGAATACTGTAAGGTACACTGCACTTAAGTGAAATATGGAATATGGTAATTGTGATACGGTGGCCAGAACCGGGACTGTTTTTAGGAATGCTGGTTTGCGTTTTGCGTTTGTGTTTGCAAAATGTCGCGGTAAGCAAGAATCGCCACCGACTTTTATTTTATCCAACAAGGAAAGGAAAAAAGCACAGAAAAATTCCTTTTTTCGAGATTTTTTGAGTACGGGGGGGGGGGGGGGGGGGGGGGGGGTAAATTATAGAAAGGGAAGGTATTAGCACCCTTTATATCCGTAGTTATCTACGGGCTCTTAGGTACTTGCTCATCATTTTCAAAATTACTTCTTTGTGTTTGTGTGATTTGAAAAGTTATTGTTTTGACTTTGATTTAACTCTTGCTTCTGTCTTCAAGAGTGTAATGAAGTGTTTTTTTGAAAACTTTGTTTGAAAAGGAGTGTAAGTGTGAAAAAGTTCGTTTGGATTGAGCAAGTACTTAAGAGTTAATCTACCTACTCGAAAAAAGAATCGTTCTATGTTCGTTTACTTTAGACAGTGCTATCCCACTATTAGTGAGTAGGTAGCACCGTCGTTGGAGTTTGATGGTCAATTCGAAAGGGACGTACGGTCACTAAAGCAACGTTAAGACGTCTTAGTAATAACTCTAATGTCTTAAGATCAATAATCGAGGCAACAATTCCGAGGCAACCTTTCCGAGGAAACTTTGATCTTTTGGACAAGAGAGCAACCACTAAAACATCCTATACTCAATGACCGTTTACCGAAGGCAACCGAAGTGGGAGTGTACCCTAGGAGTGCGCATGTGCGAGTTATTCAATTTCAAGTTATTTATCTTTGCACATTTAGGGTTATCTAACTGTTTTAAAGTTTTACATACATTCTTGTCATGCATCCTAATATTATACATCTAACAGTTTAATATTTTGCGGAATTTAAAGTGCAGAAATTAAACTACGCTATTACAAGGCTTTGGGTATTTACATAGCCAAAAACAAACCCTTAAAATAAAGCGATAAATGAAAGTAAAAGTCCTAATTTAAACTATTACAACTTGTGAACAATTATATTAATAGGGTAAAAATAAATGATAAAGCGTGCGCGATGAAATTAGAACGAGAGAGAACTAGGGTTTTGAACCCTTCTAACCTAATTAAAAGAAAAATTATTTTTTGTTGTTTTTAATTATTTTTTTAAGAAAAAGGAATTAAGTTTTTAAATTAAATACACAATTAATTAGCTAATTAAATTAATTAATGAAAATAAATAAATGGCCTATTTTTTGTGCTTTTGGTTATTTTAAGAAAAATAAAATATAATTAAGTTATAAACAAAACCCTAATTATTCTAATTATTTTTAATCTATTTACAAAATAATTAAAGTTATCTAAAATTAGAATCTAATTAAATTAATTAATTTATTGATAAAAAAAAACCTATGTCTAATTGGGTGAAAAATATTATTTGTGATTTTTTTGATAAAAAGAAATAATTAATTTTGTTAGTAAAACAAATAAACAAATTAAATAGAAAAAGATGAAAAGAAAAAGAAAAGAGACTTGGGCCTGAGAAGAGCAGTTTGGGGGGGGGGGGGGGGTGCAGATAGCATTTTTCTGGACCCAAAACCAAAGGTCCACGCTGACTTCCAGGCTACCATGCTTTGCGTTGACTAGGTCTCATGATGATCCTTTAATGATGGCCTTTGGATCTGGCCATCTGGCCACTTGGCAGGTTGGATGATGAGGTCACATGATAGACCTTGGCCTTGTGCACGCACTAGATTACCTGAAAGAAAATAATATGAAGAATTGGGGGACCTGGGATTTGAACCCAAGTCCTGAAGCACTTTCTCACCACCTGGCCACTAACTGAGCTACGCGTTTTAATTGTTCATATAATACAAAAATAATTAAATATTAAAAAGGCATAATATATCAATTCAACGCGCATTTTTTTGAATAGGCCAATGGTTGCTTGCCACGATATCTTCTTCTTCCTTGCTCCGTTGGTAAAAGTCCCAGACTTTTACCTACGGACGTTTTTCCGTCACTACAAATCTGCATATCCTCAAAATCAAACACACACATGATAAATAAAAACTAAAGCCATGGATAGCTTCGTCTGGACCTGCTGAGTATAATGGTGGCCCTTTCATGGCCCAATTTTACCTATATGACGAAATCCCAAATCGAAGCAGAAAAACCTAGCAATGGTGAAATCTCATACAGCCCATAAAAATGCAATTGAATATTACAGATAGCTTGGAAATGTTCTAAGGAGTAAGAATCTGTAACTATTTTGTGCTATAAGTTACAAAATGATACAATTCGATTTCAAAAATACATCAATGTCGTGGATGACTTACAATGGTATTTGGCAATGGAAACTCCTTGTTTTTGATTGGTTTCGCTTGGTTACACTCCCGGGAAGTGATTGGGATGATCAAAGAGTCTTGTAGTTTCCTGTAACTATGAATTCGTGTCTGCACTTTGTTGTTATTTTTTCAAGTTTTGTTCTTGTTTCTGCGCCTCTCTATCGCCTTATTTTGGGTCTGCAAATACTCCTTATGTATTGAGGAATGGATTAGGGTTGCCAATATGATCACAATCTTCCTCCATCATTGCTTTTGATTTTGATTTGATACACTTGAAAATGTTGCTAAAAATAGAGAAAACTCAATCTTTTTGTGCACACCAAGCCTTTACACGAATTCAATCTTATGCTAGCTGGAATTTAAGACCTGAAACATGTACCAAATCTTGAGATTTCAATATTTTGGATTTTCTATGATTTGTTTTGATTTAAATTTATTTAATTCAAATAAAAATCAAAATAAATAATAAAAACAAGATAATGACAAGTGGCAAAGGCTAGGGCTCGTGTACCATGTTGCCAACTCAAAACAAGTGCAAACGATTGGGCCCATTTAGCAAAATTTGCACTTTTAGGCATAGTTGACTTTTGACAATTTTGCAAAAAGGGCCAACTTCACCAATGCATAACTTCCTCAGTTTTGACTCTTTGAAGGTGTTCTTTGACTTTTTAGAAAGCTTGAGGTGGCACTTGTCTTGTAATGTCAGGAATGGGCTTATAGATGCCATTTGGAGATTGATGATGGGAGATGGGCTTAAAGATGCCATCCGAAGGAGTGTCGATCGCATAAGAGATTCCTTAGCAAGAGCTTGTGTACCTGTTGTTGAGGAAGATTCCGCTGGGGAATGCTGATTCTTTATCTTGGGAGAAATAGAATTTTAGGAACTTCGATCTTCCATCATTCTACTGGTGAATCGTCTCTGTTTCTTGAGAAAAGTTGAATTTTAGGAGCTTCATTCGTCCGTTATTCTACTGGGGAATAATCTCTTGGTCGAGGAGATGAAAATGTACTACTATTTGGTTGTGATCCAGGCTTCATAGTGATAAGATCGATTGTTGTCTGGTCGTGCTCCAGGCTTTACAGTGACTTACTGGGGAGATGAGATTATACTTGCTATCCGGTCGTAATCCAAGCTTCGCAATTTCTCGATTCTTATCTGGTCGTAATCCAGGCTTCAGAAGGAGTTCAGTTGTTATCCGGTTGCATCCAGGCTTCAACTTGAATTTAGGGCACACTAATATCCGGTCAACTCCGGGCTTCTTAGTAACTATCCATGTAAAACTACTATTTGGTCGAAATCCAAGCTTCACAGTGTCTTGTACCGCTATCTGGTCGTAATCCAGGCTTCACGATGTTTCATACCATTATCTGGTCGAATCCAGGCTTCATGGTGTTCTGTACTGCTATCTGGTCGTAATCCAGGCTTCATAATACTTTACTTCTTATCTGGTAGAAATCCAGGCTTCAGAAGGAATCAAGTGCTTATCCGGTCGCATCCGGGCTTCCCTTTGACTGTTGGGCCTACTAATATCCGGTCGAATCCAGGCTTTATAGTAATTGGCCGAGTAAACTGCTATTTAGTCGTAATCCAAGCTTCACAGTGTCCCTCACTGTTATCTGGTCGTAATCCAGGCTTCAATGTCTCTTACCGCTATCTGGTCGTAATCCAGGCTTCACGATGTATCATACCATTATCTGGTCGAATCCAGGCTTCATGGTGTTCGGAGAAATCAAGATACTATCCAGTCGAATCCGGGCTTCATAACTTGTGTTGAAGATATACCACTATCTGGTCGAATCAAGGCTTCGTAGTATTCTTGGCTGCTATCTGGTCGTAACCCAGGCTTCACAACGTCTTCTACAATTATTTGGTCGAATCCAGGCTTCATGGTCTTGTATTGCTATCTGGTCGTAATCCAGGCTTCACAATAATTTGCTGAGCTGTTATCCGGTTGAATTCGGGCTTCACCGCTTGTGTTTATGATATACCACTATCTGGCCGTAATCTAGGCTTCATGGTACTTGCTGAGTTGCTATCCGGTTGTAATCCGGGCTTCACGGCTTGCTGGGGATTAAACTATTATCCGGTTGAACCCGGGCTTCATAGCTTGCTTTTAAGAGATACCATTATCTGGTCGTAATCCAGGCTTTGTGGTAGTCTGATACTGTTATTTGGTCGTTCTCTAGGCTTCACAATATGATGTAGAAATCAAGGTACTATCCGGTCGGATCCGGGCTTTATAGCTTGAACTTGGTGAGAATTTGATTGTATCTTTCCTAAAAGGTAAGGGTTAGTCGTATCTAATGCATGATATGTATCAAGCAATGATGTTCTCAAAATAAATGAGATTGTTTTGTATGATGCGTATGCGCATGTCATGATGTATGGACGTGCAATGTTTTTATGATATTCTCTAACTGGGGAAAATAAATCCCGGATTGCTGCTGGAGAGTGAAAGAGTTTCGCTCGCTGAGGATAACGACCGAAGATGATTGGGAGAATAATCCTGTTGAAGAATGTATTAGTGAGAGAATGACTCTGTGGGGAAGAGATGCTCTGCTGAGGATTTGCTGATCTTGGAGAAATACCCTCGGCTGTGAATGAATTATCGTTGCTGGCGATGATAAACTCTGTCGGGGATAAAATTTCTTGTTTGTGGAAGAAATAAACTCCACTGGGGATAATCTTCTAGACTCTACTGGGGATAATCTTCCAGTGCTCCACTGGGGATAATCTTCCAGTACTGGTGATAGATAAACTCTGCTTGGGGAGAATCTTACTGACTCATTTACGATTACAAACCTCAGCTGGGGAGAGTTGATAATGCTGTATTTGGGGTGTTTTTTACTCTGCGGGGAGTGAATGTTACTGGGATGCATGCTGAGGATATGACAATGACTTTGCGTCGAGACTTTTCTGCCCCTGTATCGGCTGGAGAAGGTGCCTGCGGAGGCCTTGTGGATCGAGTGTTGTCCTAACTTATGAGGTGCTTGGTAACTTTCGATCTAAATGATAAGTCTTCTTCTGGTAGGCAAGTGACGAGATGACGGGACATTGTCGTATGCTTTAATCCCTAACTTTTGTCTGGACTGTCTTTTCAGATTTTCAGTCCACCGGGATACCCTTTTTTGCCCAAGCCGCCTTTTCAGGTTTTCGGCTTGCCGGGTGTACATATCTTTTTTTTTTATCCCTAATTTTTGCCCGAACCCTTTTGGTTCACCGGGAAGCCCTTATTTTTGCCTAGGCGAGTCGACCTAGCGGGTCTTTGTTCATGCGCAGTATTTTATGACTATATCCATGTTCTCAGGGTGTAGGAAGTGGTCACTGTCGGTAGTGTTGTGTTGCCACATTACCAGAAGATGTTTGTATTGATCACACCAGATTCGTTGCTGGAATTCATGTCCAATGCCCCAAGTGATTCAGATGGAGATTTTCCCCTGGTCATTTGGCATCTTTGCGAGATTCCTTGAATCATGACTTGACTGCCCCAAATGATGGAAAATGATCATGTTGTGCCCCTTGGTTGGAAGTGTTTTTTCCACTTGAGGTGATCCTTTTTATTGAGAAGGTTTTTGTTCACTAGATATTCGTCGTGCAAATTTCTCTGCTGTTGAAAAAATAGTCATATGCAAACAACGTTATTTCAAGAATGCAAAACTTATGTCTGTCTTGAAATTTTTTAAAATGCATTTTTCAGTAAAATAGGCAAATTTTGTAAAATGTGATGTCAACTCAGGATTTACACAAAGTCCTACAGGAGTCAGGATACCTTTTGTAACAATATGCTTTCGAACTAACCCATGCTTCAGCTAGGACTTTTAAGGGTTATAACGTGGCCTGATTCACGGTTAAAACAAACAAAGGATAAAGGCTCAAAATTTATTTGTACCCACCCATTCTTCGTGATGTTCTTCGATCCCATACTCAGTTAATTGTGCATTTAGATCCCGTTTGAGTCTTTGCTCTGATATTCCAGTGATGGTTCGGATACTGACAATTTATTTTGAATAGGCAGTCATTTCTTTTTTGTTTAGGATTTGTAAGACTTCTTTCCTTTATTTTATTTTATTATCCCTGTCTTTTACCTGAACTATTTCTTTTTGTGATTACAGTCAGCGGGATGCCCCAGTTTTTCTTAAGTCTCCTTCATAGGTTTTGACTTAATGGGCTTTTATTTTTGAGAGATAATGACTGCCTGTCTTGACGATTATAGGGAACCATCACCATCTTTTTTTTGGAAGGGCGTCTTTGATGCCATTCATTGTGCACCTGGATTAACTGAGAAAACTACCCTGCCCCAGGTTGTGATTAAGGGTTTTAACTTGTGTGAAAAGAAAAGAAGAAAAAAAATCCTACTTATTTGGCTAGGGATTATCTTCCTTATAACTCCACCGTTTAGGATTTGAAACAACGCCTGTACATCGTCAGCAGGGTCTGTTCAAAAGCATACTGTAGAGATTTTGATATCATTTTTGTCATCCTCCCTCTAAAGGCTTAGAGTTTTTTAATCGAGAGTTGAATATCACAAAAGGAAATAAGGACGCATTTTTGAAATAGTGAATACGAATGGATTGATTCAAAACAGACATATGCAATGCATTAATGAAATAATAAAGTTTTGATATGACTAAATGTTCGAACAATCAAAAGAAAATTACAAATTGAAAATTCTAATGAACAAAAAGTATTCTTGTTAGAACTTGTCACTTCAAATGGTGGACCTTGGAGGATTGACAAAAACATTCCAGTTGACCATCCTGTGTGAATTCCAATACTCCTTCATTAATCAGGTCTTGAATTTTGTACTTCAACTTCCAACAGTCGTTAGTATCATGCCCCGAACTGTTGGAGTGATATGCACACCTTGCATCAGGGTTGTAGTTAGGTTAAGAAGTCTTAGGATTCGGATGAGGTCCTATTAACATCACCAGATTCATTCTCAACAGGTCGTGTAAAGTTTGAGACAACGACATGTTGAGATTGGTAAACTGCCTCTTGGGTATATCTGGCTTACTCTGATTAACCCGTTGTTTTTAGTGAGGTTGTTGTTGGACCCGTGAGGTAGTAGCAATTTGGAAAGGTCCACCCTTCACTAAACCAAATTCTTGTCTTCTTGGAGATTGATCAATGACTTGGTCCCCGACCTCGACTGTTTGCTTCATACTGTTGTATCTGTCTTGATGAAGCTGGTTGATAATGGTTCTCAACTCTTCTTGTTCCCGGGCTAAGCCTTGGATAAGAGCCATCTGCCCCAGCTTCTGGGTTCTTATTGCATCTACCTCAGTTTGCAGTTGTTTCAGCCGCTCGGCCTTATTGTCTTCAGGACTTTTCTTGACCAAATTCCCAACGAGGAGTGTTTTCAACTCTTCCTGCCCCTTGGATAGGTTTAGAAATATTTCCCTGAACTGAGCTTCTTGAGTTTGAAGATCTCTGTTGTCTTGTTTGAGAGCCATTGCTGAAATAAACAGCGAGAACATGAGAGACCTGTACTGGAAGACCTGTTATGCAATGATATGTATGATATATGTATGCAATGTTTTCAAGGATCTCGCAGGGTAAACAAGAAACTGTTAGAATTTGAAATTTTTCCGCTTTGATTGAAGCACTTTGTATCATGGAAGGTCCTTCCACAAGAGTCAAGCTCACCATATCAAGTGGATCATAGCCACTGACTTAAATTATCGTGCTTTAATCTCTAGACGACATTGGCTAGAGGAAAATAAATCCCCTTGCCCCTTGCTAGACGTTTGGTTCATCATAACCTGCACCACAGGCCCTTGAGATCCTTGAAATGGTTAAGGAAATGCTATGGTATGATGTTATGATGTATGATGTCATGAGAAAACACACAACAGGTATAACAAGTATCAAACATGGTAAAGGCAACCAAGTCACACAATAGCCATTAAGTCTCAGGCTTGCATGGAGTCTAGGTACTACCCTCTTGCAGTTTAGTTAGTTCAACCTGTCCTAATAATAGTAACCGGGTTCTAGAGGTTCTTAATATCACTGACCATCCTCCATCGGTCATAGTTTCAGCTCACACAATCTTTTCTTGCAGCCGGAACCATCTCGAGAGTATGGTCTCAATGAGTGTAGCATCGAGTATCAACCAGTTCCCAGCTCTACACCGAGACCGACTATCTCACTACTTCCTATGGCCAAGTTGGTCAATTATAGGTTCTAAGGTCAGTTGATGATTAACGACCCATATAGCATCCCTGTATTCTCCTTGTTCCTCCACAAGGGATAATGGTACCAACTAATGTGCCACATCAACGTAGCTACTGCTTCAACCGTATCGATCAACGGCGTACAGTTCCCTCACAGTTTATTGCTACTTACCTAAAAGGTGTTCCCCAGATCCGGGTTAGGATCTATAGTAACTCCGATACAGAGCCCACAAAGATAAAGCAATCAAATCAAACATTAGAACACAATATGATGAACTAATCCTAAGGTACACCCCACTTATTCTTTCCTCAGCAAGGTCGCCAGTTCTGTGATACAGTGGTCAGAACCGGGACTGTTTTCAGAAATGTTGGTTTGCATTTTGCGTTTGTGTTTGCAAAATGTCGCAGTAAGCAAGAGTCGCCACCGACTTTTATTTTATCCAACAAGGAAATGAAAAAAGCACAGAAAAATTCTTTTTTTTGAGATTTTCTGAGTACGGGGGGTAGATTATAGAAAGGGAAGGTATTAACACTCTTTCTATCCGTAGCTATCTACGGGCTCTTGGGTACTTGCTCATCATTTTCAAAATTGCTTCTTTGTGTTTGTGTGATTTGAAAAGTTTTTGTTTTGACTTCGATTTAACTCTTGCTTCTGTCTTCAAGAGTGTAATGAAGTGTTTTTTTGAAAACTTTGTTTAAAAAGGTGTGTAAGTGTGAAAAGTTCGTTTGAATTGATCAAGTACTTAAGAGTTAATCTACCTACTCGAAAAAAGAACCGTTCTATGTTCGTTTCCTTTAGACAGTGCTATCCCACAATTAGTGAGTAGGTAGCACCGTCGTTTGAGTTTGAGGGACAATTCGAAAGGGATGTATGGTCACTAAGCAACGTTAGGACGTCTTAGTAATAACTCTAATGTCTTAAGATCAATAATCGAGGCAATAATTCCGAGGCAACCTTTCCGAGGAAACTTTGATCTTTTGGACAAGAGAGCAACCACTAAAACATCCTATACTAAATGACCATTTACCAAAGGCAACCGAAGTGGGAGTGTACCCTAGGAGTGCGCATGTGCGAGTGATTCAATTTCAAGTTATTTATCTTTGCACATTTAGGGTTATCTAACTGTTTTAAAGTTTTACATACATTCTTGTCATGCATCCTAATATTATACATCTAACAGTTTAATATTTTGCAGAATTTAAAGTGCGGAAATTAAACTACGCTATTACAAGGCTTCAGGTATTTACATAGCCAAAAACAAACCCTTAAAATAAAGCGATAAATGAAAGTAAAAGTCCTAATTTAAACTATTACAACTTGTGAACAATTACATTAATAGGGTAAAAATAAATGATAAAGCGCGCGCGATGAATTTAGAACGAGAGAGAACTAGGGTTTTGAACCCTTCTAACCTAATTAAAAGAAAAATTATTTTTTAGTGTTTTTAATTATTTTTTTAAGAAAAAGGAATTAAGTTTTTAAATTAAATACACAATTAATTAGTTAATTAAATTAATTAATGAAAATAAATAAATGGCCAATTTTTTGTGTTTTTGGTTATTTGAATAAAAAGAAAATATAATTAAGTTATAAACAAAACCCTAATTGTTCTAATTATTTTTAATCTATTTACAAAATAATTAAAGTTATCTAAAAGTAGAATCTAATTAAATTAATTAATTTATTGATAAAAAATAAACCTAAGTCTAATTGGATGAAAAATATTATTTGTGATTTTTTTGATAAAAAGAAATAATTAATTTTGTTAGTAAAACAAATAAACAAATAAAATAGAAAAAGATAAAAAGAAAAAGAAAAGAGACTTGGGCCTGAGAAGAGCAGTTTGGGGGGGGGGGGTGCAGATAGCCTTTTTCTGGGCCCAAAACCAAAGGTCCACGCTGACTTCCAGGCTACCATGCTTTGCGTTGACTAGGTCTCATGATGATCCTTCATTGATGGCCTTTGGATCTGGCCATCTGACCACTTGGAAGGTTGGATGATGAGATCACATGATAGACCTTGGCCTTGTGCGCGCACTAGATTACCTAAAGAAAATAATATGAAGAATGGGGGGACCTGGGATTCGAACCCAGGTCCTGAAGCACTTTCTCACCACCTGGCCACCAACTGAGCTACGCGTTTTAATTATTCATATAATACAAAAAAATAATTAAATCTTAAAAAGGCATAATATATCAATTCAGCATGCGTTTTTTTGAATAGGCCAATGGTTTCTTGCCACGATATCTTCTTCTTCCTTGCTCCGTTGGTAAAAGTCCCAGACTTTTACCTACGGACGTTTGTCCGTCACTACAAATCTGCATATCCTCAAAATCAAACACACGCATGATAAATAAAAACTAAAGCCATGGATAGCTTCGTCTGGACCTGCTGAGTACAATGGTAGCCTTTTCATGGCCCAATTTTACCTATATGAAGAAATCCCAAATCGAAGCAGAAAAACCTAGCAATGGTGAAATCTCATACAGCCCATAAAAATGCAATTGAATATTACAGATAGCTTGGAAATGTTTTAAGGAGTAAGAATCTATAACTATTTTATGCTTTAAGTGACAGAGTGATACAATTCAATTTCAAAAATACATCAATGTCGTGGATGACTTACAGTGGTATTTGGCAATGGAAACTCCTTGTTTTTGATTGGTTTCGCTTGCTTACACTCCCAGGAAGTGATTGGGATGATCAAAGAGTCTTGTAGTTGCCTGTAACTATGAATTCGTGTCTGCACTTTGTTGTGATTTTTCATGTTTTGTTCTTGTTGCTGCGCCTCTCTCTCTCGCCTTCTTTTGGGTCTACAAATACTCCTTATGTATTGAGGAATGAATTAGGGTTGCCAATATGATCACAATCTTCCTCCATCATTGCTTTTGATTTTGATTTGATACACTTGAAAATCTTGCTAAAAATAGAGCAAACTCAATCTTTTTGTGCACACCAAGCCTTTACACGAATTCAATCTTATGCTAGCTGGAATTTAAGACCTGAAACATGTACCAAATCTTGAGATTTCAATATTTTAGATTTTCTATGATTTATTTAGATTTAAATTGATTTAATTCAAATAAAAATCAAAATAAATAATAAAAACAAGATAATGACAAGTGGCAAAGGCTAGGGCTCGTGGACCATGTTGCCAACTCAAAACAAGTGCAAAAGATTGAGCCCATTTAGCAAAATTTACAATTTTAGGCATAGTTGACTTTTGACAATTTTGCAAAAAGGGCCAACTTCATCAATGCATAACTTCCTCAATTTTGACTCTTTGAAGGTGTTCGTGGACTTTTTAGAAATCTTGAGATGTTCTCTAAGCAACCATTTTGGTATCATCTCAATTTGATATTACATGCTCATGTATGAAGCTTTGACAAAAAAGGTGTTTTTGTTGACTTTTCAAAATGACCTATAATGTCCAAATTCATAACTTCTTGTCAGTGCATATTTTGAACTTGGGAGATGAAGATGGATTGTAGAGCATGGAAACCTCTTCAAAATGAGCTTTGTATGGGTCATTTATCATAAAGTATGAGAAAGTTAAGCTTGGTCAAAGTTAAGTTGACTTTTCCTACAAAACCCTAATTTAGCAACTTTTGGTTCTTGATGAATTGTGAGCAATCCTTGATGAATAATGATCAACCCTTGATCAAATGATGAAATATACTTCAAAATGAGGATGTTGATCAAAAATCTTGAAGTTTGACTGTATGTGGGCCACAATTGACTTTTGCCCTAGCACAGTCGATTTTCAAGCCTTTGGGCAATTGATTGAGCAAACTTTCTCTGCAAGGCTTGAAACTTGACATGGATGATCTTGAGAACATATCAGGAAAATGGTGAGAATTTGGGATCCCTTGGACTCAAGTATATTGATGCAACATGAAACCATAATTTGAGGTAGACTGCCTTAGGAGAGAGCTCGTCTGGTCAACCCTTGGACTTCCTTGAGCAGTTTGAAGACCTTACTTGAAATGTATTGAGAAATATGGGAGGGAAAATTTTGGGGTACAACAGTAATATACCATGCGCTTAAGTGATATGCGGTATATCATAAGGTATGATACTCGTATGCTTAATTAGGCTTTTATAGCTTTCAGCCTTAATTGGGCTTTTAGCTTGCATCCCGCATAAGTGGTTCTATAAATAGAACCCTTGTGCTGAAGCATTTGAGTTGATGAAAATTCGGTCTTGATTTCTAGCCGTATATTTTGTATCATTCTCTCACTCAAAGTTTCCATTCGTAAGCAGTTAGCATTGTGTCCTGAAGTAATTTGTTCGTGTGGACTGAGTAGAGACGTTGCTATTCATCAACGTTCGTGATCACAACATCAAAGGTATGAATCATCATAAGAGGTAATGATTTCTATCACTGACCATGCCCATTCGTAAGGATCACTAAAGGAAAATTTTAATTTTCAACTGCGTTTTGGATCATAATTTTCCTTTATGAGATCCCTCTGAAACTCCTGGATCCAAGAAAAATCAAGAAAGGGAGATGACATGGTTGTTTTTCACACACTCAACGCCATCATATGAGGGTTTGTCTGGGGTGGAGAGACTAATTCTTCCTGGAAAGCTAGAAGCCCCACAAGTTGAGACCTTCTTTTTTGAGAAAGACACATCAAATATTCGTCCATATAATGATGATCCCGTGATTATCACCATGATATATGACGATTGGGGAATTAAAAGGGTCTTGATTGATAAAGAGAGCTCTACTTACACCCTCTACTAGGATGCATTTGAGAGGCTTCATTTGGACTTATATGACCTCAAGCCCTTCCAAGATTCATTGGTGGGGTTCTCGGGTGAACATGTGTAGGTCAAAGGTTACATTACATTGAAGACCACCTTCAGAATTGAAGAAAAATCCAAGTAGATTAAGTTAATTCATCTTTTTATCATTGAGTCTTCCTTATATAACATGATTATAGGGCGTACCACGTTTAATAAACTAGGATCCGCCTTATCTATATTGTATTTATGCATGAAATACCCACTCTTAGATGGGCAAGTTGGGATTATCTAGGGGAATTAGGAGACTTCTAGGAAATGCAACATGGAGAGTCTGATGTTGAATAAGGCTAGAACCGTGGGAGTGAAGGTTGTTGGAATGACGTGGAGGTGAAACACCGAATGAAACTCTCTTGGGAAAGGGCATGTCCACCCTAGACTTAGTAGGCATGAGGGTCATTAGGAAGGATGTAAATTCAAATGATGATTGTTAAGACAACAAACCTAGGTTTAATCTGATTTAGAGTAGTTTCATTTATCGTTGTTTTATTTGGATGAGTTACAATGTCTACTATTTTAAGGATAGTTTGGTGATATTCTTTATTTTGTAGGAGGAACTTTTTTCCCTTGTGTTGCCAATGTGTCACAAGAGTTTTTAATGAGGCCCTTGCCTTATTATTTGGGTTATTGTTATTTTCTTTATAGGAAGTTAAGAAGCAAAATAATGTTTTCTAGACCACCCCCACATGATGGTTGAACATGGTGGATCCTTATACGGGAATTCTTGTAACCATTTGAGGCTATTAAATATGTTGGATCCTTATAAAAAATTATTTGACACCCTTTAAGGCTATTGACTATGATGAATTCTTATAAAAAATCCTCGCTGCCCTTTGAGGTTATTTATTATGCTAGATCCTTATACATGAGCCTTTTCTGCCCTTTGTGGCTATTGAACATGTTGGATCCTTATAAATGATTCCATGTCTCTCTTTGAGGTTATTGAACATGTTGGATCCCTAAACATGAGTCTTTACCACCATTTAAGGCAATCAAAGATGTCAAATTCTGTCAAAGGAATCCTTGCCATCCCCAGGGCAACGTTAAAATCTCCAAGAGAGGGTCCTTGTTCCCCACAAGGGAACCAAATCAAAAACTTGGCCGAGGATACCCCCTAGAGGTTCATACAAAATAATAATAGTAAAATTAAGGTAAATATAAAAATAAGCCCTTAAGGGAAACAATTAATATTACATAATGATCCTTTGGGGGATAATTATGAAAAACTTCTAGGGGCATGATTAAAAAACCCTAAAGAAAACAAGAAATAAAATATGGCTCAGTGACCTTTCTCAGGAGCCTACTTCACCTCTAGGGCGTCTCCTTGTTGAGTTGCCTCCAAATTGGTGTCCTCCTTTGCAATGTCACCCTTAGGCTCAGCTTATCCATCCTTAGCAGGAGAGGTAACAAGGTTAGAGTCATTTATATCATCCACTAACTAACTGTCAGGAACAACTTTAAACACGTCCAGACCACTCAAATCCAGTTCAGGATAAAAGAGGGTCCTTTGCTTCTTCTCCATCTCAAAATAAACATCAGAGGTTTCAACTAGATCACCTTTGAGTACAAAAACCTCTTCCTATGTTTTCCTCTGAGAGTTAAGGTCTGGTTAAAAAATGCTCGTAGAATTTGCTTTGTGGCACCAAACTCATTAGCCTTGGACTTCGCTTACTAAAGATTGTTCATCATTGCCTCCTTCTCCTTTTGCAAAGCCCATATTATTTCTCACCCTTTGATACAGTCACATTGATAGCCAATGAGCTCCGTCCTCAGATCATTTTTAGTCTGGGCATGCTTTTCTTTGTCAGCAATAAAAGACTCAAAATTATCAGCAGTAAAAGACTCTTTTTTAGTCTGGGCATGCTTTTCTTTGTCAACAGTGTAAAAGACTCCATAACATCAAATTCATCCAAGGTCTGGACCATTTCAATCTCATCAACAGTAAGGTAATCAAAATTATAAATAATGATCACCACACAATTATTCGTCCAGGCGAGGAGAAACCTAGGGGCCCCATTCGCCCTAATAGCGACTGATGAGGAGCCATCTCACCCCCTCACTCTTACAAACTTATATGTCCAACCATTGAGGTGGTTGGAATAGGGATTGAATAAAGCTTTTCCAGGAAAAGGGCCTAAGGTTACCCTCCCCCAACGAGCAGACATTTTGGATTTATAATAGGAAAAAAATTATCGTAGTAGGATGGAATCCTAGCTGCCGATAAATAATTTTGATCGCCCTAATCACACTCTAGCAATTAGGCTTAATTTAGAAGGGAGAAACATTAAGCGTATTAATAACCTCCCCCTCAAAGGAGGAAAAATTGAGGCTAACCTCGATGTCTCATATGTTGGAGATGTAAAAGTAGAAAATATTAGTGGGAGAGTCTTTAGAAGCACCCATTTTGGCCATCTCTATTGAGGAACACACCTCCAAGATGATTTCTTCTTCGTCACCTGAAGAAGAGAAGATAATCTGGTTCTGAAAAGGAGGTAATTTCCTCCTTAGTGGTTTAGTGAGATTTGACTTCCCTGATGTCCTTCAGTTCAAGGTCGGAGATGGTCATTATTTTCATATTTCGTGAGAAAACATAAGGGAAAAAGGATTCTTTATCACTACCTTTTCTTATATCACTATCTGAATTAATGGAACCCTCACAACTTCCAACCATGCCTAGTTACATTAATTTACAATCAACTATCTCATCGAGATGCCTAACATTCCTATAACAATGGTTCCACAAGGCTATGAGCTCATCACGAGTTAAGGGTTCTATCAAGTTTCCATTTTTATCTAAATTCCTAAATATCACCATAAAAGAAAAAGGGGAAATGGGAAATGGTATTTGTACCTATAATAACAAGGGGCTTGAACTCTTGAAGATGCAAAAACTATTAGAGAAGATTGAAAGATCTTGCAGAGGCTTCAATAAAAACTGTGTGAAAAGGTGAAAAGGATATGGTGAGCCCATTTAATAGAGGCAGGAGACTAGGGGTAATCAAAGGCCTTCTAGGTTTCCCATCAAATGTGAAAGAGATCTACACATTGTTGACACTTGTGACGAAGTAAGGCGAATTTGGCTTTCCAAGGCTAAATCATCATTCGTAGCATTAAATGATTTGCACGCTTTTCTTTTCCAACAACTGTTTGGGGATTTCCCTCTAGCTAACATATGAATCACCTTATTGACACTTGGAGACATATTTTAGGGTCAACCATATAGGGAATTCACCTTATAATTGAGGGACTCGCTTTCGACATAAGGGAATCATATCACACTTGAGGGACTCACTTGGATAAGAAAGACAAGACTAAATCACTCCACCCTTTTCGAAGCCTCATGCTTGAGGGCTCTGTATTGGTATATTGTAAATGGCATATTAGAGGCGACCAAAATGACTCACTGCCTCACTATAAGGACCTACTAAATGTCCTTTAATGATATTAACCGCTTATTTATCGGAGGTGTCGCCCCTTTTTGGATATGACACCCATTTTTGGAGTAACCTGCCTGACATGGGAAATGGGGAAATGATGTGTGTTCGGTTCATAACAACGAAGAATAAGTCACGAAGAGGTTAACTATGATCCCCTGAATATCTAGAGAGTCGTTGTCTGTTCCCCCACTTTTGAGAAATCGTTACTACTTCTAAGTGGCCTAGGATCCTGGCTTAATACGACTAAAAATACTTCAATGCTCAAGTTGGGGAGGATAATCTCATTCTCACACAAAAAAACACATACACAAAGCTTCTCACTCCTACATGAGCTAGCTCTCAATCCTACAACATACCTAAAAACCTCTGACAATCCTTAATCAATAGGATTGTTACATATTGTACTTTTTAGAAAGTACAAATCACTTTCAACCTAAGTTCAATTTATATTTCTATCAGCACACAAACAACATTAAGGTCAAGATTAACTGAATAAAAACTAGAGATTCAAATTAAGAAAACAATACTTATCCAGTTACATGGTTCAATGGATCAAATCAACATCATCTTAAAATACTTAATCTAGAGAGACTTGAATACTCATAATACAATTATTCATAGAGTACTTTCCTTCATTAGTTCATTGCACTCTCTTGCTGTCAAAATTAATCTCCAAAAAATACACCCCCTAAGAATTCTAAAAAGTTACTTTTTATAGTGATCAAAATGCGTCATAATTATAGAACAATTTAAAGTAATTGTAGTGCGACTTTGGCCCAAATCATAGGACGATTTAAAGTGATAATAGTGAAACTTTTCTAGTAGCTGCCTATATTTTTAGCTTTCATTTTCCATATGTCCCACCTCAATCTGGGTTATGAAACTCTAGATATGATCAAAATACCACATATACATTATGATATAAAATATGCTAAAAACATGGGTTCAAATGCGTCCAAATTGCACCATGATTTTTCCAACAACTTCCTTTATTTTCTTACTTCCAAATTATTATTTTCTTCTTTTGTCATATTTGGTCTTCATCCCAGATATTGCTAATTTTCACCCAAATCCAAGTATTTATTCATTTATTACTACTAAAAATATAAAAACGTGTTGAGAAATTTACACAATGACTAATTTTCATCAACACCAAAGAAAACTTTTAGAGGTTCCATAAATATATGAGACACTTGGACATGCATATAGCTTTTCTAGAGAAGATGAGCACCTTATCTTCTTGACCTTGTCTATTTTCCTTGTGGGGGATGAATAAGTTAGGTCATTTCTCATTGAAACTTGGTCAGTTAAAATATCTAATTATGGTCATCAAAAACTTCAAAAAATGGATAGAGGTCGAAAGCTATGGAAAAAAAACTATCCATGACATCCTCCATTTCTTCGAAAGAAACATTCTCACCAGGTTTGAAATCCTATAGGTTGTGGTGACCGAAAATGAAATATAATTCACTAATAGGATATTTAATTACATATTAGACGGCCTATGTGTAACTCAACATTTCACTTTCATGGAGCACCCTCATCCCAACAACCAAACATAGTTTACTGAGGAGCCTTAGATGAAGAATGGACAGTGCAAAGTGAAATTAAGTTAAAGAGATTCCTCGCGTCTTGTAAGCATACATAAAAACCCCCAGTCTTCCACGAGGAAAACATCATTTTGAGTCACCTATATCACATATAATGTAATCCTTATAGAGATAGGAGAGCTACGTTGAATAAACTTACACCCCTTGCTAAGGGAGAACAATAAAGACATATGTAGGGAAGATATAGACCCCCTCAAAAATGTTGAGTCTAGTTCGTGTTAAGCAAGGTCATAGATAAAATGATTCCCCAATACTTCATTCATAGAGACTTGGTTCTAAGGAGAGGCGATGTAGGAAAGAAGAATTTGGATGAAGAAAAAACCATATCCCAACTATTTTGTGTATCTTGTAGTTACTTTTCCTTCAACTTTTGGTCCTCCTTTTTGTTTTCTTAGCTTTTTGAAGAGTGAGCTCAAATACTTGTTGCACTTCTTTAATTTTTATTTGAGAAAGCCTACATATTTGTTAGACTTATCCCTTGCATATGGAAAATTCATTGATGCTTCTATCGTGACCTTCCTCGCCTCACCAACTAGGTTGTGTTCTCAACAAGAGGAGGATTCGACTAAGAAATGAGGACTCTCTGACCATTTGGAGGACATGCAACCAGAGTAGGAGAATTGACATGGATATGTTTAACTTCAACATCGACAGTCTCAGCCTTGAGAGTAACCTTTAGATGGCGTTCCAGGATAGACTAACCACCAAAAAGAGGCTGAACATGATGGGTTTTATTGATAATTCTGATTGTGAGTTTTGCAGACAGACTGAAACTATCCATCATCTTTTGTTCACTTGCAATATAGTTAAATATATTTGGTTGTCAGTTCTGAATTGGCTCAACATAACTCATGTACCTGAGAGCTGGGAAGAGGAGCTTCAATGGGCGGTCAAATAAAGCAAAGGAAAATGGGCTAAAGCAGTCATTCTTAAGTGTGTTTTTGCTGAAGCGGTTTACAAAATTTTGCGCTTTCGTAATGATATGTGTTTTGGTAATAGTCCTAGAAATAAAGATATAGGTCCAAAAATTATTGATAATATTATGTATAGATGTTGGATGAAGCCTATGTTTAGGAAGTATCTTAGTAGGCTCATGATGCCTTAGGTTCCTTGTTGGGATGCTTGTTGGCTAGATCGGTGGATCGCCTTGGTTGTAATATGTTTTTGAAATTAATATACCAGTTATTTCTTAAAAAAATGAAAACAATTAAAAAAATCAAGTGTCTTAAAAATAATTTATTAGGACACAAAACAATCCAAGTATTTTGAGCATCTCCTCTCAACTAGAAAATGTCACTAAATACTAGGTATCTATGTGCTTGTCCTTTGTCTTTATGCCCATCGTCTTACTTTCAATGTAAGTAGATTTACCTAATACATTTACAAACTCTTAAATTCATAGTACTCATTTCCTATCAATTTTGTTCAAATCCATCTCATGGAAACAACACTATCATAGGTCTTCCAAAGTGCGTTCGACACCAACAACATGGGAATATCATCTCACAGATAGACACATCAATATCATATACATCGCGACCACTGATGCATACAGTAAGGTGAGCCTCATCACTTTTAGGACGTACAATCAAATATTTGAACATGAAATATTATGTGATTCGTTGAATACTTCAAGAGATTTGCACGATTGTTTGAAATAAACCAATCCTTAGAGGTTTGAGTCAGACTTGCATATAAAGGAGAAGATGAAGAAGAAATCCTAGACGGATTCTTAAACATATAGATAATGACACCTTTTGTAATAGGAACAAATGAGTTCCTAATAGTTAGGATGCAGTTGAGACGATGCCACTCTAAGATGTTTTCTAATTTCTTTGTAAAACCTTAAAAAAGGAATATAAACTCCTAATTACCTAAAAACTCCGTCATAAAACATTGGGAAATAAGGGCAGGGGGTAGCTAGAAAAAAATATTTGAATGGAGGATATAGCTACCATTATCAAATCACCAAAGGCCCCGCCTATATTTATCACCATTTCATAAGAACTTTACTCTTCTGAATCGAAGTATATGGATGAGGTCCCTAAATAACCATCATCTAGCCTTGGCTACCTTATCTTTCATCCAGGCTTGATCCACCAATGGCCTCGAAGTATGGTACTTTATAATTTTACCTATTATACATGTTTAGACGAAGATAAAGAAGGACTGTGAGGAATGGAACCCTGTTAACCCACCCTTTCATTTTGTGTGAAAGGGTTAGATGCTATAATTTTTCAACATTAATTTTCCATTAGAGGCAATTAATAGTGTTTCTAATCCAATTATCCTTTAATAGACCAATGATAAGTGGGAGAATAGGGAGTGAAGTAACTCAATTCTCCCAAAATGCGATGCCACCATCAAGGAAGTGAGCATCACCATGGGTTACTTCACTAAAAGATGTAAGCAATAATGGCAGTTATAGTTCCTAGTAAATAATAATGGCAGTTATACATCCATGCGACTTTTATTTTATTACACAACTATTTATAAATTTATTTATTACATATTTCTCTATTATTGTTTTATAGGGTTGGGTATGCTCATTTGAGACTAAAAAACATGTTGAGTTCTAGTTGAGGAGATTTGCGTAGAAGTTGGGATGCAAGGAACACCATGTTGAAGTTGTAACTAGGTGCAATTAGAGTACCATTTCAAAAAGTGTTGCTAATATTGAGCATCAGTATAACACACCAGTTTACTCAAATACAAAGTTACCTTGTGCGTGTGACCTTGCATGTCTTAAAATATAAGGTTACCCTATTCCATTAGAATCCATTCATGGGTTTTAGAAGAAATTACACACATAAGAACATGAAGTCAATAAATAAGAGAGTGTGACACAATTGGACTTAGAAGAAGAATGTGAAGAGTTGAAGAGGTATTTTTGTACCTTGGATATTATTGGCCAGAGCTTAATGAAGAAATTTTTTCAGGAATTAACATATACATGCATAACTTTCATGTGTCCACCACCAGTGAAGTAAAAGCCAAAAAGGGGTGTTAAGAAAAGTAAAAAGGGGAAAGAGAGTGATTTGCATCGCAATCATTCACATTGGGAGTATGTTGAGGCCTTGCAGATAAGTCAAACGACAAAGAGATCATCTAGTAAAGCTCCATTAATTGAATCGTCTAGCAAGTCTTGCATACATTTTTATCTGTCTAACTTTCCTGTTTTTCTTACATGACTACATTGAAGATATTATAAATATGGAGCCTGGTGGAAATTGTGGTTTATGTGCTATTGCAGCTTTACTTGGATGGGGTGAAGAGTTATGGTCCTTGATTCAGACGTAGATAGATGGTTAATTTTATTTAAACAGCTAATTGTATTCTAAGGTGATCTATGACACAATCTCTAAAGTTAGGAGTTCTTTGGGTGTTCAAGATCATGAGAAATGGATGACGATTCCTGGCATGGGTTACCCTATTGCTTCTAGATATACTATGATATTGGTCTCGTTGTCCAATAGCCTTAACATCACTTTCTTCCCACTTGTGGTATCTCCATATATATCTTCAAGTAGATAAAATCTTATTGTAGTTAGTTTTGTTAACAACAATCGTTGGGTTCAGGTGAAGTTGAAACCATATTGTCCACTGCCTCCAACCATTGACCGCTGGAGACAGAACTGTAGTGAAGGTGCAAGAACATGAGAAATAACATATGCGAGATGTATAAGTCATTGGGAAGAAGTTAGGAAGTTAACATAATTCTTTTTTTGTTGATATTGTTATATGTTTGTGATTATATGTATGTTTTGTGTTAAAATTCTTACTGCCTACCGAACTTTTAAAAAACAGGAAGAAAATTAGGAATACCAAAATTTTTAATATATCCGATACCAATTGTTTTCTACCAGATTTCTTAAATATCTAGTAAATATTTTAATTGAAATTCTTAAAAATTAGGAATAAATTATGAGAAACAATTTATTTTTACAAGATTTTTATAAAAATACGGTAAATTTTCATAAATTTTCCCACCCTAAGGGTCACTCCCGCACCCTTGTGAAAAATCCAAAATTCCTATCAACTTGGGAAGTACCTTTACAAACGCACCCAAACCTCAGAAAAATCCGAAAATGTACTTATGGACACTGTTACGCTTAAAAACCAGAAACAACATATGCATAAACGAAGCAGATGCAAAAATAGATTATAAATTAACATCAATCATTGTCATGACATACAATAAAAATAAATATTACATAAATAATCATTAACATACATCTAACAATATATTTCATTATCAAGTAGGATGTTTCAAAATATTTAAAATATCTTCGGTCGATCTCACAATCTTAGCATCCACCTCAATTGGACCTTCAGTTTCATAACAATGAAATGTACTGCACATAATAACTAAATTTTCACCTGTCTTCAACTCAAACTTGTTAAATTGTATCTTCCATTTTATGTCAATTAAGGGTGAAATATAATAGAGTTTCACAACTCTTTGATTGTCTAGGTAAAAATTCTCTAATATTGATTTTAGATCTACATGACAGGTGATCTCTAAGAACCTAAATTAAAGAGGGGGCTTCTCGCCGTTGAAGTAGACAAAAGCGAGATATGCATATTAAGACATTCTATGTGTATTATTCATGTGTTTTGCTAACAAGTGTAATGGAACTGATATTTATACAAGTATTAGATAAATATGGACCTTAGTAACCCAATATTGTCTCAGAGGATATTGTAAATATGTACTTCCAGATGCACATTTCTTTGTTTTAGTAAAATTAGGGTAAGTCCGGAAATGTAATTATAAATAAACCCCTGATATCATTTTTTTATTATCATGGGGTGAGTTTGAAAATGAATTTCTAAATAAACTCGTGTCAGAATTGAAAAAAAAATGGGGGCATCCTGAAATGTATTTTTGGATTCACCCTGCATTATTCACGTAGAACCTGTTATAGAAACATAACCTGTTATAAAAACACAACAATGGTGAAAATTTTGGAAAAGTGAAATATACATTAAAATGTATGAAAATGTATATAATTTTCATCATTAATATCAATCAAACATTACATATAAAACATGTAACCACCTAAATACATTGCTGGAGAAAAACTAAAATGAATCAAAACATGTGTCACCATCTAAATCTATATGGGATTCCAAATTTGAATTTTGTTTATTTGATTATCTTTGAATCTCACTCAACTTGGTGAATTCTTGCATCCTATCTGAAAAAATATTTGGCCAAGTTTCAACATTCTTTGTTGAATGAGTTGTCCACTTTGGTGATTGATGATAGCAAAACACACTGGATATTTGACTCGATTTACACATGTTTGTTTGTTATTTTATCTCCATTTCTAGTATTATGTGGTTATTTTGTTTGCGTTTCAGATAATTGTCCAAATAGGAGTCGTACGCGAAGAAACAAAGTAAAACGGATGGAAATAGGGCATTTTACACTCAAGGTGACCACCATGACGTTCACTATAGAGTTGGCCTTTAGTGGTCCACATGTAAATGGTCACAAAGACCGAGTCTTGGCCAAATTTGGAACATGGCGTTCGCCATGGAGGGTGTGGCGGTCGTCACCCCTTGAAAATGTACAACAATTACATTTTGACTTGGCCTGGTCTCCCGTGCAACCCATTCACCCCTATATTTAATTCTATGACCCTGGCAACTTCCCACTTGATTTTTAGGGTTTTTGAACTCTATAAATAGGTCCTTTATTCACTTTTTCAACCATCTAAGCTTAGTGACAAACTTAATCCATATACTATCGAATTTTGTAAGCAATTAACTCTTCACATTGGAGAGTTATCTTACGAGTGATTGAGTCTGTAATCGAGTTTGGAGCAACCTTTATCTAAGTTTTAATCTTGCCATTATTTTACTTTCCACATTCAAGTTTTCAATAATCTACTTTTGTACCAGATTAAAGTCTCTTCAGAGCAGGTTTTTATTTATTGTATTATATTTATTTTATCATCTTTTTATTTTAATCGCATGCTCTTCTTCTACCCTTATTTTAATTGAATGTTTAAAGCTGTTTTTTACTATGTCTATTTCATTTTATGATATGATTAAATCAATCATTTTGGTTTATGTTATAATCATGTCTAGCTAAATTTATAAGTGTTGGAATGTGAGACACGTCGATTCGACGATACTCTAAATCATTGTTCTTTGAGAAATACTATTGGGGATGCTTTTATTTTAATCACAATTTTTCTAAACTTAACTTTGTCGGTTACTATGAAAGTAGAACCATTTATATGTCGGGTAAGATCGAAAGTCGTCTGGTACAAAAGATTAAGGTTGTTTAGTTTTTAATGATAAATACTGTGAAAGCTATTTGTTAATTAATTAGGAAAATTAGTATTTAATAAAGACCTTTTGAACCTATTTTCGGATGCATTTGTAAGTTTAAGGTATGATTGGCCGAGAGAACGTCGGGAACCTTTTAAAGTATTATTTTCCAATCCAAGCAACTTTTAATCAGATAAAAAGAGTTTAATTTCTTAAAATAGGTTTTACTACTACGCATAAAGCGCCTACCACCGTGACAATGTATGGTATAGTTTAGAGAGTAAAATACGGTTTTGAATACGTGAAAGCGAAAATTCCTATTCAATTAATTCTTTTCAAAGTAGAAAATATTGTCTCATAGTAATTCAATTTATGAACAACGAGAGTATCAACGAATTGATAAGATCCATATTCCAACATTGCATTTCTGATATTAATTCAAGTCTTTATTTACTTTATTTTGCACAACTTTAACCTTTATTGTATTAGCCTTAGATAGACATCGAAACGATAAAAATCGATAGCTTGATTAATAGGTCTTTGTGGGTTTGACACTCTTTATATTACTTTGACACTTTTCGTGCACTTGTGAAATACCCCATCAAGTTTTTCGCGCCATTGCGGGGACCAATTACATCAAATATCATAACTCCTTTGTTACACCGTCTAGACTAAGGAACTCTTTTTAGTAAATGCGAAGAAATCGCAATACCAAAACTTTAGAAGATCCAATAGCCGAACCAGAAATATACACACGTGCGACACTTTTACTCCAACGAATCCGAAGAGCAATGGTAGACGAACAAGACCGTAAGTCATTTAAAGATTTCGCCTTACCTTCTAATGAAGAACCTCATTCAAGTATTCTCAACCCTATAATTCTGGCAAACAATTTTGAATTGAAACCCGCTTTACTGCAAATCATGCAACATAACCAATTCGTCGGTCTTTCGACTGAGAATCCAAACAAACACTTGAAAGTGTTTATTTAACTAGCCGACACATTGAAAAGCAATGGTGCTCCTCCCGAGGCTATACATTTATGTTTATTTCCTTTCTCCCTCAGAGATAGAGCAAGAACATGGCTAGACTCTCTCCTAGTGAATTCTATTACCACCTAGAATAACCTAAAGAAAGTATTACTTGCTAGTCAGTTTCCACCAAGTAAAACCATTATCTTGTGAAACCAAATAACCTGATTTAGTCAACAAGCAGGTGAATATCTTTTTGACGCTTCAGAAAGATACCAAGAGCTGTTAAGAGCTTGTCCACACCATAGAATAGAATAATGGATAATCATCTATACCTTCTATAATGAACTTCTCTACAACATAAAAATGACTATTGACGCTACCTCTGCTGGTGCAATATTGAAAAACCCCTACCCCGAAGCCTGCGCACTCATTGAAGACATGGCACAAAACCATTACCAATGGGGAACTGAATGAATAATAGTAGAGAAGAAAAAAGAAAAAAGAGGTGTATACGAAATCGGTAGCTTAGACCATATGAACACTAAGATGGGACACCTTAGCACAAAAAATTGAAAGCTTAGTCATCAGTCCTATAAATATTGTATCTGCAGTACAAACTGGATGCAAAACCTGTGGAACTCAAGCATACATCACAGTTGACTATAATCTTCCAGCTGAACCAAGCCCAGACCAGGTCAATTATGCCTAGAGAAACCCATATCTGAATACATATAACCTTGGATGGAGGAACAACCCAAAATTCTCCTATAAGAATAATAGACCTATCCAAAACACTTCGCATCAACGACCGCAAGGTTTTCAAGCTTAAAGACCAACACAACCTACTCAAGTTGTACCCGAGAAATCAAACCTAGAGAAGATTATGGAAAACTTCATTTCATCTCAAACTCATCAAGACAAAGAATTTATGAACCAAAACATTCATATAAATAAGTTGATTACGCAACTAGGAAACACAATTAATTATGTGGTAACCCATAACAAGATGCTTGAAACCCAAATCTCTCAAGTAGCATAACAACAAGCTGCTCAGACTATGCCACGAGGATCATTCCTTGGATAAACTCAACCTAACCCTAAAGGACATGCTAATTCTATTTCACTATGAAGTGGAATCGCATATGATGGTGTTGTACCCCAAAATTTTCCCTCTTATTTTATCAATATTTTCCTCACAAGACTTCTTGGATTCCAGACAAGATTAGGGTTTGCTCAGCTCAAGACCTCATCTTGCACTGATGACCTGAAATTAGGGTTTGAGTTTGCACAAGGATTTTTGGACCATCAATGCTTCATGTGACCTTCATACACCATCTTGGACCCCTAAGATTTCTCATATCAAGTTTTAAGCCTTGAATCACATTTTTGCCTAGTCAATTGGACAGTTGATCTAAAAATCAGCTGTATTGGGGAAAAAGTCAACCATGGCCAATTTACAGTCAAACTTCATAATTTTTTATCCACAAAAACATTCTAGGCTCCTATGTACCATTTGATCAAGTTTGGATCACAACTCCTCAAGAAATTTGATCATATCATCAAAAGGGCAAAATGGTCAAAATTAGGGTTTTGACTAAGAAAGGGCAATTTCTGATTTTCAACCTAGTCAATGACCAATTGGGTTCAAGCATGATTTAAAGGACTCAATAGCATTATCTTGACCTAATCACATAGTTCAAACAATCTCAAATGCATAGGATTGACAAATGAATTTTGCAGTCAACTGATCAAAAGTCAACTGTGCACTGAAAAGTCAAACTTTGACTTTTTGGTCAAAATCAAGTGCCAAGGGTCATAATTCATCAAGATATGTCAAAATGTGAAACTTGTTGACCAAGAAACCTAATTTTCAAATTAGGGTTTTAATTTGAAATTTTTTCATAACTTAGAAAATTTCTAAGTATGGAAAATTTCTTATTTTTTCCCCAACTTTCCACAACTTTTTCAGCATGATGCAATTGGATTCAAAGAAAACTTCCAACATGAAAGTTGTAGTACTCCATGAAATCTACAACTTTTATTAACAAAGTTTTCCCAAAAGAAGCTTGGATCTCAAGTTATGATTTTGTGAATAGGGGTCCATAAACTTTTTAACTTAGTGAAAATTTGCCCTAATTTATGCAGGTTTTTGACCTAACTTCATGGGAATTTTTCACCTAGTTCCAAGAGGTATCTCAAAATTCATTTCAAATATGTATTGTAGAGAATGTTACAAGCTTTCCAAAATGTCTAAGAACTCTCCAAGATCATTTATGGTTATGGAGAATCGAAGAAGAGAAAATGGCAATTTGTCACTTTTGTTCAAGCCATGTTTACAATGTTACAAGTTGCAAATCAGTTTCAAACATGCTTGTACCTTGCATTACAGGTCCTAATCCCTTCTGCACTCCATAATTTAATGCAAACTCAATGGATATTGGTTTTATTCTGACCTATGGAGCTTTGCACAAAGAATTATTACAAAAATGGCATAAAGTTCATAATACCATTTTGATAAAGCAAGACTTTTACAACTTTGCAATTCTTGAGCCATAGACCTAATATTTTGTTGCAAACAAGATCCACAGTTATCAGGCAAAGCATACCAACTCCTTGCAGCCCTAGAACTAGCAAGTACAAGCCTTTTGCATTGTCACTTCAACCTTTCTTCAAAAACAAGAAAGGTGGCCAAAAGTCAAGAAACTTGGTATCTGTTAAAGGGAAGCGTTATCATCATTTGAAACAACTTCATAACTTTTTAACAAGCCTAAGCACGAATCCATAGCATCCCAAACACTCTCAAACACCAAGATCACATTTTTCTGCCCAAACAGGGCATCATCTGCAGAACCCTTGCCAAATCAATATTGGCTCGTGCGTTTCTCATTTTAAGACTTCAAACACTTTACATACATCCTACTTAAGCTGTCCAGGCCTTTGTCTTGCAACTGTAACCTCTGTTTCAAGGATCACCATTTTCATTTTGGAGGTTTGCAGGTTGACTTCTACAGGGAGATTCAAGCATCTACAAGGCAAGCTAAGCATTGGAGAAGCTTGAGAGAACTTCAAGGAAGCTCACACGATCCTCATGCCTCACTCAAAGTTCCCACATTGCCATATCCAAACTCAACTGAACAAGGTATTTTTCAAAGTTCTATCTCCTTATTTAGGCATCCTTAAGCTTTGATTTGTGAAGCAAAAATGTAGTCCTTAACTTGCTTAAGTTGTACATATGCATAATTGTTATTTAGATCAACTAAGTAGTGAGAATTTGAAGCTTGAAGTTCATGAAAATTTTAGGTCAGAAATTAGGGGTGATAAAATTCTCCTTGATCTTTGAGTGTTAGGTCACAAACTTTATATCATTGGAATCGTGAGTTTACAAGCTACACTTTTTATGTTATGAGTTTTTGATTTTATGCAAGCTAGAGCAAGATACAGGATTGAAGGCAAAATATGCGTTTGGTGTTGGCTGGAGGTCAGGGACGAAGGCTAGCTGGGCCTGGCGCCTTGGGCCTGCTACTTTTCACACCCCCTGTTTCCTATTTGCACCCCCTTGGCCTATTTTTTTTTTTTTTTATATTTTGCATATTTTTCATTTCTTTTTATATTTATTTCTTTTATTTATTTGTCTGAACATGAAAAAATCTTGAAAAATATTTTCTTTATTTTTTGCATTTTATTTTATTATTTTTATTATTTTTTTGGCATAAAAAATAGTTTATTAGTAATAATATACTTTATTTTCTTAAATAAACTTGTAAATAATAAAAAATACTTAAATATTTTATTTTATTATTTTATACATATTAAATATTTATTTTCCATATATATTTAATTTTTACTATTGGTATATAATATTATTATTATTTTTCTTAAAAAAAAATGAATAAAATAATATTAGAAAACAATATTTTCTTTTAAATCAAAAACTAGGGTTTCCCCTTTCAAAAAATAATAATATAATTTTTTCTTATTTTTAGGACTTGGATAATTTTATTTTCTCATACATAAAACAATTACAAAACATTTTTTTTTTGCATATTTACATTTTTATTGCATATTTAAATAATTGTTTATTTATTTATTGTACAATAAATTCAATTGGGTTGTAATAGTGAATTAGGGTTTTATTTTATGCAAATATCCCTATTCAAAACTTGTATTCCCCCTCCCATAATATTGTTGTAATAGTTTAGATTTACTTTATGCAATTTATCACATTATATACATGTTTAGTAAACTAGGGTTTGTATGATAAGACAAAAATAAAACAAATAGAATGACCTAATTCAAGACAAACAAAATGCATGAAAAATGACAACACATTGCACACAAGCATCTCTAGGGTTTCACCCACTTGGTTGCCTTAAAACATGGCCATGGTATGCATCCTAGGTATCTTGGCAAAACAAAACAAAACAAAAAGATCATAGTCCCTCGATGATGCTATCTTGGTTGCCTAAACAAAGATGATCTTAGTCCCTCAAAACTTGTTAAAGATACTTGGCAATATTCCTATCATGGTCATACGATGACCCACGCCCGTCCCGTTTAACATCCAAAGATAGGGTTGTCTACCAAAACAATGGTAGGTCAACAACATCAAAGGAATAAAAATGTACAAGAAAGACTTTTGAGTAGGTAGATAGCTTCTAGTTACTTGATCAATTTGCAAAGAATCCTTTCTATTTTCAAAAAAAACACACACATTTCAAAACATTTCCAAACAACTTTCAAAACATTGAAACATTTTTCAAAAGACAAACATCTTTGTATACATTCTTACAAAACGAGAATAATTACAAAGATTGCCTAAACAAGGGCCTCTTTTCAAAATACTTTCAAAACCACACAAAGCACCATTTCAAACAATTGTCAAAGCAAAGCAAGTGATCTAAAACAAGTAACTAAGAGCCCATGGAAAATCATGGATGAAAAGGGTGCTAGCACCTTCCCTTTTCATAATCTACCCCCCGAACTCAAAAACAATCTCAAAGGTCTTTCCTGTGCTTTTTTACCTTTCCTTTTGGATAAAATAAAAGTCGGTGGCGACTCTTGCTAAACCGCAACATTTGCAATCACAAACGCAAAACCTCAAGTCAGTTCTCCCACTGCATCACAGATATGCCTGTAAACCCTAGGTTGAACAACAATCTAACAAATAAACCCAAGCCACTAAAATAAAATGTTATGAGTACACCAGACGATCCAGCAGTAGAGAAACCAGTCGAACCAGAGAAACAAAGAGAATTAGAAAATAAAGGAGCCAAAAAGGATAACCAAACTTATGTACCACATCCTCCATATAAGCCACTGATTACATATCCATAAAGGCTAAAACAAACCAAATAGGAGGCCCAATATAAGAAGTTTGTGCAAGTAGTTGAAAAACTCCATCTCGAAATACCTTTCATTGAAGATATAACTCAAATCCCATCTTATGCTAAATTCTTGAAGTACATCTTGACAAACAAACACAAGCTTGATGGCCCTATACCATTAGAATGCAATGGTATCTCTGAGAACAAATTAGCCAAAAATCAGAAAGATCCTGGAAGCTTCTCCATACCATGTGTGTTAGGAAGACATATCATTGACAATGCACTATTAGATTTAGGCGCAAGTGTAAGCTTAATGCCACTAGCCATCTGCAATAGGTTAAATCTAGGAGATATTCAACCAACATGGATGTCCCTCCAATGGGCTGATTAATCAGTTAAGTATTCAATTGATGTATTAGAAGATATTCCAGTCAAGATCGGTCAACTTTATATTCTAACCGATTTTGTCATAATGGATATTAATGAAGATGATGACATTCTCATCCTTCTAGGTAGACCCTTTTTATCCACTACTGGAGCCATGATAGATGTCAAAAGATGAAAAATGAATTTTTAAGTAGGGGACAAAAAGGTTGAGTTTATCCTATACAAATTCCTAAAAGCACCATCCATGAATGACTCCTTTTATGCTATTGATATTATTGATGAATGTATATGAGAATTGGATAAGGAGACATATAGTGAAACAATAAAACTCCCCTTAACACCCATAATGGAAAATTATGGAATTAAAATTTATACACCATACGTAGACGACAACCTTCACGAATGCCTAGCACTTACTCCTAACCATATGCCTGAACCTAAGAAGCCATCTATCGAGCTTAAGGAATTACCTAAGAATCTAAGATATGAGTTTCTTGATAAAGAACTAAATCCACTAGTTATTGTTAATTCAAATCTAAACAAAGATGAGACTAATCAATTCTTAGAGGTCTTATAGAAATAATCTGCAACTCTAGGCTATAATATCTCCGACTTAAAAGGGATAAGTCAATATGTGTGAATGCACTGAATAATGCTAGAAGAAGACTCTAAAATATCTAGGGGGAACCAAAGAAGGATAAATCCCATCATGAGCAATGTGGTCAAGAAAGATGTATTAAAATTTCGAAGCTGGAATAATTTATCAAATATCAGGTAGTAAATGGGTTAGCCCTATGCATGTGGTACCAAATAAAGAAGGCGTAACAGTGATACAAAATGAAAAGGGAGAATCACTAGCACAACGTATACAAAATGGATGGTGCATGTGTATTGACTACAGAAAGATAAACAAAGTGACCAGGAAGGACCATTTTCCCCTTTCATTCATTGATCAAATGCTAGAACGTTTAACTAGGCACTCCTACTTCTTCTATTTAGATAGATACTTAATATTTTTCCAAATTCTTATTCATCCAGATGATTAGAAGAAAACTACCTTCACATGCCCTAATGGAACTTTTTCCTATCGACAAATGCCATTCAGGCTATGCAATGCCCCCACAACCTTCCAACAATGTATGTCAATATTCACTTATTTCCTCGATGTGATAATAAAAGTATTCATGGATGATTTCTTAGTATGTGGTTCTGATTTTATAAACTATCTTGATAACTTAGAAAAAATTCTGGAGAGATGAGATGTCCCTTAGGAACATCCAAGACAGGTCAATCTCGTTCTGAACAAGGAGAAATGCCATTTTATGGTAACATAAGGCATAATTTTAGGACACTTAGTATCATAAAGAGGAATTAAGGTTTACAAAGCCAAGATCAAAGTAATTGAAAACCTTTAACCACCCAGAACAGTTAGGGAAGTCAGGAGTTTTCTTGGACATGCCAATTTCTATCGACATTTTATAAAGGACTTCTCTAAAATCACTAATCCTTTAACTGGTCCTAATGAAAAATGTCGAGTTAATTTTAACCGAAATGAGTCTTGAAGCATTTAACCTCCTAAAAGCACACTGATCTCCGCACCTATTATGCAACCACCAGATTAGAACCAACCCTTCGAGATCATGTGTGATGCAAGCGACTTCATTGTTGGCGCTATTTTAGGTCATTGTAAAGAGAAAATAATGCACATGATATACTATGCAAGCAGAACTTTGGATACAACTCAACTAAACTATGCCACTACGGAAAAAGAACTCATAGCCGTAGTATTTTCAATAGACAAATTTCTCTCTTATTTAGTTAGAGCCAAAATCATCATATACACTGATCATGCTGCAACTTGATACCTGTTGAGCAAAAAGGATGCAAAGCCTAGGTTACTTTGCTGGATCCTTTTATTACAAGAATTTGATCTGAAGATCCATGATAAGAAAGGAACTGAAAATATGGTATCCAACCATTTGTCGAGACTAGAATATCTAAAACCATACCTTATTCCCATTAATGATATTTTACCTATGATAAATTCATAGCATCAGTCGGAAATAGGACAAATCACGAAAATGACTCTAATGAGTTACACTTAAATATCGAAGATGATCTAGTCATAACTAATACACCTTGGTAGACATACTTTGTTAACTACCTTGTAACAAAGGTCCTACCTCCTAATCTGACCAATCAACAAAGAAAAAGGTTTTTTCATGATGTTAAACAGTTCTACTGGGACAAACCCCTTCTTTTCAATAAAGGAGCCGATAACTTTTTTCGTTGTTATGTTCCTGAAGAGGAGGTTGATAACATTATAACTCTTTTCCACTCTATACCATATGGCAGACATGCAAGCACATCGAAAACTTGCAGAAGACCCTTCAAACAAGCCTATATTGGCCGACCCTCTGGCGTAATATTCATGCTTTCATATTCAAATGTGATCAGTGCCAGTGCATTGGAAACATCTCTAGGCGCGATGAGATGTCCATTAGGAACATCCAAGACTTAGGGTAAAACATTGGGTAGCTACACCATATCATCCTCAAACTAGTGGACAAGTAGAAGTATCAAATAGAGAAATCAAACCGATTTTAGAAAAGATTATCTCCTTGTCCAGAAAAGACTGGTCCTCTAGCGTTAGTACCAGGTTCTATGATTGGATAAATTTTGGTAAAACATGGTTTCTCATAATAGATCTGTTGTTATGTGATTTTCTACCAGATGTCGAAGGCAATGTCATGACATCTTGGTCTGGTACTGCATGCACTATTATTTGGTATTTCTTGACAATATTTGATTTGATTTTATGAGATTCCTTTTGGATATATCTCAGTTATTTTCGCAGGTCAAGAAGATGTAATCTGGAACAAGTGAATCAAATCTCCAACAACATTAAAGTTTCTAAATTTGGTTGTTGAGACAATTTAGGATACATGAAGATTTGTTCCAAGGTTTAAGGAGATATTTTCTACAGCAATCAACACATGGATCAAGGAATAATTAGGCATAGAATTCGAAGCCCATGGACAACTGAAGTTTATAAAAGGAAGACAAACACCTATGGAAAAGTAGTTCTTGTTTTGTTTAGTTAAAAATAAGGGTTTAGGTTTTGACAGTCTCTCGTTCTCTTTGTGGTGTAAATCACCCTTTGTATCTTTTTATACATTGTGGTAGACATAATCTTCTCACTCAGAAGCCTTTTAGGTAATGAGTTTAGTATTTTTCATAGTTGAATATTTTAATAAAAACCAAGTATTTTTATTATTCAAGAGTATTAACTAAGTATTGTATTTGAAGTGTAATCTTCTATTGGGTTTTTCTTGTACTAGTTAATGTGATTGCAACTAGTCTATAGACTACCAATGAGATTGTGGTAGGTCTTTTATCACTGCGGTGATTGGGAGTAAGATGAAGATTTCTCATATCTAGGAGGTTCCTAGGTATAAGTTTCACTGGGTAAGGATTAAGTGATAAATTGTAAACTAGGATTGTTTAGGCTTAGAGTTAATAGTGCTGATAGTGGATTTCCTTCCTAGCTTGGTAGCCCCTAGAGTATGTGAGTTGCCCCGAACTGGGTTAACAATTGACTATGTTCTTTATCATTCTACATTTAAATTCTGCATATTATTTCAGTTTGATATTGCTATTCAGCCTATCTACAAATGTCGTAACATCTGTTCTGACATCATGTTCTGATGTTGGAAACATCAGTATGAGCGTGTTGTATATCAGTGCCAGAATTTCAATTAATATCATAGCAAGCACCACGGTCTGTCTATTGGGTGATATTCGGGGATATTTTTGGTACTATTTGGGTATTGGAAGGCTACGATGATAATTTTCTTGGATTTAGTATGACAACTACTGATGGTTGTCTGATGCTTCTATGGGCCTACTACAGCTGTTGTTGTTATTGTTTCTTTCATAACTACTGATGGTTGTGTTAATGTCACAACTAATGATGGTTGTAATGATGTTATAGATAACTATTGATGGTTGTTTTTCACAACTACTGATGGTTGTGCTGCCGTGACAAGAACTAATGATGGTTGTTTGTATGTTGATGTTGTTACAACTACTGACAGTGGTATTTATGCAAGATGTCCTACAAGATATCCTGACATCTTGCTTGGAATATGTTGAGGTTGTTTTAATTAAACTTCTGCTGCATATGCCTCTGATGGAAGAACTCTACTGCATATGGTGTTAAGGCTAAAGAAAGAACTGTTCATGGAAGCCATAATAGGTTGAGTTATTTCTTATCTTTGTCCTAAGAATTGATAAGGATTTTTCAGACTGATAAGGATGTGTGCTATGGTCAAAGATTCCTGGGATTCTATCAAGACCTCTCTTAGGTGCATCTAAGTTGTTGATGTCTAGTTGCTTACATCTCATCCTAAAAAGCTTAAAGAAGAAAGATGATGAAAGAAATTCACGACCTTTCATGAATTCTCTGGTTATATCAAATGTTTTTAGCTTTATGGGAGAATATCTATTATAAGATAAGCTGGTTTGGAAGATCTCATGTCTCTTATCTAGAGAGTTGACTTGAAGATGAAAGACTGTGTATAAGTTCAAGTCACCACCTGCTGGGAGTAAGATAAAGGGGGGAACATTATGATCTAGTTTTTGATGAAGGATTGTCCTTTGGTGTTGTGTTTCTTAGGAGGTAATTTCAACCAGATACTAAAGAGAATGGATAGCAGGTCAAGTCCAAATCTCTAGAACATATGTCTGACATCAGCATTAAAAATGGGCTCTTTATACCTTGACCTGATCAAAGTGGTAATCCTATTGCTGGATCTGCAAAGCCTGAACTAGAGCTTCTGGTGAAGAATTATGATATCATGTTGAGCTGGCTACTTCTTTAAAATAATTATACATCAAAAGTGAAAAGGATTAATTATGGTAATCCTATTGTTGGATCTACAAATCCTGATCTGAAGGTATTATTTCTCTCTTTCTTCTCATCTGTAGGATGAAAAGGAGGAATGCGAAAATTGGCTAAGTCAAATCAGATGGTCTCATCATCATAACACATGTTGGGTTTCTCAAGCTAAAGGTTAAGTCTTTCATTGAAGAAGTCACTCCTGTGATAATTTTTGGGTACATCAGATTCTTCTGTGTCATAAGTGGATGGCTATCTCGAAAAGACCTTCTAAGCCAAGAAATAACCAAGCAGTGGTTAAAATTCAAAAGAGGTTTTTTTGTCTTTTGTTCTTCTGAAGATTTCAGCAAAAGAAGATATGAATTCTTACTTTGGCTAGGCTAGTCACATGTTTGAATTTAGAAAGTGGCTGATGAGCATTATGTGTCATTCTACCAACTGTGTTACTTTGGTATTGTGGCCAAAGATGAAGGTGCTGAAGAAATGGATATTTTAGGATTCTCACGTCTATATAATGTTCTCCTTGATTAAAGGTCTGACATCTAATATGATGAGCTGTTTCATTTGTGTGATCAAGGTCTTGATGTGAATAAATGATCACTAATGGGGAGAATGAAGTTGAGATAAGGACATTGGCCATTAAAATCTATCCTGAATTTCTAAGGGATTCAATGTGAAGATGTCACAACAGAAGTTGCAACATTAGTCGGCTGCAATAGTTTTAAAACTTCCTCTTGTGAATCTTATAAAGTCTTGTTCAAGGTATGTTGTTGTAATGTTTGTTGATGATCTTTGGTGAACATTAGAAAAATAAAGAGCAAATCTAATTGAAGTTATCAAAAGTCTTAATCAACTTTTGCTAAGGAAAGTTGGGGTTTAGAAGGTGCTAAATGAAAATAATCTGAGTAATCATTAGCAAAGAAGAATCAGGTATCTTTGAAGTCTTCAAAGATCCTTATCAATTTCAACTATATTAAATGAATATCTCTGTGTTTTCCTCCACTGTTATAGATGATTCTGTGGTTAAGAAAGAGCATGATGTTGAACAAAGTGTTGGGACATCATCTCATTGATATTCGAGAGTAGAAGGCTTTGATTATTTGCAGGCACCAAATCAAAAATTTCTCAAGTCAGCTAGAGTCCAGGAGTTTTATCCAGAGGACTGGATAATATGAAGTTTGGTCTGGAAAGGGATCTCCATTTTTATAGCTAAATCTGAGGCTATCTTGCATTCAGAATTTAAGGAGACCTTAGTAGGTGTAGTTCAGAATGACGCTATTGACACATTATTGAATTTCAAGAACAAATTCGATGAAGTTGGTGTTATTGAAGGATGACTGTCCTTAGGAAGCAATCTTGTCTCCTGAATCAACCAAGTTTTGTTTGTATCCTAGTCTTTACTAAGGATAAGTATAATGCTAAAGGAAATTGTTGCTCTTTAGTGTTTTTCATGCAATGTCAAAGAGGATGTTATGACGTTGTACTATGGAAAGTTGGTTAAAGTCTGTGTAATCAAGTTTGCAAGTTTGACTTGACAAAGCTCATTGATACTGGTCTTAGTTTAGTCAGTGATCTTGATGCAAGAAAATGTGTTCTCCTTAGCTTGGGATCCCTGAGGAGATATTATAAGGCCGAATTAGTAAGCCCTTGGATGCAAGTTAGATTGAAATCTTGAAGAGTGTTTTGGAAAATTACTCTGCCATTGAGTCAATAACATCATAGGATGCGTGTAAACTTTATTGTCCAGAAAATTATGGTTATGGTTAGCCTAGACTATGCAGTCAAATCTTGGGAAGAGTAGAATTAAAAGAGAGTGTCTCTCTCATGTGGTGAGTGGTGTAATTTTGGTAAATGTAACTACACTTTCTTCGAAAATTCTCCCATTGAATGAATCTTCATTACAAGTAAGGTAACCTCTCTCACTGTTTACAAAATTAGTTTTTATATGCTAAGTTTCAAGAGGAATAAATCACGGCATAAGACTGATGCTATAAAGCTTCATTTGACGGAAGCTAAGAAGGATTAGGGTGCAGTAATATGGTGGGAGAACTGACTTGTATGTTTTGCGTTTTATTGCAATTGTTGTGGATAGCAAGAGTCGCCACCGACGTTTCTTTTATCCAATAAAGGAAAGGGTGAAAAGAACAGGAAAGAACTTTTGAGAATTTTCTTGAGTTCGGGGGGTAGGTTATGAAAAGGGAAGGTGTTAGCACCCTTTTAATCCGTAGTTATCTACGGGATCTTAGTTGCTAGATCACTTTGAAATGCTTTGTTTGAAATGTTTTTGTGATGTTTTTGAAAGTATTTTAGAAAGTGCCTTTGTTTAGGCAAACTTTGTAATGATTCTCGTCTCTATAAGAATGTATACAAAGTGTTAACTTTTGAAAATATTTCATGGAAAGTGTTGGTGTGTTTGAAAGATGTTTTGAAAATGGTTGTGAGCGAGCAACTACGAGCGTTCTACTTACTCTGAAAAAGTCTTTGTTCATTTCCTCCTCCTTTAGATAGTGATATCTTACCATTGATTGATAAGAAGCCCTATCATTGGATGTGAAGGGACGGGCGCGGGTCGTCGTATAGTCATAGAAGGCAACATTGTAGGATACCATAGCAATTTATCTTAAGGGTCTAAGATCGTTTACCAAAGGAAAAATTTATGGGTCATCGAGGGACTACGATCTTGTATTCGAGGGACATTGCTAAAGTATCCCACGTTCGAGGGACATGACTGTTTTATTCTAAGACAACAAGTGTGGGTTAACCCTAGAGGTGAAAGTGTGAAAAGTGTATTGATTTCAGGTATTTTTGTCTTTGAGATTAGGGTTTTCTAACGATTTATTTTATCTTTCCATACAAACCCTAATTACTAGCAATAATATTGAAAGCGGTAAATTGCGAAAATTTTAAGTTCTACGCTATTACATCCTTTTTTGGGGATAGGGATACAAGTTTATGAATGGGGGATGAAAGCAATAAAGTTCTAATTATACTATTACAACAAAATTGAATATTGAATAAAAATATCTAAAAATATAAAGATAATGTAAAAAGGAAGGAAAATTGTTTTAAAAAAACTTTATGCATTGACACATGCACTTATGTATCAATACATATCACTTCTTGCCCCTGTAAATCAAAACCAACTCAGTATGTATTGATACATAATGGTTTGCATCGGCTCATATCTGTTTTGCATCGACACATGCACTTATGCATCAATACATATCATTTTTTTGCTCCTAGAAATTAAAACCAATTCAGTATGTATCGATACATAATGGTTTACATCGACTCATATCTGTTTTGCGTCGACTCATTTGTGTTTTGCATCGACTCATACACATTTTTTCTCTCTGTATTGTGTCTTGATAATAGTATGCATTGATACATAATGCCTTGTATCGACTCATAACCTATTTTGTACCTAATATATGTCGACTCATAGAGATATGCATCCACTCATACTGCTGTTTTTTAATTCTAACATTGTTCTTGAAACTGAAATTCGTGTTTTGATTTAGAGTTGGAGAAGTCAAGTTGCAGGTGGCTGTTTTTGGGCTTGGAAAATGGTGATGATGGTGTAACAGAAGTTGTTCTCGTGTTTGAACAACTCCTATATAATGTATATGGAGTGTTTGGGTGGTTTGTTTGGACATAACTTGCAAGGTGTGAGAGGTTCAAAGATTTGGACTTCAAACTCAAGAGTGGAGGTTTTGTGGACAATTAGGTTTTTTGAGAGTATGAGGGGTTTTGAGAAACTTGTCTACATAAAAAAAACATCCGGCCCTTTAGCTTACAAATGACCTCTCTATTTATAGAGAAGGTTTGAGAGGATGAGAGAGTTTGTTTCACAAGCTGTAGAATTCTGGTTTGGTTTAGATGAAACAACCAAGTTATGTGAAATTTGATGTCCCAATGCATGGTACAAAAGGGATCTGAAGTGGATAGGAGTTTTTAGGCATGTTGCTTCTTGCTTTGACATTGTGTATGCAGAAAAAATAGTTAAAAGGCTCAAGGAGAGATGACTTTGTATAAAGCATGCTTTATGTGAATGACAATGATGCCTTTGTGCCATAAATGGCAAAATGGATTGGATAATGCCTTAACCACTTGGATCATAGCTCAAAAATTTGTCTAAAAAATTAATTATGGTGAGATTTTCAAGTTAGAAGGCCTGCAAAGTAAGATTATGCAACATAGCATGAAGATTGTATTATGTGTTCTTCATAAAAATGACTAGTAATTCAAGAATGGATGCCCAATTTCATGCCTTTGAATCTCCTAGCTCAAGTATGATAAATTCATGCTCTTGGATGTTTTGGAAAGCTTGAAACATTTTCTACAACTTTCATGTTAAGCATTTTAGATAAATCAATTTGGAACTTGATGAAAATTGGCCAAGAAGTTGAGATAAAAACTGACCAAAACCTGTTGAAAATTTCTCTAAGTGTTTTATGAAATTGTCATGAATTTAGGAATTTATAACTCAAAATCCAAGAACTTCTAGGAGTTGATCAACAAAGCAAAGTTTTAGATCTCATCAAGATCTACTACTTTCATGTTGAAAGTTTTCTTTGAATCATCGTGCATCTTGGTGAAAGATTAGCATGAAGTAATGAAATTATCATGTATAAAAACACTTAGAAAAAAATTTCTAAGTCTTGAAAAGTTTGACTTTTCACATTGACTTTTGACTTTTGATGATTTATTGATGACCAGGCTTCATATTTTTTAATATCTTGATGAATTGTGATCTTTGAAATTGAATTTTGACCGAAAAGTCAAAATTTGACTTTTTTGGTAATAATTGACTTTTCATCAGTTGATCAAATTTTGACTATCAGTCCATTGATCTTGAGGAATGTTTTTAACCATGAAATTAGGTCAACATGTTGTACTTGAATCCTTGAGAATATGCTTCAAGCCATTAGATCATGTATTAGGTCAAAAGTCACTGATCAGTCAATTATAGTCAAAATCCTAATTTTGACCATTTGGTAAATTGAGTGCTTTTCTTGAGGGATTGTGATCAATACTTAATAAAATGATAAATAGGACTTTAAAATGTTTATGTTGGCCAAAAATCATGAAGTTTGACTGTAGGTTGATCACAGTTGACTTTTTATCCAATATAGTTGATTTTCGGTCATCTGGGCAATTGACTGAGCAATTTTGAGCTGCAAGACTTGAAACTTGACATGAGAATTATTGAAGGTCCATAATGATCCATCAAGGTCAATTGAGGCATTTAAAAGTCCAATTATCCTTGTGCAAATCCAAACCCAAATTTGAGGCATCAGTGTTGAGGAGATGGCTTGATCTAGTCAACACTTGTGCAAGCTTGAGCTATTGAAGATCTTATGAGAAATATCTTGAGAAAAGAGAGGGAAAATTTTAGGGTACAACAAGTTATGATTCAGAGTAGACTGAATCCAAAGAAAAATCTCTTATTGAGTTATTTAATAATGTATTCATATCAAGTGAGTTAAGTGTTATATCTTGTATAACATTTGACAATAGCAAAGAGTGTACAAGGGTATTTGACAGGGGTAAAAGGTGAGGAACTTCTGAAGATAATAAATAGTGTGTTTCATCAGTTCTTTATAGTTCTGTCTCCAATCCTGGTGTTTGTTTTGGCTGATTTTTTGTTGTGCTTACAGGCGTATCTTTGTCGGCCTGATGTGTTTCCATTGTTTACGTTTACTATATTTTCTTTTTGTCAAGATTTTGGATAAAAAGGGGGAGTAAAGTGTTGTGTTTAGTGGTGTGTCTGAATGTTAAATCATATGTTTTGACATGTTGATTAACATTTTTATAGGACTGTGCTACTACTAAGGGGGAGTAGTCTTGTGCAGTTTCTTGTTGTGTGCAACTATTTAGGGGGAGCGTGATAGCCTATCATGATTGTGGGCTTTTACTGGTGTGCAAAAATTTTGAACAAGACATTTTGACATTCATTGACATTTTGTTTATGTGTGAACTTGTATAGCTCATGTATGTTGTTCTGAGGGAATGAGTCTCAGATGTGTGAACTTGGATAGCTCATGCAAGTTGTTTGGGTTTTCCTCAGCTCTGGACTGTTTATTATCCTAGTTGAGTTTATGGTGACAGGGGGAGAAATAAATTTGGGATAATCAAGCTATCTAAATTTGTGGTTTTATTCTTCTCTCCCGGATTTTTGTGCTAAGAGTGTTTTATTCACTCAGAAGCCTTTAGGTAATGAGTTGAGTATTGTTCTTATTTTAAGCTTTTAAGAAAAACCAAGTATTGTTCTTAGTCAAGAGTCTTGAATAATTATTGCATTTGAAGTGTAATCTTCTATTGGGTGTTCTTTGTACTAGTTACTGTGATTGTAACTAGTTTATAGACTGCCACTAGGATTGAGGTAGGTCTTTTATCATTGCGGTGATTGGGAGTGAGATGACGATTTCTCATATGAGGTTCCTAGGTAGAAGTTACACTGGGTAGGGATTAAGTGATAAGTTATAAACTGGGATTGTTTATGCTTAAAATTAATACTACTGATAATGGATTTTCTTCCGGGATTGGTAGCCCCCAAAGTAGGTGAGTTGCACTGAACTATGTTCTTTATCATTCTGAATTTAAATTTTGCATATTATTTCAGTTTGATATTACTATTAAATCTATCTACCAATATCGTAACATTTATCCTGACATCATGTTCTAATGTTGGAAACATCAATATGAGCATGTTATGTACCAGTGCCAGAATTTCATCTAGGTTGAATGACGCCTTGTGGACTTATAGAACTGTCTATAAGACCCCCATCGGGACAACTCCTTTCAATATGGTTTACGGGAAATCTTGTCATTTACCCTTTAATCTAGAACACAAGGCATATTGGGCTATAAAATCTCTGAATATGGATTATCTGAAAGCTGGTAACAAACACATCCTTGACATCCACAAATTAGATGAAATCTGACAAAATGCCTACGAATATACTATAATCTACAACGAGCAGACAAAAGCATGACACGATAAATGAATTGCATGGAGATATTTAACTGTCAGTGATCCAGTACTCCCGTTTAACTCCAAATTACGTCTTTTCCCAGGAAAATTATGCTCTAGATGGTCTGGACCGTTGGAAGTCACAAAGGTAATGCAATTTGGTGTCGTTGAGATTAAGAGTAAATCATTTACCCCTTTCACTGTGAATGGGAAGAGATTAAAGCACTATAGTAGAAAGGACATCTCCATAACCTATGATCACCTTAGTTTAACAAAGCTGCCAGCCGTTACAGCCGAAACTTGATCCTACTTTTTTACATTTGACGAGGTACCGACGTTAAAAAAAGTGATGCATGGGAGACAACCCACAGATTTTATTTATTTATAACCAGTTTATTTCAAATTTGAGCTAATAAATTTTCTAACTTGTGTGTGTTTTCATTTCAGGTCCACTGCATGCTACTTAGCAAGATTTTATCCCCTAACGTTATTTCAAAATGTAAACAGTTGACGATATGAAGATTATTTTAAGAGACAGAGCCCAAAGAAGGCGCTATGAAGTCTTGGCAGAAAGAACCGTTTCACAAACCAGATACCCTGATTTCCCTAGCCTATTAGCTTTAGGACTTGCTGACAGTGTTTGTTACATGTTTAACCAGATCAGTTGGGATCATTTCTCTGTGGATAAACACCTAAGCTAAAAGAACCAGACCCTAGAATTTCTCAGCTCTTACCATTATATCCCTTGGGTAGGAATAGACCAAGTCAGAGACCTAGAAACCTTTGAAATCTTTGGGAAAGAGTACTGACTCACGCAAGATGAGTTAGCCAGACTTTTAGCATTTCAATATGGACCCCAAGCTTACACCGAAGTGTCAGACAATAATGATATGCAGTGGGAGTTAGACTTTTTCTTGAGAAACATTACTAAGGATTATCCCCCTGATTATGAACGAATGAACCCACCTCTAATCCATAATTGATAAGTGAAAATTGTAGCTATTTTTGTATATACTTTTTATTGCACTTATCGACTCTTTATTGTTAATAATTGTTGAATAAACCTTACTTTTATGTAAGTACGTTTACTTTGCAAATTATTGTGTTTTTATGTACATAGTGTAATATTTGATAGTTTTAATGTCTTTTTTATGTATTTATTGCACATTTGTAACACCGAGGAATAAGGAGTTGAAGACACGACTCTGGATGCATATTTTCAGAATAAAAGTCCACTTTTGAGAAGTTCTATCTAGGGAGGCATGCTAAGTGGAAGTTGTAGTGCGCTACAAGTGTTTTGACAGATTTGGCAGAAGTTGTGCTGATTAGGCCGCTTAGCGGGATTAACCTGCTTAGCATGGGTTCTGCTTAGTAGGATCAGCTCGCTTAGAGGGGTTAAGGCGGTTTCACATGTATTTTAAGTGGCAGGCCGCTTAGCAGGATCAGCCCGCTTAACGTGGTCTGCTATGTTGAGTTTTATAAAAACATATTTAGTTCATTTTTAGGTTAGGGTTTTTTGGGTGTTTTTGTTCCCAAATTCCGTCAAACTTATTTTTGATAGATTATCTTAGGAAACAACACTAGGGCTTTGCTTATGGATGATTGGAGGTGGATTTATCATCCACCGGCGCTGACAAACTGGAAGATTTATGGTTTATCTCTGAATAATGGAAAAACACAAGAAGGTGAGGGGGGGGGGGGGGGGGGGTTGAATTGGGGTTTTTAAAACTTAAATAAAAGAACATGTTGGTTGTCTTGGTTCGTTTGAACTCAAACTACTCCAGTCCACCCGCCAAGGTGATTTCACCTCTCTCAATGAGGTCTTCATCCACTAATCAAACTTGATTACACAACTACTATGACAACCATCAAAGTCTTCTTGAGTTTAAACCACAATCCGGTTTTCTCAAGGAAATACAATAAACAATAATTAAGAGAGTGTACAAAAATTGTTTTATAATAGAACAGTATCACACAAGTGATGTTGTACATAATTTAGATTTAGGAGGTTTGAAGATGACTTCTTTTCTGTGCGTAAAAATTGTAAACGATTTCTCCTTCAAACTTTGTTTAAATAGATGATGCATGTAGGAGCTTTTGGAATGTTGATCAATGATAATTAAAGAGCTTTCCAAAAATAGAGATCCTTGTTCCCTTTCAGCTGTTAGTTTTGAATAGAAATAATTGAATTGTAACGCTTCAGAACATGCTTGCTTTAGAAGATAAAAGTTACCGTTGCTTCTTTCCAGAACTTTATGGATCAGAAACACGGAGTCCTGTTTGTAGCGTTAGAACTTCTTTGAGAGATGTATAGAATCAGAGTTGAAACAACTATTTAACTCATCTTCTGTGCTTCTTCCATCAAAACTTCTCTGCAAAACAAAATACAAATTTAGGGAGCATAATTGTTATTTGAGTGTTTGTTATCATCAAAACTCTTACAAGGGTTGTAGAATCAAACTATGTTCTAACAATATCTTCTCCTCTCTATGTATTTCTTTTTTGTTGGGTTTTATATGTATTTTTACTTTGAAGTCATGTATATTTGTCGCCCATGGCGTTGTATAAAACTTTCTTTATAAATATTTGTCAATTGTTGTCCTTGATTTTTTAATCTGTATTAGGGATTTGGATTGTTATAGACATGTACTGCTTGGATTCTTATCTAGGATGATTATCTGTTAGTTTCTGGATTCTAGAGATATATTCAGAGCTGACATTCACTTGGGTGTTTGTGATTAATGCCTCTGTGTTGATTATGTCGCTCTGAGAGATCGGCGATGCGATTAGCGTAATTGACTTATATGTTGTTGAGGTGGTTGAGAGATTTCTATCGAGGTGATACAGTCAGCCTCTCAATTTGGGTTAGAAATGACTTAGGTTATGAGTGATACGTGGTGACATTGACGAGTATTGTAGGTTAAGTATAACTGGTCGATAGGTTTAAGTTTGTGGTGAGTATAGTAAATTTAAGCTGGATAAGTTTGTCTTTCCTTTTTATACATTTATTTTCTGTTGATACCTTTTACATTTCCTTTCAACCCATTAAACCCCATACTCATTAGCGAGAAATTATCGAACGACAACTCAGTAACTCCAATCTCTATGGACACAATATGATATAACTTATATATCACCTGGTAAAAATAATACTTTACTTTTTGTTTTACCGGGTAATATATAGGTTATATCGTATCGTGTCCACAGATGTTGGCATTACCGAGTTGGATTCGATAATTTCTCGCTACAATTATTCGCGAAGTAAATGTATTTACACAGAAGTCGGGTTTATTCAATGATTATTAACAATAAAGAGTCGATAAGTGCAACAAAAAGTATACACAAAAATAGCTACAATTTTCACTTATCAAACTCTCCCCAACTTGAACTTGTTTATCCTCAAACAAGGCCAAACAACTCAAAGAACCAAAAGTAATCAACCAAAGAATCATGAATCAACAAGTTTGAAAAACGAAAATAAATGTATGGTTCAAACAAAAATGCACACGCAAGGTATACTTACCATAATTATACAATGACAACATGTAAACGAAACGAATCCTAAGTACAAAAATCATACTAAACATTCTAAAACAAAACAAGCTCAATCATGAATCACACCTAGTAAAAATTCATCAGTAGATGAAGAACACACAAAAGTGAGGCAAAAAAACACTCATCCACAATCTTGCAAACAAAAGACTCAATAATGAATTCATGCAAAAACTTATATTGAAAATACAAAGGCAAGAATCACAAGGGCTTTTCAAGGTTGTAATGTGGCTTGGTAAACAAACAAGGGATAATTCCTAGAGCTAGTCGGAAAAAAAACTTTCCTAAACCTAAGGGAGTGATCAACTCACAAAAGTTCAAACTCAAAATTTCCATCAACTTTCTTCATAATCCCAAATTTGTCACACCAATTGCAATACTTATTAACACAACATTATTCCATACTCTTTTTCCTTTTCTTTTTCACAACTTTTCTCTTTTTCCTTTATTTTTCTTTTCTATCTTTTTCACTTTTTTCTTTCTTTTTATTTTTTTTAATTTTTCTTTCTCAACCTCTTAGTAATACACACAAGAGAAAGCAAATAATTTTATCCCCAACTTAGATTCAACCAACATTAAAGTGAATACTCCCTACTTTCTAAGGCAAGGTAAAATTCAACTAAAAATCATAGTTGATGGTTCAAGAAAACAAAGAATCAACATCCATTCAAAAAGGAAAACTAAACACTCATAGACAAGAATTAAGTTCATAAACAACATGGACATAGACAAAAAGGCTCAAAAGGGTTTAGCAAAAGTTCACACACTCACAAGGTGAATTGACTATTTGGCTAGGTAGTTGTGCTCAAAATCAAACAAAATGCCTTAATCATTTTCATGCTTTTATACAATAAATATATACAAAAGATTAAACATAATAAAACCTAATTAAAACAAGAATGGTGTCCTCCATCATATGCGAACAGTGGAAAACATCCTCACATTTATGGGTAAAAAAGGAACTAAAGTGATTCAAGTCATGAGCAAGTAATGTAAAAAGAATGAATGACATGATAATTGTACAAATGAAAAGTTTCCTAAACATGTTATGTTATAGAAATCTATAAACGAGTACCTGGCGTGTACCAACTTCAAAAACTATCATTAACATACATCCGCAAGATTTTATTTGTAATTTCATGTTAATTTTAATGAAATGAGAATTGCAATGTTTTGTTTCAAATCATTTTCATTTACTACCAAATATCTCATGTTTACTTTCTTTATCAAGCTTTTGTGTATGAAAAGATTGGAGGGAGGATGATGAAAACGAAGTACCCATAACTGTTGTTGGTATGCTTTCGAATAAAACTTTGCTGACAATGTAAGACATTAATTCAGTTCCCAAACACTGGAGAAATAAGGAAGTTAATATCTTGTCAACACCTTTGAGCCTAGAAGTTGGAGTTTCTTTATGCACAAAAAACCCACAATATTAACCTAGGGACAGGTAGTTCTTAGTTAATTCAGTTGTGCATTCAAATTTAAGACACCTTTCAATAAAGGTTGCAGTACAAGCTTTCCTTCTCACACACCAAAGAAGTTTCGAAGATGTTCTCAAATCAAACGTGACGATGATGGTTCCCCATACTCATTAAAGTAAAGCGGTCACTATCTTTCAAAAAATAAAATAAAAAGAATCAAAATAAAAAACCCGCTAAGTCAAAACCTATGAAGGATACTTAGGAAAAACTGGGGCATCCCGTTGACTGTAATCTCAAAATGAAACAGTTCGGGAAAAAGTTAGGGATAACAAACTCAAAAAAAGAGGTCTTCAAATCCTCGAAATTCTCCCAGCAGAGTTGACTAAAGTCCTCAACAAAAACAGTAAAATATTGTAAGAAGAAGTGATTTTCTTCTCAAGAATCTCTTGGTTTATAAGCCATCATCATTACTATCAGTGCCACAATTCCAAAATCTCTTGGAACTTGAATGCATAGTCTGAGTTAACTTGTAGGACTGAAGAACATCATAAAGATTAGGTTGGGTACAAATAAACTTTGAGCCTTTATCCTTTGTTTCTTAAACCATGAACCAGACCATGTTACAACCCTCAAAAGACCTAATTAAAGCCAGGTTTCTTTTAAAAGCATACTACAACAAGGTTGCGTAAACTAACTCCTAAGATCATTTAAGAATCATTTGTCTTGGTATCATACCTTTTCTTTTTTTTCTTTCACTTTAAATGTTTAAACCACTATGTTTAAATTGGTGATTCATTTTATATACATCAATAACATCATTCCAAAAAACGATTTAATTTCAAAAATTTTGCATTGAAATTTGCATTAGAGTTACCATGTTTGAATGAAAATTTTTTGCTTGAAAATAAGCTTTCCTCATCAAGGAATTTCAAACAGTTGAGAAACTTGGTCAATGGTCTTATCAGGTGAAAGTTACTTCTAGATCTTGTTGTGAATCCTTCCAAGATTTATTGCTCAGTGCAAGTTATTCTCATAATTGGTTAACCAGTAGATCATTTTCAAGACTCATACTAGGGCATCCTTTACCTCAATCATTTCAAGAACTGAAGCCATGGTCAGTTTATTCCCATCAATATTTGACTGAAGCCATGATCAGTTTATCCTCGACAGTCAACTAATATGGGACAATCCCTAAGTAGCTCTTCAGTACTTCCTTGGAGGATCATCAGTTTGATACAGTTTACAAGTGTGGCATAAGTGTTCAACATTTTCTTTCCAAGAAGAGTTGGCAGAGCTCCCCGTGTTGAGGAATCAGACTTCCAATCTTATCTCCATAAAAGAGTCAAGCTCGTTTATCATAAAAGTTTGCATTACATATTACATGCATAGATTATTCATACATCATGCATCGCAAAATTCAATATCATTGCATAACAAGAGTGTTTTACCCTCATTTGCATTTCCTGAGGTTTTATTGCTATGAACATCTTACCTTGAGATTAAAGCCCAACTTACTTGCCACCTACCAAAGCAGATGTCAGTTCATCTGTTTCTCTTTCTGTCTAATACTATGTTACTTCTCACTTTTATACAAATCCAGTAATTGGATGTCATATTCCTCAATAGAGCATTTCTCACCTCGTTCAATGGTATTCTTGGATGTCGTGCCACTTCTCCTCATCAGTATATTAGGTGATGTAGGTATGGAAAAGGGATTGGTTCAATTATTATTACTCCTCATGGTTCTCACATCCCTTTCACTACAAGGTTGATTTTTTATTGTACAAAAAATGTGGCAGAGTATGAAGCTTGTATCACGGGTCTCGAAGAAGCCATTGATCTCAGAATCAAGATTCTTGATGTGTACGGACTCAACTTTGGTAATTAACCAGATTAAAGAAGAATGGGAGACTCGTTATCCTGGATTGATTAACTACAAGGATTACACAAGGAAGTTGTTACCCTTATTCAACAAATTTGAATTTCATCAAATTCCTTGGGATGAGAATCAGATGGCAAATGCTTTGGCCACTTTATCTTCCATGTACAAAGTGAATTTTCCTAATGAAACGCATCAAATTACAATCAAACGTCTTGATAGACCCGCTTATGTGTTTTCAGCAGAAGAGGCATCAAATGATAAGCCATAGTATCACGTCATGAAGCATTTCCTCTAGAGCAGGTTACTATTGGCTGACAATGGAATCTGATTGCTGCAAGTTCATGAAGAAATGCCACAAATTTCAAATTCAACTCTTCTCAATGTTATCTCCTCTCCATGGTCTTTATCTATGTGGGGCATTGACATGATTGGAATGATTATGCCTAGAGCTTTGAAGGGACATCAGTTCATCCTGATGGCTATTGATTATTTTACCAAGTGGATGGAAGCGGTATCTTATGCTAATATGACCAAGTAGGTTGTAATCCAGTTTATCAAGAATTAGATTATTTTCTGGCATGGCATCCCAAGAAAGATAATCATTGACAATGATTCGAACTTGAATAATAAGATGCTGAAAGAGTTTTGTGACAACTTCAAGATTGAACATCACAACTCTTCTCCCTACAAGCCTAAGATGAATAGTGTTGTTGAAGCTGCTAATAAGAACATTAATGTGAGTCTTGATGGAATCCAAGTTGACCGAGGCCCATATGTTGTCAAGAAAGCCTTCTCTGGAAGAGTTGTGATTCGTGCATCTATGGATGGTGAGGAGCTCCCACGTTTCGTGAATGTTGATGCAGTCAAGCAAAACCCCGCCTAGAAAAATAAAAGAACAACTCACTAAGTTGAAAACCCGAAAGGGAGACTTAGGAAAAAATGAGCGTCTTAGTGGGCTGAAAATCCGATAGGGCAATCCAGGAAAAAGTTAGAGATATAAACATAAATAATTCATCTCGGTAGATTGAAACCCGAAAGGGAAATCTATGCAAATGTTAGGGATTTATGACAAGTAACTGCATCAGACAAGACTTGATCGCCTGATGAAATGTTATCCATCAGGGAGTCTCATCATTTCTCAATAGAAGCTTGAGCACTGAAATTCAAAGTTGTTAGGGAGAATAGTAGTCATTGTATTTCAATGTAGCATTTTCCATGTATTTACCATTTTTTCAAACTTTGTAATCATCCATGGTTTCACGCCATTTGCGGACTACCATTCTATTAATAAAGTTTGAGCCTTTATCCAATTATTTGCAATTCTTATTTCTTTTTGTTTGCACAATTTAATTTATTATTGATAGTAATTTTTTAAACAAAAAAGGTTTAAATAAAAAATCATATTTTTTTTGAAAAATTATAAAAAAAAAACTATTTTCTTCTGACATATGAGTCAAACTAAAAAGGAATAGTAATTGTTGCCCAAAGATGGTTAAATCTCGAAGTGCGGAACTTAGATTTCCCAAGAAGAGAATCATCTTGCAAACATGTTCAGGTTCCCTCTACAATTACTTGAGTGGGCAATGGTTTTCCTCCAAGTTGTTTTGATATGATTGCTTCACGACATGATTAATCCAGGTTTCTCCAGATAGTTTCAATCTCCTTAGTTGAGATTCGAACTGAGTTTCTCACCAGTTGAGTGTGATTCCTTCCCCAACCGAGTCTTAGCCAAATTGAAGTTATGCTTCCCGCCGGAGTGGGTAATCTTCAGGATTTGCTTTGTGTATCCCTAGTAAATTTCCTCCTTCTACAACAGAGTTTGTGCAGGTCCTCTTATTAGACTCTTGTTATCAGAAGATTATGTAATATATCAATTCCCTAAGTCATAGTAGGACCTTTGCTCCTTTGAAGATTGATTTTATCTAGCAGGATCTCCATATTGTTATGTTTTGGCCGAGTATATCTTTGTACTGTGGCATTTGATATTCCCCAACTGAGTAATGGTGTTTTCTCCAGTTGAGTTTGTAATATGTTATTTCCTAGCTAAACCTGTGATATTGTGTCTTCTCCAGCTGAGTTGTTGTTTATTTGTCAACATATTCGTGACATACATCCATTCATTCATAGATACATCATGTATAGCTGAATGTGAATTTATTGCTCATTTATATTTTTTGATGTTCCTGACCCACTCTTTGGTGTTGTTTATCCCCTCACTAAGTGTGTGTACTCTTTCCAGTAAAGTGTCATCCTTAAGAAGAAAGTGTATAGCCTTTCTAATTCCCCCACTGAGTTCGGCCCTCGTGGAAGAGTTTTTGCTTTAGTTTTTCCTTCCAGCTTTGTCTGGATGGAACAACTCCTCAGTTGAGTTTATTCCTTACTGGGCCGAGTCTTGTTTGACCATTTTTTTATTTCCAATTTATTCATGGATTGAAATTTGGTCCCCTACAACAATATTTTTTGGATCTCTCTAGGTTGTGAAACCTAGATGATGAGAAGACATTTATTTTTTGCAGTTTGGAGGATTTTATTTTCATCAGCAGTAATTTGTGCATGATCCCCCCCATCAGAAGATGAAGAATTTTTTCCCTAGCAGTGTTGTTGCAACACTATCTTGGAATCTTTGCCCGACAACAAGTGGAAGCCTCTTTATTTGAGCAGCTTGTATGTCCCCAGCATGCTTTCGGAAATAAGTGGTGGCCTCTTTATTTGAGAAACTTGTATGTTATCCAGATATCAATCAATTATTTTCACAATAAGTGCCACTTTCTCGGGTATATCCTCAGTCGAGCAGTTTTTGTGAACTTCTTGATTCACATACAATTGAAGCACTACTCTCGTTGTTTGAACAATTGGTTATCTTTGTATTTGAGAAACTTGTTGTAATTTTTTCAACCATTTCCATCAAATGGCATCTCTCAGAAAAAGTTCCACGGAGAAGTTTTTTATGAAGCCTTTATTTTTCCTTCAAATGGAACTTCTCCGGAAGAGTCCCGCATAAGTGTTTGTTGTGAAATTCTTACAGGTGGTATTCTCTTTATTTAAGAGACCTGATTTGAATTTCAACCGACCCGCATATCTTTTGAGTATCTCCAGTTTAATTGATGATTCATAGCAAGCCTCGGTCCCTTTAGCGGAGGCAACTTATATTTTCATCTTTCTAAGTGGAAGACTTGGTTAAAGAAGAAATTGTGACCCATTTATGGCTGATGACCAAAAGGATAGGGATGTTCATTTACCCTTTTCAAGTGGAATACTTGCTTAAGAAATAAGTTGAGACCCATTCTAGCTGGAATGCCTTTGATAGTGGAAGCTTGTTGTCATTTCAAATTGGTTCGTTATTTTAACAAGTAGTTATTCTCTTGGATGGGGAAGCTTGTTACAATTTCAGCTTGGTTCATTATTTTAACAAATAGTTATTCTCTTTGATAGAGAACCTTATTCCGATTCCATTTCATCTTGGCTCGTTATTTTAACAAGTAGTTATTCTCTTTGATATAGAAACTTGTTGTGATTCTATTTCAGCTTGGTTCGTTATTTTAACAAGTGGTTATCTCTTTGAAAGAGAAACTTGTTGCGATTCCATTTCATATTGGTTTGTTGTTTTAACAAGTGGTTATCTCTTTGATAGAGAAGCTTGTTATGATTCCATTCCAGCTTAGTTCATTGTTTGAACATGTGGTTATCTATTTATTTGAGAAGCCTGTTGCGACTCCATTTTTCAAAATAATTCTTGCAGCATGTAGCAATCTCCCCAGATTTGTCCCCGGTAGAGTGGCTCGTTGTAAACTTATTTCAGCTTGGTTTTTTATTTGATAAAGTGGTTATTTCTTTGATAAGGAATCTTATTGTGATCCAATCATTTTTGTTAATCCCAACAGGTGGTTGTCTCTTTATTTGAGAGGCATGTTGTATGTCTGACCCACTTGTTGAATGTCTCCAACAGGTGGTTGTTTATTCTTTTCCAGTAGAGTTCTCTAACTCGGGGTTATTCCCCAGTAAGAAAATATTTCATGGGGGTTTGTGTGATCCTTTTCCCCACAGAATTTGTTCCCCATAACATACTCCTGTGGAATCTAATCTTTCTTTTGCATTCATAGTCATAAGTACTGATTAAGCATCTTAGGACCAAAAATTAGGTCTTCTTGTATTTAAGTCTCCTCAATCACGTTGAGACAAAGATTCTAATCTTCATATCTCCTGATAGAAGAAACTTAAATAGGGGCAACTGTCATATCCTAATTTTTACCCATAAGATCTCATATCATGTTGCATTATTTCATATCATCAAGATCACAAACATGGTTGCTTCTTTTTGATAATAAAACATATTTAATATAAAAACAAAATTTAAATGATTTATAAAAAGGAAATAATTGGTAAAACACACATGTATTAAAACACCAAATAAAAAATCCTAAAAAGATATCAGAGGTCAAACATGAGTCAACAAATGTTGACAAATTTTTTTAGAATTTTTTAAAGTTAGTAATTATTTTTAAAATATAAAGAAATAAGAAAAATAAGCCAAAATTTGAGAAAAATAGTAAAATAAAAAATAACATTAAAATCAGGTCACCAATATTTGTCAAGAGGTCATTGGATCCTTCCATAATTTTTCCATAATTTAAAATGAAGTATTTTTAAACAATTAAAACAAATCAAATAAAGTGAAAAATAATAAAAAATACCAAATCACAAAATAAAATTGTGAAAAAATAAAAATTAGAAAGATAAAAGTCAAAAGTATTTTTGATAATTTTTTCACAATTTTAGAAGTTGAAATGAATTTTTTATGAATTTTTGAAGTTTAAAACAATTAAAACAAAAATGAGAAAATAAAATAATAAACCAAAAAAATGTTGACCATCTGATCATTTTCAAAACGCGTTAGTAATTAAACTAAGGGATCTGGCGCGTTGTGCATGTTATGGTCATTAGTGAATAAAGCACTGGAACATTAATTTAAAACAGTTTTCAAAAAAATGCGTCGCAAAATGTCATTGGCAGAGAGATGACATGTCATCATCTTCTACCTCCGACCACCTCTAATTCGTGATTCCATAAACGGTAAAATCAAGAGCTCAGACCAGTGTCATTCTCTTTGTCTCTTCAAGATGATTCCAATAGTACCCTCGCGAAAAATTTATATTAACCATAACTTAGTCGATTTGGAAAAAACCAGAAGAAAAAAATTGAAAAGGGATTTGAAAATTCATGAGCAAAAATCACTTCCAGTTAAAAACAAACGATTCTATGAGCATCAGAGTGATGAGAGATACATTGTAGAAACAAGTTTGAAGATAATTAATGAAGGAATTACCTGTTGAAACTCAACTTCAAAGCTCTGAAACTGGACTTGGTGAGCTTGATTCAATGCTCTATTCTTGGTGGTAAGAATATGGTTAGTTTCATAGAAGTTCAATAAAGCTAGATGAATCAAAAGAAAGGAATGAAAGAGCCTCTAAAGGATAAAATGAATTCGAAAATTTTAGAGGTTTTGTAAGGTTCGAGTAGAGCTTCTTTGGCTATCTAAGCTTTTCCAAATGAGTGAGGAATGATCCTATATTTATAGTTGAGCAAATGGAATGCTCAAGCGTATGAAATGATGATATTTTGAGAGAATTTGTGTGAAATTGCAAGCATGAGAAGTGTGACTCATATTTGCTTAAAACTCAGTTAAAACTTGCATTTCAAGGTGCTAATTGCTTCTGGAAGGTTGTTAAACATGATTAGAAGCAAAAACGTGCAATAAATTTGTGATTAGAGGCCATATTATGAAAATCAAATTCTGACTTCAAGCAAAAACTCAGTTTCATGGAAGCAACTTCAAGAGCATGGGGTACACAATGTAGGAGACTTTATGATCTCATTCTTTTTGCAATGGAAATATTTCACAACAAACTTCACAATGTGCCAAGAAAGGTAGAATTTGGATGCTTGAGCAAAAATTTATTCAAGTTTGAAATCAAGAAAAACACACGGGTATTTTGTACTTAGAAAAATTCTGAGTGTTGAGCTTCAAAATGACCTATAATGTCTTACAAACTTACAAGTCTTTCCACTCAAAATTTGATCTCGATCCTTAAAGAAGAAATGAAGTAGACTCTTCAAATTGAATTGTGGAATTAAGATAATTCAAAAATCATAAAAATTGAAAGACTTACGGTCTTTGGAAGAAGATGAACAAATTTGGGGAAATTCACAAAAGACTTATAATCTTTTCAATTCTTTAATGACTTTCCAAACATTTCAAGCCTAACACCTTAGAAAAAAGTTGTAGTATACATCCCTAATATTATTCTAGAAAAAGAATGATATCAAGGAGATAAAAATTGACCAAGTTATGATCCTTTGAAATCACACGAGAGACTTTGATAGCCTTTTCAAAGGACTTGTAATCTTATTCAACCATCAGTGATCTTCCATTCAAAATTAGCCTTAAACCCTCGAAGATAACTTGTTAAGGACCTTTTAAAGATAATCATGGTTTTGGAATTAATCAATAAATGAGCAAGATATGGTCCTTGGAAGTCAACAAACCCTAGTTCAGAGAGTGTCAAAATGACTTGGAACCCCTTTCAACTTTTGATGATTTTTCTTGCATAATTGGATCTTTTCATGTGAAGAGAAGTTATTGGAGATGATTATAAGAACCCATAGCAAAAAGAAATAACTCAAAATATTTAAAATTGAGAAAGTTATGCACTTGTGATCACTGAATCAAGCACTTGCCCAATTAGGTCAAACTTGTTGAACCAACCTTAAATCTTTTGAACTTTATTTGAAAAATAGGGCACGATGGATCACATTAGACCTTTAAATGATGTTTTATTGAAGAACACTCAAAGGTGGAGCCTAATTCTTAAAGAACTTGTTGAAGAAGGCATGGAAATAAACACATGAACCTATAAATTTTCTTGATGAATACCACCACCAACTTTGAGGAAAAATTGACATAAATAAGGTGAGAGAGCTCTTTGAACCAAAAAACTTTGATATCATAGACATATCCTTGAATCTTAAGCTCTTGTAATTCATTGAAGGACCATTTAACTGAGGAATATCCTTAAGAACCCTAGGTTAGATGGTGAGATGGATGTAGTTGTGTCATCACCTATAATATGAACATTTAAAGAAACATATATACATATCTTGATGTTAGTTAAAAGAAAACATGTTCAAGACACACAATTCAAGGTGCTTGGTGATCCCTTAAGAGCAAACTTAAATATAGGATGAAGTAGAAAGGAATAACTAACCCTAATGTGTGATCTTGATGTATTGATAATATGAGATGATGAGAGATCTTAGGGGCAAAAATTGGGGTATAACAGATGGGTCTACCAAATCAAACATAGATCAGATGGTAGCTTAGAGAGATTTAAGGCACGACTTATTTCCAAAGGATATAACCAAATTTAAGGATTAGATTATTCAAATACTTTCTCACTAGTTGCAAAGCTCATAACAATTTGACTTGTTTACATGGTGAGTTGCTTGAAGATGTTTACATGATGATTCCTCCTGGTGTTGAAACTTCTAAACCAAATCAGGTTTGTAAGTTGATTAAATCTCTTTATGGCTTGAAACAAGCAAGCAAACAATGGTATGAGAAGCTAGCTTCATCTCTCATTCGTCATGAATACACACGAGCAACTTCAGGTCACTCATTATTTATCAAAAAGACAACTTCCTCATTCACAATTCTACTTGTTTATGTTGATGACGTGATATTGGCAGGTGATTCTATGGATTAATTCCAACATCTTAAAAATATTATATATCAAGCCTTTAAGAACAAAGATCTTAGAATACTAAATTTTTTTTTAGGATTGAAGGTTGCACATTCTAAGCAAGGAATTTCTATCTGTCAAAGGAAGTACTGTATTAACTTGCTAACTAATTCAGGAATTTTTGGCTCGAAACCTACCAACACTCCATATGACCCTTCAGTCAAGTTGTGTCATGATAATAGTCATGCATTTGAAGATACCCTAGCATATTGAAGGCTTATTGGATGGTTAATATACCTCAACTCAACCAAACTCGACATCACATTCATTACTAAAAACTCAAATAAATCTTGCCTACAGAGTGTTATTCTATCTGAAACATTGTCCAGGTCGAGGCCTTTTCTTCCCTAGAGATTAATATCTTCACCTACAGGGTTCTCTGATGCAGACTAGACAGGTTGCATAGATACTAGAAGATATGTATTTGGATCGTGTTTCTATATAGGACCTTCTCTTATTACATGGAAAACCAAGAAGAAAAATGTTGTGTCACGCTCTTCCTCTGAAGCTGAGTATCGAGCTTTGGCTGCAGCAACTTGTGAACTCCACTGGATTCTCTATTTGATGAATGATTTAAACATTGAATGTTCCAAACAACTAGTCCTCTTTTATGATATCCATAGCAACCTTCATATAGTCGCAAGTCCATTTTTTCAAAAAATAACCAAACACCTCGTGATTAATTGTCATATTGTACGAGAAATTTTTTATGCTGGTATCATGAAGCTCATTCATGTTTCAACACAAAATCAACTTTCTTATTTCTTTACCAAAACATTGCTTCCAAAACCTTACTGTTGTACCCCAAAATTTTCCCCTCCCATTTTCACACAAGACATACTCCTAGAGATCCTCAATTGCTCAAGTTGGCTAAGGATTGACCAGACAAATCCTCCTCTTAAGACAATAAGCCTCAAACTAGGGTTTCAATTTAAAGAAATATGGTTGAGTCCCAAGGGTCCCAAATGGTCCCCATTGTCCTAATATGTCCTCAAGATCATCCATGCCAAGTTTCATGCCTTGCACAACAAGTTTGCTCAGTCAACTGCTCAAATGTCTAAGAATCAACTATACTAGGTCAAAAGTCAACTGTGGCCAAATACAGTCAAACTTCAAGATTTTTGGTCAACATCAACATTTTGAAGTATTATCCATCATTTGATCAAAGGTTTATCATGATTTCTCAAGAAATGCTCCTAACTCATCAAAAGTCAAAAATGGCAATTTAGGGTTTCTATAGGAAAAGTCAACCAAACTTTGACCACGCATAACTTTCTCATACTTTATCAGAAATTTTCCAACCAAGGCTCATTTTCAAGAGAATCCAATTCCCTGCAACTTCTCTTCAGCCCTCAAGGTCAAGAAATGCCTCAATCAAAAGATACAAGTTCATACATTATAGGTCATTTTAAAAAGTCAACAAAAACACCTTTTTATTCAAAGCTCCTTACATGAACATGGAATATCCAATTGAGATGAAACCAAAAGGGTTGTTTAGAGGACATCCTAAGATTTCTAAAAAGTCCAAGAACACCCTCTTAGGGTCAAAAATGAGAGAGATATGCATTGCTAAAGTTGACCAAATTTTGGAAATGTGCATGAAGTCAACATTGATCAAAATTGATTTTTTTTCTCCAAATGGGCCCATGTTTTCTTGTTTGAAACTTGTTCCTAAGATGACCCACGACCCCTGAGTTTATCCACTTATTATTTTATTATTTTTATTATTTACTTTTATTTTTTATTCATAAAACTCAAAAAAAATAATTTAAAATAATGGGAAAATGAAATAAAATCAAAGATTGGATTTTATGAGCACATTATGAGTCTATAACCAGCTGGCAAATCATATAATTCGTGCAAGGACTAATTGGATTGGAAAAGATCACGATTTGGCCTATTTTAGAAACAAAGTATACAAGGCACAAATCAAATCTTTTCTCATCATTTTGCAAAGATTAAACTCTTTTTATTGACCTAATTGCTTCTACTATATATGCATAACAAACCCTGATGATAAAAACAAGGATTGGCCGTGTAGAATTGAGACAAGAAACTTCAATTTTTTGACAAAAAAGTGGTGCTCGAATTTTGATTTACATGGAGATTTAAAGCATTCTAAGGCTTGCAATCAACTCCTCGGCATGTTTTGAAGCTACCTGGACCACTCCCACACATCAACACACTCAGAATCGTCCTCCACGACCCCACAATTTTCCCTTATTTTCTTGAATTCGATTTTGAGGATTTACGCGTTATAAATGATTTCTAAACATACATTCATGTTTGTATCATCATTTAGAATCTGTTTGTATAATTAATTATGAGTTTTGATGCATGTATGGATACCTGCCATTGTTAGGGTTTAGAGGTGTGTTTTAGGGTTTTTCATTACAGGTGAAATTACGCCAAAAGAAGAGTACCATTGTACTCATGAGGTCAAACCCAGTTGGTCTGCATTCTTAGATTTCATTTTTATTGTGTGGATGCGATTTTTGAAATATGCAGGTCCTATAGTTACAGCCATGTCCGTAGGAAAAAGTTCTGGACCTAAAACAACAGTCCATCAAAGAAGACGATTGCGTGGCATGATCCGGTTGACCAGTTTGAACTTGGCGCGCATTTTATTACAATTAATAACCTTTATTCTATATAATATATTATGTGTATTTTAAATAACAAAAGACAAAGTGGCCCAGTGGCAAGCAGGAAGGATGCTAAGGCATTGTGTGTGGGAGGTCAAGGGTTCGACCCCTGCCTCCAACATTTTCTATTTTCCCAATATTTCCTTGCAGATTCCCTACCTTCATTCCTAGCACGTCCACCATACGCCCCAGATTCATCACCATCAGATCATTCGTTGGCCAAATCTCACGCCTCTAGGTTGCACCCTCATGATGGACCTCCAGGCTCCCAACAACACTGGATCTAGCACTGGTGATGGGCCACATAATTGAGCTTTGGATAAATTCAGCAACACATCATCCCAAATTTGGGTTTACACCCCTCAGGCCCATTCCTTCACTCTCTTTCAATTTTACTATTTCTATTTTTGTTTAATTAGCTTAATTCTTTTTAAATCATTTTTTTATAAAATCAGAGATTCATCACAAAAATAGGACTTAGATTTTTTTTATTAAATTAATTTTTTCAAATAAATTATTTTAATCAATTTTAACTTATTTTCATTAATTATAATTAATTAGAAGATTAGGTCAATTTCAAATCATTTTTTTATATAAAAAATTCAAAAAAATATTTTAATGATCAAAGTAGGGTTTTTAGGCTTTTTGTACCTTTTTTTTTAAATTTTAATTCTTGCGCTTAATTATTTTTGCCATACGATTTATTTTTCATTATTGATGTAACTGTGCCCGGTTTGTAATAGCTTAATTAGGGTTTGATATTCTGTATTTTTACTTTTCAGTCATTAATTATGTAATTGCACCAAAGCCTTGTAATAGTTAGGAATTTTATCTTTCCGCCATTTATTTTCCCGCACGATAAAATGCTTAGATGAATGTTTAATAGGGTTGCATGAAAGATAATGATTAATTGAACCTAGATAACCCTAATTGCGTAAGATAAGATATATCTGAAAAAAGCACACTGCTGCACACTTGCACCCCTAGGGTATTACCTCACTTGGTTGCCTTCAGAAACAATGGTCATGTCCCTCGAACGTAGGGATACTCTTAATAAATACCCTCAGTTTAAAATCATCACAAAGATCATAGTCCCTAAAATGTCCCTCGAGTTGCCTATGAGAAATGATCTTATGATGATAGTCCCTTCGAAATGCTAAGGTATCCTTACAAGTTGCCTTGAATGACCGTACGTCCCTTTCGATAGTCCCTCAAACATCCAACGACTAGGATTACCTACTCACTAATAGTAGGATAACATGATCTAAAGGATAGAAGGAAAAGAACAATTTCGAATAGGTAGATAACTGTTAGGTACTTGCTCAAATAAATTTTCACACTACACTTTCAAACACTTTTCAAATAAAGTTTTCAAAACGCTTTATCACACTCTTGATGACTGATACAAGAGTTACCATAAAGTTAATCGCCGCACCAAGGCAATTTTCAAAGCTTTTCAAACACACAAACACAAGCAATTTCAAAAATGAGCAAGTACCTAAGAGCCCATGGAAAACCATGGATGGAAAGGGTGCTAACACCTTCCCTTTCCATAATCTACCCACGTACTCAGAAATCTCGAAAAAAGGTCTTTTTCTGTTTTTTCACCCTTTACTTTGTTAGATAAAAGAAAAGTCGGTGGTGACTCTTGCTTACTGCGACATTTGCAAACAAAAAACGCAAACCAGTATTAACAGTCGGTTCTGCCATCGTATCATAGAACTGGAGACTCTGATGGGGACTATTATAAAGTGGGGTTTACCTTAGGGTGTAGATCATTTTAAATTTCTTTCTCCGTTTGCTTTGACTGCTTTTATCTTTGAGGGTTTTGTTGGGGTATTCTTGTAAAGATCCTATACCCGGATCTGGGGAACCTTATTAGGTAAGTAGCAATAAACCATGGAAGCTATACTTTGTATACCAATACAGACAAAGTGGTGGCTACGTTAGCGCGATACTTTGGATTGTACTAATGTTCCTTGAGTAAGTTAAGGATAACATTAGGCTTCCTCATAGTGTCACTAAGCGCTAACTGACCTTTAGAACCTTTAAATTGACTCGTCCTAGCCATTAGGAAGTAATAAACGACTTTGGTTCTGACCGTAGATTGGTTGATACTCGATACTACACTCATTGAGGCTAGACTTTCAGGATTTTTTTGGCCGCAATACTTCGAGCGGAGCTGAAACAATTTATAAAGGGAAGGTCAGTGATATTGAGGCTCCTTAGAACCTGGTTACTATTAATAGGACAGGTTGAGCCAACTGAGCATTCAAGAGGGTACATACCTTAAAAAAACTGATGCAAGCCTTTGAACCTAAGGTCTATTGTGTGATTTGCTTGTGTTTATCTGTGATTTTTAGCATAATCATGACATCATAAACATCATGACATTCATACATACTAATCATTTCAAGGACCTGTTGGATTTACCTCTTGGTTGTTTTGTAGGATATGAATTCAGGTCGCAGAAAAACCATCTGGATTCACTTCACAGAAGTTCCTCCTAAACTCAAGGAATTAGTCTTGAAAGTCCCCGAGGACTCATCATTCCAAAAAAGACATGGTCACTTTCTCAGTTTGGTGACCATCGAGTTTGACGAAGGTTTGATGAGTGTCTTATTCTAGTTCTTCGACCCTAAGCACCATTGCTTCACATTCCTCGATTATCAACTGGTGCCTATGCTGGAATAATTCTCTAAGTTACTTGGCTTACCTATATTGGAGAGAGTACCTTTCACTGGTTTAGAACAAGACCTAGCTTCTGAAAATGTTGTCGTAGCTTTGCACTTGAAACCATCTGACATTAAGGCTAATTGGGAGAAAAGAAGTGGAGTTAAGGGTCTCCTTGCAAATTTCCTAATGAAGAAAGCTCATATTTTCCTGGATGCTATGAGCTATCATGCCTTCGAAGATGTATTAGCCCTCTTGACCTTTGGGTTCGTCCTGTTTCCTAACTCAGATCAACTTATAGATGTGAATGCCATCAACATCTTTCTTGCGCACAATCCGGTTCCTACGTTGCTCGGGGATATCCTACATTCTCTCTATACTCGTACTTTGAAGAAGCGAGGAACTCTCATGTGTTGCATCCCTCTACTATATAGGTGGTTTATTTCGCACCTTCCTCGGTCAGTAATGCAAAATGATTTGGGCTTAAGATGGAGTCAAAGAATAATGTCTCTCTCTCTCTCTCACTCCGACATCCATTAGTGTCCTCGCTCTCAAGAGGACATTTCTTTTATTGATCGTTGTGGAGAATTTCCTAATGTGCAACTCCTGGGAATTAGGGGAGGCATCACCTACAATCCTTCTTTAGCACTACGTCAATTTGGCTATGCACAGAGAGATGGTCCACCAGATTGCTCATCCAGGGTATTGTGTTCAACTACTCAGATGATTTGCATAATTTTCGTCAGAGGTTCATCGGCTCTTGGGGAATTGTTAAGAAGACTGATAGTAGGACTTTGGGGCATAAGAACTCCACCCCTTTGGAACCTTACCTCAAATGAGTGAGAGCTCGAGCCTAAAGTCTTATGAGGCCATACGATTCCATCTTACCGGTGATCTTAGAACCTATTGTTCAAGGGGGCGAGTCCCGTATTATTCTCCATCCTGATATGCCAACCAACTTCGAAGAGTTTCAAAAGTCTTGGATCCAGCTCAAGGAAGAATGTGATACTTTTGAGGCTCAATTCTATGCAAGTGAGAAGAAGGTGCTGGAATTAACAAAACAACTTCATGAAAAGAGGAACCTCAACACCTACCTCAACACCAAGAGGAAGCGCCCATGGGAGACTTAGGAATTTCCTTTCAATGTTTATCCTTGTGTAATCTTTTGTTTCTTTAAAAACTCGCTAATAAAAGGTTTTACATTTTGTTTTATTTAAAAGAGCTTGAATCCAATAAGGTCCTTGAAATCATTGCATACACATGTCATACACACCATTGCATAAACAAGTTTCATAGCAGGTTTCTCATCTTCTTCACTGTTTATTTCAGCAAGAAATGGCTCTCGAACAAACTGTGAAAGACTTACAGACTCAGAATGCACAATTCCAACAGATGATCATGGTTCTAGTCAAAGGGCAGGAGGGACTGAAAGCCTTGATTGTTAAAGACAAGTCTAAAAAGCCAAGAAAGACAGCTGGTATGGTAAATCTGGGAAGAAGATTCAAGGGACCGTTGAAGCAAATGGTTGATATGACCTCTTCATCCAAGGAAGGGGACAACCAAGGGGGTGAGACAAGAGAGGAAGACCCTAGTCCGGAGGAATCTGATAATGACACTAATTACAATGAAGAGCAGTATCCTCCGGCTCACGAAAAGAGTACAAACAACTGGAAGAGCGTCTAAGCGCAATGGAGATTCAGAAAGTGCTCGGGCTGTACTTTGAAGAGTTGGGTGTGGTGTCGGTACGACGGGGTTTCTATTAGAACATAGTTTGATTCTACAATCCTCAGTTAGAGTTTTGATGATAACAAAATACAAGATTAAATGAATTATGAGTTTTATATTTGACATAGATGCTACTTAAAATTATGCTGTTTATTTACAGGAAACTCTGATGGAATCATCATCAAAATATCAACATCAGCATCAGAAGATGTCAACCAGAAGATCTTACATATGCTTACGCTGAAGTCTGATGAACAGAATCTGCGCTCAACACACTCTGACTCTGATCAGGATCTCATCAATGTCATCAGCACTCAGAAGCAATCAGAATAAGCCTAAAGCCAAGAACGCTCTGATCTTAATCAAGCAGAACATTCTGAAGTGTCAACGGTACTGCATTCAAGGTAGATTAATTACCAACGGCTTTATTCCAAGACAAAGATCTTCTCAATATGGAAAGAACGTAATGGGCATTGAAATGGAATTATTGGCATCAACATATCTATTCCAAGAAGTATATAAACAAATCAGTGAGAAGTGAATTGGCTAATGCTCTACAATACTCTACACGCCTAAAGTCAATCATCTTCATCCTCACTCATACAGTTTGCTAAAGCTCTCAAATTACTTACTCTATAGTTCTAGCAAGCTAGTTTTACATAAGCTTCATTTTGTGTATTATCACAGTTGTGATATATAGTTTTTCCAGAAAACATTCAACACACATATTGTTCATTTTTCTGTAAGAAAGAATTTCCTTGAGAAACCAGTCTGTGGTTTAGACTCAAGAAGGCTTTAGCAGTTGTTAAAGAAGATTTGTATTCAGTTGAATATAGTGGATTAAGACCTCGTTGGAGAGAGGCGAAATCACCTTGACGGGTGGACTGGAGTAGTTTGATATTAAACGAACCAGGATAGAAATATCGTGTTGTATGCATTTGAATTGAAGTTTCAATAATTCAACCCCCCTTCTTGTGTTTTTCACTTTTTCAATTTCGTGTCCCATGATGCACCTCTGATCTTATGTGAGGAAGATACAGCCTCACACTGCTGACAGAGACTTATGGGTCCATTTCTTTCAGGATAGTCTATCCGGAACTCAGCTAGATTGATTCTATCAACTGGAAAGGGCCAACATTCATAATTGGGTAGACATGGCCGTTGCTTTTTATAAATAGTATCAGTATAATGCAGACCTTGCTTCCACCCGTACTTAACTCCAGAGTTTGGCTATGGGTTCGAGCGAGGGTTTCAAAGACTACGCTCAGAAGTGGAGGGACTTAGCAGGAAGAGTCCAGCCTCCCCTGTTTGATAGGGAGCTAGTGGACATGTTTCTGGGTACCCTGTCTGGGCTGTTCTTTAATCATCTAATTAGAAGCTCCTCGGCCAGTTTCACTGAACTAATCTTGATAGGGGAGAGAGTGGAAGCTGGAATCAAGAATGGAAATATCTAAAAGGACACATCCTCCGGTGCCATGAGAAAACTATTTGCTGGGAAGAAAGAGGTTAGTGTTGTGCACCATCAACGGAGTCAGGACAGAACTGAACACCGTCCAACAGTAGGGGTTGTCGTGATTCCTAAGCCTGCACCCACTCAACAGAGGAATAATCAGCAGAGAATAGAAAGGTCGGTAAGACAATTCACCCGGATAAATATGACTCTAGCTTAAGTTTTTCCTCATTTGTTGAGATCCAATCTGGTAACCTTGCGGGAAGCGTCGAAGAATACCAACACCACCTCTCCCCGCTACAATCCAAATGCCCGTTGTGCTTATCATTCGGAAAGTCCAGGTCATGATACAAACGACTGCTGGGCTTTGAAAAACAAAGTACAAGACCTTCTCGAGGCGAAGGAAATTGAGTTTGACGCCCCTGAGATGCCAAATGTTGTCACTGCTCCTATGCCCAAGCATGGTCATGGTGTTAAATCTATTGAAGAAGATATGTTTGTTACTACTGTTGAAGAGCTTGTTACTCTGCTTATGACCATTAAGTGGAACTTGTTGAAGGACGGTTTATTTCCGGGTTGTGGCGATGGTTGCCACTTCTATTTATTTCTACCGACTGGTTGGCATTTATTGAAGGCAGGTGTTCCGCGCTTGATGGATGTTGGAGAGATTTTGTTTGAGAAGACTCCCGTTCCAACCATTCTGTGCAAGGATATTTCAATAATAACCATTTCCACCAATCCTCCCAGGGTCTCCACCAAAAGACCTGTCAGGATTACATCTGTTCCAAAGATTACTCCGCTGATAATCACTGCGCCAGGGCCAATCCCGTACTCCTCTAATAAAACTATCCCTTGGAACTAAGGGGGTGAAATCTACTAACACGGTGTCAAGCAAAATCGGTTGGCTGATGAAGACCAGGTCTCTGAGAATGCTGATCCCGACATTGTCAACATTGTTGGAACCAGCAAAATAACAAGAAGTAGAAGAGTGTTCTCCCCTAAGATTTCTCCTCCGAAAGCTGTTACTGGTCCTGTGATTATTCCTACTTTTGTTCCTGCTCCTACTACTACTACAATTCCTTTAATTACTCCTGTTGACACTCATATCACCGAGTTGACCAAGACTCGGGGCAAAGACATATTAGTTGAGCCTGTCCAGACGAAGGCGTAGTCAGTATCTATTCCAGAGGCTTCCAAGAAGGAGATGGAAGAAATTATGAAAATTATCAAGAAAAGCGACTACAATGTGGTCGAACAGATGGGGCATACCCCTTCAAAGATATCTATGCTAGCCTTGTTGTTGTGCTCTAAAGCTCATGCGAAGGCTTTGGTGAAGTTTCTGAAAAATGCCCATGTGCCTCAGGAAACTTCTGTTGACCAATTTGAAGATTGTGTGGCTAGTTTGACGGTCGATAACTGTTTGGGCTTTTCTGATGCTGATTTGACCCCTAGAGGGAGGAAGAATAATGATGCGTTGCATGTCTCTATCGAATGCAACGACACCACTTTAGAGCCCATGTCCTTGTAAATACTGGTTTGTCGTTAAATGTGCTGCCTAAGAACACCCTGGATAGACTAGACTGTGAAGGTTTGACTTTGAAGCCCAGCAATATTGTAGTGAGGGCTTTTGACGGATTAAAAAGAATGGTGCACGGGGAGGTGGACATCCCCATCAAGGTTGGTTCTCAGATTTTCGGCTCTACCTTCTACGTGATGGATATCAGGCCATATTATTCTTATTTGTTGGGACGCCCTTGGATACATAGGGCTGGAGCTGTTACGTCCACTCTGTATCAGATGATGAAAAACCGGGTCAAAGGGAGAATTGTCACTGTACGCGGCAAAGAAGAATACATGGTCAGTCACCTGAATTCATTCAGATATGTGGAAATGGAGGGTGAGTTCATCGAGACTCCGTGCCAGAGTTTCAAAGAGGTACCTCATACTCTGGTTACAACTGAAACTGTTACAAACGTGCCAAAGATCACCAGACCTCCCTTGAAGATGGCCTCTCTCAAGGATGCAAAAGCGGTTGTTGAAGAAGGTGGGTCTACCATATGGGGTCAACTCCCTGATATTCTGTACAAGTCTGATAAATTTGGTTTGGGTTTCTCTTCAGGGGCTTAAAGGGTTGTTCGACATGCTCATGCTGGAAAACCTCCCCTACACATCAATAATCACGGGGTCAACGCTGTAGAAGACGGTAACGATGACAATGACATGGATAGATGGATCTTCCCTACTACCAACGGTGGACCTAGTAACTGGACGGAAAAAGATTTTGTACCTATTACTTTTGTTCAGAAGTAATTGTCTTTCTTGTTCTTTGGATATGTAATAAACAATATAACTTTATGGCCATGTGTCTTACCCGGGGCACATCGGTTTATTTGTGAGGGTTATCATGTTTCACTTTCACATGGAATTAATAAAGCATTGGACATTTTTGAATACAAATTTTGCGCTCTCTGTCTTTCTTTTCTGATTTTTACTTTATCAATACAGCTATGCTCTTGCACACACACTCACATATCAAACTGCAGATCCACATCCACTCTGGATCCCATTGATAACAGTTCTTCTATTGCTAGTTATAACTTCGAAAATCTGATCAACCAAGCCGAGGACGAAGATGAGGAAGATTGTGAGGTACCTGGAGAACTAGCTAGACTATTACAACAGGAAGAGAGAGCTATATAGCCTCATGAAGAGCCAATTGAGACAATAAACTTGGGCACATAGGTAGACATAAAAGAAGTCAAGATCGGTGCAAATCTGGAGCTTAATGTCAAACAGTGGTTGATACAAATGCTGCATGACTATGTCGAGATCTTTTCTTGGTCATATGAAGACATGCCAGGAATGGATACAAATATTGTGGTTCACCGACTTCCAACTAAAGAAGATTGCCCTCCGGTAAAGCAGAAGGTTCGTCGCATGTGCCCTGAAATGTCAGAGAAGATCAAAGTAGAGGTTATGAAGCAGTTCAACGTTGGTTTCTTAGCTGTCACCTCTTATCCCCAATGGGTTGCCAACATGGTGCCAGTGCCTAAAAAAGACGGTAAGGTACGTATGTGTGTGGACTACAGAGATTTGAACCGGGCAAGCCCCAAAGATGGCTTTCAGCTCCCCCACATTGACGTTTTGGTTGATAACACCACACAGAACAAGATCTTTTCCTTCATGGATGGTTTCTCTAGTTACAATCAGATCAAGATGGCACCCGAAGATATGGAGAAGACAACCTTCATCACGCAATGGGGCACTTTCTGCTACAAAGTGATGTCGTTTGAATTAAATAATATTGGGGCAACCTATCAGCGAGGCATGGTCTCCTTATTTCATGACATGATTCACCATGAGATAGAGATATATGTGGATGACATGATAGCCAGGTCTCAAACTGAGGAAGAGCACCTTGATCATCTGCAAAAGCTGTTTGATAGGTTGAAGATATACAAGTTGAGGTTGAATCCAAACAAGTGCACCTTCGGGGTAAGGTCTGGTAAACTGCTAGGTTTCATTGTCAGTGGGCATTCAGGTAGACCCTGCAAAAGTAAAGGCAATACAGGAGATGTCGGCTCCTCGCACTGAGAAGGAGGTCATAGGATTTTTGGGACGCCTAAACTACATTTCCAGGTTCATTTCCCATTTAACTGCTACTTGTGAGCCAATCTTCAAGCTCCTGAAGAAAGAGCAAGTGGTAAAATGGAATAACGAATGCCAGATTGCCTTCGAAAGAATCAAGGAATACCTTCAAGAATCACCAATTTTGATGCCTCCGATTGAAGGAAGACCTTTGATAATGTACTTAACAATGTTAGACAATTCAATGGGGTGTGTGCTGGGGCAACATGACGAGTCTGGTTGAAAAGAGCATGCAATATACTACCTTAGCAAAAAATTTATCGACTGCGAGACAAGATACTCACTGCTCAAGAAAATTTGTTACGCTTTGGCATAGGCTGCTCGCTGACTGAGACAGTATATGTTGACCCACACTACTTTCCTGATATCTAAGATGGATCCGATCAAGTACATCTTCGAGAAGCCCGCTCTCTCCGGAAGAATAGCGAGATGGAAGATGATCTTAACCAAATACGATATCTAATACCCAACCCAGAAAGCAATCAAGGGGAGTGTATTAGCTGATCATTTGGCTCATCAGGCCGTGGATGACTACCAGTCCATGAATTTTGAGTTTTCGGACGAGAATATTATACTAGTGACTGACCATGAAGAACCTGGGTCGGATGAAGGACCTGAAGAAGGATCCCGATGGACTATGGTTTTTGATGGAGCCTCGAACGCACTCGGTAATGGAATTGGTGTTGTAATTATATCTCCTGAAGACTGTCATACTCCTTTCACAGCCCGATTATGCTTAAACTGTACCAACAACACGGCGGAGTATGAAGCGTGCATCATGGGTCTTAAACTGCTATTGACCTGAGGATCAAGTTCTTGAGCATTTTCGGAGATTCAGCCTTGGTGATAAGTCAGATCAAAGGAGTGTGGGATACGAAGCACCTGAATCTCATCCCGTACAAAGAACATGTTTTGTCATTACTTCCACACTTTGAAGAGGTAACCTTTGAAAATTTTCCACGAGAGGAGAATCAGTTAGCGGACGCGCTAGCTACCATGTCATCTATGTTCAAGGTCAGGTGGGACAACGAGGCCCCTCAGATCACTATTGAAAGGTTGGATGAACCGGCATATTGCTACGAGATCGAAACTGAAGGAGTAGCAGACAAACCTTGGTTCTATGAAGTAAATAGATATCTCGAGGCTCAAGAGTATCCCGAAGGGGCATCTGTCAATGATAAGAAGTTTCTGAGAAGGTTCTTCGCAAAGTTCTTCCTCGGTAATGGAATCCTCTACAAGCACAACCATGACTCTACTTTACTTCGGTGCGTAGACAAGAGCGAAGCAGAAAGGATTATGACAGATCTACACGAAGGTGCCTTTGGAACCCATTCTAGTGGACATACCATGGCTAAAAAGATCTTACGAGCATGATACTATTGGTCCACCATGGAAGCAGACTGCTATCAACATTCTCGAACTTGTCGCAAATGCCAGATCTATGCTGATAAGGTGCATGTACCTCCGGGTCCTTTGAATGTCTTTACGGTTCCTTGGCCCTTTGCAATGCGGGGCATTGACATGATCAAAGAGATTAGACCTACCGCTTCCAATGGGCATCGCTTCATCCTGGTGGCCATTGATTATTTCACGAAGTGGGTTGAAGTTGCCTCTTTTGCTACTGTTACCAAGAATGTAGTGGCACGGTTTATCAAGTATAACCTGATCTGTCGGTACGGTGTTCCAGAGAGAATCATCACTAACAATGGTACGAATCTCAACAACACGATGATCACCGAACTCTATAAACAGTTTAAGATCCAGCATCATAATTCTTCCCATATCGGCCGAAGATGAATGGCATTGTGGAGGCTGCTAACAAGAACATTAAGAAAATCATACAGAAGATGTCGGTGACATAAAAAGACTGGAACGAGATGTTACCATTTTCTCTTCACGGGTACTGCACCTCCACGCGAACATCGACAGGGGCAACACCCTACTCTCTAGTATATGGTATGGAGGTTGTTCCTCCTATTGAGGTCTAGATCCCTTCTCTGAGAATCATGAAAGATGCAGGTCTGAATGAAGATGATTGGATCCAGACTCGAATTAATCAACTGAATCTGATTGATGAAAAGAGACTTACTGCTATCTGTCATGGTCAAATGTATCAAAAACGGATGATCAAGGCTTTCAACAAAGAGGTCAGACGCCAAGTATATCAAGTCGGGGATCTGGTGATCAAGCGCATCATCCTGCCGCAAGGTGATCCCAGGGGCAAATGAACTCCCGCATACGAAGGACCATTTGTAATCAAAAACATATTTTCTGGTGGAGACATGATTCTGACCACCATAGATGGTGATGACCTTCCTCACCCTGTTAATCCAGTCATAGTGAAAAGATACTACGCATGATTAAAAACCTGCTAGGTTGACTGGACTAGGAATAAATAAGGGCTTCCCTGTGAACCAAAAGGGTTCGGGCAAAAATTAGGGATGAAAACAAAAATATCTGTACACCCGGCAACTCGAAAACCTGAAAAGGCGGCTTGGGCAAAAAAGGGTATCCCAGTGGACTGAAAACCCGAAAGGGCGGTCCAGGCAAAAGTTAGGGATTTAAAGCGTATCACTATATCCCATTGAATCACCTTGCGACTAGACTTCAGCATCAGCTATAAAGCTCAAAACGGAACCGATCCAGTCAGCTTCGGACAAGTAGCAAAGTGATGAGACGCTCAAAGACATAGTGGCAATAACAGAATTGAAACTCGATGGGATTATTACACATAGCTGTTTGCTTCTCTTTGTACACAATATTGTATAACTTTCATTTTCACGGCGGCGCCCTCTTACTAGAGTGCCAACCTCTTTGTACAAAAACACCTGTTATAGACCAACTTCAAAATTAATACAAATCATTTCTACACAAAAAACTATTTATTTTTATTTTTTGTTTTGTTTTGCAAAAACGTCCAAGGACTTATTCTTGACATATGAATTTGAATATGATTGCTATCCACAAATATTTTGCATAAGAAACAGAAAGACAATTGCTCATGACTTAAAGAACGAGGCAAAGTCAAAAACAATTTTTAGTTCCGACAGTTACTCCTTCCAGCAGATATAGGGACAAAGATAGTTTGAGACGAAGTCACCACTACATGAGCCCCGTGGAATCTAAACCCCCACAGAGTAGAGGAAACTAAAGCTTTGACATCGACTTCCCCAAACAGGAGATACTTTCCCCAGTAAAGTTCCTTCAGAGAGCCGATATCTATATCTCCCAGCCAAATTTTATAATCGCATGCGTTTCATAAAGTTTTCTTCCGAGCAGAGTTTATTTCTCTGAACACAGAAGCTCAATCCCCAACAGAGTTTATTTCTCCAGCTACGGAAGTTCATCCCTCGATGGAATTTATTTCCCCGAACTAGCAAAATATTCCAGTAAAGCATCTCCTCTCGCAAACAGAGCTATTCCCCTGTAGAGTTATTCTCAAGCAGAGTCTCTCCCCGACAGAGTATCCGCAAACAGAAAGGAGTAAATCCACAACATAGTCATCTCCATTCACCATCCCCATCCGAAATGAAGAACTCGGCTCCCTAATACTTTTCAGCAGCAGTCCAATATGTATTTCCCCCAACTAAGAAATACCTTAATAGCATCCCATATCCATACATCATGGCATTCGCATACATATTGCATACAACACAATCTCATTTATTTTGAGAACATCATCACAATGCATTTCATACATCATGGCATTGCATACAACTAACTCTTTACCTTTCAGGAAAGGACCAAATCAACAAGCTACGTCTAACCAAAGGCTATTTCAGCATTTTCTTCAAGAAGATGTCATCACCTAAGATCTCTCTGCTTACTATGCCGGTAGAAGAGATTCCAAGACTTTCGTCTAGGTCAGGTGAATCGCTACTAAGATTCTCCTTATTACTATGCCAGTCAAAGTTAATCCAAGATCTCTCTTCTCACTATATCGGTGGAAGAGATTCCAAGACTTTTGTATGGGTCAGTTGAATCGCTACTAACATTCTCCTGATTACTATGCCAGTCAAATTTAACCCTAGATATCTCTGCTCACTATGTCGGTGGAAGAGATTCCAAGAATTTTGTTTGGGTCAGATGAATCACTACTAAGATTCTCCTGATTACTATGTCAGTTAAAGTTAACCCAAGATCTCTCTGCTTACTACGCTGGTAGAAGAGACTCCAAGACTTTCGTCTGTGTCAGTTGAATTGCTACTAAGATTCTCCTGATTACTATGCCAGTCAAAGTTAACCCAAGATCTCTCTGCTTACTATGCCGGTAGAAGAGATTCCAAGACTTTCGTCTGGGTCAGTTGAATCGCTACTAAGATTCTCCTGATTACTATGCCAGTCAAAGTTAACCTAAGTTTTCCATGGGTTAGACAGGTCGACACTATGATCTCTCTGATTACTATGCCAGTGGAAGATGTACCAAGACTTTCGTCCGGGTCAGTTGAATCGCTACTAAGATCCTCCTGATTACTATGTCAGTTGTGATACGGTGGGAGAACTGACTTGAGGTTTCGCGTTTGTGTTTGCAAATGTTGCGGTTAGTAAGAGTCGCCACCGAATTTTCTTTTATCCAAAAAAGAAAGGTGAAAAAGCACAGGAAAGACCTTTAAGATTATTTCTTGAGTTCGGGGGGTATATTATGAAAAGGGAAGGTATTAGCACCCTTTTCATCCATGGTTTTCCATGGGCTCTTAGTTACTTTCTAGATCATTTGCTTTTGTTTGAATGTGCTTGTGGTGTGGTTTTTGAAAGTATTTTGAAAATGTAACTTTGTAATGATTCTCGTTTCTATAAGAACGCACACAAAGTGTTTGTTTTGAAAATAGTTCAAAGATGTGTTTGTGAAATATGTTCTTTGAAAGTTATTTTGAAAAGGTTTTCCTTTGTAATGGCTCTCGTTTCTATAAGAACGCTTACAAAGTGTTGTCTTTCGAAAATGTTTCAAAGTGAGAATGTTGGTGTATAAAATGTTTTTGTTGTGAGCAAGCGAGTAACTGAGAGCGAACCTACCTACTCAAAAGGTCTTAGATGTGCTTTTCCTCCTCCTTTATATGTTGCTATCTTACCATTGATTTGGTAAGAAGCCCCATCGTTGGATGTGAAGGGACGGGCATTTGGGACGTTTGTATAGTCATAGAAGGCAGCATATAGGACGTTTTAGCAATGTTGTTTTAAGGACTAGATCGTTTACCGAAGGCAACATCGAGGGTCATCGAGGGACTACGATCTTTTATCGAGGTTCATTGCTAAAACACCCATGTTTGAGGGACATGGCTATTTTTCGGATAGGCAACAAGTGAGATTACTCTAAGGGTGCATGTGTGTAAAGTGTTTGATTGCATGCATTTGTCATTGATTTTTGGTGGTCTACTTGTTGATTTTATCTTTCCATACACGCCTAATTACTAGCATTTACATTTGAAAGCGATAAATTGAAGAAATGTAAAGTCCTACGCTATTAAAATATTTAGGGGATGGGGATACATATTTATGAATGGGGATTGCAAGTAAAAATAAATCCTAAGTTATTATTACAACCATATTGAAATGTACAATGCAAGAAATAAAAGGAAAGATTTATTTTGTTTTAATGAAAAAAGGAAATAAGTTAAAAGGAAAATGTTTTTATGTCTTTTTATGTTGATATTAAAAGGAAGTTAATATTAAAATGATGAAAAGGAAAATAAATGCAAAATAGAAAAAGTGTGTTGCTGCAAACAAAGAAACAAGGATCAGAAGTTCTGAAGCCAGGCGCGTGACTTAGTAGGAAAAGTCTGTGGGATCAGAAGTTCTGGATTCGTACACTCTTAAGTCCTGCAAAAACGTTAGAGGGAAAACACAGAGGTTCTGGGTGGTGTCCAACCAGTGAACCAAAAGTCAGAAGTTCTGTATTACATTGAAACAGTGAGCAAACGTCAGTAGTTCAGTGTATTTGACATGTAAGGAGAACTTAGAAGTTCTATGATGTGTTAAGATTGTGAGTGAACATCAGAAGTTCAGTATTGTGCTGAGCCAGTGGGTGAACATCAGAAGTCCAGTGTGTGTTAGCAGTGAGAAAAATCATGGAAGTTTTGTGTGTTAAAACAGTAAAGAGAACTCAGAAGTTCTGCGTGCTTAAACAGTGAGAAAATCCTAGAAGTTCTGTGTGTTAAAATGATGAGTAAAAAACAGAAGTTCTATGTTACATTTCAGCTCTTAATCAGCACAACAACAATTTATTCAGTTCAGCAAATCAGAATGATCACAACACAACAAATCATAGAAGTTCCAATCCTAAGTCCGAGCCTAGCATTATTCTAGAAGTTCTAGTCCATAGTTTTTCTATTCATACAATGATATGTACAACATTAATACTATGATAAGCAAGTAAAGTCAGAAAGACTTACCTGGGGCGTGCTTGGAGTTTTGAGTGGCTGCCTTTGGATGTTCTGAGTCAGCAAGAGAGACGGAAGAGTGGTTGTGTTCTTGGGTTCAAAGGGAAGAACAAAGATTTGTTTTTGTGTATGAGAAATCTGGATTTTTATGAAGGTTTCACAACTTCTTTTTCTCTCTTTTGGTCAATCTCTCTTTTCAAAAGCCAGCCCCTTGAACGTGAGATGGAGCCAAGTATTTATAAATGAATTTGTTGTGACTTTGGGGGAAAAAATAAATAGGATTTGAACATGTTTTGGCATCCTATTCCTTTGCTTTTTCATCATAGTTTTCGTATGCTAGTTTGGTGTAATCATGAGATGCAGGCGTAGGCTGAGCCAGCTGTTGGTCATAGGTCTGCAGCAAGTTGTATAAGCAAGGTTTTTGGGATTTGGTCAAGTTCTGACCAAAGCTTTGAAAATAGCCTTCATGTGCTGAAGCACTGCCTTGTCTTTGAAGCAAGCATAGTGGCTGTCAACAGGAATTAAGCAAAAGCAAAAAGTAAAGCATGGGCTTAGTAGCAAAGCTGCTATCCCAAGACAGTAGAGGTACACGTGGTGAAAATCCTTTGGATAAAGACTCAAAAGGTGGTTGTGAGCATTAAATGAGCTTTAAATGATGATAAGACTTATCACAACCAGAAATCCTGCAACGTGAAACTCTACACCATGGCTTAGTTCTGGATCAGAAGTTCTGCTTCAACGTAGCATCCAATCTTCTGATCCTCTTATCTTCTGGCTCCAGCGTGTTCTGAAGGAGCTTTCAGACTTTGTATTATGCTTTATTACCTTCTTTGACTTATCCTAACAAACTCTGACTGAACTTGCGTAGATGCTGAAGAGCCATGTTCTGACTAAAGATTATATGCTGAACCATGTTTACAACTTCTGACTGCTCCTTCCTGGAGGCTGGCTCAGAAGTTCTGAAGTGTCATTTTTCTTAAATACTTAGAAAAATCCTAAGTATTTATAAATTTGGCTTTTCCATAGTAAATTTGACTTTTGAACTTTTTGATGATACAAACTTCATATTCCAACATGTCTTGAGTAAATATGATTCTTGAAACTTGGTTTTGGTCCAAAAGTCAAAGTTAGACTTCTCAGTGCGCAAATGAACATTTTCCCCTTTGTGAATGGTTTGCTTGGAAAGAAATGATAATTCAAGGCTTGGAATTGTATAAGAGAAAACTTGAGAATCCAGGGTGATTCCTTGAGAAATGAGAGGGAAAATTTTGGGGTACAACAGCTGCCCCTGTTCAATCTTCTTAAACCTGAAGAGTTAGATTATCGAGTTTTTCCATTTGTGACTCAAAGGTGAAAGATGATTGGACACTAGAGTGCCAAGAAATTTTCACTCGATGGTGTGTAGTTGAAGGAATGGGCTTAAAGATGCCATTTGGAGAGGTGATATAGTCTTGTTGGAGATGGGCTTGTAGATGCCATCCAAGTTGTAAACTGAAAGAATAAGTATCAGAATGGTGTTCGTGTCTGGAGCGTATCTGAAAGGTTGTATCTAAATGATTATCAAAATGGCATCCGTGTCTGAAGCGTATCCGTACTGTATCTGAAAGTTGAATCTGAATGAGTATCAGAATGGCTTCCAGGTCTGGAGCGTATCTGAACTGTATCAAGAGGTGTCTTTGAATGAGTATCAGAATGGTTTCCGTGTCTTGGAGCGTATCTGTAATGTATCAAAAGGTTGAGTCTGAATGAGTATCAGAATGACTTCTGGGTCTGGAGTGTATCCGAACTGTATCAAAAGTTGTCTTTGAATGAGTATCAGAATGGCATCCGTATCTGGTGCGTATCCGTACTGTATCAAAAGTTGAATCTGAATGAGTATCAGAATGGCTTCCGGGTCTGGAGCGTATCCGAACTGTATCAAAAGTTGAATCTGAATGAGTATCAGAATGACTTCTGGGTCTGGAGCGTATCCGAACTGTATCAAAAGTTGAATCTGAATGAGTATCAGAATGGCTTCCGGGTCTGGAGCGTATCTGAACTGTATCAGAAAGTTGTCTTTGAATGAGTATCAGGATAGAATCCGTATCTGGTGCGTATTTGAACTGTATCTGAAAGTTGTCTTTGAATGAGTATCAGGATGGCATCCGTATTTGGTGTGTATCTGAACTGTATATGAAAGCTGAATCTGAATGAGTATCAGAATGGCTTTCGGGTCTGGAGCATATCTGAACTGTATCAGAAAGCTGTCTTTGAATGAGTATCAGGATGGCATCCGTGCCAAGTTTCATGCCTTGCACAACAAGTTTGCTCAGTCAACTGCTCAAATGTCTGAAAATCAACTGTACTAGGTCAAAAGTCAAATGTGGCCAAATACAGTCAAACTTCAAGATTTTTGGTCAACATCAACATTTTGAAGTATTATCCATCATTTGATCAAAGGTTGATCATGATTCCTCAAGAAATGCTCTTAACTCATCAAAAGTCAAAAATGGCAGTTTAGGGTTTCTATAGGAAAAGTCAACCAAACTTTGACCATACATAACTTTCTCATACTTTATCAGAAATTTTCCAACCAAGGCTCATTTTCAAAAGAATCCAATTCCCTGCAACTTCTCTTCAGCCCTCAAGGTCAAGAAATGCCTCAATCAAAAGATACAAGTTCATACGTTATAGGTCATTTTAAAAAGTCAACAAAAACACCTTTTTGTTCAAAGCTCCTTACATGAACATGGAATATCCAATTGAGATGAAACTAAAAGGGTTGTTTAGAGGACATCCTAAGATTTCTAAAAAATCCAAGAACACCCTCTTAGGGTAAAAAATGAGAGAGATATGCATTGCTAAAGTTGACCAAATTTTGGAAATGTGCATGAAGTCAACATTGATCAAAATTGATTTTTTTTTCTAAATGGGCCCATGTTTTCTTGTTTGAAACTTCTTCCTAAGATGACCCACGACCCCTGAGCTTATCCACTTATTATTTTATTATTTTTATTATTTGTTTTGATTTTTCATTCATTAAAATCAAAATAAATCATTTAAAATAATGGAATAATGAAATAAAATAAAAGATTGGATTTTATGAGCACATTATGAGTCTATAATCAGCTGGCAAATCATATGATTCGTGCAAGGACTAATTGGATTGGAAAAGATCATGATTTGGCCTATTTTAGAAACAAAGTATACAAGGCATAAATCAAATCTTTTCTCATCAATTTGCAAAGATTCAACTCAGTTTTATTGACCTAATTTCTTCTACTATATATGCATAACAAACCCTGATGATAAAAACAAGGATTGGCCGTGTAGAATTGAGACAAGAAACTTCAATTTTTTGACAAAAAAGTGGTGCTAGAATTTTGATTTACAGGGAGATTCAAAGCATTCTAAGTCTTGCAATCAACTCCTGGGCACATTTGAAAGCTACCTGGACCACTCCCACGCATCAACACACTCAAAATCGTCCTCCACGACCCCACGTGTTGCCCTTATTTTCTTGAATTCGATTTTGAGGATTTACGCGTTATCAATGATTTCTAAACATACATTCATGTTTGTATCATCATTTAGAATCTGTTTGTATAATTAATTATGATTTTTGATGCATGTATGGATACTTGCCATTCTTAGGGTTTAGAGGTGTATTTTAGGGTTTTTCATTACAGGTGAAATTAAGCCAAAAGAAAAGTACCATTGTACTCATGAGGTCAAACCCAGTTGGTCTGCATTCTTAGATTTCATTTTTATTACGTGGCTGTGATTTTTGAAATATGCAGGTCCTATAGTTACAGCCAGGTCCGTAAGTAAAAGTTCTGGACCTAAAACGACAGTCCATCAAAGAAGATGACTGCATGGCGTGATCCGGTTGGCCAGTTTGAACTTGGCGCGCGTTTTATTATAATTACTAACCTTTATTCTATATAATATATTATGTGTATTTTAAATAACAAAAGACCAAGTGGCATAGTGGCAAGCAGGAAGGATGCTAAGGCGTTGTGTGTGGGAGGTCAGGGGTTCGACCCCTGCCTCCAACATTTTATATTTTCCCAATATTTCATTGCAGATTCCCTACCTTCATTCCCAACGCGTCCATCATACGCCCCATATTCATCACCATCAGATCATTCCTTGGCCAGATCTCACGCCTTCAGGCTGCACCCTCATGATGGACCTCCAGGCTCCCAACAACACTGGATCCAGCGCTGGTGATGGGCCACAGAATTGGGCTTTGGACAAACTCAACAACACATTATCCTAAATTTGGGTTTACACCCCTCAGGCCCATTCCTTCACTATATTTTATTTTACTATTTTTATTTTTGTTTAATTAGCTTAATTCTTTTTAAATCAATTTTTTTTATAAAATCAGAAAATCATCACAAAAATAGGACTTAACTTTTTTTTATTAAATTAATTTTTGCAAATTAATTATTTTAATCAATTTTAACTTTTTTTCATTAATTAAAATTAGCTAGAAGATTAGGTCAATTTCAAATCATTTTTTATATAAAAAATTCAAAAAAATATTTTAATGATCAAAGTAGGGTTTTTTGGGTTTTGCACCTTTTTTTCAGTTTTAATTCTCGCGCTTAATTGTTTTTGCCGTACGATTTATTTTTCATTATTGATGTAACTGCGCCCGGTTTGTAATAGCTTAATTAGGGTTTGAAATTCCGCATTTTTAATTTTCAGTCATTAATTATGTAATTGCACCAAAGCCTTGTAATAGTTAGTAATTTTATCTTTCCGCCATTTATTTTCCCGCACGATAAACTGTTTAGATGAATGTTTAATAGGTTTGCATGAAAGATAATGATTAATTGAACCTAGATAACCCTAATTGCGCAAGATAAGATATATCTGAAAAAAGCACACTGCTGCACACTTGCACCCCTAGGGTATTACCTCACTTGGTTGCCTTCGGAAATAATGGTCATGTCCCTCGAACGTAGGGATACTCTTAGAGAAGACCCTCAGTTTAAAATCATCACAAAGATCATAGTCCCCAATATGTCCCTCGAGTTGCCTACGAGAAATGATCTTATGATGATAGTCCCTTCAAAATGCTAAGGTATCCTTACATGTTGCCTTCAATGACCGTACGCCCCTTTCGATAGTCCCTCAAACATTTAACGACTAGCATTACCTACTCACTAATAGTAAGATAACACGGTCTAAAGGATAAGAGGAAAAGAACAGTCTTTTTTCGAGGAGGTAGATAATTGTTAGGTACTTGCTCAAATAAATTTTCACACCACACTTTCAAACACTTTTCAAATAAAGTTTTCAAAATGCTTTATCACACTCTTGAGGACTGATACAAGAGTTACCATAAAGTGAATCGCCGCACCAAGGCAATTTTCAAAGCTTTTCAAACACACAAACACAAGCAATTTCAAAAATGAGCAAGTACCTAAGAGCCCATGGAAAACCATGGATGGAAAGGGTGCTAACACCTTCCCTTCCCATAATCTACGCCCCATACTCAGAAATCTCGAAAAAAGGTCTTTTTCTGTTCTTTTCACCCTTTGCTTTGTTGGATAAAAGAAAAGTCGATGGCGACTCTTGCTTACTGTGACATTTGCGAACAAAAAACACAAACCAGTATTAACAGTCGGTTCTACCACCGTATCACACTTTCCATGCACTAATGAGCAAGTTGAACTTGCGCAACATTTACCAAATTTCAACTTATGGGAGACTCTTAACCGATTTAGAAGTTAGTTGGAGTTAGTTAGTGCTAGTTACAGTTAGCTACAATTTGTTATGCTTATTGTATAGTTAGTAAGAAGGATTGCTTGTATCCTAAGCTACTACTGAATAGATAATTCTTGTATATAAACTACACTAACACTTGATCAATGTATGATAACTTATTTTTCATTTTCATTCTATGTTTTTTTTTTTTCTTCTTCTTCATGATTAATATCATGAGTTCATGTAAGTTCTCATATTATAATAACATGAATTTGTATAAAATGACGTGTTAGATTAATTTGTGGTACACATTAAAAAAGTTCTACTTACTCATATCCATTACGATAAAACATAGGTATTATTAGTATCACATTGTCTCTTCATTTTGGTTGGATATTAAATCCAAAATTCATGTAACTTATGAAAACAATAAATCACATTTCATCTGGGAAAAAGTTATAAGATTAATTTATGGAGGAAAATTGGTTAAATGAAAATCCGGTTTCTAATATTAACAGTACAAATAAACACCCGTAATTTAAGGCTAAATTATGAAGTTTATTGATGTATACTAATTGATAACTCTATCAGCATAGAGCCAATCATGGTTGCATGTATGATTATGAATTGTATAGAAAGTGTCTCATTTTTTCTCCCTGTTAGCCTACGTTGTTAGTTATATAGTTTTATTATTGGCTAAATTTTAGTAAAATATGGTTTTATACTGATTTTGAGCAAGATGTTGTAACATCTGCATCATCTGTTATAAAAATTTGACAATTATGTGTATTGTATCCCAAAATTTGCCCTCTCACTTATCAAGGATTTTCACAAGATCTCCTTTGGATCGAGACTGCATTTGGATTGATCAGCTCAAGACACCTCCTCAAGCACTGACGACTGAAAATTAGGGTTTGAGATTGCACAAGGATTTTTGAACTTACAATCCCCCATATGACTTTCATGGACTATCATGGACCTCCAAGATAACTCGTGACAAGTTTCAAGCCTTGGATCACACTTTTGATCAGTCAATTGAACAGTTGACCTAAAAATCAGTTGTATTGGGAAAAAAAGTCAACCATGGCCAATTTACAATCAAACTTTATAAATTTTGATCCACATCAACATTTTAAACTCATATGTATCATTTGATCAAGTTTGGACCCCAATTCCTCAAGAAATTTGATCAAATCATCAAAGGGCAAAATGGTCAAAATTAGGGTTTTGACTAGGAAAGGACAATTTCTGATTTTTGACCTAGAAAATGGTCAATTGGTTTAAGGAATGATCTCAAGAGTCCAATTGCATCACTTTTACCTAATGACATGGTTCAAAACACTACAAGTCCATTAGATTGACAAATGAATTTTTCAGTCAACTGATCAAAAGTCAACTGTATACTGAAAAGTCAAACTTTGACTTTTTGGTCAAAATCAAATGCCAAAGATCATAATTCATCAAAAAACATAAAAATATGAAACTTTTTCATCAAGAAATCAAGAATTCAAGATTTTATTTTGAAAAGATGAAATTTCTTAACAGAAATTTTTCAAAGTATATAAAATTTCTTATTTTTTCACAACTTTGAGCCAAATTTTCACCATGATGCAAAGTGATTCAAGAGAAACTTCCAATATGAAAGTTGTATATCTCCATGAAATATACAAATTTTATTCACATAACTTCTCCTAAAAATGCATGTATCTCAAGTTATAATTTTGTGAATACATGCTCATGAACTAAAAATAACTTAGTGAAATTTTGCCCTAGTTAGGCAGATTTTTGACCTAACTTCATGGCAATTTTTCACATAGTTTCAAGGGAAATATTCAAAAGCAATTAAAATATGAGTTATATAGCATATTTCAAGCTTTCTAAAATGTCCAAGAACTCCTTGATATCATTCTTGAGCAAGGAGAATCAAAGAGATGAAATTAGGGTTTTATCACTTGGATTTAGGTCATTTTTATGATGAACACAAATGCAAATCCATACTAGGCTTCATAATCTTTGCTTTGCAGACCTCAAACTTGTTTTTCACTCCTTAATTAAATGCTTACACATCTGTTAAGGCTTTGATACAAGCAAATGAGCTATTATCCAAGTTGCATTTCCATTAATGGCACAAAGTGAACACTTCCATTCTTGTAAAGAAAGCTTTTTGTATAAAGTCATTCTTGAGCCTCTAACTTGTTCCCACTGATCACACTCCATCCATAAAGTCAGAAAAAAACTTGTTTAAAGCATGAACTACTCTATCTTAGCAAGGACACAAGCATTGAAACTTGTTTTCTCAAAAATCACATGTTTGGCTTAAGAATGCAAATTCAAAATATGAGTTGGTACAAGCCTCAAAACCTCTTGCTTATAAGTATACACACTATTTTCAAGTTGACACATGAGCAAGAAGCCCCTGAAACTCACTCAAACTCCCTCTAGCTAGAAATTATCCCAAAACACAATTATTGTGCAAGTTCTGACTTTTCATACCAAACTCACATTTCCCTCGTGCGTTTCTTAACCTTTTAGTTTCTAAAGCTTCCTTGCATCAAGACTAACTCATCGTTGTACCTGTTTCATTTCTGTAACACCATTTTCCATATCTTCTATAACCAAAAACAGAGCATCACATTTGGACTTCTCCAGCCATCCTCAGCTCAAGCCAGCCATTGCACTAGCTTCCTAGAGGTCCAAGGAAGCTAACTTGATCATCAGCACTGACTAAAACAAGCTCATTTGCATTTCACGATTTCCATTTTTTAGGTATTTTTCTTGAACTTCTATCTCATTACTTAGGCATTGTTAGGCTTGCATTTGTGAAGATAAAATGTAGAACTCATTGCCACAAAGCTGTACATATCCATAGTTTGCATTTATATGGCTTGAGCTTAGAGAATTTTAGAGTTGAAGTTTCTGAAATTTTTAGGGTTTAAATTAGGGCCAGAGAAATTCTCACTTATCTTTGACTTTCAGCCTTAGTTATTTACATGGTTAGAATCGTGAGGAAGAATGCAACAACTTTCATTTTGTCACTTTCCATTTTTGTTGAGAAATGAAGAAGTTACAGGTACATCGGCTGGAGGTTGAAGATGAAGTCATCAGGACTGGATTTGCCTTATATATTTATGCTTTTTCCTATACAAACGGATGTATAGCCACCCCAGTGGTAAAGCGCGCGCCTGTTCACCCTATGGTCCTGGGTTCAAGCCCCAGCGAGACCATTTTGCTTTTTTCACATTTTTTGACATTTCTGATTTTTGTTTGCAGGCGTTGGGCCCTTTGGGCCTGGCATTCTTTTGTTTTTGTTTTTGCTAGCATACACCCTGTTTACTTGTGACACCACCCTGGCCCATTTTATTTTTATTTATTTATTTATTTATTTATTTATTTTTTCTTTCAAATATATTTTCTAAAATACCAAAAAATCATAAAATGTATAAAAATAATAGATTTATATTTTGACATAATTTAAATATTTTTCACATAAATAAAAAAAATTATTTTTATTCATTATACTTTATTTTACTCTTATTAATTTCTTTGTGAATTAAAACTAGATTATTACTTATTCAAATACACTTATTTTTAATATAAAAAGGACCAAAAATATTTCATGACACCACATATTATTTTCAAGACAAAATATAAAAATACTTTTTCTTTAAAACTTATTTTCCTTTAATCAACTAAAAATAGATTTAGGGTTTCATTTACAAAATATTTTCTTAATTAAAATCTTTTCTTAAATAATTTATTTATTTAACTTAAGTTTAATTTAATTTAGTTACTCTTTTTTTTAGGTCAAAACCTCCTTCATATTAAGAAACCAAACAAAAATCTTTTTCTTCGCATTTATAATTCTTGCATATTTAATTCATCTTGTATATTATTTATTCCAATTCTTGTACAAATTTAATTTGGTTGTAATAGATTAATTAGGTTTATATTATTTCAATCCCCATTCATAAATTGTATACCCCCCTCCCAAAAGTGTTGTAATAGCGTAGTAACTTTAAAATTTTGCAATTTATCGCTTTTACATAACATGTTATTAATTAGGGTTTGTATGGCAAGATAAAAACAATCAAATAGAAAACCCTAATCCAAGACAAAAACAAGCATGAAAATGACACCCTTTGTACACAAGAACCCCTAGGGTTATCCCACTTGGTTGCCTTATAAAAATGGCCATATTACGCATGTAAGGTATCTTAGCAAAAACAAGCAAATACAAGATCGTAGTCCCTCGATGACGCTATTCAAAGTTTCCTTACAAAATGATCTTAGTCCCTCAAAAAGAATGCTAAGATACCTTGCAACATTGCTAATCATGGTTATACGATGACCCACGCCCGTCCCGTTAACATCCAAAGATAGGGTTGCTTACCAAATCAATGGAAAGACAACAATGTCAAAGGAAAAGAAAATGAACAAGAAAGACATTTGAGTAGGTAGATTGCTCCTAATTACTTGATCCATTTCAAAACAAACATCCTTGCTCTTTTAAAAACAATCACACACACTTTCAAACATCTTACAAAATTGAAAACATTTTTCAAAAGATCAACATCTTTGTATACATTCTTACGAACGAGAATCATTACAAAGATTGCCTAAACAATGGCCTATTTACAAAATACTTTCAAAAAACTACACAAAGCACAAATTCAAACAAAAGCAAGTGATCTAGCAAGTAACTAAGAGCCCATGGATAACCATGGATGAAAAGGATACTAATACCTTCCCTTTTCATAATCTACCCCCCGAACTCAAGAAACAATCTCAAAGGTCTTTCCTGTGCTTTTTCACCTTTCCTTTTGGATAAAAGAAAAGTCAGTGGTGACTCTTGCTAACCGCAACATTTGCGATAAAACGCAAAACCTCAAGTCAGTTCTCCCACCGCATCACAATGTGTTTCACCAAGATGTCGAAGACAGATGTCATGACATCATGGATTGTGTACAACAGGTACTGTTCTGGACTGGGCCCGACAGGCCCAAAAGCATTACTAAGGCCCAGTCCAAAGGGACTCACTAAGGACCACACTGGGCAAAGGGCGTCGCGTCCATGCCCGACACCCTGATGTCCACCTCGACATCTCAATGTCCAGCCCCACGCAGTGAAGTCATGCTCGACACCCTGCCGTCCGACTCTGTGTCCTGACGTCCAGCTCGACACTCGCTGTTCAGCTCAAGGTCTTGGCGTCGAGCTCGGTACCGTGCATCGCAGCTCGACATGATCTCGAGCTACCTGGCTAGGGCAGACTCAGTCCACCGTTACCCCAACGATACTCCGGAAAGACCGCGTCTCTGTCCGCCCGCACTTCACGCAGCACATCCAGGAAGGGGACCACGTGCTGGTCCCCACTACCCACGTAGAACCTGGCAGTTCCTCCATTGGGCCAAATCTGCCCGGCCCAATGAAGGAACCTTGGCCCAGCGCTGGGGGCTATAAATACCCTCTGTTTCCAGAGGGTCAGGTATTCATCATTCTAACCTCAACTCTATTATCTGCTCGTACTCCCACTGACTTTAGCATCGGAGTGCCTTGCAGGTACCCCCCCTCCTCGTTCATAAAGCCTTCAGCTCGGAGTAAGCCGTGACGGTCCAACCTTCTGATCAGGTCAGATCAGTGGCGCCGTCTGTGGGAAACAGCTTCCCCGTCTAACGAACAATTCCAAAGACCAAAGCTCAATCCATTCACTGTCATGGCTGATCCAGCTCGTGAAGAACAGCACACCCGCGTCCTCGACACCAACAACGGTCCCGCGGACAAGAATGGGCACCTGGACAATCCCAGTGATGCCGGCCACAATGCCGTCCCCGTGACAACCGCCCCTGGACCTTCCACCCGCAGGGACGGGAACACTGCGTCCTCCTCGACAACTCCTCCAAGACTCGAAGACGACCCGGAAGCCCTCGCCTACCGCAGAGCTGCCCGGTTTCATGAAGTCCCAGTCCCTGCCGGGGCAGATGCCACGACTCGGGCACTGTTCGCGGCCATCAACCAAACAAATTATCTCCTATTTGCCCAAGGAGAAAGACTAAGGGCACTTGAAAACGATCGACGCCCCCCGAGGAGACATCAAAGGCCACCATATCCACCTCCTCGGGTCGAAGAAGTTCGACACCCTACTCCCCCGCGGAGACTTTACAGGGAGAACTCTAGGAGCCCCTCTCCCCCAACAAGGCAGAGGCGCCCCCAATATGAAAGACAGCCCGTCATCCCTACCGAAGAGCCCAGTCGCGACCCATCAAGGCACGACAGGAGGCACAACAGAGACGGGCGTGTGACCTTCAACCACCGAGCATCACGCTCGAGGGAATCTCAGCACGACCAGCGTGCCAGACATCACTACATGACCCCTTCTCTTTCTCCAGAAAGGAGCGACGAGGACGACCCCCGCGGTCCCCTGTCGCAGGCCATCATGGACGCACCAATTCCCCCGGGCATGGAGAAGCCCCCACACCTGAAGGAGTATGATGGAGTGGCGGACCCAGTCGACCACATTGACGGGTTCGAAGCCATGCTCCACTACCACAATGTCGGGGGGCCCATCAAGTGCCGTCTCTTCCCAACAACTCTCAGGAAGGCGGCCATGGACTGGTATAAAGGACTCGCCCCGGGCTCCATTACCTCGTGGCGGAACCTGAAGAACCAGTTCATCAGTTCCTTCACAGCTTCCCGTCGCCACCCAAAGACTGAGGCAGCCCTCGAGGCCATCATTCAAAGACATGATGAGACCTTGAGGGAATTCATCAACCGCTTCAACCGGGAAGCAATACAGGTCCCCTGCGCGGACCATATGAAAAGGTACTTGCTGGAGAGAGGCCTCCTCCCCGGCACAGAATTCAGGAAAGCTGTGGGCATTGAGCCACCTGCAACTTTTGATGCTCTCCTCGACAAAGCCCGAGCATACATGGATTACGAGGAGAGAGAAGCTGCCAACAGGGCACGAGACTCCAGGGCTCGCAATCATGGCAGCAGCTCGAGACAAGACCCTCCTCCCCGACGCACCGGAGAGAAGAGGAAGGAAGATCGACCCCGGGAGGTCCGGGAACAAAGGGGCCCCTCGGGCCGTTTCACCGAGTACACTCCGCTCACGGCTTCCCGCGAGCGTATTCTGGCGGAGTGTGCTAGTACAGATTTTAAAGACGGTGGCGTCAAGCGTCCCCGACCAGCTCCTGCCAAGCCAGGAGTAGACAAAAACAAGTACTGTCAGTACCATAGGAGTCATGGTCACTTGACAGAGGACTGCGTCCACCTGAAGGACGCCATTGAAACCCTCATCAAAGGGGGGAGACTGGCACAGTACAGGAGAAACGACGCTCCCCGTCGTGAAGCCCACGAGGCAAAGGAGCCCGAAGAAGATGCCCGACCATCTGACGAGTCGGTGCCAATCCAGACCGCCTTCTCGGTAACCAGGCCCGAGGATTTCGAACTTCCCGAGCTCCTGCAGGAGCCCCTGACGACACACAGCAGGTGGGAATACTTCCCCTCCGCCATGGTCATCAACGGGGGCGGGTTCAACGACCTCACCATCAACTCAGCCAAGAGGAAGTTGGACGAACTGGTCGACAAAGCTCCTCCACAAACTGTGACTTTCGAAATGGTGAGGGGCAGATCAGAGCCTATCACCTTCTACTTGGAAGAGCTCCCCGGCGGAGCACCGAACGCAGTCATCCCCTTGCTGATAAGGGCAAAGATGGCCAATTTTGACGTGCATCGCATCCTGGTCGACGAAGGGAGTTCCGTCGACGTGATGTACACTCAGCTGTTCCGGACCTTACAACTGGACGACTCACATCTGTCTCCATATATAGGTTCGGACCTTCAAGGCTTCAACGGCTCGACGTCCAAACCTTGGGGATATGTCGAGCTCCTCGTGACGTTCGGGGAAGGAACTGCTACAAGACAGGTGAAGGTCCGCTTCCTCGTCATTGACTGCCCATCCCTATACAATTGCATCTTGGGGAGGCCGACATTGGCGGAGCTGACAGCGGTTCCCTCAACTGTCCATCTAAAAATGAAGTTCTACACCAAACGGGCAAGGGTAGCCACCATCCAGGGCGACCTCGCTGCTGCCCGCAGGTGCTTCAACGCCGCTTCAAGAGGACGGGATACTGTCGACGTGGGTCCCAGCACAAGGCCCATCAAGAAGACAAAGCAAGAGCCCGACAGAGCATCTCCAGAGGTAGAAGTTCAGAAGGTTCCACCAAAGGTCGACTCCATAGCCCTCGACGCCCGCTTCGACCAAGACGAGCCGGCCATCAGCGAGCAAATCCCCCTCCGACCTATTCCGGACGGCGATTTCGAACTCGTTCCCCTCGGAGCAGACCCGACCAAGGGAGTGAAGATTGGCAAGGACCTCCCCGACTTGGCCAGGAAGCAAATCAAGGCCTGTCTGCGCGAGAATGCCGATCTCTTCGCCTGGAGCGTTGCAGAGATGCCCGGACTCGACCCTGAGGTCGCCTGTCATCACCTCGCCATTGATCCAGCCGCCAAGGCCGTAGTACAACGTAGGCGTAGGCAGTCTCCAGAAAAAACGGAGGCTGCTGAAAAAGCTGTAAAAGACCTCTTAGAGGCAAATTTTATTTCTGAAGCCCGGTATTCCACCTGGCTGTCAAATGTTGTACTTGTCAAAAAGAATAATGGAAAATGGAGAATGTGTGTTGACTATACCGATCTCAACCGGGCTTGCCCGAAGGATGCTTTTCCTCTACCTAACATCGACATGCTGGTCGACAACTCGGCCGGCTACAAGACTTTGTCGTTCATGGACGCCTACTCGGGATACAATCAAATCCCAATGGCCCTGGGCGACAAACGTTGCACGGCGTTGATGACCAGCTCGGGCAACTATTACTACAACGTAATGCCCTTCGGACTAAAGAACGCCGGCGCGACGTACCAACGCATGATGAACAAAGTGTTCAACAAACAGATCGGCGACATGCTCGAGGTATACATGGACGACATGATCGTCAAATCTCGAGCAGACACCGATCACGCAGCTCATCTCAAGACTGTCTTCGCCCAAGCAAGACAATGCAAAATGAGGTTCAACCCCGAGAAGTGCACGTTCGGGGTCAAGGCAGGAAAATTCCTCGGATTCTATCTAACAGAACGAGGGATTGAAGCCAACCCCGACAAGTGTCGAGCATTCACCGACCTCCCGACTCCAACGTCGAAGAAGTCGATACAGATCATGAACGACATGTTGACGTCACTATCACGCTTCGTCGCGAAGTCCGCTCAGCACGCCCTACCCTTTTTCAAACTCCTTCGAAAGGAAGCAGCCTTCGAATGGACCGAGGAATGCGAACACGCACTTCGCCATCTGAAGCAGAGCCTGTCTCAACCGCCCGTGTTGTCTCGACCAGATGACGGCGAGCCACTATATCTATACTTGGCAGTATCAAACGAAGCCATCAGTGCAGCTCTTGTCCGCGAGACTCCTGACGGGCAGAAACCTGTCTACTTCACGAGCAAAGCCTTACAAGGCCCCGAGAGCAGGTATCAACAGATAGAAAAGGTTGCTCTGGCCCTCGTCAACGCTGCGAGGAGGCTCAGACACTACTTTCTAGCGCACACCATCATTGTGCGAACTGATCAACCGGTGAGGCAACTCCTGGGTCGGCCAGATATGGCGGGAAGAATGCTGAAGTGGTCCCTGGAACTATCTGAATTCGACATTCAGTACGAGAGCAGGAAAGCCCTGAAAGCACAAGCTTTGGCCGACTTCGTCGCCGAGATGACCAGTAACGACATTCCCCCGGGAAAGGAACACAAATGGACCATCTTCGTCGACGGAGCCTCCAGTGCGTCCGGAAGCGGCGCGGGGATCCTCCTCGAAAACGAAGAGGGTGTGGTAATCGAGCACTCCTTGGTTCTCTCCTTCCCGACGTCAAATAACCAGGCAGAATACGAAGCCCTGCTCGCAGGACTGAGACTAGCCGAGGACCTAGGAGCCCGTGAAGTTCAAATTTACACCGACTCCCAGCTCGTCGCTTCCCAAGTACAGGGAAGCTACCAGGCCAAGAATGACAACCTCATTGAGTACTTGAACTTAGTCAAAAAACACATGGCAAAGTTCGTACGAGCGGAAATCTCTCACGTTCCCCGCGAGCAAAACACGAGGGCGGACATATTGTCCAAACTCGCGAGCACACGAAAGAAAGGCGGAAATAAATCCGTCATCCAGGAATCTCTGGCACGACCGAGCATCGAACCACCCTCGACTACGGTCGAGGTCCACGCCATCGGGGACGCCACATCTTGGATGACCCCGGTCTATAATTTCCTAACAAAGGGAGAACTTCCGACGAACCAGGCCGACGCTGCCATAATAAAGCGACGAGCATGTTCCTACGTTGTTCTCGAGCAGAAACTGTACCGAAGGGGATTCTCCATTCCCCTCCTGAAGTGCATTGACGAGTCCTCCATCCCCGACGTACTGCGGGAGATACACGAAGGCATCAACGCCCAGCACATGGGCGGTAAATCCCTGGCAAGAAAAGCCCTTCGAGCAGGATACTACTGGCCGACGATGCAACAGGACGCCAAGGAACACGTGAAAAAATGTGACAAGTGCCAGAAGCATGGGGATATGCACCTCGCCCCCCCGCACGAGCTAAACACATTGTCGTCCCCATGGCCGTTCGCTTGGTGGGGCATGGACATCCTCGGGCCCTTCGTGCAAGGGACCTATCAGAACAAGTTTCTAATCGTCGCCGTGGATTATTTCACGAAATGGATCGAGGCCGAGGCACTCGCAAAAATCACCTCACATAACATCCTCCGTTTCTACAAAAGAAACGTGCTCGCCAGGTTCGGAATCCCGCAGGCACTGGTGACCGACAACGGTACCCAGTTCACCGACCACGGATTCCGAGACTTCGTCACCAAACTGGGGACCAAACAACACTTCACGTCGGTCGAACATCCTCAGACCAACGGGCAAGCCGAAGCCGCGAACAGGGTCATCCTCCGAGGACTCAAACGTCGACTCGGCGAAGCCAAAAGAGGATGGGTCGAGGAGCTCCACAGCGTCCTGTGGGCATACCGCACCACACCCCACTCAACGACGAGGGAGACACCATTCCGACTGACCTACGGTACCGAAGCCGTCATCCCGGTCGAAATCATGGAACCATCCCGTCGAACGGAGGAGCCCCTCGACGAAGAGATGAATGACGAAGCACTAAGGGATGAACTCGACCTAGTCGAGGAAATCCGATCGGGGGCTGCCCTGCGCGAAGCCACCCTAAAACAACGAGTGGCTCTACGCCACAACGACAAGGTCATCAAGCGCGAGTTCGAAATAGGCAGCCTGGTACTACGCAGAAACCAGAAAGACTCCCGCGAAGGGAAGTTGGCCGCGAACTGGGAAGGACCTTACCGCGTCCACGGCACCACGGGTACCGGGGCGTACTACCTCGAGCAGTTAGACGGAGAGCCATTACCAAGACCCTGGAATGCTGCTAAGTTGAAGCAGTACTACAGTTAGAAACTGTCAACACCTAGGACCCTCGACCAAAAGCAACCACGCTCGGGCAACGAGGAAAAACGTCCAATTTCGTTTAAGGCTAAGGTACAGGCCCGACACACGACCAAAATGGCACGGCATCGCGCGGTAGACGTTGACGATCGATAGTGCCCGACGTGGATAGCTATACCGAGCCCCACCGTCGTCGTACCCATAAGGCAGAACACCCAGCTCGCGATGGGCAGTTCACGCCAAGGGCGAATCGTCCCTACGGGCTCCACGCCCGACTGAGCAACCTCGCTCCGAAATGCCCGACATTCCATCAAGAATAACGGGACATCTACAAGGGTCAAAAGAAAATCTCTCCCCTCGAGCGCAACACTTAAGCAACCCCGGCCAACCAAAATAGGGCCGAGATTGCACACAAATGGAGACGAGCATATTCGCTCGCCAAATCAAAGCCACCTACGGGCACTCCTCGGGCCCGGGACCTGAGCTAAATTCATACAAGCATGTGAGTTCATACAAGGGCAGAAAATCCAAAATAAATAACAAGGTATAAACGCCCGAAGGCAACAAAGCAATATTAAACCGACCAAGAAGGCCGGCGGTGTTCAAAACATGCAATAAACGGGCACGCAGGCCCAAAGAATACGAATACAAATATCAAGGGCACGCAGGCCCGCTATCCAAAGAATACAAATATCAAACTTCCACATTATCATCATTGTCGACGCTGGGAGAGTCGGGCGGAGGAATGATCGCGCCACCTACAACCCGGTGTGTATGACCGATACCCTCGGTGACCAGGCCAGGGTTTAGCAATGAGAGCTGGTCGACTGCAGAATTGAACCCATCTTCCAGAGCACCGACGCAGTCCGCCTCGAGGAGTCGGATATGGGCAATAAGCTCAGCCCGACTCTTCAAAATCACTAGGTCCTCGGGCTCATCTTCGGCAGGTTGCTGAACAGCATTCAGTTCCTCAACCTGTTTACCCAGGCGTTCGACTTCAGCAGCCAAGCGATCCCTGTCGGTCCGGAGCAACTCCCCTTCCTCAGTCAACCTCCCCGACCTCTCCTTTTCCAAGGTCAGCATCTCCCTCTCGGCATCAAGTATCGCAGTCTGCTCTCGGAACATCTCCTCGGAGCGTTCCAGAGCGACCTTCAACTTCTGCGAGCTCGCAGTCAAGGCCGCCTTCTCCTGCTCGAGCTCTTTAACACGAGCAGCATCCCCTGCATCCTCAGACAACACCAAAGCCATTTCGGCCATTTTCACCAGCCCGTCCACGCTGGCGGCCAGATAGGCTTTCCTTTCTTCTTTGCTCATCTTCTTTATGGCCTCAGCTTCATGAGCGACCACTGTCGGAGGGAATCGCTCGAAAAAGCCCGCTTCCTCGAAGCAAGGGGGGAAGGCAAAGGATTGAACAGCTCCGACATCCTCCCCGACAGTCGAACCGTCTTCCACGCGGGTCCTCTTCCTCTGCGTCAGAACGGCGTTGGGGTCAATCTCCTCGACCTCTGGATCTGACGCTGCTCCCGAGCTCGACGTCGAATCCACCCTCACCGGCTGAGGAGCGTTCAGACTTGGTGGTGGTCCCATTCTCGTCGTCTGCGGGGCCTGCACGACCCTCTTGCCTCGCCTCTGGCCGGTTGATAATTTCAGGAGCCTTTCATGTCGGCTGGCCATCGTACCTGCACGAAGTAAAGGAAAAGTCAGTATCGAGCAAACCGCGTAAATAAATGACGAATAAAGAATTTCAAACAAACAACCTAACAGGCGGGCTGCCTGCCTATAAGTCGGACATTCCACCAGCGCCTTGGTGTCGATCGGGCGAGACTCGAATGTCGGGTAACCGTCTTTGTCGAGGATATCGTCCCCTTCCCGCGTAACCCATTGGGCGGGATGAAAACTGTCGACGAACCGGCAAAGAGCCTCGTACGACCGCTGATCTTCCGGGCACATGTCCCCGACTGCGGTATGGAAATAACCTGTCCCATGCTCGTAGTGTCGGGACATCCAGTACACCGGGAACTTAGCCCTACGACCTAACACTGGGCTCCCGTCGTCGGCCACCATCGCTTCCCCGTCATCATCGCTGACTGGCCCTTCCTCCTCGAAGAGGGAATCTATAGCAGAGTCGGTAATAGGGCGTACCACATACCACTTGTCCTTGAACCCCCTCACGGAGTCCATATACATCTTAAACAGTCTCCTCGACTGCTTCAGGGACACCCAGCTGTGCTTCCCTCCTCGGGACTGACGTTGTAGATGAAAGACCCGAAAGAAAAGAGGGATGGTCGCCCCTATCCTCAAATAGCGACACGTCAACTCAAACGCCCGGATGAAGGCGAGAGAGTTTGGGTGTAGCTGGGACGGGGCCAGCTCCAAGTGCGTGAAGACCCCGGTTTGAAAATCGGTGAACGGCAGCCGCAGCCCTAAGTCCTTAAACGCGATCTCGTACATCGCGAAGCTGTAGTTCGGGTACACCGAGCAAATTCTTGCATTGGTCGACGGAAGCATGACCACGAAATTCTGCTGGAAGTCGGGCTGGTCTTGGCCCTCTTCAATGGCAGTGAAGGGATGTCGGTCATCCCGACTATATATTGACGCTGTCCCCCGAGGCTCGACACCCACCCATTCCAGCAATGGGTCGGTCACGGTATCTATCAAGGTGGCCGACTCGTCGGCACTCTGCTCTTCGCGATCACGACGTCCGGAGGAGCTCGGCTCGTCCGCCATGGTTACCTGCAGAGCACGGGAAACCAATCAGTTGAGCACGAAGTCCTATGCTCGACATAATCATGCCGTCCATACACAACTACACAAGTCCGTTTTCACAAGTGGATGTCTCCCCGACTTTCCTGAACCCAGTGTTCTTCCTCAAACTAACCGCGCGGCCACTCTCCAAGCATGTCGACCCGAGGTATGAACATAGCGAGCCGCACGATGAAGCCCACGGCCACGACCATGAACATACCGGGCACGGTCATGAATCAGGCGCCCGGATCATGAAGACCCCGGGCAGCTCTGAAGTTTTTCACCTAAAACTATGAATGTGTCGGCCATAAGTATGCGTTTGCCGGTCCTAGACATGAATATGTCGGGCAAAACACGAATCTACCGGGCTAATCCCACGCGCACGATCCTAAAACATCTACAAATTCCAAGAATCATGCATTCTAAAACGGAAAAATCAAGAAAGTAGATCACTTACTTGGATCAAAGTTGGGATTTGGCTAAGGAATGAAGAATCTGAGACGGGAAGTCACAACTGGAGAAAGTGTTGAGAGCGGCAACGGAGAGAGCACGGAGAACGGAAAACGTATTATGGGGCCCAAGGACCCTATTTATAGTGATGACGTGGAATACCAAATGTCACCTCGTTCAACCACGGACTCCATCTCCTCGACGCACTGCTCCCAATGCAATGATGGCCCTACCCCCCTAGGGTGGCGGCACAACTCCCGAAAGATGCCTCGTGTGCTCGACTGACGCGCCCGGTACGGATCCTCCTCGCATCCACCACCGAGGACGTCTCCGAGCACGACACGAGGAGACCCCTCGAGGGTCCACGCCTCCATCCCGGGCACGAGACCTCAGCGACGGAACAACTTTGTTTCAAGTCATGGCTCCTCGCAAAGGAACCACGACTTGGGGGGCTCCTGTTCTGGACTGGGCCCGACAGGCCCAAAAGCATTACTAAGGCCCAGTCCAAAGGGACTCACTAAGGACCACACTGGGCAAAGGGCGTCGCGTCCATGCCCGACACCCTGATGTCCACCTCGACATCTCAATGTCCAGCCCCACGCAGTGAAGTCATGCTCGACACCCTGCCGTCCGACTCTGTGTCCTGACGTCCAGCTCGACACTCGCTGTTCAGCTCGAGGTCTTGGCGTCGAGCTCGGCACCGTGCAGCGCAGCTCGACATGATCTCGAGCTACCTGGCTAGGGCAGACTCAGTCCACCGTTACCCCAACGATACTCCGGAAAGACCGCGTCTCTGTCCGCCCGCACTTCACGCAACACATCCAGGAAGGGGACCACGTGCTGGTCCCCACTACCCACGTAGAACCTGGCAGTTCCTCCATTGGGCCAAATCCGCCCGGCCCAATGAAGGAACCTTGGCCCAGCGCTGGGGGCTATAAATACCCTCTGTTTCCAGAGGGTCAGGTATTCATCATTCTAACCTCAACTCTATTATCTGCTCGTACGCCCACTGACTTTAGCATCGGAGTGCCTTGCAGGTACCCCCCCCCTCCTCGTTCATAAAGCCTTCAGCTCGGAGTAAGCCGTGACGGTCCAACCTTCTGATCAGGTCAGATCAGGTACTATTGTTGTTTATCTCTTGACAGATTGGATTTTATTTGATGAGATCATTTTGGATATACCACATCGTCATGCACCAATCAAGGAGATTATTTAGGAACAAAGTACAAATTTAATTGGATTTCTTAAACAGGATCTTAGAGACTTTTTAGGAAGATTTAAAAATACTTTTTCCCTATTTTTATGAGAAGATCTTGCATCTGTTTTTAAACGTCAAGATTGGATCTATTTGAAGATTCCAAGCTCATAGTGCAAGAGTATATAAATAAGGACATGCTAGACCTAAAATAGAAAGTATTCACAATAAAAAATCATGGATGCAACATAAGGGTTTAGGGTTTTGGGTGTATTTCAAGTTATTTGTGTTTGTGTTCTTTGTATTAAACTCATGTATCTTTTGATGCATTGAGTTGACTGATTGTTGCTTGTTTATCAAGCTATTGTTCTCACCCAAGAGCTTTTAAGAAAATGATTGAGTATTGTTCTTAGTTAAGAGTCTTAACTACTTATTATGGATTGGAAGTGTAATCTTTTTTTATACTAGTTATTAGGATTGTAACTGGTTTGTTTATCACTGCGGTGATTAGGATTGAGAGGTTCCCATATCTAGGAGGTTCCTAGGTTGAAGTTGCACGGAGTAATGATTAGGAGAAAAGTTGTAAATTGGTATTGTTTAGGATTTTGACTAATACTATATAGTGGATTTCCTTCCTGGCTTGGTAGCCCCAGAGTAGGTGACATTGCACCAGACTGAGTTTATAATTTATTGTGTTCTTTAAATTTTTGCAATTTATCTTTCTGCATAATCAATAGTTTTTAGCAGGTTTTCTGTCAACATATGTCATAACATCTATTCTAACATCGTGTTTTTGTGTTAAGACATTAGTCTTGACCTTTGTATTGCAAGTGCCAGAATTTCAATTAGCATCAGAGCAGGCACCATGTTCTATCTATTGGGTGAGCTCCAGGAAGACTATTTTATAGTACTATACATAAAGAAGGAGGATACAACAACATACCACCTATGTTAGATGGTTCCGATTATGATTAGTGGAAGGTTAGAATGGTGACATTTCTGAAATCCATGGGCAGCAAAGCATGAAAGGTTGTTTTGAAAGGATGGGATCATCCTATTAATAAGGACAAAGATGGGAATGTTACTTTCAAGCCATATGAATAATGAAATGATGAGGATGATAAATTAGAAGTTGGAAATTTCAAAGCCTTTGATGCTTTATTCAATGAAGTAGACAAGAATATTTCCAGGATGATTAATACATGCTTTATAGCAAAGGATGCTTGGTGTAGCGGTAGAAATGTTTTAAGACTAAGCCATTGGATTGACTAGACTTATATAAATCAAAATAAAAATCGCCATCGCACTTTATTGTTTCCAAAGGAATGGGAAAAGAGTGAATAACTCAAAAAGAGGGGGAGAGATTCTAGGTAAGGGGGTTGGTTATGCAAAGGGAAGGTATTAGAACCCTTAACATCTACGGTACTCCGCAAGAACCTCTTTGTAAAATCTGTATATTTTGGCTATAAAAAATGTTGTATAAAGAATGGATGGTGGAGGTGAGAAAATAAATATATTTTTATGGTTTTTTGCACCCGTCGCGGTTGTGAACCTTTAGTGCCTACGTACCACCTTTCGTGCAATAGGAGATCAGGGTACACGTAGTTCCTCTTTTAAAAATTTCAAAACACAAATGTATTGGTTAATTTTATGAGATAAAACATCATCGTCATTGTCCGTGTGGAAAACATACCTACTACCCATAATCATGAGAAAGGAGAATTTGCATCATCTCAAAGTGGAGGATATGGCTTAGATTTTAAAATTAACAATGCCTCACTCAACACCCAAGTGGAAAATATCTCTCTTCATTACATATTATAGATGTATAGTTGTTGGCATTACTACAAGGATTGACAAGAGTTCAATATTTTTTGAGTAAAGTTTAAAGATAAAAGCCAAAGCGGCAAAATGGTTTGAAATGAGATTGATTGACTTTTAGTCTTCTCACAAAAATGTCAAAGTATTATTAAGTTTATTGAAGTTTATTTATGAAAATATTTGAAAATGCATGGACCTAAGTCCAAGTTTATTATGAAAATGGTTCAAGTTTAAAACAAGAAGAGTTTTCAAAAGGAGGGAGAAGATTTTTGAAATTAAAGAAGATGGGACGAGAAGAAGAGGCTATCCTAAAGAATAAGGTAAAAGAAAGGGCCCAATGTATTGAGGTAAACCTCAAGATCTCCAGAAATAATAATCAGATAAGATCACAAGGTCTCCAATCATAGGCCAAAGTTTCTAATCCTAAGTCCAAAAAGTCCAATGCTCCATAATGCCAAGGATAGTAACCAAATAGTCCAGGCTTCATTATGGTTTTTTAAGGTTTATGTTGATTATTAAGTATCATAAGAAAAGAAAATAAAAGCTCAAGTGAGCAAAATAAAAATGACAAGAAAGTAAATGCTCAAATGAGCAAAGACGAAAATGACATGAAATGTAAATGCTAAAAGTAAATAGTACATAAAAATAGAAGGGCATATAAATAAAAGAATAAAGGATAAAGTCAATTATTAGTGATTAGTGGTCAGTTGGATGATCATCTTGAAACTTGCATTTGGAACTCATTAGAGGATTGGTAGAACCAAAGCCTCCACACAACAAGTTGCATTTGCTTTTTATCAAGTATATCATCCATTTGGAATCCTCAAAAGTGTCGTTTAATGATCAATGATGTTTAAGTGATCCGAGTTGACCAAAAGTGTTGTAGATCCATTAGAGGATTGGTAGAACCAAAGCCTCCACACAATGAATCTCAAGGTTATTGGATCAAAGAGATCAAATTAACATACTTGGGCTTGAAAACATAGGTTTGGACCACGAATGATCATTTATTCGAATCGGGACAAAATTTAGTGCTATGTTAAGCAATCGTAAGTGGACTTATGTAGAAGTCGCACCTATTTTGAGATCGGTCAATAGCAATCTAGGCACCATTTATTTTGAGACATGATATAGAGATCATGCTCCAACAACATTTAATGCAATAAGAAGGGGATGAGATAAAGAGGGGTGAGAGAGAATATATAAACCACTTTTGGATTAAATTTAATCAAACTATTATTAAAATCATTCATCCATTTTTTGTGGAGTTAGACTTAACACCATGGATCCAATGATGTTAATAAAGTTTATGATCAAAAATTTAATCCAAGATCAGCCAGAAAATAGTCACAAAATAATATTACATTTTAATATATACAAAAAGGTTTAAAAATAATGTTTAAAAATAGAAATAAAAGAGAAAAATATCAACTATGTTCAAATTAATCAAGAAATAAAAAGTAAGACCATAGAAAAATCAGAAAATGGCTCAAATGATTTTATAAATTTTTTGGTAATTTTTTAAAGTCAGAAACTATTTTTAAAATTAAAAGAAAGGGGTAAAATAAACCAAAAATGATAAAAAATAACAAATCAGAAACAAAAAATAAATAAGGTCACCAATACTTGCCACAATATCATTGGATCATTCCATAATTTTTTCAGAATTTAAAAATGCATAAAAGTATTTTTAAACATTTAAAACAATTCAAATAAAGTGTAAATTTATAAAAAAAATACCAAAACACAAAATTAAATTATGAAAAAATAAAAATCAGAAAGAGAATAATCAAAAATATTTTTCATAACTTTTTCATATTTTTTGGACTTAAAATGAATTTTCTATGATTTTTTGAAGTTTAAAACAATTAAATAAAATAAGAAAAGGAAATAAAAGTCAAAAATATGTGGACCATTGTATGAGAGTCAAAACGCGTTAGTAATTAAATCCAAGGGATCTGGCGCGCGGTGCATATCATGGTCATTAGTGAATAAAGCACTGAATCAATTATTAAATCAGAATTCAAAAATAACAAGTGGTATGCCATCATTGGTTGGAAGATGACATGTTGGTCATCTTCAACCTCCAGCCAACGTGAATTGTAGGTCTCTTAAACTGTAAAATCAGAAGCTCAGACCTATGTCATTTGCTTTGTCTCTTCAAGACGAAGACACCACACCCTCGCGCCAAATTTATATAAACTGTAGCTCAAGCAATTTGGAAGGAAAGTTTTGAAAAGGGATTTGAAATTTCATGGTCAAAACGTGTTTCTAGTAAAAAGCAATTGTTGCGACTAGAACCAGGGCAATGAGAGTATCACAATGATATCAAAGTTTTGAAGAATTAATGAAGGAATTTACCTATTGAAGTTGAGTTGCAGAGCTCTGAAACTGGACTTCTATGGAGCAATATAGGGCACGATTCTTGAATGTAATTATATGGTTAGCTTCAGAGAAGATCCAAGAAAGTGAAATGATGAAAAAAATGGATTGAAAAAGGCTCGTATATAGATTTTGAAGTTTCTGAATTCTGAGTTATGGAACAAGTTTGGAAGGGTGATTCTGGCTATCCAAGCTTGAGAAAATGAATGGTATAGTTCATGTATTTATAGGAGAACCAAATGGGATCAAAAGGAAAAGTGAATGATGCATTTTGGAGGGAATTCGTGCAAACCTGATGCACGAGTGAAGTGTGATATAATTTTCACCAAAACTCATCCAATCTTTGCGTTTTGAGGTGCTAAACAATTCTGGAACTTCACTAAACATGTTTAGAGGCAAAAACGCATGGAAAACTTATGATTAGAAGCCAAAACAAAGATTTCAAACTTCTGACTTGGTGAAAAATTCAGTTTCAAAGTGCCAACTTATGACCAATGGCATTCTCAACTCAAGGGGTCTTAGGGCATGACTCTTGATGCTTTAGAAAGATGAGGTTATAAGCTTTGCAACAGAAAAAGAATGGAATCAAATGAATGCTTGAGCTGAAAGTTGTGTTGAGTCAAAGTTGAGGAAAAATGGTTGACTTTCCATACTTAGAAATATTTCAAATTTTTCTTCAAAAGTGACCTATAATGTCTTGCATTCAAACATAGCCTTCCAATTGGAATTTGCTCTTGACCAAAAAAGATGGCATGAAGTAGATCTCTTGAATGACATTTTGAAACTCGAACCATTCAAAGTCTCCAAAATTTGATAAAGTTGTGACTTGTTGAAGTTGGAAATATTTCATAAAATGACCTATAATCTTTTGTATCCTTAAGACAACTTCCATCCATTTTCTCACTTTTCACATAAAAGAAGGCATAAAGTTAACATATTCAAGATCATTATGTAAAAATAATAGGTTCAATGTGATAAATATTGACCAAGTTATGATCATATGAAGTCACACATGGAAAATTGGGGATTCATCTGGAGGATTTGTAATCTTTCTTCCTCATCAAGTTTATTCCACATGAAAACTCCTTGGAACTTTTGAAGTGATTTGTTAATAACCCTTTTAAGAGAATAATGTCTTTGGAATCACTCAAAAATACCAAAATATGAGCAATATATACTCCTTTGAAGTTCAAAACCCTAGCTCCTAGATTAAGGAACATGCCTTGAGGAACTTTGACAATTTTGAACAAACTTATTGTACCAAAAAAAATGCTTTGTAAATATAAGTTATTGAGGATGATAATAAGAACTCACAGTAACCATAACCACTTCCATATCTTGATAATTGAGAGAAATGTGAACTGGTGACCAATGGGAACAAGACCTTGTCCAACCATGACTATTTTTTCAATCAACCCCTTGTACTTTTTGGATCAAATTTGATAATCTTGAAATATGGTGAACCAAAATAAGCTTGCCATGCCATTTCCTCCAAAACAACTTCAATGGTGAGGCTTGAAATTCGCAAGCTTTATTGACTAGGGCATATAAATAAACTCATGAACCCATGGATCAACTTGCTAAGCCACATTGCCTTTACCTACATTATTAACAAGTAAGACAAACCAACATTGCATTTTATTAATTAAAAGAAAATCAAGATAAAACATTCATGATCACAAAAGAAGACAAGTCAAGGTGCTTGGTGATTCCTCAAAGAGCAAAGCTAAATATAGGGAGCGGAACCAAGAATCCTAGTGTGATCTTATTGTAATGGAATCAACATGGTATGATGAAGGGATCTTAGGGGCAAAAATTGGGGTACAACACTTGGGAAATTCTCAAGACAACTCATGAAGATACATAGAAAGTAAAGATGTCAAGACTCCAACTTTTAACTTCTAAATTTGAGAATCTAAAGATGAATGATGATGAGACCATACAAGAATATCATATGAAGATTCTTGAAATAGCTAATGCCTCTAGTGCCTTGGGGGGAAAGATGTTAGAAGAAAAGCTTGTTAGAATGATTCTTAGGTCTCTAACTAGGATATTTGACATGAAGGTAATAACCATTGAAGAGGCTCATGAAATTAGCAACATGAGGGTCGATGAACTTGTTGGTTCACTTCAAACCTTTTAATTGACCATTAGTGACTAGTCTGAGAAAAAGAATAAGAGCATGGATTGTGTTTCCTATGCCGAAGATGAAGAAGGCCAAGATGATTTAGATATTGATGAAGGTTTGTCCAATACTAGTGTGTTACATGGAAAGCAATTCAAAAAAATTCTAAAAAGGATGGATAGAAGAGGAAGACCAAATGTCAGGAACATATCATCTGACAACAGGAGTGATGATGATTTTTAGAAGAATACCAGACCCGAAGAAAAGACCAATTAAAGCAAAGGAATTCAATGTTATGAGTGTGAATGTTTTGGTCACATCAAATCATAATGTCTCACTTTTCTCAAGAGGAAGAAAAAGGGCTTTACCGTGTCTTGGTCTAATGATGATGAGTAAAAAGATGAGGCTAACAATAAATGTGCAAAACTTATGGTGGCTCTTTCTGGAAGACGGGCAGATGAAGTGGAATCTTATGATGAAAGTGTTCTCTATGAAGACCTTGATGTATCCCATAAGGACACGTGTGACTGGTGTGAAGAAATTCCTAAAATAGTAGAAGAACAGAGGAAGATTATAGCTGAATTGGAGAATGAAAAGAAAAAGCTTCTATGTACTGTTTCACATCTTCAAGGTGAGGTATCTCTCTTAAATTCCAAGTTTAATAATATGTCAGATTCTTTGAAGAAGATGAATAGTAAAGTTGACATGGTAAAATAGGATGAAGATACAGAAGTTGATTATCAATCTGATAATAAACTAAGAATAATGTTTGAGAAGAAGTCCTTCCCTCCTGATAGGAAGAGAATGATCAACATGTCCAACAACATGTTACAACATCCTGAAAGACATTATGATGAAACTTTATTCAGATTTGAATCATCCACTTGAATATGTCATTATTGTGGTGAGCATGGTCATGTTAAGCCTTTATGTTATAAACTGTATGGAGATCAAAAATATTCAGTTCATTATATGGCTGACCAAGTGAGCAAAAAGAGAAGGGTTGAAAATAGACATATGAACTTATTTCTCATACTTCCTTAAGATACTTAAATGGAGGAGACTGGTAGTTTGATAATGGGTGCTCTAGAATCATGACAGATGTTCATAAGTTATTGGTGAATATTAGGCCTCATCCCACGGGATCTATATGATTTGGTGATGGGTTTAAAGGTGAAATCAAAGGAGTTGATAAGTTGATGTGTGTTGGTTCTCCTATTTTATAAGATGTTCTTTATGTGAAAGGATTAACTATTAATCTCATTAGCATTATTCAGTTGTGTGACCTAGGTCTGCTAGTCTACTTCTCAAAGTCAAAATGTCGGGTCAAAGATAGATAGAATGATATCCTAATTAAGTGAATTAGATCTAAAGATAACTATTATCTATGGGAATCTCAGATAACTGCTTATTCTTCCGTATGCTTAATAGCTCATGAAGAAGAAGTAAAGCTATGGCACCAGAAACTTGGACATCTTAATATAAGAGGAATGATGGAGATTTTATCTGAAGGAGCTATCAAGAGAATGTCAGATCTCAAGATTAGAGAAGGAAAATTATGTGTTAAGTGTGAAATTAGAAAGCAAACCATGATGTCACACCCGATGTTGCAACATCAGACTACTTCCAAAGTGTTGGAACTTCTTCATATGGATATAATGGGACCTATGCAGATAGATAGCATGGGAGGAAAAGGTATGTATATGTTGTTGTTGTACCCCAAAATTTTCCCTCTTATTTTCTTCAAAAAAAACATTCTTCTAAGTGTCTCAAATATTCAAGGATACTCAAGGGTTGACCAATCAAACTTCATCATAAGCAAGGGGTCTATAACTAGGCTTTTGAGTTTCTCAAGTAATATTGGGTCCCAAAGGTCTCAATGGATTTCCATGTTTCTTCATATGTCTTCAAGGATACCCATATCAAGTTTCAAGTCTTGCATCACAAGTTTGCTCAGATGATTGAAAATCAACTATATTGGGTAAAAAGTCAACTATGGTCAACATACAGTCAAACTTCAAGATTTTTGGTCAACATCAATATTTTGAATTAATATTTGTCATTTCATCAAGGGTTGATCATGATTCCTCAAGATAAGCCCTCAAATAATCAAAAGTCTAAAGTTGCCAAATTAGGGTTTCCTTAGGAGAAGTCAACTGAACTTTGACCAAGCATAACTTTCACATGCTTCCTCAACTTTTCCCCAACCAAATCCCATTTTGAAGGAAATTCAATTCTCTATAACTTGGTGTTTATGCTCAAGTCCAAAAAAATGCATCATTTGAAAGATATGAGCCGATACATTATAGGTCATTTTAAAAGTCAACAAAAAGACACTTTTTGTCAAGGAAACGTACATCAAGATAAATTCTCCAAATGCAAAAATGATAAAAATAGAAATTGTAGAGAACATATTGAGGTTTCCAAAAAGTCCAAGATCACCTTCAAAAGATGAAAAGTGAGAGACTTATGACCAGTGCAAGTTGGGATATTATGAGAAAATGCATGAAATGCAAAGTGAGCAAACTTGAAATTTTGAACTAGTGGGCCTAACTTTTTATTTCTTTTATTTGAATTTTTATTCATTTAAATACAAGTAAATCAAATAAAATATAAAATCATTGGGCCAAGGCGCATGGGATTTTGATTTCAATCACATGGAGGCCCAAGAAAACATGACAAACATGCCAAAACCGTGAAAACATGTTGGGAACAAGAATCTTCAAGTTTGGAATGTTTTTTTTGACAATTTTGGAGATTTCTATGTGTTTTTTACAATGAATTGTGACATGATGGTACAAGATTCTTGTCTTGTTCTTGTTCCATTTCATTCCTCTATAAATACATGCAATACTCAAGTGCAAAATAAACACAAGTTGTTTCCTCAAGAACCACATCAAAAATCTCTCAAAATTCTCAAGAAAAGTGCAAATTCGTATCACACGATCCAGCCACTCTCAAGCCAAATGAAGTGTCCAAACCTCTTTCTGAAGTCCTCAGGAACACATCCAGCCCGAGAACCAGAAGATTTGGTGCCTGGAACTCGTGCTTCAAACTCCACCAGTTTGCGTTTTTTCTTTGAATTCAATCTTAAATTCCATGCATTACTAATGTGTTTGATGAGCTCAAATATATTCAGAATATGATTTAGGACAAGTTTGATGTATCACATACAAGCTTTGATACATAAATCTATATATGTCATTTTTAAGGCATAGAAATACGTTTTCTTTAGATCTCTCTTTACACGCACATTCAAGAGAAAATAACCCCACCATCGGATTCATAGTCCTTGAATTAAGGGGGGAGGGTCCCATTAACTTTTCAATTTTCTTGTTTTTATTATTTTTTGCTTTTGCTTAATTAATTTAACTACCTTTTTAATTAGACTATAAAAAATTAAAAAAAATCTAATTTTCTCAAAAAAGAAAAAAAAAAGAGTAGAAATAATTAGGTTTTAGTTATTTTATTATAACTTTAATTATTTTCCAAATGATAAAACATCAAAAAATATTTTCCTAACATTTTGAAATTTTATTTAGGTTTTAAATACCTTCTAATTTCTTTTCTCTTTACTATTTAAATTCTAGAAAACAAATGTATAGGTCGCACGATTGATTTTGTAATATCTTAGTTTATTTTCTTGCGTTTTTTCCTATTACGTAAGTGCTCATGGGATGTAATAGCTTAGGTTTATTTTCCCGCACTTTTACTTTCTACACTTATGTATGAATATATATATATATATATATATATATATATATAGTAACTAGGCATGTATGTCATGATTTAAAATCAAACGCTAGAAAATCTTACATACAAGATAAAATAACTGAATCAAATACAATTCACACACGCACATCTAAGATGACCCCGCTTATTGCCTTCGGATAAAATAATCATGTCTCTCGAACATGGGACGCTTTAGAAAAGACCCTCAGTTAAAAGACCATAGTCCCTCGATGACCCTTCGATGCTGCCTTCGGTAAACGATCTTAGTCCCTTACGACAAATTGCTAAAGCGCCCTACGAGTTACCTTTATGATTGGACGATGACCCGCACATGTCCCTCAAACATCCAACGATAGGGTTTCCTACTAACCGATGGTAGGATAGCATTATCTAAAGGAGGAGGAAAAGAACAAAGACTTTTGAGTAGGTAGATAGTTCTTAATCGCTTTCTAACGAACATTTCAAAACATTTTTCACACAATACACTTATCTTCTGAAATATTTTCAAAACAAACACTTTGTCTGTGTTCTCAATGATACGAGAATCATTATAAAGTTTGCCTCACTTAGGCATTTTTCAAAATATTTTCAAAACTTACACATTCACAAAGCATTTTCAAAAGTGAGCTAGCGATTAAAAGGCCGTAGATAATTACGAGTGAAAAGGGTGCTAATACCTTCCCTTTTCATAACCTACCCCCCGAACTCAAAAAAATCCTCAAAGGTCTTTCCTGTTCTTTCCACCCTTTCCTTTATTGGATAAAATAAAATTCGGTGGTGACTCTTTATATCTGCGACATTTACGATAAAACGCAAAACCAAAAGTCAGTTCTCCCATATTACAGTTTTTATAGATGATTATTCTAGATATACTTGGATGAATCTTCTTAGAGAAAAATCAGATGCTTTTGAAGTATTCAACAATCTATGTCTAACTATTCAAGAAGAAAAGATGAGTGTGATTATGAAAGTCAGAAGCGAACATGACATGGAGTTTGAGAATGCAAAATTCTCTAAATTTTTTGATTATGAAGGTATTAGTCATGATTTTTCTCATTCCACCATTTCTTTTCAAAATTGAATTGTTGAGCAAAAGAGTAGTGCTATACAGGAATCAGCTAGAGTTATGCTCTCTACCAAGTGATTACCATTGGAGTTTTGGGCTGTAGGTATGAGTACTGCTTGCTAAATTCATAATAGGGTCACATTGATAGGAGGTACTTTAACTACTCTCTATGAGATATGGGCTGGAAGAAATCCTACAATCAAGCATTTTCATACCTTTAGAATTAAATGCTTTGTCTTAGTGAACAAAGATAAAAAAAGGTAAGGAAAATATCATAAGGAATGAAGGAATATTTATGGTTTACTCTATAAATATAATATATTATAGAATGTTTAACTCTATAACTAAAGAAGTTATAGAATCCATAAGTGTGATAATTGATGATTCTTTCCCTGAAAAGGAAAAGGATGTCGAAGACAATGTTGGAGCATCTTTTATGTAGATTGAGAAGACAGGAACAAAAGATATTTGTGAGTCCACAAGTGTTGATCTAGATAACTCTAAAGTAGAGTTCAAAAAGATCATATCAAGGAGATCAATACAACACACTCAAATGGAGCAGACATAACAAATTCATTTCTTGTTTCAAAACTTGAACCAAAGATGTGTTCTACTATTCAAGAAAGAAGAAACTTGAATTGCATCAGTGGGTCAGTAGGTATTTGTATCTAAGAAATAGTCTAATTAATGCCTATGAATACCACTGTTTTTGAGTATGTTGGAACAAGGAGAGGTTATTCTCAACTAGTATGGACAAACGAAATGTTGAAGGGTAAAATGTAAAACATGATGTCATGCCATTATTTGGTGAAGACATGAATGATCTCAAATATTTCATTCAACACGGCTAGAACAAGGATCTTGATAGTCATAAGCAACATATCAAAAATCTTGCTGAAGGAAAGGTTATTACACTGGAGCATATGTACAACAAGGAACAACTTATTGTTGTAAGCAGTGGGATTGGAACTTATACTATTAAAGAGTTATAGAAATTAAAGTTATGAAGGAGTGCAACTGATACTGCATCTTTCCTCTATGTTTTGATGCTTAGGAAACCTAAGCATGTTGCTATTGTATGGGACAAAGGCTTTCTGCAAAAGGCTGGTGACAACACCAAGGGGTGTATGAGGATCTTTGACAGGGGCAAGAGGTGGATGACCACCTGAAGTTGTTGATATTTTCTTGGTTCCATCAGCTATTGTGTGTTTCCAATTTGTGCTTCCATCTGTGTTTATTTCTTGTATGTAATTTGTTCTTCCATGTGTGTTTTGTGCATGTGTGCATTATGTGTGGTTCTATTTTTGTACATTTACTCTATTTTTGTCAAGTCTTGGCTAAAAAGGGGGAGTAAAGTGTTTGCTTCTTTTGTGTGTCATGATTTTATTAAACATATCTTGACATGTTAAGTAGCATACTAATGTTATTTTGGAGTTTGAGCTTTCTACTGTTGGTGAAGGTTGCGTGGATGATGTCTTAGCTGATGTTCTGACATCTTGCCTAATGTGAGGAAATCCTAATGTGAGGATATTTTTATCTTCTTCTATTGTTGCCTCTGATGTGTGAACTTGGGTAGTTCATATTTGGTGATTTGTGTTCTTCTTATTAAGGGGGAGAAATGATTGTTTCAAACAGGGGGAGTAACTATTTTTGTAACTGCATATTATCCTGACATATCTTTATGATTGCAATTTATATCTCCATGTTTATCATGCTTTCGTTGTTTTAGCCAAAATTTTCCAAAGGGGTAGATTGTTAGTTCCATGATTTTTTAATTGGCTAAATTATGGTAAAACATGGTTCTATACTGATTTTGAGCAAGATATTGTAACATCTGCATCAACTGTCATAATAGTTTATTTGTTATGTGCTTCAGCAAGATGTCGAAGGCAGATGTCATGACATCCTAGACTATGTACAGATGGCACTACAGTTTTTTATTTCTTGACATATTGGATTTGATTTAATGAGATCCTTTTTGGATATACATCATCGTTATGTACAGGTCAAGGAGATTATTTAGGAACAAAGTGCAGATTTAATTGGACTTCTTAAAGATGATCTTGGAGACTTTTTAGGAAAATTTAAAAAGATTTGTTCCTATTTTTATAAGAAGAACTTGAAAATGTTTTTAAACGTGAATATTGGATTTACTTGAAGAGTCCAAGCCTATACTGCAAAAGTCCACAAATAAGGACTTGCTAGACCTAAAATAGTAAGTATTCATAACAACAAACTATAGGTGCAACATAAGGGTTTAGGGTTTTGGAAGTCTTTCAAGTTCTTTGTGTTTGTGTTCTTTATATGTCACTCATGTATCTTTGGATGTATTGAGTTGATGGGCTGTTGCTTGTTTATCAAGCTATTTTTCTCACCCATGAGATTTTAAGCAAAGGGTTGAGTATTGTTCTTAGTTAAGAGTCTTAACTAAGTATTTTGGATTGGAAGTGTAATCTTCTGTTTTGATACTAGTTACTGGGATTGTAACTGGTTTATTTATCACTGTGGTGATTGAAAGTGAAACGTTCTCATATCTAGGAGGTTCCTAGGTAGAAATTGCACGAGGTAGTGATTAGGAGAAAAGTTTTAAACTGAGATTGTTTAGGCTTTTAACTAATACTATATAGTGTATTTCCTTCTTCGTTTGGTATCCCCCAGAGTACGTGACGTTACACCGAGCTGGGTTAACAATAAATTATGTTCTTTAAAATTTGAAATTTATCTATTTGCACAATCAACAATTTTTAGTAGGTTTTTTGTCAACAGATGTCGTAACATTTGTCCTGACATCGTGTTTCTGTGTTAAGACATTAGTCTTGACCTTTGTATTGCAAGTGCCATAATTTCATACCTTATATAACAACCTTGTCTTGTCCCATGTTTAAATATTACAAAAACTATTTAATAGTCTTTGTAGCCATTATTCCCTTATTTGTTCTTACCCATTGTAACACAGTTGACTTTTTACCCAATGCAGTTGATTTTTAGTCATCTCAGCAATTGACTGAGCAAACTTGTGATGCAAGGATGAAACTTGGTATGAGAATTCTTGGAGACATATAAGAAACCATGGAAACCACTTGAGGCCTTAGAAACCCAAACTTCCTTGATAAAATTGAAACCCTAGTTGTAAGTCCATTGCTTAGGAGGAGAATTTGTCTGGTCAATTCTTGAGCAACCTTAAGAATTTGAGAACCCTAGGAGAATGTCTTGAAGAAATAGAAGGGAAAATTTTGGGGTACAACACCCATTATGATAAATAATCCGCTTTAAATGTGTTATTCATTGCACTCTAATTTGAATATTCCTTCTGAGTTATTTTTAGGCCAACTTGATCAATTTGGCTAAGTTTTTTCCTTGTTGATAAAATGTGATTTGGGGGGTTCTAGCGGCTCTGGGTCAGGACCCAACCCAACAGACTAAAATGGACAACTAAGTATGATCATCAGGGAATTCCTCATTATCTCAGTTAAATTATTTTTAGTACGGAGAACATGTTGCATAAAGTTTACATTCTTCAATTTAATGACAATGATCCTTTTTTTGTGGAACCATTCGATGTAATATGATTTAACCTTTAAAAGAGGTTTCTCCCTTTTATAAATCTAAGGTTCAGAAAATTTATCAGGCTAAATATATTTGGTATTCATAAGGTTTAATATAGTGAATCTAACCTCAAAGTTGGCATGCACATGTGTTCTAATGATCAGCCTTAGAGTGTGGTGTGATATAAGTTTGAGATAGAAATCACACATTGATTGAAATAATGGATGTTAATTAATATATAAGTGAGATGCTCATAAAACTAATGTTCTAAAATTTTAGTAAAAGGGTGATATCTCTCTTACTTGTATGGTTGATATTAACTTGATACTCTCTTTCTGGCATATCAATGGGATCATAGCAAAATTTCTTATCAAAGGAGAAATAATATATATAAAAGTTTCGATCAAGTGAAGAAAAGAAGAAATGTCCATTCATTTAAAAGTTGAGACATTCACTTGAAGATAATTGTGACATAAAATTAAAGAATGAAACAATTACTAGAGTGTGCTTTTAGATTGACTCACACTTAAGAGATATATTATTGTGATACAAGAGTGGGATAAAATTCTCTCATTTTCTTGGAAAAATGGAAGTCAGTCAATAAATAAGTGAGAAGATCCATAAACCTAATGCCTTAAGGTTTTAGGTGAAGAGGTGGTGTCTCACTCATTTGCGTTGTTTCTTTTGACCCAATATGAAATGCCCATCTCACGATCACTCAGTGGTATTAGAATCATTGGTTCAACTAAGATATCATATCCTTGTATGAATAGTCTTCATGACAAGGTGGTGGTTATGAAACATGTCCTATTGAAGTGCACGTGACACTGTAAGAGTGTTAAAGGCAATACAAGTGTATGTCGGTGAAAAAAACATTCGCTTAAAGGAGATCATACAAGTGGATGGACTCAATTAGGCTATATTTAGGAGTTTGGAGGGGAAAGGAGGAGAGGACTTTGAAAAATAGTGATAAAATATAAGTATTTAACATTTAAAAAAAATTATATAGAATGATAAGAGAGTGCTTATCATTAACATTTAAAAAAAAAAATGGATTG